>CM029437.1:70379337-70979337 GCA_017140255.1 Eucalyptus paniculata subsp. matutina | reverse complement strand
GAAGAGAACGGGGGCGAAGCAAGGACGGTCGACGGGGAAGGGTACAGCAAGGCCGTGAAGGTGTACGAGGAGAAGATAGCAGTGATCATGGCCGGCGACGAGAAGCCCACATTCCTCGCCACGTCCGTGTGCAGCAGAGGCCGTTCGTTTGGGGATTCCCAAGGAAAGAGTAAAGGCGATGGCCAGAGCTCCGATGCAAAGAAGGACAAGGATGAAAACATGGACAATACCAAGTAGGTTAACAACGTTAACAATGATGACGTTGGTGGCCATGTTCACGGTCACAAGACACACAACTCAGCAGCCGATGAAGAAAATAGAGGAGAAGCAGCAGAAGATCAAGCCCAGCTACGGAATTAGCGAGCAGTCTCTGATGGCTTTCTGACGAAAGCGAGAAAAACCAAGTTTTGTTTCGATTTTGGCTTTGAAGCTTCTTCTTCTCTTTTGTCTTCCCTTTTCATGGCTAGTGGGACATGTAAATAATTTTTGGAGAGGAATTCAGATGAGAATGAGTTCTCTTCATTTCCCCGAAAATCGATTAATCACCGTTACCACCATGCCTTGAACCACCTGATCAATTTCTCATCAACTAAAACCTTGTGGGCATCGAATGGCCAGTTGATCAAAAATGCAAATTAAAGATGAGGAATCGTTTTCGCTGCTTGTAGATTTAAAAGAAAGAAAAGGAAAGAGCAGAACCAAAGCAGGAGAAAGAAGCTACATTAGTGCAAGTGACCTTTTTGCGCAACAAGACATTGTTAATTCAGGTTTGAGTGGAGAATAAAGCAGAAAAGTTGATGGACGGATGAATCACATATCCGTCCACCCACATTCTCCACCGGCGGTGGCTGTGTCAGAAGGTATAGAGAAGTAAAGAACAGACCGAAAGAAGGAAGAGAGATCGTAGAGTTTAGGGGAATTTTCTGTTTTTTTCTGTATATCATTCAATGTACATTATACTGTAATTATAATACAGGAGACACATGAATAAAAGGAAAAGAGATATTTTACAAATCAATTTAATATCTCAATCTAATCAATCTAATCCCTAATTGATTTAATGCATGATCATAATCAAGAATAGATCTTGCATATCTTCCAACACTCCCCCTCAAACTGGTGGCTTGTAGATATCCAAGACTCCTAACTTGCTTAGAAGATATGCATGCTGTCTTTGACATAGAGGTTTGGTGAAGATGTCTGCAGGTTGTTCTGCTGTTCCAATTCCTCTTGTCTCGATGATTCCCTCTTGAATCTTTTCTCGTGTGAAGTGGCAGTCCACCTCTATATGCTTCGTTCTTTCATGCATCACGGGATTTGCTGCGAGTTTAAGAGCCGCATCATTGTCGCAAAACAGCTTTGTTGGCCCTCTTAGCCTTATTCCAAGATCTGCAAGTAACCCTCGTAGCCATACAATCTCACATGTAGTTTTCGCCATAGCCCGATATTTTACTTCAGCTGAAGATAAGGAAACCGTCGCCTGTTTCTTGGTCTTCTATGAAAGAAGAGATTCCCCAAATTTAATACAGAAGCCAGTAATCGATCTTCGACTCATCAGGCAGGTCGCATAATCTGCATCACAGTATCCCATCAATTCCATGTTACACCTTCTAGATAGAAGTATCCCGAGTCCTAGGCATTTCGTCAAATATTTCACAACTTTCAAGGCAGCATTCATGTGAGACTCCTTCGGGCTGTGCATAAATTGGCTGAGAGTTTGCACGGCATATGAAATATCAGGTTTGGTCATATGAAATATCAGGCCTGGTCATAGTCAGATATATGAGTTTTCCAATGAGCTTCTGATAACTTGTCGGATCTTTGAGTATAGGATCATCATTCTGAGATGTCCCTCCAAGAAAATCCGTTGTGGTTAACTTGGTGTTCTGCTCGATTGGAATAACTGCTGGCTTGCATCTTGATAGTCCAACTTCTGAAATGATCTCCAATACAAACTTCTGCTGACTGAGAGAAGTCCCTTGGTCGGATCGAGCAATTTCAATACCAAGGAAATATTTCAGTGCTCCCAGATCCTTTATATGGAATGTAGCATGCAAATATCTCTTAAGACTCCCTATTGCAGTTTCATCGTTTCCCATGATGAGGATGTCATCAACATATATCATTAAGTAGATTGACGACATACCTTTAGTCCATGTGAACAGGGCGTAATCATATTTGGATTGCTTGAAGCCTGCAGTTGTGAGAGCATTCGCAAACTTTGCATACCATTGCCTTGAAACTTGTTTCAATCCATAAAGGGATTTGCGGAGACGACATACTCTATTCTCCCCCTTTCTCCGTAAGCCCTAAGGAGTGTCCATATAGATTTCCTCATCTAAATCGCCATGAAGAAAGGCATTGTGAACATCCATCTGATGCAAAGACCAATTATGAATAGCTGCAACTGATAAAAATGAACGAACTGTGACGTCCTTAGCGATAGGGGAAAAGGTCTCGTGATAATCGAAACCTTCCCGTTGCGTATATCCTTTAGCCACCAACCTAGCCTTGTAACGCTCAATGGATCCATCAGATCTATATTTGATCTTATACACCCATTTACATCCTATGGACTTTCTGTTTGAAGGAAGAGTGACTAATTCCCATGTGTGGTTATCAGTCAATGCCTGTAGTTCTGTTGCCATAGCCTGTTGCCACCGTGGATCTCTGGATGCTTCATTATAACTAGAGGGTTCTTTCTCATCGGAAATACGGCTAATGCAACATTTATGATCTGACGAAAGCTTATCAAAGCATACGTAAGAAGATATTGGATAGCGAATACCTAGTGAGTTAAGCGAAGCACAAACATAATCTTTAGTCTAGGTTGGCAGTCTTGTGGCTTGTCTTGAGCGACGTGGATGGGCTGTCGGTGGTGGAGATGGAGATTGTCCCTTTGCATTTGTCTCAGAAGTATCCTCCATGTTGGTTGTGTCTTCAGGAGTACTATCCAAAAACTCTTCTGGAGGAGAGTTAGGCAAAGTTGGATGAAGATCTGCTTCTGGTGGCGTTGTGAGGATAAAGCCAGGGGATGCTTCTTCTTCATCTAGGATTTGTCGGAAATTCGTTGGAGCATTCAAGTTGTCTTGGAAAGATGAGTTCTCACGAAAAGGAAAAATATTTTCATGAAAAACAACATCCTAACCAATAAAAAAAATCTCCTATTATTATGTCAAGAACACGATATCCCTTTTGTAGATTTGGATATCCCATGAATACGCATTTCCTAGCACGAGGACTCATTTTGTCCCGAGGCCCCATTACTGCAGCATAACATAAGCAGCCGAAGACCCTCAGATGATCTAAGGTTGGCTTTTTTTTCATAAAGCAATTCGAAAGGCGATTTGCTATCCAGTATCCATGTTGGCATCCGGTTGATCAAATAAGTTGCAATGATAACACAATCTCGCCAATAATTTTCTGGGATAGATCCCTAAAATTTTAGTGCTCTGGTGACTTCCAAGAGATGGCGATGTTTTCGCTCTACTACCCCATTCGCTCTACTACCCCATACAGGAGATTTCATGAAGAATGCCATGGGACAAAAAAAGTGAATGGCAATTATTATTAAAAAATTATGTCCCATTATCAGTGCGAATTCGCTGAATCAACTTTCTAAACTGATTTTTGGTCAGGACTAGAAACATCCTTAGCTGAGAAGCAACTTGTGCTTTCGACTGCATCAGGAATACCCATGTGGCACGTGAATAATCGTCCACGATTGTGAGAAAACAACGTGAACCATCCCGATGTGGGGTGTGATAGGGTCCCCAAACATCCATATGAATTAGAGAAAAAATTTCAGTGGAATGTGTTGTACTGAAAGGAAAAAGAGTTTGGGATTGTTTTGCAAGTGGGCATATTTCACATTTAGAGTAAGGGAAGAATGCACTATGACCCATTCGTGAATGCATAAAAAAACTGTTATCATTGGTAGACAGATTACACAACGATTTTTTTATTCAAGGAAGATAAATCAAAATGACTAGGATAATTGATCCAAAAATAAAGCCCTTCAGAATAACTACCCAAGCCCATCAGTTTGCTAGTCGAACGGGCCTGAAAAAAATAGGTGTCAGAATCGAAGAATATTAGACATGAATTTTCTCTGCAAACTTTGGAGACAAAAATGAGATTGAATTGAAATTATGGGACATAAAAGACATTTTGAAGGGTAATTTGATGACTCAATTGGACAGTGCCTGTCAAAGTGACATGAGTAATGTTCCCGTTTGGCAATTACACAGAAATAGGTGTATCTAATTTCTTGTGCATGTTGGAAAAAAAATCCTCTATCACAAACAATATGATCGTTTGCCCCTAAATCAATTATCCAAGCCTTTCGTGAAATAGAATTTATCAGCCAATGAGAAATACCTGAAAAACTTGCTCCTTTGTTCCCAACATTAACCTTTTGCAAAGTCTGCATTAGCTGCTGATACTGCCCATATGTAATAGGTTGATCATAATTCAGATCGATTGGTCCAGTGACCTGATAGGCTGCAACATATTCTTTCTTCTTCCCCTTTTCTCATGGCTTACCATGCAACTTCCAACAATTATCTATGGTATGATGTGGACGTTTACAATATCCACAATATAATTTACCTCTCCCCTTTGAATTTTGACCAAAATTCTTTAAAGATGCGGAAAAAACCTGACCGTCCGATTCCTTTGATGAGGAATAAATCTGACCATTCGATCCCTTTAATGAGGGATAGATCTGATCGTCGGATCCTTTCACGGAGGGATAATATCCGCCGTTCGATTCACCGAACTGATAAGGCCCCTGTGCACCGTCAGATTTCGGTGGAAGATCTGAGTCGTTCGTCCCCTCTCTTTTAAAGGGGTGTTCGATTCCTCCCTGTAACCCTAGCCCCCCTTCACGATTCTCTCTCTCTTGGGCTAGGGTTTTTCCCGAGTCTCGCCGGACGCCGCGCATCGCGAGGGCGATGCTGTCGCTTCCTCGCGTTTGCTTCGGAACCGCAAGCCTCTAGCTTTCCTCTTGGACGGCCAGCTAGAAGATTCGTCCGAGGGGAGGCACCGGATCCATCGCCAAGATCTGAGATCGAAAGGTTAGGTAAGTTTCATTCAAAATCAAAAGGAATAGCGTAGCCTTCTCCCTCTCCTTCATAGATCTGTACTGCTGGAGTGTCTCTGCTGGTCCCTCGAGCTTCTCCTCCGTTGCTTCGAGTTGGTTCCAAAGAGATGACAGTTTGTTGTAACAGGCCGTGACGGTCATATTTCCCTGCTTTAACTCGCTTAATTCTTGCATGAGAAAAAAGATCTTGGCTCGAT
The DNA here is from genome assembly GCA_017140255.1 of Eucalyptus paniculata subsp. matutina. Classification (NCBI taxonomy): domain Eukaryota; kingdom Viridiplantae; phylum Streptophyta; class Magnoliopsida; order Myrtales; family Myrtaceae; genus Eucalyptus; species Eucalyptus paniculata. The sequence goes on along the minus strand of CM029437.1, from coordinate 70,974,036 downwards.
CTAACTTCCCATACATCTCTTTGATGCTATCCCATATCTCGTTTGAATCTTCCGTTGGAGGAAGCCCGGCGGCCACCTCTGGAGAAACGCAATTGCTGATCCACGTCCGGATGAGGTGGTTGCACTTTCTCCAATGCCTGGCCAGTCGCTCGTCCAAAGGTATGGGTATTGTTCCGTCGAGAAATCCTTCATTGTCCTTCGTCACAAGGGCTCGCCGGAAATCCTGCGACCATTTGGAATAATTCTCCAACTCGGTGAGTTGTAAACTAATCAATTTCAGTTCTTGACCGTCAGCGGTTGATACGTACAAAGGGTCGCCAGGTTCCGGTTGGCCGGTGACGGCGGCAATCGGAAACGGAAAAAAACCTGGTGCGAGATTCTGGTAGGGGTTCGTCCCTGTACCCAATCCACTAAATCCGGATCCATAACCCGCATTGGAAATACCCGGGTAGGGATTTGTCCCTGAACCCGGTTCACCCGACCTGCTCACTTGTTTTGAACCGACGGCTGAGTTTGCCCCATTCATGGCTGGTGAACTCTCGTCGGACTGGGGGTTGCTCAGGCTGCTCCCAGTCCCCGGCAATGATGTATTTGGGCCTAACCCAACGTACCATGGATATGGTACCCATTGGTAAGGATGCTCGGAGATGGGTAACCCCATGTTCGACTGAGCCGAGTGATATTGCCATGGTAGACCTTGAATTTGAGCTTGCTGTTGGATCGCCAGAATTGTGTTTTGTATTTGTTGTGCAGATGTAGCCTCTGTTGGAGAAATCTTTCCAGAATATTTTGAAGCTGACAAAACGTTTCTATCAGTCTAAGTCTGGATGTTCGGAGACCGACATTTCAAAGTCTGAAGACTTTGTATTCTCAAGACTCAAGACCCGAGACTCAAGACCCAAGACTCAAGACTCAAGACTCAAGACTCAAGACTTAAGACTCAAGACTCAAGACTTAAGTCTATTCTCACCGACGATCTTTCTAATCCGAGTGGACGAAGGAAATCCAAAGCCGAGGTATATGGTTGAGGATTCGATCCTATCCTCTCGGAAAAGATTCTTTGGTTGGATAATCATTTCGGACTCTTTAATTCTTATCTAAGATCGATTGAAGATCCGATGGTCGACGAAGTATTCTTGGAATGTTCTATTCTTGGAAACCAAGATCCCGATTGTATGGGCGAACAGATTGATGGGCTATCATCGATTCCTTAAATAGCTCGGATGATCTTCTTGATTGATTCCGTCCAACGGGTAGATTGGAGGAATTCCTTTGGTAAGTGCCAACGGCTATGATGGCATAAAGGAGTATAAAAGGAAGACGTTCTAGTTGTTTTAAGTGTGTGATCGATAGAGAAATTCCAGAGTCTGAAGAACCTTGATTACTAGTCGATACAATCTGAGCGAAATTGTATACACAGAGAGTGTTTGTACTTGGTGATACCTTGAGTGAGTGTGGTAGATCATCTACACTGAGAAATCAAGGAAGATCAACACTGTAACATCTCTTTGTTCATAGTGGAATCCAGCCAATTGGCTGTCAGTGCAGAAGAGTGGACGTAGGCTTGAATCAAGCCGAACCACTATAAACCGAGTGTTCAATTCTCTCTTTCCCTTACTCAGTCTCACGATTGATTTTTAATTATTGCAAATTCTTCAACTGTCTAAAGTATTGTGCAATCTTCAAGAAAAATCTTTGTATACCTATTCATCCCCCTCTAGGTACTCATACTAGCAATATCAGCCTCTCCTGTGGGTTGTGTATCCATGCCAAAAGATGGATTTTATGGTTGATTCATGGTGAGTAACGATTTTTGCTTCTTTCTTCTCTAATAAATTTTGATTCCTTCGCTGCTTTGATCCGGTTTTGCAGATTAGGAAGCTTCGATAGGCAATCAATGCATGCGGAAGCGGAATCAAGAGCCAAGCTCTGATACCATGTCAGAAGGTATAGAGCAGTAAAGAACAAACCGAAAGAAGGAAGAGAGATCGTAGAGTTTAGGGGAATTTTCTGTTTTTTTCTGTATATCATTCAATGTACATTACACTGTAATTATAATACAGGAGACACATGAATAAAAGGAAAAGAGATATTTTACAAATCAATTTAATATCTCAATCTAATCAATCTAATCCCTAATTGATTTAACGCATGATCATAACCAAGAATAGATCTTGCATATCTTCCAACAGGCGGCAACTGGCGAGACCTCGCCTGCCGCCGGAGACTGTGTGGTGGTGGGGCCTCTTTATCCGAAGCTAATCGGATTTCGACAGGTTGTCCAGAGCCACGTGGAAAACATTTGCAGTAGGGTTGTCCGCCTCGCGCAGCGACTCGAAACCGCCTTTGTTTTTTGTTTTTTTTGGTTCTCTTTCTTTTTAGAGAGAACAAAGTGGCGTCACAACGCACGATGGGGGCAGCTTTGTAATTGACGTTGGAACAGGAACAGCTTTCGCTTGCCACTCTAGTACAATGTCGTACACACGTAGTACCACAATACCTTGAAAAACTGTCGACCCGATTAATGAGCAAACCTAAGTCGAACTACTTAATTTATATTAGCTATTTGCTTTTTCACTTCTCATTACTACTGACCATAATAAAAGTAAATATAGACATAAATATTATTATTATTATTTTTTTGATATCCCCGGGGAACCCCGTACGGCCGGCAGCCGGAGAGTAAACCCTGGGGGTACACGTGCTAGCCACCACACGCGTGCACCGGGTAAGTCACCTAGATGTCTCTGTCAGCCTCCTGCGCATCACCTTACGGGAGCCCAAGGGAGTCGAACACTCGACCTCTCTTTCGGGAGAGGGAGCGCCCTGCCAGCAGAGCCACCCTAGCGGGTGGTTAGACATAAATATTTTTAAACCATAACAAGTTCGTGACTTTTTTTTTCTATATTGTTCATGAGTACAAAAAACCAAACCATTGTGAACCCTTATAAGAAAAAAGTTTCAATTTCTATGTTATGTTGTTCTTGCTACGTCATATCGTCAAAAAATTTATGGTAATTTAATTTATATGTTAGTAAAAAGAATTCAATTTCAAGATGTTTTGTTTAAGGTTACAAGGGAATAACATAAACGCTTTTGAACAGTCACAAGAAATAAAACTTTAATTTTACGATGACTTAATCATAGTAATGATATATCGCCATAAATCTTTGTAAATCATTGCAAGAAAAAATATTGGATGTTTTATTATTAGTTCCAACAGATCGTCATTAACTTTTGTAAATCATTGTAAGAAAAACAATTTGGTTTTACGATGCTCTGTTCTAGGTTAGGATTGACCTCCATAAGGCTTTTAGCTGGTCGTAAGCTAAATAGTACCAACACCGATATCGACACATGACATGTGACACGACACGACACAACGACACATCGTTTCTCAATAAATAGAGAATTCCGACACGTCGGGATACGTTATATATTAAATATATATTTTTATATATAATCAAATTGATTTTATTCAAATTCACCAATAAATAAGTAATAAAAAAGAGTCTAGAAAGAAGTTATGCTAAAAACATTAATCCACCATTTGTTGATATAATTCATTATTTCAATTTGACAAATTCAACTCCATTCCAATAATTCATAAAACTTGGAGGAAAAAAAAAACAAGCAACTCATATTTTAGATTCGCATGTTAGAGCGCGTTGGAAGAGAAGAGAAAAAAACAAGCTTAAGGGATGAATTGTGTATCACGGGAAGTGAAAGCTGGAAGAGAAGAGAAAACTAGATTTTGCTTCTTACCCAATTTATTGTTTTTATTTTTTTTATTTTTTTACATATTTACATTTTGATCCCTCATTTTTTGAAAATTTTTATAATTGACCTCATGCGTGTAGGAATTACGTATTGCAATTCCAAACTTGCATGTCAGAATTCCAAATTCCTTCCTTTAGGTCCCTTGTAAATTGAAAGAGTTTAAAGAATAAAAAAAAAAAAAAGCAGCTTAACTATGCGCGTCGCGTGCTTGATCTAGCAATCTTGGACAATTGTTTTGATGAACTGTCACTAAACTAAAGTGTCGAAGAGTGTAAAAAAAGTTGACCAGATGTCGGATTTTTCTGATATGTGTTGATTGAGTGTCGAAGAGTGTCAGAGAGTGCCAAATATATGTCGAAGCGTCGGACACGACGTGAAGACTCCGGAAAGTGTTGGTGCTTTATAGGTCATAAGACAAAAAATTCAATTCTTCTTTTTGCTTTTGCTGCGTGCCTCCCTCACCAAGAACTAAATAATGGGGATTGAGTGTGTACCAAAAGAGGACTGATTATACATGCAAACAGGGTGTCACTTACCCAAGAAAGGAAAAGAGGCATAAGAAACAAAACGCTATGCTTGGTGCTCTCCTCCGTCTCGTAAAGACGCAATATGAACTCCCCGTAACTTTCATTTCCGCCAAATGACACCTGACGAGTTCGTGATCATGGTTGTACTTTTCTTTACTTAGTCTTTTGCCAGAAGTCTTTCTAGAAAATATGGAACATGCATAACGAGTGCACGGCACGTATGCATGTACGACGTCTACACAGCAAAGCACGAAAAATTGTCGTCATTGACAGCTCCAATTCCATCCAAAGAACACACTTCAGGAAGAAGATCTCTGAGGGAGATCACCTTGCACATCAATAAGTATGTCTTGGATTGCATTATACTCACCACCTGTTTCACGTGACACGTTTGCGCATGCAGCCTCAGCAGAAAGATCTTCAAGCTATACAATGACATGATTGGCTCCATCTCAATGGAGAAGAAGACCACATAGGAAGACACAGAGGCCATCGCCCACATGAGCTTCGTGTGGCCGTGGCCGATGATGATGAGGCACAATTCAAGAGAGGTAATTGAGAAGATAATCTCGCCGATGTTGCTAAGTAGCAACGGCACCATTCGGGTCAAACAAAAAGGTAGCGACAAAGTTCATGAGGCGTTTTTTCTTGGAGGAGGTGATGCCAGCCTTCCCAAAAATGCGATAGCTGTAGAATAGTATGATGTCGATTCTAGAGGCTTGTTGGATGAAATGGAATTTAACGGTGTAGATGAACATGTGGTAGACAGATGGGACGCGGTGGAGGAGGAGATCTTGCTACACACCTTCCGCAGTACTTTGCTTGGTGTTTATCTCCTCCTTTTTTGTATAGACGCAACAGGAACTCTTGAAAGTTTCATTTACGACAAACAGCACTTGACGATGGTTATTTTGGTTCTGTGGTCGTCGTTGTACTCTTTTTCATTTATTCAATTGCTAGATGTATTTCTAAAAGTGTCTACGGAACATACACACCACATACATCGTGTACACACATGCACGGTATGTGCAAATCGCATGCACGGCTTCTGCACCGCAAATCATCAGGACCGGCAACCCTAAATCCACCTACGGACATGCCGTTCCAAAAGTGATGCCTTGTACGTCAATTAGTAAGTCATCGATAACAATTTTAAGTTAATTAGTTTAGGAAAGAGTTCTTAGACATTAGAAAGTAATTATTTGAGTCATCGAGAGGACTACATATGGGGCCATGATAACATAAATTAAGATGGAGCCCCTATAATATGGCAGCAACAGTTGTCCATGTCGATGCATCCGCCGTCAATGCTTTGCCCATACTTCTGGACACAGGTTTGCACACACGTCAGCTTCGAGCAGTTCGGGATAGGAATAATGGGGTACTCACAATTCTGTGCCTCCCCTACCCTCAACCCTGCAATTTTTGTTTACATAGAATGAAATTAGACAAAAAGAGCATTGGTACATCAATGAAGTGATGTGCTTTAAAATAGTAGTAAGCAAAAGCGCAAGGAAAGTTCCCAGAAAGAAATGGTTTACGATGATTGGATACCCACATGAGACTACCAGCAAAGCAATGGTGAGGACAGAGAGGAAAGTAGAACAAGGCACGGTCTTCACCTTCATCTTCAAGGATTGGTTTGTGAGAGTGCCAAGTCTTGATGCATTTTTATACTTACGAGGTATCCTTGCAAGACTGTAACTATGCATTCCCTATATGTCATGAAATCTGTGACTCCTCTTTAAATATCAGAAGGGCATTTAGTGGCAGATTTGCGTGATTTGGGAATTCATTATGAGCTTTGCTAATATAATAGATTTTGGGTTAATGTGACAATAACGGCTTTTCATGAGCCACAAACTCTTGAAGGAATAGACCCCATAATAATTTATAATTATTTGTTATTTGATTTTCTGTGATTCAAAACAGACACAACAGTTTAAATATTGCTACATAATCATTTCTCAATCATTATCACATCACATTCGGGAAAAGCTCCAACAAAGTTATAAATCTATTGTATGGGTACAAATTTAGTTCTAACTTTCAATTTGACCAATTTAGTCATAAATATTTTCATATAAATGCCAATTCGGTCCATCCAACTAATTTAGGCCAGAATCGATGACGTGGATACTAGTGAACCTACATGGTACAACCGGCGTTGACGTGGATATGTTTACAATTTTTTAATGATCTTTTTGAATTTTTTCCTTTTCATTTTATTTCCCTTTTCTTATTGTCGGTGGCCAGTTGTCGACGAGGGCTAGCCTCTAGGGCAAGGGTCGCCCTCGCTGGCCATTGGCGAGGGTGAGCACAATGAGGCCCCCCTCGACATATCTGAAGAGGCCGATCCTCATCCTACTTGACAAGTCCTACCCGGGCATCATTGGCACGGAAGTTGGGGGGGGGGTGGTTTAGGGTTCGGGTAATGGGACAGCTACGTCAAAATAGACGTGACAACATACCTATTGGAGGTGACCTCCAACTAAGATGGCCTCAGAGGTGGACAGTGGCTGTGCCAACGCCCATGCCTCCGGCGGCCATTGGCGTCGGTGCTTCATTGTTGCCCATGGAATTCCTTCGGGCAAGAAAAAAAAAAAAAAAAAACCGGGGTTTTGGTTCGATCGAAATCAAGCAACTAGCAAAGGAGCATTGGACTGTTCAGGCATCAAAAAAGCGAACTTCACCATCACAATCATCACACATCGCAAGAGTGTAGAAGAGAAACTCTGACAAAGAGAAAATGGAAATTTTTTTATAAAAATAAAAATTATAAAACAATATAAAAAATGTCAACGTTAATGCCAATTGTGCCACGTAGAATGGCCAGTGTCTATGTCGGCAATTTCTGGTCTAAATTGGCCTGATGGATTAAATTGGTACAAATGTGAAAATATTTAAGACTAATATTTGAAAAGTTTATGACTAATTTGGTATCGATAAAATAAGTTTATGAATTTTTTTTTTTTTAATATACTTTTCCCCGTCACATTAAGCTCATTCGAGTTGAATCACGAAAATCGTTGGCTATTGATGACATACTTATTGATGTATAAGGCAATCAATCTTGGAGATCTTCTTGCTAAGCCGTGTTCTTTGGGTGGATCTGGGTTGTCGGCAAGGACGATTTTTTGTGCATTGCCGTGCAAAAGCCATGCATGCGCACGGTGCCATACACATTTTGTAGAAAGCCATGCATGCGCACGGTTCCATACATATTTTGTAGAATGACTTTTGTTGGTAACATTTATATTCCTGGGAATAATTTCTTTTTAGAAATAATTTTTTTTTATTTCTATTCCTTAAAACATTTTCTGAATTAAACAACGTGCTTGGTAAATACATAAATTACACAAAATTTATATTCCATGAATAGAAAAAGAATAGGAGTACATTTAGTGTGACCCACAAATTTTTTGTGACATGGAATTTCTTTCAATTTTTTAATAATTTTTTTTTGAGATTTTTTTTTTCTCTTCTTCTTCCTCCTTGAGCTTGTTGCCGCGGTGGTGGTGGGTGGCAACAATCGGCGGCGGACGGCGAGCGGCAAGGGTCCAGAGACCGTTTAGAAGAGGAAGAAGAAGAAATGAACAAAAGAAACAAAAGAATGACTTATTTTTAGAAATTATTCTCAGGAATAACAAGCTACTTCTTTTTTTTTCTATTTCTTGTTACTGTTCCAAATCCATTCCCTAGCCAATAGTTTGTTTCAGAGAATAGAAAAATTAACTCACGTTACCCAACGAATTTCTATTCCTTTGTTATCCCACGAAATAAAAGAACAGAAAAAATATTAAAAAAAAGAGAAACGTTACCATGCAGACCTAAAGAGTACAACAATAACCATGAAACGAAAATGACCATAGTCAAATGTCGTTTGGCGAACATGAAAAGTTACAAAGAATTTTTGCTGCGTCTATACGAAGAAAGGGGAGGAGAACACCAAGCAAAGCATTGGGGAGGGCGTGTGACAGGATCTCCTCCTCCACTTGCTGCATGCTCAACTAAGTCATTGGGATCCACTTTGTCCGGTAGGCCGCTGGCACGAACATCATAATACTCTACAGCGCTTGCATTTTTGAAAAAGCCGGCATCGCCTCCTCTGACAAAAAAACTCCTCGCGGTCATCATAGTTGACTTCGGAAAGACAATGTGCCTACTTGTTGCCATCTTCTTCCTTGACCGGGACGGACGGCGAACATCACTACTCAGCAACATCGGTGGGATGATCTTCTCTCTCACCAGATCATGGTTAGGCCCTAATCTGGCCATGGCCTAGATGTGATCAAGCCATGCCCTTGTCATGAATGGGTGGCCTCATTGTGCCCTCGTAGTGGCCTAAACATGGCCGGTTCGTTGGCTTGTCGGCAAGCCCAAGCATCAGATGTGGCCAGGTAGGTCCCCAGCCGGGGCTGGAGTTGGGCTAGGAACTCGGCTACGGACCACCTAAGATCATTCTTTACAAAAATTACCCAGGTAACCCTAGACTCGAAATGACCAAAATACACTTTACACTTAAAAGTTGACTAATATGCCCTACTAGACTTGAGATAATGACAGAATTACCCCTTAAATATAACTTTGTGCATGCGGATTCTACTAGAATATTGAAACCTAAAGTGAGATTCACGACTAAAAAAATATTTATAGGAAATAGATTCTGATTTCTCAACATATGCAAGTAAAAAATTTAGGTGTCAACGCTTGGTTTTGACAACCCATTGTAAAAATTCCTAAATTGTCATAAGAAAAATGTTTCAATTTTATTACTTTGTTCAAGTTCACGACGAACAATCGTAATATGTTGAGAATAATCATAACTAAAAAGATGTCAACTTTATCGTCTCGGGCGTCCGTTTTGGAGGGGCATAGGATGCATCGCATACAACAATGTTTAGCCAAAGGTTGGTGATCTATCAAGAGTACTCTGCAGTGTGTTCTTCTGGTCTGGGTTTATCTCATGTAAAAACGAATCTTTTCATGCCATTCCTCAAACAAACAAGTAACGTTGCCTCGGAACGAGGATCAAGCGGCGTGTACTTTGAAGGTCTCCTCCTTTATTGGCCTGAGATCATGCCGAATGCTCAAGCCCAACTCTTTTCGGTTACAAACGAGGATATCATCAAGAATGAAATTATCGTGTGTGAAGCAGCAGCGGCTTCTGTCAAAAGCATCTTTGGCGGTTTAATAGGCCTAGCCAACAATTCTCATGATTCAACCCGAAAGAACTTGGCAATTCTCGTGCCATTACAGATTGTGATGTGATAAGAAATTCTCAAATCACACAAATCTGACACTAAATGCGCTTCCGTTATTCATATAGGGGTCACGGATTTCATGACATATGGAGAATCCAGAATTACAGGTGAGTATGAAAATGCATTAAGAGTTAGTGCTCTCACGAACCAATCCTTGAAGATGAAGATGAAGACCATGCCTTGTTCTACTCTCCTCTCTGTCCTCCCCATTGCTTTACTGGTATTCTCATATGGACATCTAATCATCATCAACCATTTCTTTCCAGGAACTTTCCTTGCGCTTTTGCTTACTAACAATGCTCTTTCTGTCGAATATTATCATTCCGTGTTAAAAAAAAAAAAAAAAAAAATTGCAGGGGTGAGGGTAGGGGAGGCACAAAAATGTGGGCACCCCTTCATTTGTCTCCCGGACTGCTCGAAGCTGACATATGTGGAAGCCTGCGTCGAGAAGTATAGGGGATGGACTATTGGCGGATGCTTCGACACAAACAGCTGTTGCTGCCATGTTATAGGGGCTCCATCTTGATTTATGTTACCATTCCCCATGTGTACTCCTTTCGATGACTCAAATAATACTTTCTTATGCTTAAGTATTCTTTGCTAAACTAATTAACTTAAGAATTCTGCACTTTTCGTTTTAGAGTTCCTCAAGAAAATGAGCAAGTATATGTTTACATTGGGTTTCAGTACATATTGTGTTTACTTGTTACCGCTTTGACTAAAAATGTTGTTGCGAATTACACTCGAGAATTGAGAAAATTGTCCAAAAAGTCATAAACCTATTACACTTTTGCCAATTCAATCATAAACATTTCAACTTTGTCAATTGAGTCCTAAACTTTTCACTTTTTGTCAATTGAGTTCATCCAGCCAATTTTAGCCGGAATTTGCTGATGTGAACGCTAACGCTGATGTGGACAAAATTTTTTAATATTTTTTTTCGAATTTTAAAATTATCTTTTTATGTTTTTAATTTTTTTTTCTTTTTATTTATTTATTTCTTTCCCCTGTTCTTTTTCCTTTGGCCGGTCACCCAACCTTCGACGAACAGCTAGAGGCCACGACTAGTGAGGGTAGGCCTCATGGGCCTCAGGTGAGGTTGCTTGTGCCAGGATCTACTGAGGGGCAACCTCGCCAGCCTCAAGTGAGGCTCGCCTGCAAGGCCGATCATCGCCGGTCGTGGACTCTAGCCTATTGCCGGAGGTTGGGTGATTGGCCAAAGGAAGAAAAGGAAAAAAATAGAGAAAAGAATAAAAAGGAGAAAAAGGAAAAAAGAAATTAAAAGTACAAAAATAATAAAATAATAAATTTTGTCTACGTTAGTGCCGGTAGTGCCGTGTAAGACAATTGGTATCCACTTCTACGAGTTCTAGCTAAAATTTATTGGATGGACTCAATTGGCAAAATTGAAAAATTTATAACTTGATTGGTAAAATTAAAAGATTTAGGATTGAATTGGTAAAAATATAATAGTTTTAGGACTTTTTGAACAATTTTTCCCCGAGAATCCAATGTAATGCCTTGGCATGTTAAGTAGTTCTCGAGGTAGTCGCTTTAATGAGATTGAGTATACAAATAAGCGTATGCATTCTTGCTATTGTTACAGAAGCTCATGAGTTCATGGGATATTAACGACATTCCAATGCATTGTGCAGCATCGCATTGCAATGGATACTAAGATAGCACGACAGCACTCAGCGAGTTAAATATGTGGAATACGCCAATGGTCATTTCTAAGCGAAAAATCCAATATGATTCGTTGGTGATACGGTATAGTTTTATAAAAAAAAGGAAAATCCTTCAGCAAGATATAAAGGAACTCCGCATTGACCTAACTCTAGTGCAAATGCCTCTCCTCTTGAACAGACTTTAAAATATCAACTAAAAACGTAAGACTCGAAGCCTACATTTCATTTTGTGGAAGATTGTGGAGATCCGTAGCAAAGCATGCCTGAATCTTGATGGCCCTTAACTAAAGTGTCAAGTGGCCAGAAATAGGGGTGAAAACATTGGACCGATAGATTGAATCGGGAACTGTTCAAACCGAATCGGACCAACTCTTTTTTTAAATATTTTTTTTTTAATTTCTTAAAAGTAGCAATAAATCCTAAAATAGTAACAACTTTAGTATTTTTTTTTTTTTAATTTTTCTTTTTTGCTAAGTGATCAATCCCATTAGATTAGATTAGACTGGTCGATTCAAATCTCGATTCCTAGGTAAGATCGGACCAGACTAGGCAGGAAAATATGTTTTCATTGAGGAAGAAAATATCGATGATAAATGAAGAAATTATATTTATTATCGGTTAGAAAAGCGTCCAAGTCAGTCCTAATCACGAGGAACCCTTAAACTAATGCATACTATTTTAAGTGCAACTCTGTCCTTAAGCTGGTCAGACTTCTCTTCCTTTGGCTGGATGGTCAAACAAGCAACCTCATCCCGGCTTTCACGCAAGTCATGCGTACTTTTCAAATCGTTCTCTTTATATATATATGGTTTGTCGAAACAAATACAGTGGAAACCTAATGCCTGCGTCATCTAACTCTCAGATAGAATATTCGAAAGCCTTGGAGAGCAAGGCAGAAAGTATGCAGACCACCGTGGCAATCTTCTCCTAAATATAAAGACGCAAATGATAATCATTCTACTCTATAAATCAATTTCTAATTAGAAATATAATTTTCTAATTTCTATTCCTTAGAAGAGTTTCTAACGATATAAAATTTCTGCTTCCGGAATGAGAATCCTCGCGGACACAACATATGCACCCCTATCGGTTGCAATGGTATCATCCCAGCCTGCAGTACCGACAGCATTGCAGCAGTCACCGTGGCACTCCCCTATGCCATACCTGTTTGGGAGCCTGGCGGCGATGCTGGGGCTCATAGGGTTCGCTGTCTTGATCCTGGCCTGTTCCTATCGGAGGCTCTCGGGCAGTTCGAGCAGCGCCCAGGGAGATGAAGAGAACGGGGGCGAAGCAAGGACGGTCGACAGGGAAGGGTACAGCAAGGCCCTGAAGGTGCACGAGGAGAAGATAGTGGTGATCATGGCCGGCGAGGAGAGGCCCACATTCCTCGCCACGCCGGTGTGCAGCAGAGGCCCTTCGTTTGGCGATTTCCAAGGGAAGGGTAAAGGCGATAGGGAGAGCTTCGACGCGAAGAAGGACAAGGATGAGAACATCAACAAGACCATGGAGGTTGACAACGTTAACAATGATGATGACGTTGGTGGCCACGTTGCTCACGGTCATAACACAGCAGCCGATGAAGAAAACAGAGGAGAAGCAGCAGAAGATCAAACGCAGCTACAGAATTAGCGAGCAGTCTCTGATGGCTTCCTGTTGGCATGATTGGTGCTGGCCTCCTATTTGGGAAGAAATTATGTAGATTTGTTTGATTGGGAAGAAATTACATATATTTATTTGATTTCTATAATTTTGGGAATTGCCTATTTTGGCTTTAGGTTCTTTTCTCATTGTCTTCCTTTCTTGTACTTCATCAATAAAACAGTAGTCCCTCTCTCAAATACAATACAACAAAAAAGGAAAAAAAAAAAAAAAACTTTGAGAGAGGATTACTTGAAGATGTAGACACATTGTCGAACCTCGTTAAATCATGTCTTCTTGTTTAATTTTTTCATGACATTAGAGCAGGTCTGTACTTGTTTGTGCATTTGATCCATCAATGTCCTTCTTCTTGGTGTATACATGGTTGTTGTTCAAATCATGACTGATTTGACTTTGGCCAATCCCAAACCTGGCTCCACCACTATCTGTCAATGATCGCCAACATATTGTTGAATGAGAAGAACTTTCTTCATGGTCTCGTGCTATGACAGTGGCCCTCAGGATAGATCGAAGCTTGGTCATATCAATGGCCAAATAAAAGCGCCTCCTAAGAGGGATGTGAAATTTGATGAATGGCAAGCCAACAGCAATTTGGTTATGTCTTGAATTTTTAACTCTACAAAATCTCAAGTGTACGAGATCTTCACATATTCTCTACAGCTCAAATATTGTGGGAATCATTGAATAAGATGTATGGACAAGCTTAGAAAGCTCAGAATGCATCGCAAGTATTTGAATTGCAGCAAGAGATTGCTAACTCTAAGTGAGAACCCTCTCAATCCTTCACCAACCATCTTGGAAGTATGAAGAGAAGGTGGGATGAGCTTTTTTCGTGTAGGCTAGCAACCCAAAGTGTGGCTGATTACATTCTACAAGAAAAGCAAGATCACATCTTCTAGATATTGGCCAGCATTAGGCTTGAGTGCGAAGACGTGAGTTGACAAATTCTGATAAGCCCAAAATTGCCTACATTTGATGAAGTTTATGGCTTGATTCAAGGAGAAGAGACGAGGCATCGAGTGATGAGTGTCTCGCCTAGTCTTGATAAACCAATTTCTGAAAATTCAGCTCATAATGCTGTGATGAACAACCAACATGGTGAATCTATGGCGAAATTGGCGAAGGTAAAAAAATAAAAGGCCCGCTCAACTTCATTGTGACCATTGTGATAGAGATGGTCACTCCAAAGATAGGTGTGGGGTACTGCATCCTCATCTTCGTGCCAACAAAAATAAGGTTCAAGAGCAAAACTTGTTGTTCTAGTAAACCCTATAGAGTTTCAGTCAAAACTAGAGTCCTTGGCACGATAGTTTCAACAATTGCTTCGAATACAATGACAAGGGGTTATTGGCTTGGCATCTTTAGGTCCTTCATCGAATTCGGCAAACATGGTTAAGACATCGAGTATTGCTCTTTTAACCCACTCTAGTATTCAATTCATCATAGATTCGAGAGCTATCGATTACATGTACAGCTTTACAGATTTAGTTTTTAATATCTCCTCAAGTGCCTCATATCCTCACATTATTGTGGCTAATGGAATGCAGGTCCCAAAGCAAGGAGTAGGACAACTTAAGTTGTTTTCGCAAAATTATGATGTTTTGGTTGTGCCTAATTTGTCTTCTAATTTACTTTCTGTGAGCACGTGCATTCAAGAATTAAATAGCAATGTTATCTTCTCTTCTTCAAAGGTGTTGTTTCAGGATTGCAGTACCAAGAAAACGATTGGTGAAGGATGGCTACAAAATGGCCTCTACGTCCTATCATATGAATGCCTTGGTGGCTAGGAAGAATGCGATGGAGGCTTCAAGGATGTGGCACATGCACATGGGTCATCCTTTTGACCATGTGTTGCAAGCTATTGATAGAACTTTATTTTATAATTGCAGTACTTGTGACTTTTGTCATTATGCTAAACAATACAGATTACCTTTTCCTCAAAGCTCTAATTTAGCTTCTAAGGTGCTTGATTTAGTACATTCGGATGTTTGGACTACTCCAATTGATTCAAGAGACTATTTTAATTATTTCGTTTCTTTTATTGATAACAAATCGTGAGCTACTTAGCGATACCTTCTCAAAGCTAAAAGTGATATAGTCACTGTTTTTCAAGAATTTTATAGCATAATTCATAATCAATTCAAAACATGCATAAAGGTCTTACAAATTGATAACGACATAAAATATTCCTATCAGACCTTCCAATCTTGTTTGAGCAGCCTGGGCATTATTAATCAAACTTCATGTGTAGATACTCTTCAGCAAAATGGGGTGGCCGAACAAAAGAATTAACACCTTCTTGAGGTGACTCGAGCATTATTATCTTCTTGAGGCATACCAAAGACTTATTGGAGTGATGCTGTTTTAACTAGCTGTTATCTTATTAATCAACTTCCTAGTCGTGTTTTGTGTTACAAGACACCTATGGAAATTCTTATGAGTGCAAATTTAATATCTTGCATTTGAGAGTTTTTGGGTGTGTATGTTATGTACAATCTCAAAGCGGTGGTAACCTTGACCCAGGCGCTAAGAAGTGTGTGTTCATGGGCTATTCATCAACAAAAAAGGGGTACAAGTGTTTTGATCCAACCACTAGGCAGATGTATATATCATGTGATGTTACATTTGATGAATCTATAATGTTTTTTTCATTCTATGAGTCCAATTCAAGGGGAGTATCATGAGTTGACAGTTGAATTAACTCCTATTCCTATGGTGGATGAATTGAACAATGGCCCTAGAATTGAAAGTAACTCATGGAATGACCTTGAAGGAATAGATGAGACTGAAGAAGTAATCATCAACGACAGCCCTAAATCAATGCCCACACCAATGATAGCTTCAAATGGGACAGTTGCCGAATCGGTTCGCACTGCTTCCAAACCTATTCCTGTAACTCCAGCTCTTGTTCGGAGATCTACTCATGTGTCTAGACCCTCAACGTGACTTTGGGACTTCACCACTTATCATAATCCCATCTAGAATCACATTGGTTATGACAAGTTATCTTCTAGTTTGGTTGCCCTTTTTTTTTTTTTAATCTATTCTTGAAGAGAACATAGAACCTAATAGTTTTGAGGAAGCTAGCAAGCAGCATGTATGGGTTGAAGTCATGAAAGATGAGCTATAGACACTTGACGAGAATAATACTTAGGATGTATTTCGCTTGCCTGATGGAAAGTGCACTATTGGGTGTTGGGTGTCAATGGATTTATAAAGTTAAATATAATAGTGATGGCTCTATAGAGAGGTATAAAGCTATGTTTAGTTGCTAAGGGATACACTCAGACTTATGGTATTGACTACACGGAAACTTTTGCTCTTGTTGTAAAAATGAATACTGTCAGGGTTCTTATGTCAGTTGCAGTCAATTACAGGTGGCCCTTATTTCAAATGGACATGAGGAATGCATTCCTTCATGGTGACCTCAAAGAAGAAGTTTACATGGATCTTCCGCCTGGGCCACCACTTGCAAAAAGAAGAAGGGATGGTGTGTAGACTCAAGAAGTCTATATATGGACTCAAATAGTCCCCTAGGCTTGGTATGGAAAACTTAGCACCTCTCTTCTTAAGTTTGGATATAACCAAGGAGCACACATTCCTCTAAGTTTACCAAGGCTAATGAAAATGGTCTTGTGGTACTACTTGTATATACAGGTTAGGGATTGATGCACTCACAAGTCAATTGCGCCGGTTGTTTGATATTAAAGATCTTGGATGGCTGAAATATTTCTTGGGTATTGAGGTGGCCAATTCTAGCAAATGCTTGTTCCTTTCATAGCAAAAATATGTTTTGGATCTATTGAAGGAGATTGGCAAGATAGGTGCAAATCCAGCTAGTGTTCCCATGGACTATAGCAAGAAAATAGTTTTGGATTACTTTCTTTTGCACGGTGTGGGTCCTTTTCAACGTCTTGTTGGCAAACTAATCTACTTAACTATTACCATACCTGTATTACTTACGCCATTAGTTTAGTGAGTCAATTCATGCAAAATCCCACACAAGGACATATTTGTTTAGTTGATTATCTGCTAAGGTACTTAAATGCCACATTAGGACGAGGTTTTTTAATGAAGAACAATGGTCATACAGAAATAGTTGAATATATGGATGCAAACTGGGCTAGAAGCCTTCATGACCAAAAGTCCACCTTTGGATTTTGTATGTTCGTAGGAGGTAACATTGTCACATGGAAAAGTAAGAAACAATCCGTGTTGCCCAATCAAGTACTGAAGCAAAGTATCAAGCAATGGCATTTGCTACTAGTGAAATCGTTTGGCTATGACTGCTACTTTAGGAATTGGGCCGTAGGCCTTTAGATTCACCTATGAAATTATTTTGTGACAACCAGGCTGCTACTCACATTGCCTCGAACCCGGTGTTTCACGAAAGGAGTAGACACATTGAGGTGGACTGCCATTTCGTATGGGAAAAGGTTCAAGACAAAACCATTGAGGCAACTTATATCTAGAGTGTAGAACAATTGGCGGATGTGTTCACCAAAGGTCTTCGTAAGTGGCCATTTCAAGAGATAGTGAGCAAGTTGACCTCCGATGATATCTTCGCTCCAACTTAAGGGGGAGTGTTGGCGTGATTGGTGTTGGCCTCCTATTTGGGAAGAAAATTATGTAGATTTGTTTGACTAAGAAGAAATTATGTAGAGTTATTTGATTTCTATAATTTTGGGAATTGCCTCTTGGTTTTAGGTTTTTTTTCTCATTGTCTTCCTTTTATGGTAGTCCCTCTCTCAAAGACAATACAACAAAAAAGAAAAAAAAGAAACTTCGAGAGAAAATTACCCGAAGACGTAAGCATATTGCTAAACCTCGTTAAATAGTGTCTTCTTATTTAATTTCTTCACTTCCTGAGGAGAGCTAGAAAAACCAAGTTTTGTTTCGATTTTGGCTTTGAAGCTTCTTCTTCTTTTTGTTTTCCACTTTTCTTCCCTTTTCATGGCTAGTCGGGAAATGTAAATCATTTTTTGGAGAGGAATTGAGATGAGAATGAGTTCTCTTCATTTCCAGATAAACGATAAAATTATCACCGAGCCCCGAACCACCATCAGGCCTAAATCAATTTCTCATCTAAAAACCCTATGGGCATCGAATGGCCGGTTCATCAAAAATGCAAATTAAAGATGAGGAATCGTTTTCGTTGCTCGTGGATTGAAAAAGAAAGAAAAGAAAAGAGAAAGAGGAGAACCAAAGCAGAAGAAAAGCTACATCTGTGCGAGCGACCTTTTTTGCGCAACAAGTCATTGTTAATCCAGTTTTGAGTGGAGAATAAAGCAGAAAAGTTTATGGATGGATGAATCACATATTCGCCCACCCACATTCTCCACCGGCGGCGGCGGCCGGCGAGACCTTGCCCACCGCCAGAGACTGTGTTGTGGTGGGGCCTCTTTATCCGGAGCTAATCGGATTTCGACAGGTTGTCCAGACCCACGTGGAAAACATCTGCAATAGGGTTTTTCACCTCGCGCGGCGACTCGAAACCCCTTTTTCTCTCTCTTTTTTATTTTTTTAACCTTTGGAAAAGAGAGAGAACAAAGTGGCATCATAACTCACCATGGGGGCAGCTATGTAATTGATGTTGGAAGAACAGCTTTGGCTTGCCACCCTAGTACAAGGTCATACACACGTAGTACCACAATACCTAGTAAAACTGTCGACCCGATTAATGAGCTAACCTAAGTCGAACCCGTCCGGGGAATAAAATTGAAAAATCACCTAATCAATTTCGAATAGAAATTTTGTCATGCACGCCCTTAATTTCTATTAGCTATAGTCATTTTCACTTCTCATTACAACTGACTATAATAAAAGTAAATATAGACACAAATTTTGTTAAACATAACAAGTTCTTGATTTTATTTTTTTCTATTGTTAGTGAGTAAAAAAGATTTTATTTTTTACTATTGTTCATGAGTACAAAAAACCAAACCATTGTGAACCCTTATAAGAAAAAACTTCTAATTTTTATGAGAAAAAATACCAAAAATTTTATAAACTTATTGCATTAATACTAATTCAGTCACTAACCTTTTAATTTGACCCATTTAATTTTAAACATTTTCGCATTGGTTATAATTTAGTCTATTTGTCCAATTTAGGCCAAAAATCGCCGATGTGAATTATGGCTATCCTATATGGCAAGGCTAGTAAGGACGGTCGGAGCTAGATGGAGAAGGAGATCTTGCTACACACCTTCCGCAGTGCTTTGCTTGGTGTTCATCTCCTCCTTGTTTGTATAGACGCAACATGAATTATTGTAAATTTCATTTTCACCAAACGACACTTGACGACGGTTGTTTTGGTTCCGTGGTCGTCGTTGTAGTCTTTTTCTCTTGGTCACTTGCTAGATGTATTTCTAAAAGTGTTTACGGAACATACACAACACATACATCTTGTACACACGGGCACGGTATGTGCAAAGCTCATGCACTGCTTCCGCACGGCAAATCATCAGGGCCGGCAACCCTAAATCCATCTACGAACGTGCCGTTCCAAGAGTGATGCCTTGTACATCAATTAGCATGTCATCGATAACGATTTTTAAGTTAATTAGTTTAGGGAAGAGTTACCAAAAATAAGAAAGTAATTATTTGAGTCATCGAGAGGACTACATATGGGGCAATGATAACGTAAATTAAGATGGAGCCCCTATGATATGACAACAACAGTTGTTTGTGTCGACGCATCCGCCGTCAATGCTTTGCCCATACTTCTGGACGCAGGTTTGCACACACGTCAGCTTCGAGCAGTTCGGGATCGGAATGGTGGGGTACTCACAATTCTGTGCCTCCCCTACCCTCACCCCTGCAATTTTTGTTT
Organism: Eucalyptus paniculata subsp. matutina; assembly: GCA_017140255.1. NCBI lineage: Eukaryota > Viridiplantae > Streptophyta > Magnoliopsida > Myrtales > Myrtaceae > Eucalyptus > Eucalyptus paniculata. Next base: position 70,954,284 of record CM029437.1, on the reverse strand, counting down.
ACATAGAATGAAATTTGACAAAAACAGCATTGTTACATCAATGAAGTGATATGCTTAAAAACAGTATTAAGCAAAAGCGCGAGGAAAGTTCGCAGAAGGAAATGGTTGATGATGATCGGATACCCACATGAGAATACCAGCAAAGCAATGGTGAGGATAGAGAGGAGTGTAGAACAAGGCACGGTCTTCATCTTCATCTTCAAGGATTGGTTTGTGAGAGTGCAAAGTCTTGATGCATTTTTATACTCACGAGGTATCCTTGCAAGACTGTAAAACTATGGATTCCCTTGTACGTCATGAAATCTGTGACCCCTCTTTGAATATCAGAAGGGCATTTAGCGGCAGATTTTTGTGATTTGGGAATTCATTATGAGCTTTACTAGTATAACTAATTTTAGGTTAATGTGACAATAATAACTTGTTGAGCCACAAACTTTTGAAGAAATGAACCCCAAAATAATTTATAATTTTTTTTTTTTGGGTTTAAAACAGACACGGTAGATTAAAGATTACCACCCAATCATTTCTCATTTATTATCACATCACAATCAAGAAAAGCACCAAAAAAGTTATAAACTTATTGCATTGGACTCAATTCAGTTCTAAATTTTTCGATTTAACTAATTTAGCCCTAAATATTTCCATATGGTACCAATTCAGTCCATCCAGCTAATTTAGACAGCAATCGATGAGATGAATACTAGTGATCCTATGTGACACAGTCAGTGCTGATGTGAATATTTTTATAATTTTTTTAATAATATTTTTGAAGTTTTTTCCATCTTTTTCCTTTCCATTTTCTTTCCCCTTTCTTATTGTCAATGGACAATTGCTAGTAAGGGCTAGTCTCACTAGGGCAAGGGTTGCCCCCACTAGCCACTAGCAAGAGTGAGCATGATGAGGCACCCCTCGACAGATTTGGAGAGGCCAACCCTCGCTTCACCTCACCCTGCTTGACAAGCCCTGCCCGAGAGCTACACGGGCATCACTGGCGGGGGCAGAGGGAGATTAGGGTTCGAGTAATAAGACGGGTATGTTGAAGCAGACATGACAACGTACTTATTGGAGGTGACCTCCATTTATGATGGCCTCGGGGGCGGACAGTGCTTGCGCCAACCCTTATGACTTCATCGGCCATTGGCGTCAATGCTTTGTTGTTGCCCATGGCATTCCTTTGAACAAATTTAAAAAAAAAAAAATGACTAGGCTTTTGGTTTGATCAAAATCAAGCAAGTAGCAAAGGAGCATTGGACTGTTTAGGCATAAAAAAAGCGAACTTCACCGTCACAATCATCACAAATCACAAGAGTGTAGAAGAGGAACTTCGACAAAAAGAAAATAGAAACTTTTTGTAATTTTTTTTTAAATCAAAAAATTATTTTAAAAAATATAAAAGATGTTGATGTTGATGCCAACTGTGTCATGTAGGAGAGTCGACATCCATGGCAGCGATTTCTGGTCTAAATTGGCAAGATGGATTAAATTGGCACCAATGTGAAAATATTTGTGATTAAATTGGTATAATTGAAAATTTTAGAACTAAATTGGTACCGATGCAATAGGTTTATAAATTTTTTATACTTTTCCCCATCATATTATGTAATGACACGAGAACTATTAAGTTCTTTTGAATTGAATCATGAAAACTATTGTTTGTCGATGACATAGTTATTGATGTATAAGGCAATCAATCTTGGGTGTTACAACAAAAAAATATGGGATTTTCACTTATTAAATTGAGTGATTGCATAGTAATTACAATTATATTTAGGCCATTGATACGATTTTTTAACTAATATCGCAGATGCTTTTTACGTTCTAAAGTAAGTCCTGTAATTTATTCATTACTTTATTGAGTGTTACATTAGTGGTTTGTATACCCACATAATCACCTCATCGGTTAAGAAGTAATTGTTAGGATTTGTCACACAATGACAAAGAAAGATGAAGAATAAAAGCTAAAAAGAAAATTTAAGATATAAGATTTTATTCTAATTCACCTTTAAACTATAGCTACATCCAACTGAGAATTATGCTATAATTAGCATTGCCTCAATTATGAAATAAAGAGAATATATACATACAGTTGTACACCATTCAAACTTTTCTACACTCACCACCTTGGTAAAAAGATTTGCATTATTCATATTTGTATCAATTTTTACTAGCACCACGGTATTTTGCTCCACTTTATCTCACATAAAGTGATATTAAGGTTGATGTGCTTTTTTCTTACATGAAATTCAAGATTCTAAGCCAAAAATATAGCATTTTAGCTATAATTCTCAATCTTCATTTTCTCTTGTGTAAAATCAAGTTCTTTACATATTCTACAGGTCTAGATTACTTCCTTAACAGCATGATCAAAGGCCATGTACTTTGCCTCAGTTGTAGATAAAGCAATTATGCTTTGTCTCTTACTCATCCAACTAACTTTTCCGCTGAATAAGGAAACTAAACGCCTTAGTTTTAAGGCTACTTATCCTTTTGAGCTTTTAATGCCTTTGTAACATAGCTCAAGGTCAGATGTACTACAAAGATAACGAAGTACCCACTTTGCTATCACCTAATGCACTTTTCCCGAATTGGACATATATCTACTCAATACTCCTATTGCTTGGACAATATCTTGATGAGTACATACTATGCATACATCAAGCTCCCAATTGCGCTGGTATATGAGACTATTGTCATCCCTTCAACTTCCTTTTAAGACTTAGGACACTAGAGCGCTAATAACTAGGAATTTGTGGACATGAAGGTCTTCACCGGTTAACAGTTTGCCATGTTGAACTTCTTCAACACGCTTTCAACGTTTTCAACATATTTCTTCTAACTTAGCCACAACTTCTCATTCTCACACTCCCTTTCAATTTGCATGCGCAAGATAAAGTTTGTTGGACCTAGATCTTTCATCTCAAACTAGTTTGCTAACAGTTCTTTCATAGTGCTAATCGATGAACTATTGTCAACTAGCAATATATCAACATATAAGGTTAAAATAATAAAGTTATCATCTAACATTTTCATGTAAACACAATGGTCAACATCACAATGAACAAAGCCAAGCTTCAAGACAGATGAATCGAACTTCTAATATCACATTGTTGGAGATTATTTCAAACCATAAAAAGACTTGTTCAATTTGCAAACAAACTCTTCTTTTCCTTTGACCACAAACCCTTCAAGTTGCTTCGTGCAAATATCATCCTCCAAATCACTATGGAGGACTACTGTCTTCACATCAAGCTACTTTACTTCTAGATTGTACGCAGCTGCTGCAGATAAGAAATTTGCAACAAGAGAAAAAATCTTACTATGATCAACTCACTCTGTCTACGAGCTTTGCATCGTTCTATCTCTCTATCTACTGATAGTTTCTTCTTGAACACCCACTTACAACTAATTGCCTTTCGATTTGCAAGTAGTTTTATCAAACTCCACATTTTGATTTTGTCTAGTGAGTCCATCTCATCTTTCTTGGCTTTCTCCCCATCTGACATTCTCCTCACTTCTTGCTTCCTTGACAATACTTGGATCATCACTTGTAACAGTCAGAGCACATTTTTCATTACAAACAAATGGGGTATACCTCTCAACTTCTCAATTGTGTGGACCTTCTTAAATTTTAATAAGAAAAAAGGTATCAACTTCATGACTTTGTTCAAGGTCAGAATGAACCGTCATAAACCGTTGTGAATAATCGTAAATAAAAAGATTACAAATTTATCGTCTCGGGCGTCCGTTTTGTAGTGGCATAGGGATGTCCGAAGTTTTCCAGACGTGGGTAACCAGGCGAAACTTTGGCTTTGATTAACTGAAGGATACATGATCGGATGCATTGCATGCAACAATATTTGATCACGAGTACTCTGCAATTTGTTCTTCTGGTCTGGGTTTATCTCATGCAAAAACGAATCTTTTCACGCCATTCCTCAAACAAACAAGTAACGTTGCCTTGGAATGAGGATCAAGCGGCGTGCACTTTGAAGTCACCTCCTTTATTGGCCTAAGATCATACTGAATGCTCAAGCGCAACTCTGTTCGGTTACAAACGGGGATATCGTCAAGAATGAAATTATCGTGTGCGAAGCAGAAGCATCTTTGGCAGTTTCATAGGCCTAGCCAACGGTTCTCATGATGTTGCCCGAAAGAACTTGACAGTTCTCGTGCCATTACAGATTCTGAGGTGATAATGAATTCTCAAATTAAACAAATCAGCCACTAAATGCGCTTCCGTTATTCATAGAGGGGTCACAGATTTCATGACATATAGAGAACCCAGAGTTACAGTCTTGTACGGATGGCTCACGTGTATGAAAAGGCATCAAGAATTTAGTACTCTCTCAAACCAATCCTTGAAGATGAAGATGAAGACTGGGCCTTGTTCTCCTCTCCTCTCTGTCCTCACCATTGCTTTGGTTGCATTCTCATGTGGGTATCTAATCAACATCAACTATTTCTTTCTGGGAACTTTCCTTGCACTTTTGCTTACTACTATGTTTAAGCACATCAATGAACCAATGCTCTTTCTGTCAAATGTTTTCATCCCGTGTAAACAAAAATTGCAGGGGTGTGGGTAGGGGAGGCACAGAAATGTGAGTACCCCTACATTCGTGTCCCGAACTGCTCGAAGCAGACGTGTGTGGAAACTTGCATCAAGAAGTATGGGCAAAGCATTAACGGCGGATGCGTTGACACAAACAGTTGTTGCTGCCATATTATAGGGGCTCCATCTTGATTTATGTTACCATTGCCCCATATGTAGTCCTCTCGATGACTCAAATAATAACTTTCTTATGTTTGAGTATTCTTTCCTAAACTAATTATTAACTCAAAATTCTGCACTTTTCGTTTTAAAGTTATTGTTTTTTTTTTTTTTTTTTTTTTTTTTGATACTGGAGGAACTGGCTTGTAGCCAACAGCCATGCCGTAAACCCCCAGGTGACACTTAAGCAAGAGGATCCACCACCCATGAGTCACATTTAATACTCCTAGCGCCTCCCTTGGATTTTGAACCATTCACATCTCGGTTGAGGATCAGCAGAGTCTTATCCAGCGGAGCCACCGCGACCAGTGGTTTCGTTTTAAAGTTGTTAATACCCAAACAAAAAAGAAAAATCTCAAATAAACCCAAAGTGCCATCTTTTTTCTCAAAAGAAAACCTGAAGTTGAGTCCCAAAGTGGTCATTTAGTCTCAAAAAAGGACTTTACTCGTCGGTCGGTGAACAGATGCATCTCCGATGCATATTCCACTGGTCGGATCAGAGTATTTTCATCAAAAACAAAAAATCTTTTTTCATTTTTGATTGTCCTTTTTTTTTTTTTTTTGGGTCAATGGTTGTCCCGTTCATCATCTTCTTCATCCCCTGTTTATCTTCTTCTTGCCGAAATCAAGAACACTAGACTTGGGGAAGGGCCAACAAAGGCTCAACACCCATCACCGGTAGCAGGAGAGAGCCGTCAAGCGCTCACTGGCCACGGGTGAGGGCTTGCAAACTAACTGGCAAGGGTGGCCTTGGCCGCAATCGATGAGGGCCGTCCAAATCAAGGCTCTTTGGGAGCCTTCGTGTTGTGTCCGACACGCTCCGACGCATCCCGACACGCGGTCAACGAGTGTCGAAAAATCCAACACGTGGCTAACTCTCTCCGGCACGCTCCGACACGCAAGTCCAGAATTTCAACATGCATGGGGTCAATTTTAAAAACTTTCAATACTTGAGGAGTCAAAATATAAATATACAAAAAAAAAAAAAGTGGGAGGGCTAGTGGTTGGGTGCTACTGCCACTGCCATCATTGGAGGAGGCTGACGACCTCACTGCCCATAGGCGGCAGAGGGGGGACGCTACCCTCGCTAGGCCGATGAGGCTCGCCCAAATCTGGGCAATGCCTCGACCGAGGCCCGTGTGAGGCTCGCCTAGATTGGGGCGACGCCCTCACTCAAGCCTAGCGAGGGTCGTTGGCCCTCGCCTGGGGCCGGCAAGGCCTCACTTGGGGCTGGGGAGGCTCGCTGGCCATAGGCAAGGGCTAGCGTCGCCTAGATCTGGGTGATACTCGCCAACCCTAGCCAACGCGTTGCCCAGATCTAGGTGAGCCTCATCCGAGCCTCACCTACGCCGGTGAGGGTCGCCCTCCCTCCGCCGCCTTGGGCCCGCGACCACGTCAGCCCCCTCCAACAGTGGCTTGGCACGTCGCTGACGAGGGCAAGGGCAACAACAACAACATGCCCAGCCACGACCCTCCCTTTTTCACTTTTTTTTTTTTTTTCAGTTTTTTTTTTTAGAATTATTTTAGTTTTTGTAAAAGTATTTTACTAAGAAAGAAGTAATAAAAAAAATGCTATATATGATCAATTTAAAAATACCATTTCAGCATTTTTCTTTAAACAATGTTTTATTTTCCTCTAAGTTTTATGTATTATTGTAACAAATTAAAATAATGAATGATATTAACAAATGTTGAATTAATATTGTTAGTGTAAATTAATTTTATGCTATTTTATTGTTATATATTTATGTATTTATATATATAAATATATTTAATATAGAACGTATTGAAATGTGTTGAAATTTTTTATTTTTAAGAAATGACATGTTGGCATGCCGTGTCGTGTGTTGCATTTCGATGCTATATAGCTGGTCATTAGGGAAGGCTCGACAGCCCTTGCATGTCGCGGCCGAGGCCACCCTTTCCAACAAGGGTCAGCCTACAAGTCCTGGCTCGTTGCCAACGATGGGCATCAAGCCCTCACTAGCCCCAACCGTTGCCAACCCTCGTTGGCCCTTATCAACGGCCGGCGCTCGCCAGCCCTTCCCAAGTCGATGTTCTTGATCTAGGCTAGAAGAAGGTGAACAAGGGACGAAGACGATGATGAACAAGACAACTATTGACAAAAAAAAAATCAAAGAATAGGATAATCGAAAATGAAAAAAGAATTTTTTGGGTGAAAATACCTCGGATTAAGCCACCGGAATATGCACTAGAGATGCATATGTTCATTGGCAGGTGAGTCATTTACTTTTTTTAGACTAAATGATCACTTTAGGTCTTTATTTGGGACAAACTCCACTTCATGTCATCTTTTGAGAAAATGAGAGCACTTTGGGTCTCTATTTGAGATTTTCTCCCAAATAATTAACTTCATGGACCGCTGCTAAGCGAGAAGGCCCACCAGCTTATAATTAGCCCACGAGTTCGCAGAAGTTCAAATATGACAACAGCTACAGTTGCTGACGATTCGGTATCAACCACAATTCGGAAGTAAGAGGATAAGAAAGAGGCAAGTTACCGAGGTGTTTGGTGTCAACAAGATACAATCTACTCGTAGACAATGCGATACCATTACTGAAGGAGATGCCGACTGTTCCAGAGATAATTTGATTTCAAAAGGGTAACGACACTCGCTCTATCTGGCTATAAATAGCCGAAGAGAAGTTGTTGTAAGGGAGGCGAAAAACAATGGAAACAACGCACTTGTTATTTTTGAGTTCTTTGAATTTGTTTCCTTTTAAAATAGCTACTGTCATTAGAAGTCGTCACTTTTTACCCTGAGTCGACACAGAACTCAGTACACAAAGAAGCCGAAGAGACAAATTTGGTGAAAGATATTTGACCATTCTGGGTAAAACACAACCTAATCATGATGAGTTTCCTTAGTTTCAAACAAATGCATTTTATTTTTAACTGCAACTCTGTCCTTAACTATCCAAACTTCTCTTCCTTTGGCTGACTGGTCAAATACAGTGGAAACGTAATGTCTGCGTCATCTAACTCTCAAATAGAAAATTCGAAAGCCTTGAAGAGCAAGGCAGAAAGTATGCATACCATCTTGGCAGTTTTTTCTATTATTCTACTCATGATAAGCACAGACTAGAAAATTAGGGATCGAGACCTTGATCCTTATACGAAAAAATATTAGTTAAATTGCATTCTGGGCAAAACACAGTCCTAATCACGATGAGTTTTCTTAGTTTCAAATAAACGCATACGACTTTTAAGTGCAACTCTGTCCTTAAGCTATTCAAACTTCTCTTCCTTTGGCTGGATGGTCAAATACAGTGAAAACGTAATGCCTGCGTCATCTAACTCTTAGATAGAAAATTCGAAATCCTTGGAGAGCAAGGCAGAACGTATGCAGACCATCTTGGTAGTTTTTCGTATTATTCTACCCATGATAAGCACTGACCAGAGAATTAGGGATTGACCTTGATCCTTATGCGAAAAAAATATTAATTAAATTTGCATTCTGGGCAAAACACAGTCCTAATCATGATGAGAATCATGATGAGTTTCCTTAGTTTCAAACAAATGCATACTATTTTTAAGTGCAACTCTGTCCTTAATCTATTCAAACTTCCTTTGGCTGGATGGTCAAATACAGTGGAAACGTAGTGCCTGCGTCATCTAACTCTTACATAGAAAATTTGAAAGCCTTGAAGAGCAAGGCAGAAAGTATGCAGACCATCTTGGCAGTTTTTCCCATTATTCTAATCATGATAAGCACCGACTAGAAAATTATGGATCAACCCCGATCCTCATACGAAAAAAATTAATTAAATTGCATATAATTTTTAGAAGCATTAATTGCATTTGGCATATAAATTGAACCGGTGGCAGGTGGATTTAGGTAGATGGACCTGAGAAAATAGTTTTGAGCTTATTGAAATAATTAGACTGATGCAGGTATTGTTTTGAGCTCAATTAGCACACTTGGGTCCATGAAATGGGATTAATTGAACTAAGTCCATAACCGAAATTACATCCTGCTCAACTTAGAAATTAATGTTGCTGAAATCAGAAGAACATTTCAATATGGGCATAATTCTTCGAATATTTGCGGCGGCTGATTCTCTTTTTCGCAGGAAAGAAAAGAAATGAAGGTGATAAAAGGACACATATTCAAGGAAAGAAAAAGATGCGGCTGGGTATATGTGGCCCGAGCGCATAAGGCCGAGAGGGAGGTTTAATTTTTGTGCTGGAGCCCAATCTTCTCACAAATATAAATATGCAAATGACAAGCACTCTGTTCTCGAGAAATCAATTTCTAGTAAATAGATTATTCTATTTATATTTCTTGAACAAGTTTCCAAGTAAAAATACATGTTTAATAACAATACAAAATTATGTTTCCCGAATAAAAGTTCGTTTGATAAAGACAAAATTTCTCCCTTTCGAGCCGGCAACAGGTGGCGATGGATGGGTAGCTAACTAATAGCGAGGGCAAACGATGAGAATAGTTTATAATTCTTATTTTTATTCTAGAAATAAAAAAAATAAAAAAGTAACAAAATTTTACTTCTCATTTCTATTCCAAACTTATTTCTAGACTAAAAATTTGTTCCGGATATGATCCAAACTTATTTTCAAAAATGGTTATGATACGCGCCGTAAAAGAAAGGGAATGAGACGTCCTAGAAGAGCCAGGCCAGAGAATTCATACACGGCCAACAATTGAGAATAGAGGGAGAAGAGGACCAATCTTCTCTTGATCTTTTGACTCTCATCCACTGCCATGCGCAAAATGGGTAGAGACTAGAGAGAGAAAGCGAGAGCGGTCGTCTTCTCCTCAGTCCACGACTGGCATTGTCGTGCTGTTGCTGCGCCGGAGTCGATCCCGCATCTTGCCACCGTCTTTCCGGCCCACCAAACCGCAACACCAACCAGCGAGTCGCTGCCCGGCACTGCCGAGGTCCCCGCCCCCGACGAGCCATTGCTTCCTCACCGAGAGCGTCTGTTCTCCTTCACCGCATGGACGCCTCCGCGGCCCTGATCCGAGAAGCCCAGCAGCGGCGACAGCGAGCTCGCTCTGTTTTTCCTTGGCGCCGCGATAACTCCCTGCTCCGGTGACGCAGCTGCTGCTGTCGACACCCTTGCCACGCGACCAGCCGAGCTGCGCCTGATCCGCCCTCGTCGCCGCGGTGCTCAACACAGGATTGGCCGCGCTCCATTTGATTGAGAATTTGAATCAAATAGCCAAATACCAACTCCGGGAGGGACTCGCGCTTCAACGCACGTGTACATCGGCGGCATTCCATTTGATTTTGTTTTGTTACATAATTTAAACAGATAAGGTAAGTTTTATGAATTGCATTATTTGATTGAATAGTTGTATCGTTGTTTGATTGTTTCCATGAAAAATCTCAAAAAAATTAGATAGAATTTGATTTGATTTTTTGTCAATAATATGACCTGTTTTAGGTAAGATTGCATTTTAAATTGGGTAATTTCTTTATGCCGAATTAAAAAAAAATACAAAAACATTGCTTAGAATAAATTAGGCTCCCTTTCCTTAACTCAAATTGCATGTTTAAATATTAATTACGAATTTTAATTAAAAAGGGAAATACAAAAAAAAATCATGAATATGTCACGTAAAATTAGCTCATTAATTGCATGTCATTTAGTAAATTGCATGTTTAAGATCATTGAATTAGAATGCATGACATGTTAGGATATTTGTATTATTTATTGCCACTCATTATGAATTAGGTCATTTAATTTAAAATCATGTGACATATAGTTTGCATGTTAGGCTTATTTAATTACATGTCGCATGTCATTTTAGTATGGGCATATTTGTGCATGTCATTGCATTTATAATAATTGCATTGCATTGCAATTTGTTTAGATTTCATTTAAATAAATGAAAATGCCAAAAAATTGTGCTGATTGCATGTTAAATAGAAATCATATTTAGGGTATTAATGCAATTGTTTAGCTAACATCGCCTAAGGTAAATTGTACAATTTATTTATTACTTTATTGAGTCTTACATTAGTGGTTTGCGTACTCATATGATTATCTCACATGTTAAGAAATACTTGTTAAGATCCATTGCACAATCGCAAAGAAAAATAGAGGATAAAAGCAAGAAAAAAAAAATTGAGATATAAGGTTTTATTCTAGTTAACCCTTAAACTAGGGCTATGTCCAATTGAGGATTCTACTATAATTAGCATATCATGTCTCTTTATTGCATCCCTCAAGTTATTCATAAGCTCAATTCTAAACTACCAATAAAATATAAGCTTAAACTATAAAAGCCCTCTAATGTTGTGGGGCACTACCCATACACAGTTAATGGGAGTGTGAACCACACCCCAAGTGAAGAATCCATATACTTTTTTAAAACCAACACAATTGTACGCCATCCAAACTTTTCTACACTCACTGTCTAGGTCAAAAAATCCGCACCACTCATATTATGTCAATTTTCCCCAGCACTACGGTATTATATTCTACTTTCTGGATGAAGTGATATTAAATGTCGATGTGCTTTATTCTTGCATGAAATCTAGGATTTTCAGTCAAGAATATAGCACTTTGGCTATCACACCTAATCTTCGCTTCTCCTTGTGTAAAACCGAACTCTTTACAAAGGAAACAACATATTCATTGGTTGACCTCTTGCTATCAATATCATCTCCCTAATTAGCATCCACAATACTACAATCATAGATAAGACTTTATAGTACCACAACCAACTATTCCAAAAGTTTGATCTTTTAGATTAATGCATGATTTGTTATTTAAATATTATAATACATATAAAAAAAGAAAAAAACATTGTTATTCTTACGAAAGCTTGTCTTTTCATGGGAATTTTAGCAACATTCCAATGTGCAACGCATGATTCAATATAAAATGGCAATGGATACTAAGAAAGCACAACGGAACTCCACGAGTTAAAAATTGTCAAGTACGGCATCATCACTTCTGAGCGAAAAACCTGTGATTTTCATTAATGACACCTTATCGTGTCTTAAGAGAAAGGGACCATATTGACCTTACTCTAGGTATTTTCCAGAACAGAATTGTCACTAAATGCATTCGAAATGACTGGGGAACAAATTTCATCAGTGAAGAAAACAACGATGATAAAGAAAGAAATTGTAATTACTATTGGTTAGAAAAGCCTCCAAGTCAGTTCTAACCATGACCAGCCCTCACTAAAAACAAATGCTCACTATTCTAAGGGCAGCTCTGTCCCTAAGCAAACCTCCCTTTGGCTGGATAGTCAAATATTTCATCATCGCATATCTTGCGGGTGTTTCAAATCGTTTTTTTTTGGCTCCATATATTTTAGTGGTTTGTCTCGAAAGCCTTGGAGAGCAAGGCAGAAAGTATGCAGGACCACCTCGACAACTTTTTCTATTATTCTGACCATGATAAGCACTGACTTTAGTATTATAAAGAGGCTCAGACTCCAAGCTCAAGGAAAATCACTCAACTTTCTTCTTCCCATTGCAGAGAAGGCAACATGACCACCCCTCGTCTTTCTATTCCTTGCTGAAACTCTGCAAGCATTGAGTTGCCAAGGGCAGTCTTGCTTTCTGCACATTACTTCTTCACTCTTCGCATTTTAGTACGCTTTTTTTTTTTCTTATTCATATAAAAGGAGGAGGACAATGACGACAGACCTTTTGTTCGCTCGTCGTTCGTAATGGCATGATTGCCTTGCCGACGAAACATCATTATATGTATCCGAGTCCTCCCTCTCTCTCTTCTCTCTTCCGAAATCTGCTTCTATATTATATCCTTCATCTGAAAGGAAGAGGACGATGACGACAAATCTTTTGTGTTCGCTCGTCGTTCGTAATGGCATGATTGCCTTGCCGACGAAACATCATTGTATGTATCCGAGTCCTCTCATTCTTCTCTTTTTTAAATTTGCATTATATGTATATTATTCATATGAAAGGAGGGTCCTTCTCTCTTTTGAAATTTGCATTATATGCATATTATTCATGCGAAAGGAGGATGACAACGACAATTTTTTGTTCGCTCATCGTTCATAACGGCGTGATTGCCTTGCCAATGAAACATCATTATATGTATCCGAGTCCTCTCTCTGTTATCTCTTCCGAAATCTGCTTCTATATTCTCCTGTTTGAACTTGGCTAAGTTTTGCCTTTTCTTCCTTTGATTTTTCTTTTTGGGAAAAGCTTGAACTTGCCTTAGTGGCAGCACGGTCTATCCCCTGCCGCAGCCAATCCAGCTCTCATGACTTGTTTGGGCTTGCGGTAATAACGGGAATTACTTACAATTGCCCTTTCTGCTATTGCATTTGAAACAACTCCTCCTCACAGAACACAGGAAACCAGGCATATGCAGAGACACGTTTTAACTGTTCCCTGCATGAAAATGTGGCCTAGGCAACCAATTAGAGGTTTCTTTCAGGTAATTTATCTACTTAGTCATTGTATGAAAGTAGACCAATGTAGTCCAAGGTCAATAGTTATTGCATAACTAAATACAACTGTACTCTAGCACAGGAATTAGCTGAATGTCGACTTGTGAGGGAACCAAAAGAACTGGCAGGGAAGAAGCTTTGTTTCAATCTATATCTCAACGAGGGTTGTCAATCAATTTATGAATCAGCCAAGATATACAAATCCAGTAAGTCTCTGGTGCTTTTTGACTAAAATGAACAAATAATGTAGATAGGATGTCTAAAATAAATGTACGGAAACTCTAGGTTCAATACCATTCGAAGAAACATGGCCGACCACACTTCTGGGGGCATATTCACCGCTTGACCGAGAGATTGGAATCCAAGAGCTACCCTTGCTAGCGTAGTCTGAGCCTGCAAATACATATATCACGAATCAGTAAACCCCTTCTCATGAAGATCATATTCGTTCTCTTTGTCCCAGACACTTTTTTCTTTTTTTACAAACCTCTGAGTCTGAATTTGTACAGCTTCGACCTTCTCATACGACAATGAGCAACCTACTACTTGATTCAGTAAAAAGGTATCTGCTGCTTTAATTATGTCCCGAATGAGGAAAATGCGCACCCTCAGACCCTTTTCAGAGAGGGTAAATAGGCAAAGATCCTCAGTAGCAGCAACAACACGTATGCCAAACGTATTGTTTTATTCAAAAACTGTTTCAAGGAATAGAAAAAGAAAAGAAAAAAGCTATTTCTATAAAGAAATTATTTTCCGGAACATAAATGTTACCAAATGCATCTAAAATGACTGGGAAACAAATTTTATCAATTAAGAAAACAGCGATGATAAAGAAAGAAATTGTAATTATTATTGGTTAGAAAAGCCTCCAAGTCAGTCCTAACCATGACCAGCCCTCAATAAAAATAAATGCTCACTATTCTAAGGGCGGCTCTGTCCTTAAGCAAACTTCCCTTTGGCTGAATAGTCAAATATTTCATCCTCGCATATCTTGCGGGTGTTTCAAATCGTTTTTTTTTTTGCTCCATATATTTTAGTGGTTTGTCTCGAAAGCCTTGGAGAGCAAGGCAGAAAGTATGCAGGACCACGTCGGCAACTTTTTCTATTATTCTGACCGTGATAAGCACTGACTTCAGCATTATAGAGAGGCTCAGACTCTAAGCTCAAGGAAATTATTCAACTTGCCTCTTCCCATTGCAGAGAAGGCAACGTGAGCACCGCCCCCCCGTCTTTCTATTCCTTGCTGAAACTCTGCAAGCATTGAGTTGCCAAGTGCAGTCTTGCTTCCTGCACGCTACTTCTTCACTCTTTGCATTTTAGTACGCTTTCTTTTTTCTTTTGTTTTTTTCTTATTCATATAAAAGGAGGAGGACAATGACGACAGATCTTTTGTTCGCTCGTCGTTCGTAATGGCATGATTGCCTTGCCGACAAAACAACATTATATGTATCCGAGTCCTCCCTCTCTCTCTTCTCTCTTCTGAAATTTGCTTCTATATTATACGTATCTCATTCATATAAAAGGAGAAGAACGACGACGACAAATCTTTTGTTCACTCGATGTTCGTAATGGCGTGACTGCCTTGCCGACGAAACATCATCATCTGTATCCGAATCCTCTCATTCTTCTCTCTTTTGAAAGTTGCATCATATGCATATTATTTATATGAAAGAAGGGTCATTCTTCTTTCTTTTGAAATTTGCATTATATGCATATTTTTCATATGAAAGGAGGATGATGATGACAAATCTTTTGTTCGCTCATCGTTCGTGACGGCGTGATTGCTTGCCAATGAAACATCATTATATGTATCCGAGTCTTCTCTCTGTTCTCTCTTCCGAAATCTGCTTCTATATTCTCCTGTTTGAACTTGGCTAAGTTTTGCCTTTTCTTTCTTTGTTTTTTCTTTTTGGGAAGAGCTTGAACCTGCCTCAGTGGCAGCACGGCCTATCCCCTGCCGCAGCCAATCTAGTTCTCATTACTAGTTTGGGCTTGCGGTAAATAACGGGAATTACTTACAATTGCCCTTTCTGCTATTGCATTTGAAACGACTCCTCACAGAACACAGGAAACCAGGCATATGCAGACACTTTTAACTGTTTCCTGCATGAAAATGTGGCCTAGGCAACCAATTAGAGGTTTCTTTCAGGTAATTTATCTACTTAGTCATTGTATGAAAGTAGACCAATGTGGTCCAAGGTCAATAGTTATTGCAGAACTAAATACAACTGTACTCTAGCACAGGAACTATTTGAATGTCGACTAGTGAGGGAACCAAAAGAACTGGCAGGGAAGAAGCTTTGTTTCAATCTATATCTCAACGAGGGTTGTCAATCAATTTATGAATCAGCCAAGATATACAAATCCAGTAAGTCTCTGGTGATTTATGACTCAAATGAACAAATAATGTAGATAGGATGTCTAAAATAAATGTACGAAACTCTGGCTTCAATACCATTCGAAGAAACATGGCCGACCACACTTCCGGGGCCATATTCACCGCTTGACCGAGAGATCGGAATCCAAGAGCTACCCTTGCTAGCGTAGCCTGAGCCTGCAAATACATATATCACGAATCAGTAAACCCCTTCTCATGAAGATCATACTCGTTCTCTTTGTCCCAAACACAGATTTTTTTTTTTTTCTTTTACAAACCTCCGAGTCTGAATATTGTACAGCTTCAACCTTCTCATACGACAATGAGCAACCTACTACTTGATTCAGTAGAAAGGTATCTGCGGCTTTAATTATGTCCCGAAGGAGGAAAATGCGCACCCTCAGACCCTTTTCAGAGAGGATAAATAGCCAAAGATCCTCAGTAGCAGCAACAACAGCACGCATGTCGAAAGATTTCCAGCCCAGAGGGTTTGAGCTTTCTCCAGGGCTTTTGGAGTCCTCCACGTAGTCAGATGCCTGTTCAGATATTGCTACAATCTGAAACAAGAGAAAGAGGTCATTCATATTTCTAAAGGATGGACAGCAATTAGCAATTTATGCAAGTGAGGATTCATAAAAGCAATGACACGAGATGATAGAATCAAGGAGAAATAACTGGCCCAAACAGCTTCAAGAATATCTTGTACATGACAGAGACCATATGCAGCATATTATGTCAGAAACTAAATCAGATTCACCAGATTCAGCCATAGATGATATTTCAAATTCCAAATCGATTGTAAATTTGCAAATAGAGGCGCATTTATAAAATAGGCAAATAATGCAACGATTTGCTTCTCACTGTAATAACTCAGAGAATAAGCAACAGCAACCCGGCTAGCATGTAGGTCCAAGGATTCATGTTCCCAATAAAAGATATATCAAGTGATACAAATACCATAGAAAAATCTCACATTCAGATGCAACTGGAGAAAAAGTATACATTTCCAACAGTATGCAATCATGTCTTCTATTAAAAATAGATTGATCTCGCAAGGTAAAAAAAAAGGGACAAGGCAAAATGGCCCACCAGTCGCTCCAACCGATTCCACCTTATAGATCCATCATTCCGAATGACAAGTTGCCGCAAAATTCTTCTCATATCAGGATTGGGGTCTGCCAGAAGCCTCCCAATAACAAAAGGGTAAGCACTCTCAACAACTTTAAAATCAGGGTCTAGAAGTTTTGCAGTCCCTTCTAGTGATCCTAGGGCTCTTAACACCAAGGCATAGTCCGGTGGGAGTGAAAAGTTAAATTCATACATGACATCATACAGCTGATTCATTATTCCCTGCCATCCAAAACAGCAACAGTAATTCACAGTTTAGTTTCATCCATATTATACAGCAAGATTCCATAACATCTATGCAATAGATAAAAGCCAAAGGGATCGATCAGCAGCTTCAACAAATTTGACTCACGTCCCAATCAGAAACTACACTTGACAGTAAACATACACAATTGCAACTTTCATGACTTCTTCTCATTTCATAAAACACAAAAATGCACTTGACATACTTGCTCCTACACCCGCAGAAGCATGCACGAGCTTTATGCTCCACTTCTTGACACACAGAGGGATGTCAATATGAACAGGAAAAGCATCGATCAAATTTTGGTTGAGACATGATGATCATCAAAGAATCACCCGATTATCAAGTGAATGAACTACCAGGAGCAAATTACATCAGATACTTAGTGGTGCTCATCAATTGTGCGCAATCTATCAGTGCACTCTGTTGTGTTCAGAGGAAAACAAGATATTCCTTGCTCACCACTAGACACATGTTTACAAAACTCATGCACAGGTACGCTTTCCATTTCATATCTTAGGAAAAGATTGTTTTGCTGCATTTGGTAATGACTGTTTTGCTGCATTTGGTCCTATCCTGCTCTAGGAATATTTTAGTGATAATATTTTTAGAAATAAGATGAACCAATTTGGTCAAGTACCTGTAACAAGCTCCTGTAATTTCTTTCATTGCGGTATTTCTGAGCAAGTTTATGAATAAAAAACCTAGATGCTTTCTCCCAGATGCATAAATAGATCAGATGACTTGGCTATTTGAAGTGAAAATATTCATCTGCAAAAATGGCTGAACTTGTAAAAAGGAAGGTTTGTAGGGGCTTATAAAGGAAACCTGAAAATCTTGAGATAGTCTGCTACCCTCACCACCAAAGGATGCTTTTAGTGCATCTGCAACTGCTTGTACATCAACCCCTTCAGGAATGAATCCCAAAGAAAGAAAGTCATTTGCTAGACCGAAAGAGTCACGATTAACGAAGTGCACAAGCTGAAAAGGAGAGAAACTGATCAAAAAGTTGAATCAGCATAGTACATATGACAACACTAAGGTAAAATGATGCAGGATGGTCACAACTGCTACATGGGGAATTGTTTACAGGAGAGAGTGTGAATATGAAGATCATATGGTGACAGCCATGCAGCCTGGTTGTAACTTTTCTTTATTCTTTTTCCCTCTTAACTTCTTTTATGCACTGGTTTTTTTTTTTTTTTTTTTTTTTTTTTTGGGGGGGTGTTTATTTGTTGTCAGTTTATGGGATATGGAATTACCATATTCTGGGGGCATTGTGTATATTGGAGTCTAGGCTGACAAATCTTTCTGACACTTTCGAAATAATATGAACTTGCATTACCTTCATACGTAACCAGCAAATATGAAAAGAGCAAATGCTAAATTGCAACTGCAGTAAGGCAATGCTCGTACCACTTGAATTAGTCCAACACGATAATGGCGAGGAATGTCTCCCATCATGCCAAAATCAAAATAGGCGAGAGAACCAGTGGAAGTTGCAACAAGGTTCCCTGGATGCGGGTCGGCATGGAAAAATCCAGCTTCAAGCAATTGTCTTAATGAGCAGTATAATCCCTATAAAGCACAATACAAATTAGGTAAGTTTCAGGACACATTCAATGAGCTCAAGTGAAAAATTTGGCATTGTCTTTCCATCCTATGTGAATAACAACAACATCTAGATGATAGCAGCAAATAGACTTGCAAAAAAGTCAGACTATGGCTTCATAAAAAATGACAAGGGATTCTTTTTCCACCTGATCAATGAGTTTCCTTCTGTTCAAAGAAGCTTCCTTCAGGCTAGCTTCATCTGTGAGTTTAATTCCATCTATCCATTCCATTGTCAGAACAGCTTTGCGAGTAAAATCCCAATATATTTTTGGAACCTTGACCAAGTTAGTATTTTTGTATTTGGAATCCCTCAGTGCGGCATTTGATTGCATGTTCTTGTCATCAACTATCATGAAAAAGTTCTATTCAGTGCACCAACAGAAGATTATCCATAGCTACAACACCATTCCACATCAGATATATGCACATAACCATCCATTAACACAGACACAGAGAGAGAGAGAGAGAGAGAGAGAGATGTGGAATTGCTTTTCTCAATGGAAAGTTGTACTCATTTTGCAAAAGCCCCAGCTGTCGGGTGAAGGCTACTGCAAGAATGTTTCCAATATTGATATTGCACACTTGAGAAATAAATATCCAGAATATGAAAGAATGACCCTATTGTAATAGTCAGATTAGTACTATTTTTTAAAAGACACATTACAAAACTATAGAAGAATAACATCATGCGACTATAAACAATGAAGTTATTGAAAGATCCAAACATAATCATCCTGAAATGAGCCATGACTGAACTACGGACATACATGTATCAGAAAATATTCTGGGGATGCATCAAAGTACATATCCTACAGCTCCAAGAAGTTTCTTGCATACTGAATATATGGTATATAAACTCACATGGGATGGAACCATAGAGAGAAGCAAAGCGTTCTGCATTTTTTCCCTCCAGAACATAATCAATTTCGTCAAACATGTGTCTAACCTGTCAATAAGTAGAGAATATATAACGTCCTTGATAAAACATAATGCAAATCAGAATCCATAGGTAGAGAAAAACATGTACAAAATAGTGCATGCTTCCAAATTTGAATTTGACATCAGTATTCTGTACACTGTAACATGGCCAAGCCACCAATAAAAATTAAACCATATGAGCTGTAAAAGAACCTCACCAGAATAGTAGGCTGTAATGCCTCAAGTATGATGCTCTTGCATTCAGAATACATGATGATAAAAGTAAAAGTTGCACTACTTCTAGAAATGCTGCATAAGATATAAACATAGGCTTGGACTGCCTCTGTAGATACTGAAGAGGCTTCTGATCCTACAAATTGAGAACTCAGTTTGGTTTCATTAAGTCGAATTCAAATGCTTCCCCCATTAGGCACCACCATGACAGTTACCCGGTTGTGATGGGGCAGCGGTACAAACATGACCCAATGAATTAGTTGGGAGCTCCATGAAGCCTGGAGACTTAAGAAAAGAAAGTGTTTTCTCCAAGATTACCTATGCCATTTTCAATCAGTATATGCTAATCTTGGAGCATTGATAATTGCCCCAAAGTAGTTGATGCATAATATTTCCCCAAGTCTGAATCTCTCATAAGGATGACCCAAAAGAAGGCACGGAGTATCCCACCAAGCAGGAAACACCCACATCCACCATGTAAAAGCTTACATATATCCTTATCTCCATGTCTTACCTCGAATGCTATGAGAAATGCTTATCTTTTCATGTCATGGTGTTGTGTTAATTAGAATTGGCACTGAACAAATGAACCACAAAAAGAAGAAGAAGAAGAAGATTTACCCCGAATGTCTGAAACAGTTAATGCAATAACAAGTGCACTCATGAGGAGTCATAAATGTATAACTCAGCCCAAATAAGCCAATATCATAAATTTCATATAATATAACCTTCGCTAGTGTGTCAAGGGGAGAAGGGATTAGCATTCATCAGCATAGTCAAACAGTAAGATTTCCAACTTCAGACATTGACACGAAATTACTGAGAAGATAATGAAGATGCTCAACTACAAGCACTCTATTGGAAATTTAATAATTGTTTCATAGAAAAGTTTTGAGTCTGTCCAAGGAGAAGACACACCCGACTGGGTTCACACCTGTCCATGTAGAAAGAAACTGCTCGATGAATATATTTACCCCTTCTTAGAAGTTCTACTTGGTGTAGACAAGCTACACCTACCAAACCTCAAAATTAATATATGCCTGCCCACTGACCATCGGCACAGAACCTCCTCCTCCCCCCCCCACAAAACTGCACAGTGCACCCGCGCGCATGCAGGGCAGGGGTTCCCCAATGAACACTAATAGCAATAGCTAAGAAGTTTGTCCTGGACACTAGATAAAAGAACAGACCACGTTTCAGAGTCAAACAACTGATGGGAAGATCCAGAAAGTCAGATGATTGCATTGCTGCAGAGTTCAATTGTGCTTTTCCAGACTAACCTTGAAACTTTATTCTCAAAGATGACCAACTCTCACAATGTTGGACATCCAGCATTAGTATGTCTAGTAAAGAAACAGAAACTAGCAAGAAAGTCAGAAGGCATTTTCAGATGTTTGCATGAAAATGCTCACCATTTCATTGACTGCTCCTAAAAGATCTTTGCGTGCCTTTGCAAACCTCTTCAACTGACCACCAATCATATTGAATAGAAGAGCATCAAGAGTCAATGAAAGCATCATTCCAGGCCTTTGTACTTTAACAGCAACCAGCTCTCCAGATAGAAGGTGAGCTGCAGGACTTGGCACAACAAAAAGAGACAGAAATGTTAAAGTTCAGGTCCAAGAAAGATCACCAAGCAACAGATAAGCAGATAAATAATCCTTCCACTCATAGAATAGATTCTTTGACCTTTGTACACCTGCCCTAAAGATGCTGCTGCAATTGGCTGTGGACTGATGTCAGCAAAAATCTTTGAAATAGGAGCTTTCAACTGGGTCTCAATAGATTTATAAGCAACAGAAGTTGAAAATGGTGGTATTTGATCCTAGCACAAGAGAAAATTTCAGCTGTAGTATGATCAGTTTCCAATGAATCATCAAAATCGGGAACGGCTTCCTCAGTCAACAATTTGAAAAAAAATTTATGGGAAAAAAAAATACTTACCTGTAACTTAGCCAGCTCCTGACAATATATTTTGGGCAAAATATCTGGTCTTGTGCTCAGAGCTTGACCAAGCTGTACAATGTTAAATGTAAGACTTCAGCCAATCATATGTCACGAAATTTTGACTTGTGAAAACTAATTCTGCCCAGACAAGCACAGAGTTTGGGTGGAAAAGACTTGCCTTGATATAAAATGGACCCAAGCGTATAAGAGTTTCACGAAACTGCAGGAATCACATATAATTTCCATAAAAATCAGATACAATTAGGAAGAGAGTGAAGAACTTCAGACATCATTGTTATTATCATATAGATCCAAAGCTTCATATATTACCATGTAAAAACCCCAGCTCATGAAAAGTGAAGTTACTTTAAGCATGATGGCGTCAGAGTAACAAACATGCAGAAATCTAGTCCACATCAGCCCAAATAAAGCTTATTAGATTTTAAATTTAATGTGAAAAGGCCATATGAATAACAAAAATGCCCAGTTCACCATATCGTAGGGCCTAAGCATGGGTATTAAGTGATGATGACAATACCTTAATGGCTCGTTTCTTCATGTCTTGGACAAAAAACTGCCAAATGGTTAACCTTAACACATGGAATGAAATAATTGCTGCTCTGTACAATGCTAAAAAGGGACCGAAGTGATAAACTGTAGAGAAGTTTCTGGAGCTATACGTTCCAAGAGCAAGGCCAAATTCACTTTCTAATGACTCCTTCCTCAATTTTGCATACTCAGCAGATGGCCCTTCACCATGCACGCTGGTAAATCCTGCAGAGGACCTTCACACACATCGTTGTGATAGGTGTGAGCAAAACATTTTAGAGGGCATATATGATCATTATCGATTTAAAAGCCTAAATGCTAAAGATAGACATTCCACTCACGAATATTGCCGTGAGAACAATGGAAGAAAACAGATGTCTCGTCTTGTTGAAATTCCAATGTCCTTTGTGCTACCAATCATAATAAGGTTTCCCACTGGGCTCTCAGTCCCATTGCAACGGCACAAACCTGCTAGGCAATTGCCAATTTCAAAATGCAAGGGAATAATGCAATTTCCACGGAGGATGAGAAGATTGATACAAGCAGTAATATCCAGACATACCAAAAATCAACTTCACTAAAAGCACCAGAATATTTGCACTTCCTCCAAGACAATAGCATGCGGAACACTACCCGTGATAATACAGCCGTCATAACGCAAATCCCATGAAACGAAACCATTTCATGATCTGAATCCCATTAGAATGAAGAACTCCACAGCAAACACCAGCCCTAAAAGACACGACTTTCTCAAGTAACATTCGGTAAGGGGCGAAGTGCGCACTGGAATATCCATAACTACTTATTGTCTAACCGCAAACAAGCGAAGCATGGATTCTCTACCGAGCACTGAGTCAGTTCAAACTAACAACATCCCCGCACTGACGGAATTGGGAGGAAAAAGCGAGCCACGTCGCTATAAGATCGCATAAGCAAACTAAGCGAAGTAATTCAAGGACGATCGTACTACATTTCACGAATACACCTACGTCTTTCGACAAACGAAACGCCCCCTAGTCATCAGAACCCACAAGACAACAGCGGACGAACGTGATCAAACCGCTCTACGGCGCAACACATAACTGCAAATAAGCGTTCCGAGGGACAAGCGGGTCAGCTAAAACCCACAAAACTCCCCATCCCGAACGTCCACCGCCGGCACGTGAAGGGTGAATAATTAAGCACTAATCTAAGAAGCATCGGGGACGCGGATGGGAGCGGAGAGCAGGGAGATTACCCCTGGAGAGAAGTGCGGCATTGCGGCGGCGGCGGGCGGCGCGGGCGAAGACGGAGCTCATGAGGCTGAGGCCGTGTGAGAAGCCATTGAGAGTGAGTTTCGCGAGTTCGTTGCGCGCGCAGCACTTGTTCGATGAATTGCCGCAGTGAAGATGAATGTTGCGAAGCGCCCCCGCTTTGTAGACACGGGGAGAGAGAGAGATCTGATTGAGAGTGAGAAAACTGCCACGTCTCACGATCTCCAGTCCACCTGGCACCTCGCGGGGTGACCGAGCCGCCTTCTCTCGCCGGCGTCGTTTTGGTCGGCCCGCGAGAAAGAAATTTTGCGTTTTTTTCCTTTTTCGATAATTGATGAAGAGTTGTTGTATAATCAATATTTTTATGAGCCATTCGAATATTCAACTTTATTAAAGCCCCATATACTAACGTGTAAAAGTTTTCAACTTGAAAGCGAATAGAATTTTCATGTGATATGGCTATATTCTTAGAGTTCCATATTGAACATCAGAACCGTGAATAGGAGTCATATGGACTGACATTTGCAACCCCAGAGCAAGTGCGCGTGGACCGACTTATATATGGGTGTGTACAAGCATGTATGCTTGGCTACCGATGGTGCCGTTTTCGAGCATCTGTTCCATAATTAAAAACCCTAGAAACCTCCGGGCGCTCCGGTTCCGGCGATCAGAGTGCATTCTCGCGCGGTGGCAGTCGCAGTCGCAGTCGATTTCTCTCGCAAAAATCCCTAGATGCCTCCCGTTCCATCGATCGTTTTCCTCTTCCAGTTTGGGAACATTCTCGCGCCGTCGATTCCATCCAATTTGTCGATTCCTCCTTCAAGCAAACCCTAACCACCACGGAGGCTCCAGTGGAGGATGAGGAGGATGGGACCTATGGAAATTATGGGGATTTCCCGCTCTCGAAGTTACGGGCGATGGGAGAGCTCGATTTGGATTACTCGAAGCTGGGTGTTCTTTCCCCGGAGATGAAGGGGCAGATAATCCTCGTGCGAGGGCGGGTGCAAGTGACTAGGTCGATGGGAAAGAAACTCGTGTTGAGGGATACCGCCTTCTCCATTCAGTGCATCGTCACGGTAAAGAGATGGTGCAGTTTGCCTCCTCCTTATCTCCAGAATCCCTGGTTGTCGTAAATGGCCTCCTCACTATCCCTGCTGCGCCCGTCAGGAATGCTTCCCAGCAGAACCTGGAGATTCAGGTTCGGAAGATATTTTGCATCAGCAGGACCGATCAGATTGACCGGTTCTCTTCCTCTCTCGACCTATAGTCATTTCATCTCGTCTAGGGTCAGGGTATCTGTTAATATTGCAATGTTTGCAGGCTGGACAGCAGGTCTCCAACTTCAACTCCAACTCCAGAGTACTCGAACTGCGAAATCTGGTTCGTCTCCAACTTCAACTCCAACTCCAGAGTACTCGAACTGCGAAACCTGGTTGCTCAAGCAATCATTAGAATCTCCTCTCACGTCTGCAAGGTGAGCTTCCCGTATTGAGAACGATCTCAATACGGGGAAGCTCATACGGGGAAGCTCACCTTGCAGACGTGAGAGGAGATTCTAATGATGGCTTGAGGAACCAGATTTCGCAGTTCGAGTACTCTGGAGTTGGAGTTGAAGTTGGAGACCTGGGATGGAAGCATACTTGGCTCAATCTCCACTGTTCCATAAGTCCATGGCGATCTCGGCCGATTTAAAGCGTGTCTTTCTGGTCAGCAGTGCTTTCAGGGCTGAACCTTCTAACACGTCAAGACACCTGACCGAGTTTACTATGCTTAGTGGCGAAATGGAGATAATGAAGCACTATTCTGAGGTTGGTTTGACATTTTTTTGCATTAATCTTGTGCTTCGGTCTAGTTTAGTAAACCATTTGTTGGTGTGCAGGTAATTGATATTGTCGACAAATTATTCGTCGCAATATTCGATTCTTTGAATGAGACGTGCGGGAAAGATCTCGATGACATTCGAAAGGAATATCCTGCCGCGCCATTGAAGGTTATGATAGCATCTATTTTTTATGTTTTTTTTTTCTCTGTTGCTCCTTTTTTTTTTTATCGCAATCCAACTTTTAAATGCAGTACTGGAGAAAAACTTGCGATTGACATTTCAGCAAGCGCTTCAAATCCTCAAGGTGAGGATGGATCCTCTTGGTGACAGTTACTGCATTCCGGATGAGTGCGTGCTTGCCTGGCTCATAAACAACATGCCTTCCTAAATTTTATTTTTTCCCTCTGCTCCAAATCAGGATGCTGGCACTGAAATTGATCCCCACGGGGACCTAACCACGGATGTGGAGAGAGAACTAGGTCGGCTGGTTCTTGAAAGGTAATATGTTAACTAACTTAGTTAGTTTTCTGATCGTTAGTGCCATTTTTTTGGGTATGATTAACTTATTGAGGTTTCTTTCATTCTTAGGTTTGACACTGACTTTTTTATACTTGATCAATTTCCGACCGCCACTCGGTCGTATAGCACAATGGCTTGCCCGGATGATCCCGAGTTTAGCAATTCGTTTGATGTGTTTTTGAGAGGTAAAGTTGCGTGCCCTTTACCAACAACCCAGTAATTCTCGTGCCCATCTCAGACTTTCTGATTTGTATTATTCCGTTTTAGGCGAGGAGATAATGTCCGGAGCTGAGCATATATATAATCCTCGACTTCTTGCAGACCGTGCAAAGGCATGAGGTGTTGACTTGAAGACTATTGAGTCATTTATCTTCTCCAAAAGGTAATCCAGTTTGGTCCTTTGTTCTCCGAAAAACAGGTCGGTTTCTTTTGCTATTTTTGGCGAATTGGTTGGTGATTTTGTGCAGTTTTGGTGCACCCCCTGGTGGAGGCTTCGGAGCAGGCCTTGAGCGGATTTTGTGGCATTGACAACGTGAAGAAAGTTTCACTCTTTGCTCGGGATCCACAGAGACTCACGCCGTGAGTACATGTAGAGACCAGGTACATATAGAGACCTTATGGGCTCATCGGGCGCTATGCAAGCATGAACATGTGTATACATAGTGCTTTATCCCATGAAGATTTTGCTCATGCCTATCTAGAATTACCCGGGAAAAAGTATGGTCAGCTCGTAAACCTTCCCATCAGTGCCTCTCCAGTTTTTCTCCAGCTTTTCCTAACTAGCAAGCTGCTGCCAAGTAGTCGATAAACACGTATTCGAATCCTAGTAGAATGGGAATGCTTTTCTTTTTCCTTTTTCTTTTTTGAGTTTAAGAACTTTGACTTTACTAATCGGAAGTTGTGGAAACTTTACACAGAACACATGATTTACATGCTAAGCAAGGAAAGTGTAACATATAGAGAGCTAACAACAAAGAGTTTCTTCTAACATGGTTTGCCCGCTAGATAGAGGAGAAAACCCTGAATTTGTTCCGCGAGTTGCTCTGTCGGGATCCGACCTGTTTTCCTCTCGGTGGTCATGGAACGTATCTTCGTCTTCGCCATCGTATAGTCCATGCATTTTGTTGATATTGTTGGAAGTGTTGAAAAGAAGTCCTAGAAGGGATGTTAGCACATTGCCATTGTTGCCATTGTTGCCGTTGTTTGGAGTTGTTAGAAGTTGAGAGGGGAATGTAACCCTGTCATGTTGACAATTGTTTGTTTCGGTCAGTGAAAGCAATTTCTATGACTAGTTCATGTGGGCAGACATTTGCTCGCAACAATAAGCTTATCTTGTGGAGAATCTTATTCTGACTGTTGCGAATCTGTGGTGATCTTCCTATCATGCTATAAAACACTAGAAGTGCCCAAGTGCTTTTGAGAAGGCACTTGCAAGGATCCACATTAGAGGCAAGGGGTTATTATTATCCCATTAAAAGTCATAAGAGTGTGAAGGTTGGATATTGCACATAGGAATTGCATCAAACATTTGGGAAATGGGGTTATGATATTTCATGAAGAGTTGCACAAGGCTTTATTGGTGCCTAGGTGCTTTTAAAAAGGCACATCTGAGGGTCAACAACAGAATCATTGGATTATGATTCTTTGTGGAAAATTGGAAGAAAGCCAAGGTTGGTGATTACACATTAAGCAATTCATTAAACACTTGGAAACAAGGGGCCAGAAATGTCCGTCAATGCTGAGGGAGCATGACTTCCTATCTTAGTGATACTTATTTTAAGTATATTACAGTAGGAAGGACAATTTTTGCAGATACAATTTTATTGGTTGCTAGTCTAGGCAAATCTTTTTATCTTCTTTTAGGTTTGAAGATAAAGTAGAAGATAAGGCTCATGAGGAAAAAACTCATTTTAATTACCTGCTCTAAAGGCCATAGCATTGCCAGGTAAATTACGAGTAGGTGTAGTTGCCCAATCTTGTTTGAATTGGTTTGAAGTAGCCTTGGTTCAGGTGAAAGTCACAGGGGAATACAGTGATCATCGTGGGAAGGAACCAGTCACATGCTAAATTGGTATCTATTAAACATGTTGTAGAAACGTACTTTGATCTGCTCCCTCTTGGTCTCATTAGCCATGTATTGATGCAAAATGCTTGGAGGCCTAGTAGCATTGCTTTCTTCACAGTCAAGAAATCACGTGCTTGTTCTCGAGGGAGGAGAAGACATAAAAAAAAGCCTCTCTCTCTCTCTCTCCCTCTCTATTTTTTTTGTTTTTTTGTTTGTTTCTTTTTGTAGTCCTTACTGATAGTGAAAAGTCTCTTTACCCTTGTTTTTTGGGTGACTATCAGGAACTATGCAAACTGCTGGGAGATTGACTTCAATCACTTTAATTTTTGTTGTTGATTCTCATTTTTTCTCCTCTTGTAATATAACTAGCATAGTCATTCCAGAGGACATTCTCTGTTGATTCTTTATGCGTGTGAACTGCTTCTGCCATGTTTTACTGCAAAATAATAGATACTTACAAGGAATACTTCCTGGTTCTCTTAAATTTAAATGGCCTTTTTCTTGTTCTCCTATGTGCAGAACTTTGCCTGATTTGTTTACCAGTAGTGTTTCCTATCACACTCTGAATATTTAAATTCCATTGGGCTAGTAATTTCCTGAACTCTTTATCCGTACATCTTGATTAAGGTATTTGAACCTTTTGGTCTTGAAGGTGGATAGTGTTTCTCAGAATAGTGGTTATCTTGTACTATTTGTACATAATAGACTGTTTGGGGGATTATCTGCATTATCTACAGCCTTAGCATAGTGGATCTTAGCATCACGTGCTTGCTGTCTTTTTATTTCTTGTCCTAGATATGTCTTGCTGCTTTACCTTCATAGTTATCACAGTAGTGAGCGATTCCTATGACAAGATAAGCTAAATATACTTAGGTCAGATTAATTTTGAGCTTTCTGATCCAAATGGATACATTTGGGGGAGATGATGGTTCCTTCTGTGCTTTTTCAGTGTGCTCACACTCGTGTCTTTATCATTTACCAAACCAATAGACAGTCTCCTTGCAGTAATGAGGAAACTGACAGTACTCTAATTATAAGCAGGAAGGTTACAGCTCAAGGATGGTCCATCTTGGGAAAAATTCAGAAGATGGATTGCTTGATATACGGGGCAAGGATGGATTGCTCTTTCTTTGTACAGAGTACTTTGGACTTCCAGATTCCTTTCTTGTGTTAGGTGATGGTTAATGAGTGGCTGGTCTATTGGATGCAATTAGTCTGGTGTCATTCTGTAGACCTTTGCAGCCAGCCATCCGGTTGACATTGGATACTTTAATTGCGAGTGAAGAGGGAAGTTGTCCTTCGGGGTACTGACTTTTGCGTCAGACAGCCTCGAGCTGTTTGGTTGGATGTTGAAAATGTTTTTGCCGGTAGGCTGCTAACCGTATGAACTGTGCCCACAGTGCTTTTGACAAATTACCATTGCTCTGTCTGCACATTTAGTTGATCTAAATGAAAGCAGAGAAATGCTATTAGACCTCGCAAGGATATTTCTTTCTTCTCTCTCTCTCTCTTTTTTATTCTTACAAGTAGGTGCTGGGAAAAACTTTATAGTGGAGGGAATAGTCGTTGCCAGCAATGCGGTCCACCTTTCCACATTAACAGAGGAAAGTGATCTCTTCGTGAAGTTTAATGGTGGAAGGGATGGAAAGTCCATTTCCGGGCATGCTTTTCTCATTCCCCGTCCTCCTTAGCCTCTAAGAAAAATCCAACATGTGCGCCTTTTCTCTTGCGCTTCACTCCAAGTGCGGGGGTCGCACTTCGATCTTTATTACGTGAAATTGACTACCCTTTTAAGTAAACCGAAAAGATAAACTATCAACTGCCTTTAACTTAAAAAATAAAATAAAATAAATAAAAAGTTCCATGCGCTTTGACCTTACTAGTTACATTATCAAGTATGATGACATCATCTGAGAATGAATTACGGATCGTGGTCGTTTTCGTTGTCGTTTCCCATCAGTCGTCTCCTGCGGCGCTGCTCGTGGGGGACTCTCCAAACGCACCGCCCCAAATTTGCCAAAGAGAGGGGGCGGCGGGTCGACGCCGACGGATGACGCGGCGGGGGTTCCCCCCAAGGCTAAACAAAAAGGAAAAATGCCTGATGCGTTTCGTCTTTTATGTCTTTATTCTGCCGCGCGTCCCCATCTCGATCGTCACCATCAATGGAGTCAACAAAGTCATGTGAGAAGTTGTACGGCCCACGTCTCGTTTCCGCTCGACCCCCTCCCCCCAGCCGGGCGGGTTTGCCATTCCTTTGTTGGAGAATCTACATAACTTGCCATCCTCTATCGATGAGAACGTGATGTGTGCAACCCGGGATAGGAATTTTGCGTAATTCGTGCCTTTTTTTTTTTTTTTGAAGTTTCGCTTTAGCACGCTATGTATGACTCCTGTAGCCGATATAATCAGATATATTTTCTTTTATTCCTTTCGCACGCGTACTAATGTGTACACTTATACACAAATACCCAAATGCGAAGGCAAAAGAGTACATACATATACAGTTTTTTTTTTCACGCGCTACTTTTGCAATAAGAAGGGCTAGCTCTCAGGGAAAGGATATATATTTTGAGTAGCATAGGGGGGCTCGGCGTCTCTTCGACGTCTCATGTGTCCTTGAAATCGAATTATTTATGAACGATACACCGTTGCATGTTGAGAGCAAAAACTGGCGCATCCTTGATAGTTACATGGCGAATTTGGTGTTCCCTTTGGTCTTTAATAATAATACTCATATGTTCTATCCTCGTAAAGTCGATTCATGCACAATGGAGAGATTTCTCAAATGCATTCATGATAGTGGACATTTTTTAATAATTTTATTGATTTATTCTTTTTTCTTTTCTTTTTCTTTTTTTGGCACTGAGGATTGGTGGGGGTCACTAGCCATAGGCTTGAGCAGATGACCCTCACGTGACACTGGGTGTCTTGGCCCTCAATCCAAACCAAACGGGAAGTGAAGAAAAGAAAAGAAAACCAAAATAATTTTTAAAAAGAAAAATGTTTATGTCAACAACCCCCACATCAATTATTTTCAAACTAAATTGGCTGAATGAACTTTATTTATAAAAAAAATGTGAAGATATTTAGCATTAAATTGACACAATTAAAAAATTTAAAATTGAATTGACATAAATACAATAGTTTTAAGTCTTTTTTTTGGATACTTTTTCCAAATGCATAAAGAGCCAATAGGAAGGACAATTTCGTAGTTTAAGCGGAATCACGGGGGGTGTCTCCTCTGCGTACCACAATAATATATCACCACCAAACCCCATTTCTCCATCTCCTCGCCTCACCATCTCCACTCCCAGTTCGATTCCCACGTGTTCAATCTCCTCTCCTCTCTCTTTATTTACTCTTACCGCTTCCCTTAAGGGTGTGCAACCGGACCGGCCTACCCGGAATACAGGGTCGGGAGCTGGTTTTCATTGAAATCAATCTGGGAACAGGTTCTCAAAATTTGGCCTCATACTACGCATGTGCGGGTTTTCACTCCCCAAAATGCCCGGGCTTCCAACTAGCTACTGTAAAAGTTAATGATCTCCAAGTAATGCCAAGGGACGTGGAAGCCAAGGAAATTCAAAGATGATACCTAACTTTTTAGATAGATTGTGATCTGGGATTGCCGCGTTAATGTTAACGAATGCTCCTATTTCCCCGGTAGTTAAATGAATTTTCAAATAAGTAGAAATTTTCCATAGAATATTTGTCCAAATTCCTATCTAATATTATCAATAATGGAATTAAATAAAATGTTTTAGAGCACTACTTCTCCACAAATGAAAAAAATAAAAATAAAGACTAAAAATATGGAAATTATGTCAATATGGGATTCGCTTGCTTCAATGGCTAATTAAGAAAACAAAAAGGGAAAATTACATAAATGATTAAATAAAATATTTTAGAACCTCGATAAAAATAGAGAGAGAGAGAGAGAGAGAGAGAGTGGTGAAATGTGTAATGTGATCTTTAAATTTTTAATTTATTTCACTTTAAATTAATGTGCAACATAGTCTTTCGAATTATTAATTTATTTAATGTGATCCATGAAATTTTGACATATATTTAATTTAATCTGTAAACTATTATAAAAAATATCCAATATTACTATTCCATGAATTTAAATTCTAGAACAACATTAGATATTTTCATAAAATTTAAGCTCTTGATTAAATATTTACCAAAAGCTCAAAAATCACGTTTGAATAAAAAATTTGAATAAATGAAATATAATATATCATTAGATAAAGTTTATGAATCATATCAATAAATTAAATGTTCAAGACTACATTTTATATTTAATGAAAATTCGGGACCTTTCGGATAATCATCATAAAAAAGAAAAAAGAAAAAAGGAGCATCATATAATAAATAAATATATTTAAAAAATAGAGGAGCTGATGCTCCATCGGGAACAACACCCCCACGACTCGCCAGCTGTCGAGCTCGAATATCGTTCTTCCCGCCGAGGAGCAGATCCCGACGACCCAGTCCTCTCCCTTCGCCGGATCGCCACTCCCTCGGCCGGCGAAGTCGCCGGAAATTTTTTGGGAAACCCTAGACCGAATTCCGGAGCTTCCGATTGGCCGGAGCATCGCCCGCTTCCGATGGCAAACCAGCAAACGCCTTTGAGGCCGTGGATCATGGACGCAGCAGCGCCGTACTTGGTGGTGCTCCTTATAGCCGCTCACGTCTTCGCTTTGGTACCTGTTTCCACCCCACCCCACATCTTTCCTTCCCTTTACATCTTCTATTGGGTTCATTTTGTTTTTTTCCCCCGACAATCGACATTCAAGTGTTGTTGATGCTTAAGCCCCTGAATCGTTCGTCCCTAAGGTATACTATTACTGGATATACAGATTGGCCACTGAGAAGCAGCCTCAGAGAAGAAAGGCTCACTGAAGAACTTGCCCATTTGCTATTTGATGCGCCGAAGGTTAGTCGAAAGCCCTGAATTGATCCGCCCCGTTTTCCTTGATGGCAATGGAATGTATTCTTGTCGCGATTTTGTGACTGTTTCGCCATCGTATAGTCCGTGCATTTTGTTGATAATGTTGGAAGTGTTGAAAAGAAGTTCTAGAATGGAGGTTAGCACGTTGCTGCTGTTGCCATATGTTTGGAGTTGTTAGACGTCGAGAGAGGAATGCAACCCTGCCATGTTGACAATTGTTTGTTTCGATCAGCGAAAGCAATTTGTACTACTAGTTCATGTGGGCAGACATTTGCTCGCAACAGTAAGCTTATCTTGTGGAGAAATCTTATCCTTTTTTTCTTTTTTTTTTGGGTGGAGAATCTTATTCTGACTGTTGCGATCTGCAGTGATCTTCCTATCGTGCTATAACACACTAAAAGTGCCTGAGTGCTTTTGAGAAGGCGTTTCCAGGGATCCACATTAGGGGCAATGGGTTATTGTCCCGTTAGAAGTCATAAGAGTGCGAAGGTTGGATATTGCACATTAGGAAAAGTGTCTTTACCCCTGTTTTTTGGGTGATTATTGGGAACTACGCAAATTGCTGGGAGATTGACTTCAATCACTTTCTCCTTTCCTTGAATACCAATGTGTTGATTCTGATTTCATCTCTTCTCATGATATAACTAGCATAGTCATTCCAGAGATATTTTTTGTTGATTCTTTAGGCGTGTGAACTGCTTTTGCCATGTTTTACTGCAAAATAATAGATACTTAAAAGGAAAATACTTCCTCGTTTCTCTTGAATTTAACCTACCTTCTTCTTGTTCTCCTCTGTGCAGAACTTTGCCTGATTTGTTCAGCAGTAGCATTTCCTATCGCACTCTGAATATTTAAATTCCACTAGGCTAGTAACTTCCTCAACTCTTTACATGTACATCTTGATTAAGGTGGATACAGTGATTCTCATAAGAGTGCTTATCTTGTACTGTTTGTACATAATAGACTGTTTAGGGGAGTTATCGCATAATCTACAACCTTAGCATAGTGGATCTTAGCATCACGTGCTTGCTGTCTTTTTGTCTCTTGTCCTAGATATGTCTTGCTGCTTTACCGTCATAGTTATCAGAGTGGTTAGCAATTCATATGACAAGATGATCTCAATATACTTGGGTCTTATCTCTGAGAGGCTCAAAATGAATTTCTAAGATTGACTTTCAGCTTTCTGATCCAAATGAATACATTATGGGAGACGATGGTTCCTTCTGTGCTTTTTCAATTTGTTCGCACGAGTGTCTTTATCATATGCTAAATAGATAGACAGTCTCCTTGCAGTAATGAGGAACCTAACGGTACTCTAATTGTATGTGGGAAGTTTACAGCTCAAGGATGATCCATCTTGGGAAAAATCCAAAAGATGGACTGCTAGGTATATGAGGCAAGTTAACTTTTCAATATGTCGACGCATCGTAGATCGCGATTATAAAAAGAAAATTAAAAAGGACCCCACATTAATATGACTTGACTGGCCAAAGAAATAAGGTGTGTACTTAACATTTGACTTAGGGGAGTCCTATGGCTGTGAATTAGAAAGATAAAAACCTTTCAAGCCTATCATTGGCTAATTGGCCACTAAAATCAATTACTATCGGGAGCGAGAAAATCCATCCACTCTATCAACTTCGAATGTAATCCGCCTGCATCATCAAAGAAAACATTATCCTCCCTTACGATGCACCAACCTGACCTTTCTTTCGGAAGGTGATTGTGAATTAGATCGACTTATGAGAATTGTAAAAAGCAGGAATTAGTCTCGCGATAGTGGTTGGCTGGCCCCATGACTGCAATGTTGCAGGGCTTTTCTTGGGGAAAACGAAAGCATCATGACCAATTCCGAGATCATCACCGAACAACGAGTTCCCAGATTTATGGAGCTGAGGTCATCGTGATTGGTACTACATACAGACAACTCAACGTAAATGCTCTATGGATTCGAGACTAGCTTTGTCCCTCTTCGACTCACCCAGATATCTAGAGCTGTTATTCGCAAGTCGGAGCAAATGCTTCGGTAATGCTGTTTATGTACTCGAGAGTAAATGACGGCATCCGGGAACTCAATACGTTTGCCGACATCATTCCCAAATGCTTCATGGAAGTTCCACACACAAATGCTTTTTCTAATTCGCAAGCCCGTGTTTTCCCTACGAAGACTTTACAGCCGAATGATAGAGATCAGAACGCTCTCTCTTCAATTCATCCGATCTATGCCTTGTGTGAACGTAAGTGAGGACTGAATTGAACCCGCGCGCATCTCACTGTATATAAGCAACCTACGAGTCTTCTGTTTTAGGACAGCACGTTACCCAATTCGTGAACTCTCTCGATCTCTTTCAGTGTCCATAAAAATATTAAGTGCGGGTAACCAACAAAAACGTTCAAATAAGAAAAAAAAGCAATATAAGGACAAGAGAAACTAACACGAAGTCATGAAATTGGCGATCAAAATATGTAGGGGAATGCTCACTATACATCGTCTGGCACATAATTTATATACATAAGAGCGAAAGAGGGAGGAAAGCAAAGTTCACTGCAGCGGTCTTGTTGCTTTTCAAGGGGCTATACTCGTTGCTTTTACATAGCTGTCTTCATCGATGCCCAAGAAGCTCATAACTACATCCTCCAGTGCCGCTCGGAAGCCCCCATGGGGCGGCGCAGCAGCCCTGCACGAAATCACCATTACAACGTCCCGAGTTTGGATCATCGAGGCTGTGATTAGCTCACGCATCGATTTCAACGGTAATAAGAGAAGAAACCGAGCGTTTTGAGGAGAACAAAGATGACCAAACTGGATTACCTGAAAACATCAAAGTATTCTCGATTGGCCCCCATGTCAATTCCACATATCTGCGCACGCGCGATGAGCATTTCAAAATTATCGATACGCTGAGCTCCTGATATGATCCTCTTGCCTGAAAGAGAGTAATACAAATCAGAAGTTGGCATATCAATATGGGTTTAATGCAAGGATTGTTGGATTCATTTGGGCAACTCTCAAGCATCCATCGCACAATACGCGTGAGATTCACTGGGTGTAAATGGCCTCAGGATGCGACTTTACGAGAGAGGCCATGCAAAGGAGAAAGGACAAGCCTCAGAATACACGGAAGTTCTAAACCACTTGGGAGTTAGCGCACACATGTCTCTGGAACAGACTTCGCAGTATAAAAGAATCGATGGGACACGCACTTGTCCTAAGATTAAAATCCTTCCCTGCCATCCCATTCCCTCCCTATGTTTCTTTTTGAACAATTTGAACACAGATTTAACACCATTCCAAACCAACCGTAAAGCCAAATATAAAACATTACAATGGCATATCTCCAGACCATCAATTAGAGAAAATTTGCCGAAGGTAAAGAATGGTCCAAAACTTCACCTCTAATATAAGCGTAGAATGAATTACTGTAGGCAGGAACGTCATAGCATGGCATGGTGTTGAATGGCTTATCAACCAAAGGATGACGGTGAAGTATATAAAACTCGGTGCCATACCTAATAATAAGAGAAAGCTTGGTAGGTTAATCATTCCGGAAAATAATTGAATAACAATCAAAAACCTAACTCAGAACCTAAGGCACATCAAAGATTATTTTAACTTATTACTTTTCTCGAACCAGCTGACCCAAATTCATCTCTTCTTCCATGTTCAAGTCTTCGAGAGGATAAATATCGATGCCAGCATCCTGTACAAGCATAGCAAAGTCAGAGAAGCACGGGAAAATTTTAGCGCATACGCAAGCATGTAGGTTCACAGCCAATTTATTCATTAACCAGCATGCTCCGGGCTAGGGAATAGGGGAGACTTTGGGAATGCTTAGACAATTGGAAAGCTCGTTTAAAGAAGGGGATTTGACCGAAGGTGCATCCGATCAAAGTAGTTGAGTGCATAGTGAATAGTATTTTCCCAGTCCATTTAAGAGAAATTTTTGTTTGGTGAAAACTGCAGTTACAACAATGTTTGATCATTTCGATTACCAAAATGATTAATAACTTAAGAATCATCTCAAGGTTTGTTTTTATCTTCAACGCAATTCGGGTCCTTCATTGAGAAAAACCGCCTATGAAAACCAAAACCTCAGAGTAAAAGAACTAGATATTTCTCTTGCCGCTCCAAATGGATTTCCAAACGGAATGTCTGCCGGAGAAAATAGGCTCAAGGTATCGGGCCCCTTTATAAACATCATGGACTACAGAGATGCATATGATTGTAGGGATGGACCCGCAGACATCAAGGAAACGAGTGGCTGATGATACTAAGCTATCCCAATCTATTTGACCAAGCCAGCAACAGAGGAAAAATCCGTTTAAGACCACTGGTGCTCCTATTTTTACAGCTACGACATCAATTTTGACGGTGTATTTACAGCTCTCGTCCCATGGAATTGCTGCCCAAATTACACACATCCTTCTCTATTCATGTGTGCACAGGGCCAGCGAGCCTATATCTTGCCACTCTGTCCGTTCTCTTTTTGTAATCTAGGCAAGGCAATCATAAGAGCTGCTGAAAAATATCTCCTCACCTTGAGCATCTGAATGCCTTCTTGATATGTAAGCAGCAAGGTCTTTCTCAAGTACTGCAATTAAAAGTCACTGCCCATGAGTGGTTTTTGGTAAAACTTGTTCTGAGAAATGTAGAGTCGGTTTTTTTGTAAAACACTGCCTATTGTTTCGAGAAACGTAGAGTTATCATAACCTTCAAAGGTACAAAAGGATATTCTCTTCCAATCGCTTCGAGTTCCTTCTTGCAACTCGCAGTCAATGAGTCGAACAATGTCACGAACAACCGGCCCACAATGTCCATGACCTGCGCATCAACATCTATTTGAGTGAACTGGACTGAAGCACAAAAGTATCCGATACCGAAGCACAAGATAAGTGCAAAAGTATCCGATACAACCTCAAAATAGTCTCTCTGAATCTCCATTTCGACGTCGACAAAGGTATATTCCAAAGAATCCCTGGGCTTTAAAGGAGAGCGAATCTCAAAGACCCGGCCAAGATCACCACAAATATACATTTGCATGTAAAGCTCAGGTGCGTCCAACAGGCATGGGGGGTGGCTTTCATAGTCCAGCTCGACCATGGCGGAACCTCCTCCATAATTAAAATGACTCTTCGGTGTAAAGATATGAACAAAGCCTTGAGAAGACAAGAACTGCCAAAGTGCCTGCAAAAGCGTAGAGTCATACAAGTTCAGGGGTTCGCCTCAAAAGCCAGTTGGAGAATCGGTTGAATGGATCACATTTGAAATGAACATAGACAAAGGAAGTAAAGCTCTATAATGTTTTTGACCCGTTGAACCTAGGCACAATTTAGCACATCAAAGTAATTGTTGATCTAGGCATGGGGGACAAAAGAAATACGCGCAAAGCTCACATTGGAAACGTGAGAGGAGATTTCAATGAGTCCTCGAGAAGCCTGATTTCTGTTGACAGCAAGGACCTGCTGTCCAGACTGCAAATATTGCACACACGGAATATTAACAGGATACCCTAACCCTAGACTAGATGAAATGACTATCGATCGACAGAGGGAGAGACCCAGTCAATCTGATCGTCGCTTC
This sequence comes from Eucalyptus paniculata subsp. matutina, assembly GCA_017140255.1. Lineage (NCBI taxonomy): Eukaryota > Viridiplantae > Streptophyta > Magnoliopsida > Myrtales > Myrtaceae > Eucalyptus > Eucalyptus paniculata. Next base: position 70,915,886 of record CM029437.1, on the reverse strand, counting down.
GGGCAGCGTCCACATTGAGAAAGCAGGATATGGGCAGGTGCCTCCTGCTGATGCAAAATATCTTTCGAACCTGAATCTCCAGGTTCTGCTGGGAAGCGTCTCTGATAGGGGCGGTGGGCACAGTGAGGAGGCCATTTACGACAACCAGGCATTCGGGAGACAATGACGAGACGAACTGCACCATCTCTTCGCTGACAGCGCCCCCATTCGCCGCGACGATGCACTGAATCGAGAAGGCGGTATCCCTCAACACAAGGAACACCAGTTTCTTTCCCATCGATCTAGTCACTTGCAACCTCCCACGCACGAGGACTATCTGCCCCTGCATCTCTGGGGAAAGGGCACCCAAGTCCGAGTAATCCAAATTGAGCTCTCCCATCGCCAGTAACTTCGAGAGCGGGAAATCCCCATAGTTCGCCTCCTCCTCCTCCACCCGAGCCTCCATGCTGGTTATGGGGAATCCATGGATTGGGTGAAATCGACTGAGCGAGGATGTTCTGGAACCGGAAAGGGAATTGATCGAGGGGACGGAAGGCATTTTGTGAGAGAAATCGACCGGTCAGATTCTACATGATAAAACCTATGGGACAGTGATGGAAGCGATTGCACGAGAATGTGATCTGATCGCTGGAACGGGAGGAGGCGTCGGTGGATTTGGATTTTGATTTTGGGAGGGATGAACCCAAAGACCAGCATTTCCATCATGAAGATATATAATACAAATATAAGGCGCTGCGCTAAATAATAGAAATACCAACTCGCTCGTATTAAAAAATTCTTCCTTTTATCCTTTTCGTCGCATCAATCTTCCGAGACCGGATGTCAACGATTGTGTTGAACGCCCTTAACCAGCAAGGAATTATATGAGATGGAATCCAACGGACAGAGGAAAGCTTAAATTCAAAATCGACGGTTCATGAGTAGAAGGCGCGTCGACGGGATCGGTGGCTGGTGTGTGTCGCGACTCCACCGGAGCTATGGTAGCTGGCCTCGCCGAATCAGTTCCGGCTGACTCTGCCTTGACCCCTGAAACCCTAGCTCTGGATCGACCTCTCGTCGGAAAAGGCAGATCTCTGCAGCTGTGTATGTCGCTCCGACCAAAGAAAACAATCCGTTTAGGGGTTTCCCTCGAGTAGAGAAGAAACCCTTGGGCCTTGTCTCCGATTGTGGATGATTGTGGACTAGGTTGAGCTCCCTTAAAGTTAACTAATTCCGCACTTGATTGGGTTGTTAAAGCCCATCGTCGAAATGCTCTTCTTGCCAACTCGACGGCGACTAACCCTCCGGGCCTCTTAGGCTACGTTTGATCGTCCGAGTTTTTAATCGAGATATAACTGCATATAATAGGATATGAAATCTTGGGATTTTTTCATATCATGTGTATTATTTGGTGAATCGCAGATTAAAATCGAATATATTCACATTATATTATGTATATTTTTTTTTATATAAATGGCGTATCATTATAAATGAACCTAAATATTCATAAATGGAGATAGTGAAGATCTCTTTTGTAACATTATTCTTTAATTTATTTTTCCTCTTTTTTATATTATTTTCTTTATTATTTCTTTTTACCCTTTTCATCATTCTTTAATAAAATTTTATAAAATAGTAAACTATACTAACATATCTAAAAGAAAAAAATACCTAAAATATATAATAAATATAAATATTTAATTTATAGATTGAATGTTTATTATAAGATAGAATTAAAGTTAAATATATAAATTAAAATAAGATTAATTAAAAATAAATTTCAATTTTTTTATTTTTAATTTCTTAATTTAGAAATCAAATTATTTATATTGAAATATAATTTTAATTTTGTTAATTTAAAAAATTTGTTATTCGAGAAAAATAACTTTCCTATTATGGACATTATAAATTATATCCACATTTATTCCGCCTCTCATGGGATAATTTTATCCTACTTATATCCCTATTTTATCTGACTTTATCATAACCTGAGCGAGCACCAAACGTAGGATATCTCGAATTTTATCCCGACTGCCAAACGCAGCCTTATGAAATATTTTGTGTTCAAAACGTTTGGTCGTCCGGATTTCTAATTGAGATAGGATTGGATAAGACACGATATGAAGTCTTGTGATTTTTTTATATCCTCATCAATTATTTGATGAATCACAATATTAAAATTGGATATATTCAAATTATATAATATATATCTTGCCACTCTATCCGTTCTCCTTTTGTAATCTGGGCAAGGCAATCATAAGAGCTGCTGAAAAATATCTCCTCACCTTGAGCATCTGAATGCCTTCTTGATATGTAAGCAGCAAGGTAAAAGTCACTGCCCATGAGTTGGTTTTTAGGTAAAACATTGCTCGTTGTTATGAGAAATGTAGAGTCAGTTTTTTTGTAAAACACCGCCTATTGTTCCGAGAAACGTAGAGTGAATATAGATAATATCATAACCTCTTACAAAAGGATATTCTCTTCCAATCGCTCCGAGTTCCTTCTTGCAACTTGCAGTCAATGAGTCGAACAATGTCACAAACAACCGGCCCACAATGTCCATGATCTGCACATAAACATCGGACAAAATACATCTCAAGTGCCAAAACTTGGCAGGGAATGACACTTAAGTGTCAAAAGTTAGGAAAGTGACACTTAAATGCTAAAATCGGAGCAAAATGGATTACTTAAGTGTCATTCCAGCTAAAATGCCGACATGGTGATTTTCCGGCGAAATAAGTGCAAAACGACGTTGTTTTGGTGCTGACGTTGTAAAAAATTAATTAAATTTAATTTAAAAATAAATTTATTTAAAACATTTAAAAATGAAATTATATATATATATTAAGAAAGAAAAGAGAGGCAGGTGGCTGAGGGCTGAGCCCTCGCCCACCGCCGGAAGTGCTGACGACGGAGGGGGGAAGGTCAACCGGGGTTGTCAGGCCCTGGCTAGTGGCTAATGACCCCGCCCAACCGGCGACGAGGGTCCACAAGCCCTCACCCCGAATCTAGGCGAGGGTCGTGGAACTCACCTAGTCGAGCCAAGGGCCAAGCGAGGACCGCGACCCTCACCCAGATCTAGGGCAGAAGGATTATATTACTTGGAAGCTTTGAACGTGAGGTTGGCCTCTTGTGCACAAACTAGTCGGGAGCTGATACTGCTTTCCTAACGAGGCCATGGCAGGCCGAAACCAATTGTTGAGCCTAAAAAGATCTGCTATCTTACTCGATGGACTAGACGCCCAAGCGAAACTAGGCGTGGTATGATCTCGTACAAATAAGCTATTCACCGTATTGTTCACTAGAACATCTATAGAATGAAGGCTGACCTGGCAAATTCCGCTCGCTAGGCATTGCAGGGGTCGATCCGTGGTCCAAGGAAACTGTCGGCCTGTGACACAACAGAGAAAAAGGGTGGTTGGGCCAATCAACCCTCAAGCTCGGTTTCACATCTCTCTCTCTTTTTTTTTTTTTTTAATTTAGTTTTTTTAATATAAATTTTAGTAAAGTGAAGGTTGCTTCGAAGAGCTTCATCTCAAAATGTCAAACCTTAGGGGCCATAAGACATCGAAATCTCGTGAAGATATTGGATGTGTGCTCAAGTGTGGACTATCATGTCAACGATTTCAAAGCTCTAATGCATGAATACATGGGTAATGGGGGGAAAAGTACCAAAAAAGTCCTAAACCTATTGCATTGATTCCAATTCAGTTCTAAACTTTTTAATTGGACCAATTCAGTCCTAAACCTTTTAATATCGGTACCAATTTAGTCCATCCGGTCAATTTTGGCCGGCCGGTGCTGACGTGGACGTTGGCCGGTGACCGAATGCTGACGTAGCCCTCGCCTGCCGCCGGCGAGGGTCGCAGCCCTCGCCCGGCCTCTCCTAGGACGCCGACGAGGCGGCTTCGCCCGGATCTGGGTGAGGGCCGCGAAGCCCTCGCCAGCTGCCGGCGAGGGTCGCGGCCCTCGCTCAGCCTCAACCAGGGCCGCGGGCAAGGCGGCTTAGCCCAGATCTGGGCGAGGCCAGCCTCGCCCGCGGCTAGCGAGGCCAGGGCGGAGGCGAGGGCCGCGAAGCCCTCGCCAGCCGCGGGCGAGGCTGGCCTCGCCCAAATCCGGGCAAAGCCGCCTCGCCGAAATGCCCACCAACCCTGAGGGAGCATGACTTCCTATCTTATTGATACTTTTTGTTTATTTCAAGTATATTACAATAGGAAGGACAATTTTTGCAGATACAATTTTATTGGTTGCTAATCTAGGCAAATCTTTTTATCTTCTTTTTGGTTTGAAGATAAAGTAGAAGATGAGGCTCATGAGGAAAAAGCTCATTTTAATTACCTGCTCTAAAGGCCATAGCATTGCCAGGAAAAATTATTAGTAGGTGTAGTTGCCCAATCTTGTTTGAATTGGTTTGAAGTAGCTTTGGTTCAGGTGAAAGTCACAGGGGAATACAATGATCATGGTGGGAAGGAAGCAATCACGTGCTAAATTGGTATCTATTCAATATGTTGTAGAAAGGTAGTTTAATCTGCTCCTTCTTGGTCTCATTAGCCATGTATTGATGCAAAATGCTTGGAGGCCTGGTAGCATTGCTTTCTCCACAGTCAAGAAATCACGTGCTTGTTCTTGAGGGAGGAGAAGACATGGAAAAGCCCCTCTCTCTCTTTTGTTTCTTTTTGTAGTCCTTACTAATAGTGAAAAGTCTCTTTACCCCTGTTTTTTGGGTGATTATCGGGAACTATGCAAACTGCTGGGAGATTGACTTCAATCACTTTAATTTTTGTCATTGATTCTCATTTTTTTCTCCTCTTGTGATATAACTAGCATAGTCATTCCAGAGGACATTCTCTGTTGATTCTTTATGCGTGTGAACTGCTTCTGCCATGTTTTACTGCAAAATAATAGATAACTGACAAGGAGACTACTTCCTGGTTCTCTTAAATTTAACCAGCCTTTTTCTTGTTCTCCTATGTGCAAAACTTTGCCCGATTTGTTTAACAGTAGTGTTTCCTATCACACTCTGAATATTTAAATTCCATCGGGCTAGTAATTTCCTGAACTCTTTATCTGTACGTCTTGAGTAAGGTATTTGAACCTTTTGGTCTTGAAGGTGGATACAGTGTTTCTCATAATAGTGTTTATCTTGTACTATTTGTACATAGTAGACTGTTTGGGGGATTATCTCGTTATCTACAGCTTTAGCATAGTGGATCTTAGCATCATGTGCTTGCTGTCTTTTTATTTCTTGTCCTAGATATGTCTTGGTGCTTTACCTTCATAGTTGTCACAGTAGTGAGCAATTCCTATGACAAGATAATCTAAATATACTTAGGTCTATGTCTCGGAGAGGCTCGAAATGAATTTCTAAGATTGACTTTCATCTTTCTGATCAAAATGGATACATTGGGGGAGATGATGGTTCCTTCTGTGCTTTTTCAGTGTGCTCTCACTTGTGTCTTTATCATATACCAAACCAATAGACAGTCTCCTTGCAGTAATGAGGAACCTGACAGTACTCTAATTATACGCAGGAATGTTACAGCTCAAGGATGGTCCATCTTGGGGAAAATTCAGAAGATGGATTGCTTGATATACGTGACAAGAACTTTTCACACACGTTTTCTTACTCCATACCTTCTCATTTCATTCAAAGTCATTGCTCTTTCTTTGTACAGAGTACTTAGGACTTCCAGATTCCTTTCTCGTGTTAGGTGATGGTTAATGAGTGGCTGGTCTATTGGATGCAATTAGTGTGGTGTCATTTCGTTGACCTTTGCGCTAGCCATCCGGAATGTTTTTGTTGGTAGGCTGCGGACCGTATGAACTGTGCCCACTAAAGTGCTTTTGACAAATTACCATTGTTCTGTCTGCACATTTAGTTGATTTAAATGAAGGCAGAGAAATGCTATTAGACTTGGCAAGGATGTTTCTTTCTTCTCTCTCTCTTTTTGTTTTGTTTTGTTTTGTTTTGTTTTTCTTACAATTAGGTGCTGGGAAAAACTTTATAGTGGAGGGAATAGTCGTTGCCAGTTATGCGGTCCACCTTTCCACATTAGCAGAGGAAAGTGTTCTCTTCGTGAAGTTTAATGTTGGAAGGGATGGAAAGTCCATTTCTGGGCATGCTTTTCTCCTTACCTGTCCTCCTTAGCCTCAGTGAATCTCCGGCAGTCTCCGGCAATCTATCTGGAAAAGCGGAGTTGAGGTTCGAATCTATGGCACATAAAGACATACTCGGGCCGAGCATCATTGGGATCGGCAGCCAAGCACAATTCGCGGTGCAGCTCTCGATAACGGCTCTCTCATTTCCAATCACATTCACTTTCAGAAACAGTGAATCTCCGGCAATCTCCAACAGTCTACCTGGAAAAGGGGAGCTGGGGTTCGAATCAACAGCACATTAACACTTTTGCAAACAATGAGTCTCCAGCAATCTCCGACAGTCTACCTGGAAAAGAGGAGTTGGCGTTCGAATCCACAACACATAAACACATACTCGGGCCGAGCATCATCAAGATCGGTAGTTAAGCACGATCCGCGGTGCGGCTTTCGATAACGGTTCTCTTCTTTCATATTGCATTAACTTTCGGAAATAGTGAATCTCCGGCAGTCTCCAGCAGTCTACCTAGAAAAAGGGAGCTAGGGTTTGAATCCACGGCATATAAACACTTTCAAAAATAGTGAACCTCCGGCAATCTACCTGGAAAAGGGGAGCTGGGGTTCGAATCCACAGCATATAAACACATACTCGAGCCGAGCATCATCAGGATCGGCAGCCAACCATGATCCGCGATGCAGCTCTCGAAACGGTTCTCTTCTTTCCTATCGCATTCACTTTCAGAAACAGTGAACATTCAGCAGTTTTCGACAGTCTACCTGGACAAAGGAAGCTGGGGTTCGAATCTACGGCACATAAACACTTTCGGAAACAATGAATCTTCGGCAGTCTCCGGCAGTCTACCTAGAAAATGGGAGCTAGGGTTCAAATCCACGGCACACAAACACATACTCAGGTTGGGCATCATCGGGATCGGCAGCCAAGCACGATCCGTGGCGCAGCTCTCGATAACGGTTTTCTTTCCTATCACATTCACTTTCGGAAATAGTGAATCTCCGGCAGTCTCCGGCAGTCTACCTAGAAAGGGGGAGCTGGGGTTGGAATCCACGGCACATAAACACATACTCGGGCCGGGCATCATTGGGATCGGTAACGAAGCACAATCCGCGGCGCAGCTCTCGATAACGGTTCTCTTCTTTCCTATCGCATTCACTTTCGAAAAAAGTGAATCTCCAACAGTCTACCTGGAAAATGGGAGCTGGGGTTTGACTCCACGGCACATGAATACTTTCGGAAACAGTGAATCTTCGGCAGTCATTGGCAGGTTGCCTAAAAAAGGGGAGTTGGGGTTCGAATCCACAACACATAAACACATACTCGGGCCGGGCTTATTCGGGATTGGCAGCCAACCACGATTCGCGGCACGGCTCTCGATAACGGTTCTCTTCTTTCCTATCACATTCACTTTCGGAAACAGTGAATCTCCGACAGCCTCTAACAGTCTACCTGTACAAAGGAAGCTGGGGTTTGAATCCACTGCACATAAACACTTTCGAAAACAGTGAATCTCCGGCAGTCTACCTGGAAAATGGGAGCTGGGGTTCAAATCAACGGCAAATACACACATACTCGGGCCGGGCATCATCGGGATCGGTAGCCAAGCACGATTCGCGACGCGGCTCTCGATAACGGTTCTCTTCTTTCCTATCGCCTTCATTTTCGAAAACAGTGAATCTCTGGCAGTCTCCGGCAGTTTACCTGGAAAAAGGGAGCTGGGGTTCGAATCCTCGGCACATAAACACATACTCGGGCGGGGCATCATCGGGATCGACAGCCAAGCATGATCGGCAGCGTGGCCCTCGATAACGGTTCTCTTCTTTCCTATTGCATTCATTTTTGGAAACAGTGAATCTCTGGCAGTTTCTAGCAGTCTACCTAGAAAAGGGGAGCTGGAGTTCGAATTCATGACACATAAACACTTTCGGAAACAATGAAACTCCAACAGTCTCCAGCAATCTACTTGGAAAAAAGGAGCTGGGGTTCAAATCAACGGCACATAAACACATACTCGGGCCAAGCATCATCGGGATCGGCAGCCAAGCACGATTTGCAGCGCAGCTCTCAATAACGGTTCTCTTCTTTCTTATCGCATTCACTTTCGAAAACAGTGAATCTCCGGTAGCCTCCGACAGTCTACTTGGAAAAGGGGAGCTGGAGTTCAAATCCATGGCACATAAACACATACTCGAGTCGGGCATCATCGAGATTGGCAGCCAAGCACGATCCGCGGCGCGGCTCTTGATAACGGTTCTCTTCTTTCCTATCACATTCACTTTCGGAAACAGTGAATTTCTGACAGTCTCCGGCAGTCTACCTTGAAAATGGGAGCTGGGGTTCAAATTCACGGCACATAAACATATTCGGAAACAGTGAATCTCCGGCAGTCTCCGGCAGTCTACCTAGAAAATGGGAGCTGGGGTTGGAATCCACGGCACATAAACACGTACTTGGGCCCGGCATCATCGGGATCGGCAGCCAAGCACGATCCGCGGCACAGCTGTCAATAACGGTTCTCTTCTTTCATATCGCATTCACTTTCGAAAACAGTGAATCTCCAGCAGTCTCCGGCAGTCTACTTGGAAAATGGGAGCTAAGGTTCGAATCCACGGCACATAAACACTTTCGGAAACAATGAATCTCTAGCAGTCTCCGACAGTCTACTTGAAAAAGGGGAGCTGGGGTTCGAATCCACGGCACATAAACACATACTCGGGCTGAGCATCATCGGGATCGGCAGCCAAGCACAATCCGCAGCACGGCTCTTGATAACAGTTCTCTTCTTTCCTATCACATTCGCTTTCGGAAATAGTGAATCTCCTGCAGTCTCCGGTAGTCTACTTGAAAAAGGGGAGCTGGGGTTCGAATCCACATCACATAAACACATGCTCGGGCCGGGCATCACATGAAAAAAAGGGCCCAATTCTGGCGTGTAGGCTGCAAGAAGGGGGCTAAGGCCCATCCGGGCCGGCCATGGGCGACCCAGGTCCGTCCCAACCCGGGTCTTTTTTTTAAATAAAAAAGAATATTTTAAATTATAAAAATCAAAAAATAATTTTCAGGAAAGTTCAATAAGGAACTCTAAAAATATAACCATATCTCAGAAAAGTTCTATACTTTTACACATTAGTATATAGGGCTCGAATTCCGAGTTTTTCGATTAAGTGTTTACTTTAATAAAGTTGGATATGCGAAGTGATGGCTCATAAAAATATTAATTATACATATGGAAACATTTATTTGAGATTCAAACTTCAATCTTCTAAATATGTTTGGGATGAATTCAAAGTTCTCAAAAACCCTACCTATAAATGGATGTTCGAATAGATTTTAGCATTGGATAGAGTCTATCCAATGCTAAAATCTATTCGAACATCCATTTATAGGTAAGGTTTGTGGGCTAGGTTGAGGTCCCTTAAAGTCACTCATTGCACTTGTGAAACTAGTTCTACTCCTAATTGGGTTGTTAAAGCCCATAGTCAAAATGCTCTTCCTGCCGACTGGACGACGACTAACCCTCTGGGCCTCTTATGGAATATTTTGTGTTCATAAACTGTTCCGTCTGAGCAAATGATTGAGACGCAGGAGTTTCGCCACAATTTTTACGCAACCAGAGATTTTAGAGTCGGGGACTTAATCACACTAATGTGTATTAGTACCCTTTCAGTATCTCTAATTTGAAAAGTTGCTACTTAAGTGGTCACATAACCTTGATTGTCAATTATAGTCCTAAAGGCATCAAAGTTGCTAAATGATTGTGCAAATTTTTTCACAAGTTCGTTTTCATCAAGACCTAAACTAATCCTAACCTATTCTAGGAAAGCGATAAACAACTAATTTATTGAAAGACAGTGCGGTAAGTAAATACCCAAGTATTGAAATGACTTTAAAGTAAACGTAGAGAAAAAAAACCAAATACAAGTCGGGTAAATAATATACATGGCTATGTTATAAGCCCTAGAACACGATCCCCTGAGCTAAAACTAAGTCATGTTCGAAAAGGATACACCACAAGGACTAAGCTACATGTATACTAATCAAGTGAAACTAAACTAAATCTAATGCTAAAACTTAAAAAATTTAATGAAGACGTATTCCAAGCATTTTTTCTATTTTTTTTTTAATATTTTTGAATTTTTAAATTTTTAATTATTTGTTAAAAAAATATTATTAGCCCCGAAATTAGAGACTCGAGCTAGGTCATAGAGCCCAACCCACGTATAGGGTGCAATTGGCCTTACGAAACTAGACTTGTGGACACAACTCGGGCCTCTTGCACCAAGCCCTCTCAAATTCTATATATCATTTCACTAAATCAAGCCCAACTCAACTTCAATAAGAGACAAATGTCATAGGACAATCGTTTGGAATGAAGACCGTGCGACAACTTAGGCTCTCTTGGATCATTTGGGATCATTGGAGCGCCTAAACCAAGTCTTTCTTGATCGCTTACTCGCCTGGATGATAGAGAGAGAAAATTCTAAAGAACTAAGCTCTAGAAGATAGAAAGGAACTTAGATTACTAAATGGTTGGATGAATACAATGAGGAAGAAGACACCATTTTTATACTTGAAGCCCTTAAATTACAATCATTGATCGTCCTTTGATCCAACAAACAAGATTGTGCCTTTTAACCTACCAACTACTGCCATTCATGTCGAGAGAGTTCTAGATTCTCGTCGCAATTACCGTCTTGTCTGTCCCTGGTAACATTACAAAATTTCTAATGGAAACCTTAGACGATCTTGAGAGGTCTTCCTCGATCATGTACGGTTCCTTGGTCACAGGAATCTCGTGACCATAATTTCAAAATAAAGCAAGTTTAACAAGCCCTCATTATTTCATTTTAAACCAAGAATAATATATTTCATCACCAAGCATTTTTTAAACACCAAATCTTCCACGATCAATGGATACTATCACCATCGCCATTGGCCGACCACCACCACCAGACTGCCATCCATGGCCACAACGCAAGACAAAGTAAAAAAAATGGTGGTGTCGAAAAGCATTTGAACGTGGGACTAACTTGAAGATCGATTAACGCTCTTGAATGACAAAAGGAATCAAAACTAACTTGTATAGTTTTTATGAGCATTTTGTCAAACGAGTTATGTGCGAATGACTGGGAACAAACAAAACTATCTAAAGACGAGAATCGAATGGGGCCAAAGAGGTCCGTCGGAACGAGTGTTTAATTGCGAAGATCCCTACTTGGCTCAGAGACGGCGGTTATAGGGCAAGCTTGAGACGCTCGAGCTACAGCCGACCGCCTTGTGATGTCCCCGAGTCGATATTCTGGGGCGTGGGAAGTTCGGACTGAGGGCCCGTTTGGTTCAGCTTTGGGCAAATGTCATTGGGAACATGCAAATACCTTTGAGCTAAAGGGATTTGTGAAAATGCAAATAGCATTTGGTAAATTGTAGTTTTAAAGTGCATTATGAAAGGAATTTAGCTAAAACACCGTTTGATAAAAACTACATTTTGTAAAGGACTTTGGCTAAGTTTTATATATAAAAAAAGGATTTCATTTTTTTTTAATCTAGCCATCGATGGCCAAATCTGGCCACTGGCGGCCAATGTCCGGCGGCTAGATCTAGCCACCAGACAGCCTCGCTTGAGATCGCAACCCAAGCGGCCATCTGGGTCGGCGACCTCAGGCGGTGGTCGCAACCCAAGTGGCCATCTGGGTCGGCGACCCCAGGCGGTGGTTGCCTGGGTTCGCGCAACCCAAGCGACGGTCGCCTATTGCCACCAGACCTTAAGCGACGGCGGCCTAGGTCGCACGGCCATTGCTTGGGTCACACAACCGTTGCTTGGGTCGCGCGACCTTTGGGTCGCACGACCTAAGCGTCACCTGAGGTCCGAGGACCTTAAGCCACCATCGCTTGGGTTCGCGTGACCCAGGTGACGGTCGTAGAGTGGTTGCAACCCCCAAGCAGCAGTCGCCGGGGTCGGGCGACGCCTCAAGTGACGGTCATCGGTGCAAGCAACTCCTTGGCTAGCGGTCGTCAACCTCCGTTCCTTTCTCCAAGGAAGATACACAATACCATGGGATTTGCATTCCAAATATGCAACTTCCCAAAGCACCTCAAGAGCTACATTGGGCTAAAAGCCCTTAAAGCTATTTGGAGATGCAATTGCATCTTGCCAAAGTTATCCAAATAATTAAACCAAACGTGTTTGCATTTGGCCAAACCCCTTTAGAGCCCATTCCAAATGCCAAACCAAACGGGGCCTGAAAAGACACTCAATGGAGATGTGGGTACCAAGAAAGCGAGGTCGGGATGACGATAGTGGCCAGGGGTTGTCGAACGGGACGCAGGCGTCGCCGCGCGACTGAGGATCTCCTTCTCGCTCTCAGTCGCTCTCTCTCACGGTTTCTCTCTCTACCGATTTCTCTATGAACCTCCCAAAAAAACAACTCGCTCCTTTCTCGCTTTTAAGCTTCAGCGCACATGCCTCCAATCGTGCCAGGGCTAGCTGCTGCTGCCAGCCTCGCCTCGACTACCAATTCCCGATCGACGCTCTGCCCTTTGTCCTGTTCTCTCTGCCCCACGTACTGTTGTTGCCCTTTTCTGTCGCGAGTGTGAAGAAGAAGAGGGAAAAAGGAACGGGCAGCGTTGAAAAGGGAAAAGGAAAGTGCTGGGCCAGGCACAAGCAAGAGAGAAAAAGGAGGTGGTTGGGCCAATCTAGCCCTCAAGCCCGGTTTCACATCTCTCCTTTTTTTTTTTTTTAATTTAGTTTTTTTAATATAATCTTTAGTAGACCCTATTACTAGTAATGCAAATGACCCTAAAATCTATATGCTACTCAATTTAATGAAACTTTTTTTAGGAATTAAAAATTAATTCATAATTTTTAATGCAATTAATGAATGATTAAACATGTTGGTAAAATTTAGGTGTTAACAATAGGAAACCTAGCAAATGCATATTTTTAAAGAAGATACAGGGTGGTGCTAAATGACAAATATACCCACTCGCTTCTAGCAAAAAGTTCTATGGCCTTTTTCATCGCATGAACTAAAATTACTCTCCATGTAGAGTACAATTGGATAAGGCCCATTGCGTTTGACCCTGATCTTATGAATGTGCACGTTTTCCCTCCCCAAAATGCTCAGGCTTAATGGTTTCCAAGTAATGCCAAGGGAATTGGAAGCCAAGAAAATTCTGGAATGATACCTGACTTTATAGATAGATCGTGATATAGGATTGTCGTGTCAACGTTAATGAATGCTCCTATTTACTCGGTAGTTAAATGAATTTTCAAATAAATAGAACTTTTTTTACGGAATATTTGTCTAAAGTCCTATCTAATATTATCGATAAATGGAATTAAATAAAATGTTTTAGAACACTACTCTACAAATTTAAAAAAAAAAAAAAAAAAAAAAGAGATTGAAAATTTGGAAAATATATCGAGCTAAGCTTCGCTTTGGTCAATGAAGAAAACAAAAAGGAAAAATTACACAAATGATCCCTCAATTATGGCCAAATGTGTAATTTTTTTCCTAAATTTTTAATTTATTTCATTTTAACCCATTTAACGATGTAGTTCCCGAATTATTAATTTATTCAACGTATTCATAAAATTTTGGTATATTTAATTTAATCCATAAACGATAGGAAAATATCAAATATCAACCTTCTCTTAATTCAAGTTTTGGAACAATATTAAATATTTTCATAAAATTTAGGAATTTGATTAAATATTTATCAAAAGTTTAAAAATCGCATTGAATAAAAAATTAAATAAATGAAAGTTTCATTAATCATATTTTATATTAGGATAAATTTTACGGATCATATCAAACAAATTATATATTCATGGACTACATTATATAGTTAACGAAAATTCGGGACCATTTGGATGATTATAAAAAAAAGAGGAGCAGATGGTGCCCCATCGGGTACATCTCCCCCAGCGACTGGCCAGCTGTTGAGCTCGAATACCGTTCTTCCCGCCGACGAGCAGATCCCGACGACCACACCCTCTCCCTTCGCCGGATCGCCAATCTCTCGGCCAGCGAAGCCGCCGGAGATTCGTGGGAAACCCTAGACCGAATTCCGGAGCTTCCAATTCGCCGGAGCGTCGACCGCTTCCGATGGCGAACCAGCAAACGCCGTCGAGGCCGTGGATCATGGACGCAGCGCCGTACTTGGTGGTGCTCCTTATAGCCGCTCACGTCTTCGCTCTGGTAACTCTCTCCGTCCCACCCCGCATCTTTCCTTCCCTTTCCATCTTCTATTGCGTTCTTTTTGCTTTCGTATTTCGACATTCGACGTTCAAGTGTTGTTGATGCTTAAGCCCCCGAATTGTTCGTCCCTAAGGTATACTGGATATACAGATTGGCTACTGAGAAGCAGCCTCAGAGAAGAAAGGCTCACTGAAGAACTTGCCCATTTGCTATTGATGCGCCGAAGGTTTGTCGAAAACCCTGAATTGATCCGACCCGTTTTCCTCTTGATGGTGATGGAACGCATTCTCGTCGCGATTTCGCGACTGTTTTGCCACCGTGTATGGTCCGTGCATTTTGTTGATGTTGCTGGAAGTGTTGAAAAAGAAATCCTAGAAGGGAGGTTAGCTCAGTGCTGTTGTTGCCATTGTTTGGAGTTGTTAGAAGTTGAGAGAGGAATGTAACACTGCCGTGTTGACAATTGTTTGTTTCGGTCAGTGAAAGTAATTTCTACACTAGTTCATGTGGGCAGGCATTTGCTTGCAACGATAAGCATATCTTGTGGAGAATCTTATTCTGACTATTGCGAATCTGTGGTGATCTTCTTATCGTGCTATAACACACTAAAAGTGCCTGAGTGCTTTTGAGAAGGCACTTCTGAGGATCAACATTAGAGGCAAGGGGTTATTATTACGTAATTAAAAGTCAAAAAAGTCTGAAGGTTGGATATTGCAC
Source organism: Eucalyptus paniculata subsp. matutina (assembly GCA_017140255.1). Lineage (NCBI taxonomy): Eukaryota > Viridiplantae > Streptophyta > Magnoliopsida > Myrtales > Myrtaceae > Eucalyptus > Eucalyptus paniculata. The sequence continues at coordinate 70,900,880 of CM029437.1, read as the reverse complement.
ATTAGGAATTGCATCAAACATCTGGGAAATGGGGTTATGATATTTTATGAAGAGTTGCACAAGGTTTTATAGGTGCTGAGGTGCTTTGAGAAGGCACATCTGAGGGTTGACAACATAGTCATTGGATTATGATTCTTTATGGAAAATTTGAAGAGTCCCAAAGTTGGTGATTACACCTTAAGAATTTTATTAAACACTGGGAAACAAGGGGCTAGAAATGCTCGCCAACCCTGAGGATCCCTACTTCCAATCTTAGTGATACTGTTTGTTTATCTCAAGTATGTTAGAGTAGGAAGGGCAATTTTTGCAGATGCAGTTTTATTGGTTGCAAGTCTAGGCAAATCTGTATATTTTCTTTTTGGTTTGAAGATAAGCCTCATGAGAAAATAGCTCGTCTTGATTATCTGCTCTAAAGACCGTAGCAATGCTAGGTAAATAGACCGAATCCATTCAATTTCTAAAGAGGATTACTAATCCTTAACTTTTTGAGGAATCCTTCATCAGTGGTTGTGAATGGTTGATTTTTTTTTTCAATCTTTTCGACCTTGGTTCTATAGGAGCAAGACAGAAAGATTGAGAAATATGACCATAGCTGAGACGTAGTTGTAAGGGTCTGGTTATTGCTAAAGTCAGTGGTATCCACTTGTGGGACAGATTGGGAACCAGTGGCGGGGCCTCTTGTAAGGGCTGTTGATTTGGAACTTGCGGTAAGACCCAATTTTGTTTGAATTGGTTAGAAGTAGCTTTGGTTCAGGTAAAAGTCACAGGGGAATACAGCGATTATGGTGGGAAGGAATCAGTTGCATGTTAGATTGTTATCCATTAAAGTAACAAACACAGTTTGATCTGTTCCTTCTCGGTCTCATTGGCCATGTATTGATGCAAAATGCTTAGAGGCCTGGTATAATTGCTTTCTTCACGGGCAAGAAATCACCTGCCTGTTCTTGAGGGAGGAGAAGACAGGGAAAAGCCTCTGTTTTATTTTTATTTTTATTTTTATTGGTAGTCCTTACTGATAGTGAAAAGTCTCATTCCCCTTATTTCTTGGGTGATTATTGAAAACTATGCAAACTGCTGGGAGATTGACTTCAATCACTTCCTCCCTTTCTTGAATACCAATTTGTTGATTCTCATTTTTTCTCCTTTTGTAATATGACTAGCATAGTCATTCCAGAGGACATTTTCTGTCGATTCTTTATGCATGTGAACTGCTTTTGCCATGTTTTACTGCAAAATAACAGATACTATAGGGAGAATACTTTCTTGGTCTCTTAAATTTAACTGGCCTTTTTCTTATTCTCCTATGTGCAGAACGTTGCCCGATTTGTTTAGCAGTAGTGTTTCCTATCACACTCTGAATATTTAAATTCCATCGGCTAGTGACTTCCTGAACTCTTTATCCGTACATCTTGATTAAGAAATTTGAACCTTTTGGTCTTGGAGGGTGCTTATCTTGTGCTATTTGTACACAATGTACTGTTTAGGGGAGTTATGTGCGCTATCTACAGCCTTAGCAGAGTGGATCTTTGCATTACATGCCTGCTGTCTTTTTATTTCTTTTCCTAGATATGTCTTGCTGCTTTACCTTCATAGTTATCATGGTGGATAGCGATTCATATGCCAAGATGATCTAAATAGTTAGGTCCGTGTCTCTGAGAGGCTTGAAATGAATTTCACAGATTAACTTTAAGCTTTATGAACCAAATGGATATATTGTGGGAGATGCTGATACCTTCTGTACTTTTTCAGTGTGCTCACACTAGTGTCTCTTATCATATACTAAATAGATAGACAGTCTCCTTGCAGTAATGAGGAACCTAACAGTACTCTAATTATACGCAGGAAGGTTACAGCTCAAAGATGGTCCATCTCGGGGAAAATTCAGAAGATGGATTGCTAGATATACGGGGCGAGAACTTTTCACACATGTTTTCTAACTCCATACCTTCTCATTACGTTCAAAGTCATTGCTCTTACTTTGTACAGAGTACTTTGGACTTCCAGATTCCTTTCTTGTTTTAGGTGATGGTTACTGAGTGGCTGGTTTATTGGATGCAATTAGTCTGGTGTCATTCTGTTGACCTTTGCAGCCAGCCAACCGGTTGACATTGCATACTTTATTTGTGAGTGAAGAAGGAAGTTTTCTTTCAGGGTACTGACTTTTGCATTAGGCAGCCTCAAGCTGTCTGGTTGAATGTTGAAAATGTTTGAGTTGGTAGGCTGCTGACCATATGAACTATACCCACTAATGTGCTTTTGACAAGTTACCATTATCCTGTCTACACATTCAGTTGATCCAAGTGAAAGCAGGCAAATGCTACTTGACCTGGCAAGGATATATCTTTCTTCTCCTTTTTCTTGTTTTTGGCTTACTGATTTAAGAGCTGGGAAAGACTTTATAGTGGAGGAATAGTAGTTGCCAGCAATGTGGTCCACCTTTCCACCGTAGCACAGGAGCAGAAGTGATCTTTTCGTGAAGGTTAATACGGTGGAAAGGATGGAGAAGTCCATTTCCGGGCATGCTTTTTCTGCTCTCCCATCCTCCTTAGCCTTTAAGAAAAATCCAACGTGTGCGCCCTTTTCTCTTGCACTTCCTTCCAAGAATGGGATTAGACTTCGATCTTTATGACGTGAAATCGACACGACCCCATTCGAGAAAACCGAAGAGATAAACGAGAAACGGCATGTCACTTTTAAAAAACTTGTATGCGCTCTTACGGTTCCATTTACTTTACTAAAAGTATGCCGACGTCACCTGTGAACCAATTACGTATCTAAATTTCAGCCTTTGTCTCCTCGCGGAGGTTCACTCCAAACGCACCGCCCCCCGAATTTTGCTAAAGGACGGGGCGGCAGGTCGACGCCGACGGATGACGCGACGTCGGCTCTTTGCCCCCATGGCTTTTGGCAAAACGAGAACGCGTGGATGCGCTCGTCGTTTTTGTCTTTATTCCGCCACGCGTCCCCATCTCGATCGTCAACGTCGATGGAGTCAACAAGGTATGTGAAGAGAACCCTACCACCAGCCGGGCGGGTTTGCCACTCCCTCGGGGGAGAATCTACGGAACTTGCCACTCTCCATCCCCATCCATGAGAATTTTGCGTAATTTGTGCCCTCTTTTATTTTTCGAAAGTTGGGCTTTTTAGCACGCCATGTATGACTACTTCCGTCGATATAATTGGATAGATTTTCTTCTTTTTTTATTCCTTTTCGACCCGTGCTAATGTGAAGTGCCAATACACAAAAACCCGAATCTCCAGGGCAAAAGAGTATGTACGTATATTTTTGATTTTCACGTGCTACTTTTGCGAAAAGAAGGTGCTAGCTCTTGGGGAAAGGACATATTTTAAGTAGCAAGGGGGCGCTCGTGTGTCTCGTTGACATCTAATGCGGCCTTGATATCGGATCATTTATGAGCGATAGCAAAGCTGGCATGCCGTCGATTTTAGCATCTCTTTCTGTCGAATAATAATGGTCGCATGTTCTTTCCTCTTAAAGCCGATTCACACACAATCGAGACATTTCTCAAATGCATTTATAATGCGGACTTTTTTTTTAAAGGCAATTTAGTTGGTTTTTCTTTACTTTTTTTTTTTTTTTTTTGGATTGGGGGTTGGCGAGAGTCACTAGTCATAGGCAAGGCCCAACATACCTTGCGCGACACAAGGCGAGGATGTCGCAACCCCCACTCAATGCCTTTGTCGCCTGCAACAAGGGCTTTGTGGCCCTCACCCAAAATCTGCTGAGAGCCATGAAACCCTACCTATGCCTAGTAAAGGCCTAGGCGAGGGCCATGACACCTTCGTTGGCCAAAGTGAAGCTATCCAGTCCTTAGCTTAGATCTGGCCAAGATGCTGTGGCCCTCACTGGCTCGAGTAAGACCCGAATCCAACAAGGGCAAACAATCCTAAACATTTCAGGTCTCAGTGCAAATCAAAAAAAAAAAGAAAAGGAAAATAAGAGAGAAAAAACAAAAAAAAAATATTTACATTGGTGGTGCCTATGCGACGTAATACGGGTAAATGTAAACAGATTTAAAATTAAATTGATATAATCAAAATAGTCATGACTAAATTAATATAAATATAATAAAGTTTTAATTTTTTTCTTTTGAGTACCTTTTTGAAACGCATGAAGTGTAAAGAGGAAGGGCAATTCCGTAGTTTCAGCGAAAAGCAAGGGGGTGTCTCCTCCGCGTACCGCAGCGATATATCAATATCACCGCACCAAACCCCATATCTCTCACCGTCTCGCCTCCCATCTTTCCTCCCCGGTCACCTCACTGTCCATCCCCCCACTCCCCCACTTCCATCGATTCCCCACGCATCCATTCCATTGCTACTTCCTTCTCTTCTCTCTCTAGCTTTCAAGGCTGCGTATAGAGAGAGAAAAAAGAAGAGAGAGAGAGAGAGAATGTGCACCACCAAGCACCGCCGCCGGAGCTCCGACCCCGGCCACTCCTCCAGATCCGCCTCCCCCGACCCCCACTCCTCCTGGATCGCCGACTCCATCCGCGGCGGTCCCCTCCCCCGCGTCGACCTCCACTCCGGCGCCAACGGCTGGGCCTCCCCCCGGCGACGCCTTCTCCCTCCGCTCCAAGACCTACCTCCGCAACCGCCTCAAGTCCCCCCCCGGCGACTACCTCCTCTCCCCCGCCGGCATGGACTGGCTCCGCTCCCCGGCCCGGCTCGACAACGTCCTCGCCCGCCCCGACAACCGCGTCGCCCTGGCCCTCCGCCGCGCCCAGGCCGCCGGCCGCTCCCTCAAGTCCTTCATCTTCGCCGTCAACCTCCAGGTCCCCGGGAAGGACCCCCACAGCGCCGTCTTCTACTTCGCCGCCGAGGAGCCCCTCCCCCCCGGCTCCCTCCTCTACCGGTTCGTCAACGAGGACGACGGCTTCCGCAACAGCCGCTTCAAGATCGTGAACCGGATCGTCAAGGGCCCCTGGATCGTCAAGAAGGCCGTCGGCAACTACAGCGCGTGTCTCCTGGGCAAGGCGTTGACCTGCAACTACTACCGGGGCGACAACTACTTCGAGATCGACGTCGACATCGCGAGCTCCAAGATCGCCAGCGCCATCCTGCACCTCGCATTGGGGTACGTGACGAGCGTGACCATCGACATGGGGTTCGTGGTGGAGGCCCAGGCCGAGGAGGAGCTGCCGGAGAAGCTGATCGGCGCCGTCAGGGTGTGCCAGATGGAAATGTCGTCGGCGCACGTGGTGGACGCCCCACACCCGCCGCCGCAGCAGCAGCCGCGCGGGCACGGCTTCGCTAGGGTGAACCACCATACCTCCGAAAACGACGAGGACGACGAGGACGACGATTGATTCGGAAACGCGAAGGAAGACTGCAGAGGCGAAACTCCCTCCTCGTTCGAGCCCCCTCGAAATGCACTCTGCGTTCAGGTAGGATCGTCCTCCGCGGCTGACTTTGATGCTAAAATAAGAAAATAAGAAGAAGAAAAAGAACACATCGAATGATGTGAAATTGGATTGACCCTTTTTCGATGGGTTGGTGGGGTGGGGGGCGCACTGATATCTGTAGATAGCTGAATCTCATTTTTATTACGAAGAAATAACAATGCCCAGTTCTTGCTTCTGGGAAAAGCTCCATTGTTCCTTCCTGGGATCTTTGTTTTAGACGATGTAACACCACCTTTTGTCTGGTTTAACGCTTATCATCGAATAATCTCTGGAGAAAACGAGGAAGGGTGAGGAGAGGAGAGAAGCATTGATTGTCTTCTTGACAAGACCGATGTTCCCTTTGTCAGCTGTGTGGGATTTCTGGGATGGGACACGGCCCAGATTTGGGTAGCTAGGGGGGGCTGGGGTAGCATGCTTGGTGGTGTCTGCTCATCTGGGTCGTGTGCCTTTTTTCTCGATGTCCGAAAAAGCACCGAACTTTGATCCTGGTTAGCTGATGGGTTTCGGTAAGAGATTGGGAATCGGAACCCTGCTAGGAAGGGAAAGGCTTTGGAAGTGTGTGCTGGCTCGGGTTGTACGTTTTGGTGTCCCTGGACCCCCTCCTCCCATTTTTGCCTGAACTCATTGTACTGCTTTCCGGACACTTTCTTGTCTCGTTCTCGGTACACGGCGTGGGGGCATCGCATGATTAGACAATGACCCCCTCAGTTATCAAACCCACCCGGTTAGTAACGGCAATTCCTGTTCGAAACACTCACAGGAGTCCCCTTCTGGCCCGACTTTTGATTACAGTTGCGTTCCAGTGTCAACTTAAGCATCGGAGGGCAAATGTGGGCGCAAAGCACGGACGCCCTGATCGGTTTGTCGTGCTCCGGATCAATTTTCCGGCGAAGAGCTCTAGCTGAGCTCGTGACTCCCATTTCAAACTTCATCATTTAGATGCCTAGGCTTGAGAAAATTAGTAACGGGCTCTTGATCATCCAAATGTCGTGATTTGGGACGGACTAGAATTATTGGGGGTTTTCATTTCTGGAGTATTTTATCTCCTAGAAACGTGATGGTTCACTGATCACTTGTCCGTTAGTCGATTATTTTAGGGGGAGCAGGTATTTTTGGAACTGTTCCATAACGTTCATTTCTCTGGCGGACTGATGAACCGTGGCATAAGTTGGCAAGGCATTGCTACAGTACCTCAGGGATCATGGGTCCGAGACCCAACTATCGATTTCACGGCTCCTTCTCGGCTCATGTGTTGTCGAACACGGTCTGAATAGAAGGTCATACCTATTCATCGCGTGAGAACCGAATTTGCATGCGGTACGGACACGGTACGGACACGAGGCATAGCTTTCATTTTCCTTCTCTTTTTTCATAATCATTCTGTTTACTGTGTTTCACCGAATGTAACATGGTAGTTCTCGATGAGCTAATTGTACGAACTCAAATGATTGATCCCAACTCAAGTGCGATGGCCACTTTGTCTGGACTCACATGACAAATCCGAAGGCAAATCCAATTTTATTTTTCTTATGTGACAAATACTCTTTGGCATTGCATTATTGATTCGCTTTTTCCGAGCTTTTCTCCTCGTCATCATGCGGTTGGCAGTTCTCAGATGCACACGCCCCATCACCGGCCCAAAAGGCTTAGACCAAATTTCGCAAGATTTCCATGCTCCTTCTCTTTTCTTTCGGCCCCTACTTTGAAAAGGAATCCATGATGAATGCATGGAGAGTATTTTTATGCCCTGAGCAAGTCGTATTATTCCCATGACAGCCAAGAAACAGGAGCCGCTAGTCGTCCTTTTCCAACATATCAAAGAGCAGACTCTTGAAGCGCCATGTGCTGCTATTGCTACTCTCAAGAGCAGAAAGTTGCATACTAATTGGCCTAGAAAAGAATTGGGTTCCAAGCCTTTTATCGCCGTGTGCTGCTATCATCGGATATTCAAAGTGCATTGATCAAAGAACCGTTTCAAAGGATTGCGAAGTGGTATGCCGGTTTAGTTCACTGAGATCCATAACTGCTGTACTGAAAACTAGGGCATCGTATGTCCACTCGGTCTAGAGTTTGAATTACGTTGACTGTTCGATTGGAATCGGCTAAACATTCACTGCAGTAAGTATCATGGTATTAGGAGATATGTTTCCAGGAGTTTGATGGAGTCCCATCTCGACAAGTAACAAATCAAGAAACCAAGCAGCAAAACGAGGCGAGCTCACCTCAACCTAAAGCCCAAATGAACGTGAGCTAGAGTTTGCCTCAATAGAGCCAAATTGGGCAATCCGCACGATTCAACCAGGACCGGTCCATTAACCGATTCTTCAGCTAAAGAGCCACCAGAAATGGGTGATGAACTGAATCGTGGGACTTTCCATAGAAAGTGGGCGAACCTCACCATTTCTATGTTCTCCATCAATATATGAATGCTTGCACTAACTTTGTCCCTTTGAAAATCCCAGCTCCACTCCAAAAATCTGCAATGTCGTTGTCAATCAGCGACACTCTTATCCTCAGTGCAAACAATATTAGATTTTGGCTTTCATCGACAGCACGCGAACACGCGCATGCACACTAAGAAATATCTAGTGGTGACTGGTGGGTCTTACCATCTTGACCGGCTATGAGTCATCTTCTCATCATGCTAACGTCCACCCCAACAAGGCTATTCTCTCTGCTGCCCAAAACAAGACGCAGCTCTGTGGGAGAGATCTTGTGGAGTTTTGAGTGATTTGATTGGCCTGAAAACTCGAGCTGATGCTTTGTTTGTAACACTTTCTGAATCCTAGAATTACTAGCTAAACTACCTGGAGTCCATCTAATTGGAGTTCCAGGTTTTCACCAAGCCGAGCAGATTGAATTCGATAACTTCATGGTTGACAGTGAACAAATCCTACATCATAATGGTTTCATGTGATAGATTTTAGATCAAGACATGACAAAGTCGATTCACGATGATGCATCATCAACCGGTTGCCCCCTTGTTTTAACTAGACACATCATTTTCTTATCTTTTTGCACTCCATTCTAAATGTATACGCATCATTTTCATAAAAGAATTCCAATTTAACCGACCGATATGGACATCCTCTGTCAACTTATGCCCTTCCACATCGATAGTGGCCCATTCATGAGGAGTAATGGGCAAGAAAAAGGACATCAACACTACATCTAAGGCTTATAAAAATGGCATAACTACTTTGGGCACTTCTCTTTCTGTTACAATCGCTGATCTTAAAGCAACTGTGCCACTGTCTTTTCGCAAATGCTTTCAGACACGAAACCAACTTGCTCTGAGATTGATCTGTTAGCCCTCACTTCAGACCGGTAACAAGAACACCTGAGCAGAAAATTTCAAGTAACAGCCAACACAAAAATGGCCAAATTCAGAAGAGGTCTTATGCCCCTCTATAGTTCAACACCAGAGTGGAGAAATAAAATGGGCAGTGATAGCACAAAGCTTCAGCTTTCTGATTTATGTAAAATCTCAATGCTGTGTGGCTCATCATAATGACGATTAACAGTGTCTTACATAGCAATCAAATTGATTATAACACTGTCTTCCTATCGCTCATTTTCTTCTATTTGCCTTTTCACTAGATAGTCTTGATTGCACCTACATATATATATGTATATGAAAGCCAAACCAGATTCCAAGCTCACAACAACGATCTGTACACCGCTTCCTTTTGGCATGCAGATCATTATTCTAAAACCTTACTCTACTAACGTTGTAAGTATCAGTAAACATCAAGAGCTAGTGCAGGGATTTTCCCCATCACTAACTGGTCTTTAGGCACAACCTTTTGGACCAAACCCAAGCTTCAATCCAGCGACATCATACACCACCTCAAAACTCTGCTGCTGCACATTCCCATATATCAGAACGTCCGTATCATCCCCATTTCCAGCAAATGCCAGGCAGACCTGCGACGCACTCGCAGCATACAATATTCCTGAAGGGTCCAAGTCAACATTGGTTCCACCGCTAAAAAGGAAGCTGACTTTCGGTATTTTCGCCGACTTATACTTGCTAAGATCATAGCAGGTGTCTAGGATCGAAAGAGCAGGTGCCGTTGGATATCTTGTCATCAATTTCTTGAAAGCGCTAGAGAGTGCGCTATATGCAGTGGGTGGCAAGCGAGTGATCACAGTGCCCGAGTCTATGATCCCGGGGGCATTCGAGAAAATACTTGAGGAGATCGACAGTTTAGTCCCGCCTACACTTATTCCTTCTATGCTGATACCATAAAAATTATCACCTTGCGAGATTGTAGCCAAGGGTGTGAATTTTACGGAACTAGATGCTCCACTGCCTCTGCCAAAGGTCAAGTGTCCAGTGGAGCTAGATGACGATGGTAGGCAATACGAAAAATACTTGCCGTACTTGCTCGCGGTTTGTTGCACTAAAGAAAGTTTGTCTCGGCCGAGTCCAAGCAGCCCTGCAGCCCCGCCGAAGAGGCCACGGTTGTTCTGGCCACAACCAAATAAAAAATTGTCAATTGCCTCCGTGGACGTCAATGTCAATTTCTCTTTTCCGAAGAACCCGACTGAGAACGAGGAGTCTCCATACTGTATGCCGTAGACACACGTCGACGACGTGCACCCCGGAGTGTTTCCTGCACACAAACATGGAGAAGAAAAGTTCATAAATTCAGCGGAGAGGGTGCAGCCCTAAACTTGTTATCAGTCTTGCAGAATTCTGTCAAGATTTTGAGGGCTAAGATCATTTTCTAAGCTTTCACTCCAGGGATGTGAGCTCGTTTAGTTAAACACATTCTTGTCTCTTGATGACATATTTGTTCCTCTTCCAGTTAATTTTCAAGATAGTTGAATCTTCTCTGATCACCAGATTTTCATTAGACAGTAGAGAAAGTCACCTGTGGCAGAAATGAGGGCAGAGCAGAGTGAGGAGGAACAAGAGATGTTTGTATAGGATGAGGACAGTGAAGGGTTAAAAGTCGGCTCTTTTTGCTTGTAGCAGTATTTCACGCACGGCTCGCACTGGGTCCAAGTGAGGTCACTACCCGTGTCGAAAATGAGTGACAGGTCCTTTTTCGGCGTGCCGAGGCCCACGGTCACTATGTAATTGCCCGCACCGACTGTGCTGCCCGATAGCGCTGGAAGATTAGCCTTCGAGTCCCTCACGCGATTGGTGTCGCTGGTAATGGTACTAGTGATTTTGGAGAACCTCGATTGAATGGACTTGACCCTTGATTGATCTCGGAGGAGGATTTGCTCATGGGTCGGTGCATTTGCTTTGTCCTGAACCAGTTGGTTGCAAGGGCCATGCTTGTGGACCACTCTTAGCTTTGATCTTTTGTCATCATCTGAAAAAAAAAATGAGCTCATACAATGAACAAACACATGGAGTGAGGAAGCTTCCGATTGTGATTGAAATTAAATAAATACATGTTTGCTAGACAACCTAAACATGATGACCTATTGGACTTGTTGTTAGCAGGACACAGACGATGAAGAATCCAACAGAACGCAATTCTAAAGACACACGACCATATAAATTCGCATTTCTTTAGGGAGTCTTCGATTATTAGTTCTCGATAATCAAGTCGGCCATCTGTGAAGATTTTTTCCTTCACCGAAGTTCGGTGAACTCAAACCATAAGAAGTTTCATCACAGAAAGAACGAGGCTTCTTCGTGGATGACCATCCACAGCCTGAGAAACTTTTTTTCTTTTCCTAGTCAAACGAGCTTAGTCACGCAATGCATTGAATTCTCCATCTGGTGTCTTCCTTGATGATGATAATCTCATCAAAATGAGTGGGAAAATTTTCTCTGTGATTCGATGGGTTGTGCAGGTGTTTCTCTCTCTTTTTTCTGCACTTTGTCCATTCATTTTTCGAACTGACAGTGAAAGGTCTTTTGGGCTTAAACGTAGGAACATCGCATGTGAACTTCTTTTGGAAGGATTATTAGGTAACAAGAGTCCTACGATCCTTCCAAGAAAGTATAGCTGTAGTTTTTCTGCATCTGTCCAATGAAACCTATTGTTTACTCACATGAACATTTTGCTTTATGAAAAGGACAGGAATTGATTGAATTCTTGGAATGGACTTTTATGTGACAATTACTCCTTACCGGTGTGTGCACGTAATAATCATTTAACATTGAGATCACCCTAAACTTGGTCGTTTTCATAGTTAAAGGAACAACACAAGAACAAAATTGAGTTAAATCAATTTATGTAGAAACCACGATCGTACTCATGATGTCTAGCCCGCGTATCATCATCAAAAACTCCATAGTTCAATATAAGTTGAGTTTCGACCAATATATATATTTGAGCTATAGAAATTGATGTTGTAGGGTAGGCACGTTTCTAACCCTGCTGACGTGATGCACATGTAATCTGTGATTTCACTACGAATTTCTTAGGTGTGAATTTAGTGATATTATTGCGCCTGTGCGGTCAACATTAAATTTCCTAGCTTGCCAAACGAAAATTGGAAGTGGTAGGCGCCGGACAAGGAGTCTAGCGGCAGCAGACTTCGTTTACTGAGAGACTGACCACAGAAAGTAGGCACCCGAAAAGTCCAACTATAGAACTGAGTGCGCAACAAAAGACCAATTGGCCGAAGAAATTAGCAAATTAATTAAAAGATTTGGTAATTGATTTAGCCATCCTCTTTACACTCCTACCAACCATTCGATTTAAATCTTTCGTAAATAAAAAGCTTCATAATTCACTTTTTGAACCATTGAGAACCGACAACTTTTAGGAGCGGGTTAAAAAGACGATTAAAAGTTTTTTCCTTTTACTCCTTCCAATTTAAATGGACACGGACTATTTTCCTTTCGGCTCTCGTGATTGACACCAAAGTGCTCATTCCCTTCATAGGGAAGTTAATAGGATAATTTCTAAATCTCAAAATTGAAAAAGTTCTTAATAAGTAGGCCATCATGTTCAATCCATCACTAACAACACCACTAGCCATATATTGGATTTACTAAAACTGATCAAATGATGATTAAGTTTTAACTACATGCATTTAACACTATAATTCATTGCTCATATTAAACTTATTGTTAAACTATGCAACGGGTGTCGTCTCTCTTATAAACAGATGATTTCCAAGGTTTTTATATTGCTGAGAAGTGCTTGGGCTCCTCTTCCTCCTATGAACTAAGTAAATATATATCTGCTCATGGACTCTATGTGATGGTAGCTGGTGACTTGGATTGTCACTCACCACCCTCTCTGTGGTCAAATCTGGGGAGTGTGATATCCCAATAATAAGAACAGATAAAGCAAGCAATTCCAAGAATCTCCATCACCTATCCCGACAAAAGCTGCAAAAAGCTAATAACCACACAAACTGGCTGAGAGAGAGAGAGAGAGAGAAGAGAGAGAGAGAGACCTTGTTGAGGGGTGAGGGAGGATTTGCAAGAAGACTGTGGCAGGAGAGAGCTGACTTGAATGGTGTGATGAACGTCGTCGAGAGAAGAGCAGATGCAGCCGAGCAAAAGAGAGCTCAGCACAACCACGCTAAACAGAAAAATAATGGACATCGAATGATGCAGCGCAGTCGCCATCTTTCTTCGCTCGCTCGCTCGCTCTCTCTCTCTGTCGTGCTGCTCTCTCTTACCCCAGTTCAAAGCACAGATTCTGATGAGATGTGGTATCTTGGCTTGCCTTTTATAAGCTTTTTCAAGGAGACCACATCTCTACAACCCTACCAATTGCATGGTAAACATTTCCTCCATCACACGTCACCCCCATCATTGGCAGCTTTGAAATTTCTTTTCCCCCACACATTCGTATTTTTTTTTCAGCCTACACATTCGTATTTACTGTAACTACTATTATTATTACTATCTTTTCTTGTCAAACCTGCATTTCATCCCTACCATACTGTGTCTATTATATTATTTTTATGGCTCGATTCTTCGGATCGAACAGTACTTGACATGCTCGCACTAACTAAGCAAGCCCCACCATGATGATTTTGTCCCATTGGGACAGGGATGATATTATTATATCTCATGCATTATTACCTAACCCACATTGATAACTTAAATTTTAGCAACTTTGTTGATATCCAAATAGGTATTGCAACAAGCATGATAAACATTAACGTTCCTAATCTAAAATTCTTGTCTTCTTACTTGCTCTCATATCATGGATTAATGGTGGTTCCATATGGTATATACGATGGAACCAAAGTGGACTACGAGACAGCATGGCCTTCGGCTTCATAACGTTACTTTTCTCCCCCATCCCATAATGCTTTGCTAGCATGATGCTAGTAATGTATGTTTGCTTGATCTGTGTTGGAATTGGGTCCACTTACATAGTTCAAATTTGTAAACAACAGTTGTAAACAATAGGCATGACGTGTAGTAAACAACTAACATAAGCCAAAAAGAAGAAGGAACCGATTAGGAGATAAGCCTCTCGATTAGGCATGGCGTGTAGTAAACAACGGCAGCACCGAACCATAACCCGTGACAAAAGTAGGATTTTGAGGTTTCATCTGACAATTGTAGCTGGCATGGAACCAACATGCTCTTTGTTTATGAAGCAAAACTAGTCCTGAAGAATCTCACTAAGTGCCTAACCATTGGCGAATTGACCGTCATTTCTTGTTCTACAATAATCCCTGAAGTGAATCTAGAAAAACTTCTTCGTTGCTCACGTTCTAACCTTGAAAAGCGATCATTTAAAGATCACTATTTGTTTGTTTGGATTGACTCGTTCATGCTAAGCTTGTTATGACGAATTCTTCTTCTCATTGATCTTCTGCATTCTATTAATATACAATTACTAGACGACCCAAAAACTTGTATTTTTCTGCAGATGATGCACAAATATCGGTTTGCAACAGGGCTTTAGATTAAAGAATGTTACTTTTGGTCGTATCCAATGTCCTATGCGTTCAAATTCTGGGGCTGATATCTCGCCAAAACGGAGGCCATTCCAAGGCAGAGATTGGACAACCCACAAATGGCTCCAACCCAGAAAAGGTGAAACTAAGATATTCCAATCTCTACAAACGAGATTTTACAAGTTCCTAATGGAAATTTGAAGTGATCCAAGATTTCCCATCCTTCGTCCAATCACAAAAAAGATTCATGCTTAATATGATTTGCTGCTACACATTATTGAACACGCAAGTGTAGAGCACAAACAGAGTATCATTGGCTCCACGCAAGACCACATGGAGAAAGCAATTATTGGAAGTGGAAGTGGTCTTGAACGGACCACATGTATTTGTCCTCCATTAGGTACGGTTCTACGACGATGACTTCCCTAGAATTTTGTTCATGCATTGCCACCATACCCACTTAGAGTCTCTAAGTGCAAAGCCCACAAATGTATCTTTATCCATTATATAAGTCCGAAAATGGCTTCTAGGATAAACATGAAACAAGGCACGCGATCTTCAACCGCCCCATCATTTTCATTGCCGGCTATGGCCAGCAAACTTCACTCTTAAGTTGGGCTTAGTGGTGGACCTTCCAAGCATTTCCTGTTGCTCTGGAATCTTGTTCTCCTGTGTGGACCCATGCGAGTCATTTCTATTGGAATTAAAGACGGCCACAACATAGAATCTACGTTCGCATGTGATAGAGGGAGAGAGGGACAGAGAGAGAGAGAGAAGAAGAATCTTGTTTATCTTTATCGATAGAGACCTAACTTTTTCATTTCAATCAAGCAGGTGGTGGAGACAAGCTGGGATCAATCGAATATGGAGGGAGATGGCAGAGAATTGATAGGTTAACAGCCTCCCTAATTGATATGGGTTTCAACATATTCACACTTAAAAAAAAAAAAAAAAAAAACAAGAAAAACTAGGTAAAGGGGTTCACTTTCTTTTCCCACGGTCCCCATTTTTCAATTTAATTCACTCAATCATGTTTTATTGAGTGAAGCACAAAGATCAATCAAAATGGGATTAGGTGGTAGGTTCCCATCATAGGAATCAGCTCCTTTTTTGTTCTTGTAATTAATGTTCGCGACGCTGAAGTGGAAGTTTACCATTCTGACTATAAGTACTCAACAGCAGTCAATACAACTGGAAGGATTGCATAGATTTTCCTAAGGCCATCCTAGAATAAAAAACCATTCCTTCACAGAGAAGAGACAGATGAAGACACCGTCAAAATTGGCAGCTATAAAAGTTTCCTTTCCTTCTTTTTCTAAAGCTTGCTCCAGTACGTTCACACACTGTCGTCTTCTAGAGCCCGGTATCTTTTAATTCAGACAGATCTTCTCCTTGTTCACACGTTAAGGTCTTTTTCACGCATTATTTTAAGCTCCATTATTGCTACTACGTGGAACACTAACGAAAAGAAATCATATCTCGTGAAGTTGTGGATTAGACTACTTTCGTTGAGGCAAGGACAGAATTAGGATACACGGTCGCTGTAACTAGTCTCTTTTGTCAGACTGGAGATGAGCTGAGCCATCGGATGTTCATGGCCCCACGCGGATGGATTTAACCAGAATGAACCAAATCGTTACCATCAATCTCGCTGTTCCCATATTCGCGAAAAGGAATCATCGAATAATCATGGCGAATGACCTGATGGTGTTTAAAAGCTGCAGGTCAAACCTATCATTCATTTAAAGAAAACTTGATATGCTAGCTTTAATGGATAGAGTTAACTCTAAGATGAACATGGAGAGAGATTGGGAAAAGTGTCAATAAAGTTCTAAACATATTACATTAATATCAATTTAATCATAAACCTTTTGAATTGATGTCAATTCAGTTATAAACCTTTAATAATACCAATTTAATTATAATTTTTTTGAATCAGTGTCAATTTAGTTTTAAAAGTTTTGACTTGATACCAATTTAGTCATTCCAACTAATTTTGGTCAAATATTATTGAATGGATGCTAGCCAATTTATTTAACACTGTCGACGCTAATATGGACCGTTTTTAATAAAATTTTAATAACTTTTCGATTTTTTATTATTTCATTTTTTTCTTCTTCTTCCTTTTGTCAGTGATCGGCCACTGGCCATAGTTAGGTAGACTAACCTCACTAGATCGAGGCCTCCGCCCAATAGGGGCGAGGGGAGCCCTTGTCGAGGCTGCCCTTGCCTAGGATAGACTCAACGAGGCCGACTTTCACCAAGGCATGGCCAATGGTCAGCCATCGACTATGGTCAATGGCCAATCACTGACAAAAAGAAGAAGAAAAAGAAAAAAAAAAATAGAAATATTATTATAATATTATTAAAAATTATCCATGTCAATGTCGATAATGCTATGTAAGCTAGCCAATATCCATGTCAATAATATCTAGCAAAAATTAGCAAGAATAACTAAATGGGCTCAAAATCAAAACGTTTAGACTAAATTGACACTAGTTCAAAAAGTTTCAAACTAAATTGACATTATTAAAATATTTAGAATTGAATAGGCACTAAATCAAATGGTTTATGACTAAATTGGCATTAAAATATTTAGAACTGAATTGGCACCAAAGCAATAGATTTAGACTTTTTTGACACTTTCCCAAGAAAGACATCATATTTCAAGAGGAACCTTGTCTTTGCATAGTATGCAAGAGAAATCATAGAGTAGACCCCCTTAAGGAAGAATTAGACAGTAGAATCTAGTAGAGATTAAAGGTGGCAAGCTTGATTTCGGAGGAGAAACTCCATTTTCAGCTTGTATATCCCTTGATTCGCGTTTCTAAGTAAGTGGACTTTAATTGACCTTTGAAGTTGCACTAGTTTACAAGAGCATCGCATCTGTAAATGTCCAGTTCATCATGGTTTGGGAATTCTTCCTCGTCTGATGTTGAAAAGCGACAAGATCTGGAATTCTTCCTCGTCTGATGGGTATTCTTCATCACACGAACTAGATTTTGCGAGGACTAGATGATGACGGTGAAAACTGATGGGGAAAGGGAAAGGGAAAAGCAGAGTTCTGCCTCAATATGATTGATCTCGCGTTGGAGATGCAGGGAACTTTACATTCTTCTTTCTTGTGGGAGCTTGATGAGATAAAGAATGTCACTTTTATGTCATTTTGGCAATTACTTGTTACCTTGGAAGGGCTGCCATGTCGATGTTATGCGTTATTGTGACGATATCGTGTTACAGTTACGGGAAAGACAAGAGAGTGGAAGATGTAGGAGGCTCTAAGTTGAGTTTTTGACAATGCGTTCTAAGAAGGGTTTCAACCATCAATGAAGCTGATTATTTGACGTTTTAACTGATGTCACTTACAGGGATATGAGAGATAATATCACATCTTTCATTTGCAAACTTCTGAGGAATTTATAATTTCAATCCTAAACAAAGCTATTCGCTCTTCACATGCAGAGGAGGACCAGAGTTGCAGTACAGATGTTTTCGTAAAATTCTAGTGTCAGCTTAATTCTTCAATGTTTAATCACCTTCTACCAAAAGAGAGACTAGAACAACGCATTGGTATTTCTAGATTTTCCTAAAAGAAAATAATGGCAGATAAAATTAAGCACACTTGAAACTTCTGAAAAGAAAGATCCCGTTGCTACACAAACTTCCTGGCAACTGACATTATGAATAATAGGACTATCTTCAAGTGATAGCAGCTCTGGACAGAGAACTATGAGGAATTACATTTTTCTTAATTTCTTTCTGAGAAAGTGAAAGAGAAAAAAAACTTCAAAACCTTTCATTTTCACCCGTTAATAAGTGAGCAAGATTGTCTCACCTCCCCCGCATTGCCTGTTTTTACTTCAACTACACTGAGCTTCAAGAATGACTGAGCCCAGCTTGCAAAGAAACTGTCCTGGTCATTCGCGAAATTCTCTACTTTCTCCCTTGTTCTGTTATCCTTTACCAGTACAGAATCTGACTGAAATAGCCCCTTGTGCAACAAGAGATTTCGGTAGTACTGATTGTCAAATGACAAGGATGTTTCAGGGTCGTTGTTAACTGTAATGGAAGGACTAGCACCTGCAGGGCACTGTCTCATGAGTTCCTCTGCATAATTCTTGTCGAGGGATGAGTCAATTAGGGTGAACTTCCCCTTGGAGTCAGCTTGGAATCTGTCGCTGAATGCACTGCAGTGAGCCGCTCCAATGGTATGTGCACCTGTCACCTCAAAGCACATAATATTACCAACTGTAGGCAATGGATGCTCCAATGATCTTGTCTTTAAAACTAAACCTTACTTCCTCCATTTCATGAACTAGCAACTAGGATTTGCCTAAGTGATTTGTTATCCACAATTCTAACATTTTCGTTGACCCATCAATCCCAAAATTCCCATTGACTTGAATCCGTTTCCTTTTCTGATGGTCAGGGGAATGCAAGTACCTGGGAATATTTTGTTCATGTGATTCCAGCTATGAGGAGAAAAGTCCTTTGCATTGTCGTTATTATTTCATTAGAAAAGAAATGACCCAAAAATCAATATTTTTGTTAACAACTACTCTTAGGGAAATTTTCCGAACATGTTGCCCGCACTACTAACTGTTCTTGACCTTGTTTTGCTTTTAGGAGCTGATATATTCCAGTTATACCTGACAGTGCGACAAGATCAGCCAAGGACAGCCCCTTAGACGAGAAGAGTTTAATCATCTCGTTGATTGTAAAACTTGTATCCACGATGTTGGGTCTTACATTTGAAGCTGCAGAAACTCTTCCATCTTTCCTACCTGTTGGAATCTGAACTGCAGGCCCTCCAGTCTGCATTGAAGCATGCATAATTCAGTGCAAAAACCTTGTACTAAAAAATTTGGAAAGGCAAAAGGTAGTATTGAGAATCTGCATTACCAGTTCAACAGCATCCCTGGCAGCTAATGCAATTATATCGGCGCAAGAAACGGTTCCTGGACAGAATAATTCTAAAACCCTTTTAGCTGACTCTATGACAGAAAATCCTCCAAGTGATGTATTAGCTGGATCATTTTGCTCTGTTCCATTTCCTCGTATAAGCACGGATGCATCGCAACCCTACTACCATATCATAGTAATCAGTCAAATTGATATTGAAATTATAGTCACTTCAGAAACAGGCCTAACTTCTTGGCTTAAGTTAGGAGACAGACTCAGGAGAAGCATGAAGTGTCAGCAAGACCGCACACAGGAAAATTTACAAGTGAATAATTTCATACACTATGATGAATGGAGAGACTTCTCTTTGCATTTAGGAACATAGATTGCTTGAAGAAAGTAAGCCTGTAGTATTTGAAATGACTGTCACTATCTTCTCAGTTTCCACGGATAATTCATCCATTATGACCTCAGAAAGATTTCTCACTTCTTCAGGACTTCCTATAAAGTTCATGAGATCTTCTTCCTTGGCCAAACACTAGAAGCAAAGGAACATTTGAGTGGCTGTCTTGAGCTTTAAATTTCCTTTGGCTAAAACGGAATTATACAGATTCAATAAACATAAGTCAAACTTGGCTAAAATTTCCGTCCGTAGGAACCCAATAAAGTTCACGGTTCAGTCCTTTACAGAGAAACATTATGCGAAGCTGTCCATTGGATACTAGGAGGCATGGAGTACATTCTTTGCACGAGTTTCAAGATTACAAGAATCTGTCTCTTTCTAAAGTGAGCAATGAAGAGAAGAAGACTAACCTCCACGAAGCAGTCATGAAAGAGTAATCGAAGGAGCTTCCCAGGGATTGTGGGGTCACTGGAAGAAGCTGATCTCACTGTGTTCCTGACTATGGATTCAGCAGCAGGACATGAAGCAGCATAGAAGCCAAAAGACAGCTGAGTGGAAGAGACAACCACATGAGCTAGGAAGATGACGAGAAAAATGAGATGATTCAAAGTGAAAACTCTGGTCTCCATGAAGCTTTCGGGTGAATCCTGCACAGAAATTATCAGTGATAAGAGCTGCTGAAAACAACTTACTCGGAGTGAGAGAGGAAATTGATTTTTATCATCATTCAAAGCAGCATTTAATAAAATTGGGTGATGTCAGAAGGTAGATGGTTCTTGGGGTCATCATGCATTAATAGCTTATAGAAAGATGAACATGTGAGCCAGCCCGGAACCCAAATTTGCACACTGGAGAAGAGAGGACAACCCTGCAAACATTAAAGACACTCTATCAGCCTTACAACATAATGAAGCACGCCTAGGTCGTGAATGATCGTGTGCCATTTGCAATTTATTTCTCCACGTTTATCTACCCGCTTTCGTCAAGAACTCTGACAACATCAGAGTGCAAATAATGCGCTCTCAGTCTCAACTGCATGACAACGCAGCAATATTAGCGAGAGATATATGGGTCTTGTAAACCAGGGGCACCGTCCAAGATTTGCCTGTGCTTTCCCCTAGAGTCCTTCTGGATCGTAATACAAAGCTGCCATTCACTGCCATGTTGGTGTTAATTTACAAGGTTGATTGAATAGCTGGTAGCATTTGCAAGACAACTTTAACGAATCCACCAGTTGAATGAAAATTCTGTTGCTTCACTCAAGAAGGTAAGTTGCTAAGATTAATTTGAATAAATCCATTGCAAGACATCATAAAATGAGTGAAAATAGATACGAAAATCATTACGATGTGTTCGCTCCTGAAAAAGTTCTATACACTGAAGGGCGTACAGAACTAAGATTATAAAGGGCTAGTTAATAGAGCATACGCGTGTAGGACCCGTTGTTCTGAGTGATGAATGCGAACCGTTGCCAGCGTACAGGCACGGTTATTCAACGACCAAAAGGCAACTGTGAAGCCACCTTTGCCTCTTCATCATTCTTTCCTTCTGGTTTTACTTTCATTCTTTACCTTTTTCCTCACATAAATTGGCTTCATTTTCAATTGTGCAGGTATCGATTTATCATCTATGCCCCGAGGCCCTTTTTATAAAATCCTTATTTTAACCAAATCCTTATAATTTAATCAGTTTCAAAGAGCCGCGCTTGCGTGCATATGGAAGGTATGGTTTCTGATATGATAAAGGGGCCAATGGTAACGCAGGCTCATATATAGTCTTGTGTTGTGTGCTCTTCCCCATGACTTCTTTGGATAGTTGAGTAATGACCTCAATCAAAATCAAGCCAGCGCTTCTTGGGTCTTGGCTCCATAAAGTTCGCATCCTGATGAGGCTCAGGTTTTATGAATTCCTTTCTCACTAGATCTGCACAAAATTGATTTGTCCCATACTCCTTCGCATGACAGTTATAAAGAGCTGTCTCTCCCTTCGGGCGGGAAACAGAATTACTCACATCGTTGGTGTATACATTATAACGATGGCAAAAGTAGTTTCCTCGGTTAATTGAAAGTACTTTCTCATATTCAAACTCAAAAATTTTGAAGATACGCCGCAAGTTACAACGGTAACTTCCAGACAATAGTTTGTACATATACATCACTTTATCATGAAGGTTTGCTGGTAAAATTTAGAATATTCAATGAAAAGTTAACTATGAACATTGATGTGAAGCAAATGTCCAGTTGTCAACCTACAGACTACGGGCCCTGTCATTATATCCTTTCCCCTCTTTGGGCTGACGAACCTCCGTAGTCGATGTGTGTAGAAGGAACTGCAGCTTAAAATCCATTACTGCTGACATGTGGCGCCCAAGGATAAGGAGGCCAGGAGTGAACTACTTCACAGAGGACTTAAGTTAGCAAATATTCATGATCTTCATGACTATTCATCCTCAGTTTCAACATGGTCTTCTGCATGCTCTTCTAATTCATCAATATCATCAATAGGAATTTCTTCACTATTAGCGCCCAAAGAACCTACGACATATAAACAACAAATTTAGATTTATTAAGAGTCACAGTAAAGCGTGGCCTAGGTTATGTACACTGAGACTGAGTCCATATAAATTAAAATATGTCTCTCCCTCTTGGCAAACAGAGCAGAAAATGGTATAAACACATAACATAGAGCATGCTTGCCTCGGTAGATCATTGAAGCAGGACTGCTGATTGGATCCCTCGATTCTGATGTGAGATCAAGAAGATAAGGAAGTTCCAGTAGCTGCAATAAAGATTCCGTCTGAGGGTTTCGAGGCAATGCTGCAGCAGAACATGAATATGATCAATGCCAAGGGTCAGCATAATCTATGAAAGCTTGATCACATTTGCTTGTGTAAAATCAATTTATACCCTTTAAATGGTGGTCATCGGAGAAAACAATAGACTACAGGTCAGAGTGAAAGATCACCAGGGCTTATTCACACGAGGAAATACGGCTGCGATACGACCAAATCAATAGCATAAATAAAGTAGATCTATTTTCATGCATTTGAAAAACGTAACAACCACTTGCAAAAATTCTCAGTCATTGCACTTAGCATATGTATTTCAGGATTCCCTTAACCCTCATGAAGACATCTTTGCTGAAGCCAAGACATTCCTTAACTTTCAGAAGAAACTACCGTTCTGCAATCAAAACGTCCTGAACCAAGCATATCTCCATGGAAATTTCATATATCGATGATAACAGCTCACTCTAAAGGTGTAAAGTAACACTCAACATGACAGATTATTTACAAATCAAGTGGCATTAACTCAAGGTTCCAATGTCAAATCATAAGCCAATAAGCCTGCTAAATATTTTTGTGCAGGCAATTCTCCAACACAATCTGATTGCATTCAGACTGAGCTAGCACATAAAAGCAAATGGAAGGATATTCTTACTGTAAACTAAAGTCTAGAAATCAAAGAGAAGTCATATTGATGACCTCAGAACTCCTACCTGGAGAACCATTAGGAGAGGATTGAGAGGGATTGTGACATGGAACTGTCCTTTCAAATTCAAAAGGTCGAGCACCTCTTTCTTGAAGTCTGCTCCTGACCAATTGTTGACATTCTTGCATGTCAAGTTGAACGGCCCTGTAATAGTGAAGAAAATGATTCACCAGCTAGTCATTACACAGAGAACAATGCTTGCCCACATGGAGGGGCTATGTAAAGAAATTGCAAAAAGAACACATTCACGAACCCAAAATCTGCACTTTTAGTGGTCAAAGGGAAGACAGAATGGAACTTCCGCATTATTGCTAGCCATTCCTCATCATACAAAATCTCATGTGGTCCCGGCTCTGATTCAATATCAACAATCTAATAACACCAGCAACATTAGCTTCCAATTTGTTAAAGCTGGTCAAAGACTAGATCATACCTGTAAAAACTTGCGGCCTGGTAGGCACTTATCCAGTGCAAGAAAATTGGTCACTGGGCCACCTTCACCGTGTTCAACAGAAGCAGCAAATTGGCAGTGTAGATGGGCAGAAAACCAATAAGCTGGTTTTAGCTCCCCCAGCAGTTGAGCTGCAGCCTTATTTCCAAGAGTCCTTTGAAAAATCTGGAAAGCAATTCTCAAGCATGAGTTAAGCAATTCTCCAGACACAGAGAGAGAGAGAGAGGGGGAGGGAGGGAGGTAGGGAGAGTAGTCCTCAAGGCATTTTAAATCATGATGGCATCACTATGAAAATGTCTTGTTACCTCTTTCTCAAAAAATGGCTTCTGCTGTATGAGTTTTTTAGAGTTTCCATAGTCAGTGATTCCAAGAGGCCAATCATGGGAAAGAAAAATGTCGATTGGTTCCTCAACTTGCATAAGTTTGTACACATCATATTCACGAACGTGGTAAACAGACCTGATGGTCTCCTCATTATAAGGGGGCCTCTCATAGTGTCCTGTTCACAAAACACTAATTTGGTTCAATCGTAAAGGGCAATTGGATGTTTATGGGTTTATGGGTACAAATCCATACTAGATGGAGCATTATTAAAACTCTGCATTCAAATGCCTACTTCATTTGAAAAGCAGACGCAGTGCATGACCAAGAGTAGTCACATGAGCAAACGAGTGGCTCCTGCACTGATCTGTCATCTGGTCTCAATTGATTTGGTTGAAGAAAAACTGACCTAAACGATAATGACGTGCATTATAAATTCCAGAGAATCCACCAATACGGATGTTCCCAAACTTGACCACCCCAGCAAACCCCAAGAAGTATATGTTAGGTGCTGCCCATCCTCCATAGTACCTAGCATACAACAAACCCACTAAGAATAGCCTGGAAGTGAAGGAGTGAAACCATCAAGTCAACCAGCACAACAAATACAATCAGCCATACACTTAAAGTTAAATAAAGACAAGACTAAAGGCCTCCAAACGTAGGAAATACCAAATATGTCAGTACAGGCACCACTTTTAGTTGCACCTATAATTAGATAGACAGAGCAACTGAAATGAGCGAGCTTCAATTAATCAAATTCTAAGGGGAACTGCTGCTTAACAACACTTCACACATCGCCAACTTCAAGAAGTCAACATTCTCCTGTGGAAGGTTTAAGGGGTAAAAAGAAGAAAGACACCAAAAACGATCTCATGTCAAAAAAGAAAGATCCACTCACAATTCCCACAAGTAATTGGAAGCTTCATGATTCCCACCAATGAATATAGTCGGAACGGGCGCGACCTCCGCCCCGGAAAAGTACTTCCAGAAGGAGTTCATCGCCCGATACTTCCTGGGCACATTCAAGCTCTCCAAATCTCTCTCATTCCTCACAGCCTGAACATCCACCATCGACACGATATCAAGTCAATCATCTCTTCAGCCAAAGATAAATTCCAACACTTTCATCTTCAAGATTAGAACTTGTCTAAGCTAAAAAAACAATTTTTTTTCCACGGAGCTAAGAGCAACCGGGCACCAAGTGGACATCACGACAGGACCAAAACTGACAATGCTCACCTCCGGCGTGTAAAAGAGGATTTTGCTGTAAAAAATGAACTAAGAAAAGGAAAAAATAAAACAGGTTCTTGGGTAGACCCTGAAACCAGACCGGAAAAACAGGGCAAGTTCCAGAACCGATAAATTCAAACACTTTCATCTTCAAGAACAGAACTTGTCTGTGCTGAAAGGAACCATTTTTTTTTCCCACGGACCTTAAGCAGAGCGGGAATTACGACAGGACACGAACTGACAATGCTTGAGAGTGTCGAGGCCCTACCTGAAAGTCGCCGCAACAGAGGAGAAGGTCGACCTTGATGCCGCGCTGACGCTCGATGTACTGAAGGGTCTTGTACACGCCGTCGAGGTCTCCATGCATACAACCTTCGACGGCGATCTTCATCGCGAACTTCTGACGTCACCGGGATCACGGGCAAGGTGGGTGGGGGGGGGGGTCTAGGGTTTAAGCTTTGGGATCACCGAATCGCCGCCGTCGATGGCCGGGTTTCGGGAGAACGGAAGAAGCATCCGCCGCCGCCCGCCCGGTGGAGGTGAAACGACAGACGAGAGCGAGCTTCGTCTTGTTACCGGGACTGGGATTTTCCCACATCCTGCTTGAGGGACCAATACGAAAGGCCCAAAATGAATTCCAACACATTGTTTTCTGTCTTCTTTTCCATTACAATGTTAATTTGACATCATCCTATGGTATTGTTGTCCGACCAAAAAAAAAAAAAAGAATCTTCGAAAAATGACACAAATAAATCCTGAATTTTGATTTGATATACAATATCATTTTGGATTTTTAATTTGTTTGGTGTGATCCCTAAAATTTTAGGTACATATTTAATCTATTTCTTAGATTATATAAAAATATCAAATATTGTCTTTAACTTTAAATCAATAAGAAGATAACATTTGGTATTTTTATATATTTTAGGGGACATATTGAATAATTACCAAAAATTTAAGATTGCATTTAATAAATTTAAAGTTTATGGACAACATTACACATTAAGATAAATTTCAAGAACCATATCAATCAAATTAAAAAGTTTAAGGACTATTTATATAATTATCCCTTAATGGTTTGTTTGGTGGGCTTGTAATCAAGGGTTAGCATTAGAATAGGAAATATAGTTGGTAGCTTGGACAGGTGAATGTGTTAGCGGCTCTTTGTCCATATCAGTTCCTTTGTGCCTTTACTTGACTTCAAAAGATTAACACGTAATCACCATGATTGGGTTTGCAAAATCTTCTTTTTCTACATTTAATTAAATGCAGACCACCCTCGAAACGACAGTTAGTGACCTTCAACATAATTTTCCATAATTGATGAAATTTTGCGTGATATTGCAATCAAAGTAAGTACAAAAAACAATGACATTTCATCTTTTATTATAGTTTTAATTATTTTCAGTAAATTTGATCTTCTTTTTTTTTTTTAATAATTGTGTAGGGTAACCATTTTTGGTATAATGCCCTTCTCGAATAAAAGAGAAAGGGTGACAGAGGCAACAGCCAAAAATTTGTGTGGAGGAGAGCAGTGCAACGATCCTCCAAGCAAAGGACCAACGACCTTTCCTTTCCTGTCCTGTCTACTCGTGCTTCTCTCCCTCTTCCCATGGCTTCATCTTCTTCTTCTCCTCCTGCTTCTTCACTCCTTCCCTGCCATCCTTCCTCTCTCCACCACTCCCTCCTCCGCTCTCGCATCTCCACTCCACGTCTGCGCCCATGTCTCTCCTCCACTTCAACCCCTTACGCCCCACCGCCGGCGCCAGCGCTTCCTCTCTCCCCAAGCTCCCTCTCGCCCCGCCAACACCGCCCCTCAAGTCCCTTCCTTCGAGACCCGCCTCCAGCTTCAGACTGCATGCGGTCTCGACGGGCTTCAGGGACGCTTCTCCTTCGCTCGAGGACGAGGATGCCAAGGTCCTAGTGGGCCCCGCCAGCGAGGAGGAGCGGAGGGGGGAGAGAGTGGTGGCGGATTACGACTGGACGGAGGAGTGGTACCCTCTCTACCTCGCCAACGACGTCCCCGACGACGCCCCGCTGGGCCTCACCGTGTTCGACAAGCAGCTCGTGCTCTACAGGGACGGCGACGGCTTGCTCAGGTGTTACGAAGATCGCTGTCCCCACAGGTAGCGCCGTCTTTCTCAGGGCCTGATCGTATGTTATTCGTGTGGATGTTTGTCATTCTCTGAGCTTGATTGATGGGAATAATAAAGTTTATCGATTTGGTCTCTCGGAATTCTTTTCCAGCTGTGCAACTTGCTAAAGAGGAGATAAATTTGAGTCTTCTCTCCTTAATATCATGAGAAGAAGGGATGGGTGATGATCATCCATGAGTGGTGTAGCTAGTTTTGAAGCGTTTGATCTATTGAGCTAACTCGGATATTCTAGCTATATTGTGGTTCTTAAAATGTGAAGAGTTTGGGAAGTGAGCTGTTTTAGCGTTCGTCATGGCCTTGGTTTTTCATCTGCTTTGCCTCTCGAGATAGAGCTTTAGCTAATTGAGTGGGGAACAAGCTCCTGCCTTCTAGGAAAGTGTTTCGGGTATAACAGGCTTTAGCGTCAACTTACATCTCCTTATGAGGATAATAGTTTTTACTTAACTTACATGATCGTTGGTGTTTTAACTCTTTTGACGGGGAATCCCTTCTTCAGGCTGGCAAAGTTATCAGAAGGTCAGCTGATTGATGGGAGGTTGGAATGTTTGTACCATGGTTGGCAGTTCGAGGGCGAGGGAAAATGTGTCAAGATACCTCAGGTTCGTCCTTGCTTATGTTGACCTAGTTCTTTTGTTCCAGGAAATGTATGTACCGCACTATCCACTGATGGAAAATGAAAGTAACGTTTCTTTATTAATGTTGCAGCTGCCAGCGGACGCAAAAATTCCGCAATCAGCTTGTGTTAAGACATATGAGGTGAGGGATTCTCAAGGAGTTGTTTGGGTGTGGATGTCTCAGAAGACACCACCAAACTTCAGCAAGATACCGTGGTTCGAGAATTTTGCAAGGCCGGGCTTTCAAGACACTTCAACTACCCACGAGCTTCCTTACGATCATTCCATACTTCTGGAGAACCTTATGGATCCAGCCCATATCCCCATTTCGCATGATAGAACAGATTGGACAGCGAAAAGGGAAGATGCCCAACCCCTATGTTTCCAAGTAACTGAACGGACGGACCGAGGATTTGCAGGATGGTGGGGTAAAGAGAAAGATAAGTCATTGCCTAACTTTTTGCGCTTTGAAGCACCATGTGTTCTTCAAAACAACAGAGAATTCGTCGACAAGAATGGAGTAAAACACTACTTCACTGGTCTATTCCTCTGTAGACCAACTGGACAAGGGAAGTCCATGCTTATTGTGAGGTTTGGGGGGACGATGAGATCTCCTTTGGCTAAAGTCTTCCCTAAATGGTATTTCCACCAGAACGCGAGTAAAGTATTCGAGCAAGATATGGGATTTCTTTCATCACAAAATGAAGTCTTGATAAAAGAAAAGGTTCCCACAAAGCAGCTCTACCTTAACTTGAGGTCCTCAGACACATGGGTAGCGGAGTACAGGAAGTGGATGGACAAAGTAGGGCACGGAATGCCTTATCATTTTGGGCACAGCACCATTTCCTTGCCGAAGGAGCCTGCTGTGGTGGAACATGCACCGGCTGGTTTAGTCGCCAGAGCCTCTGCATCGTCACCTGCCAAGGGAGGTATTGGGACAATGCACGCTCCTAATTTGGCCAACAGATACTTCAGGCATGTGATCCATTGCAAAGGATGCAGAAACGTAGTGAAAGCGTTTGAAGCTTGGAAAAATGGGCTCTTTGCTTTGGCTGCTTCTTTGACTGCATTGGCTATTTTAGCGTCTGCTAGACAGTGGAAGGTGATACTCCTGGTAACAGCAACGGCATGCTTCGGTGGAGTTTATGTGTGTTCAACAGCTATTGCTATGAATACTACAAACTTCGTCAGGACTCACAGGAGATTGTGAGTCCTTGATCGTTGCACATTATGTCTCCATTTATTTTAGGATGACAAGAAGCACTTTCATATAGAATGTAGTTGCTGTAGTAAACTTGCATTTAGTTACTTGAACATGAATGTAATGCTCTTCCTTAGACTATGATACCTTGCCAAATGCTTGATTATCTGTTCACTTCTGTTATGGTTGTGCCATTCGACTCTAATCGGGACTGTCTTCCTTTAGTTACGGTTGATTCGTTTAAGTTTTTTTTTTGGCTGAAGATTGCGGAATGGCATATCACTGTCCACAAGTTCTGGGGAAAAGGACCTTGTGAGCGAATAGTATTGTAATCCTAAAATTGAAATGAAAATAAAGAACCAAATCGACTTCCACCCATCGTTCAATATATGAATTTAGATGAAAGCATATTCCGCTTTATGCAACTCCAAATGGTGAAACCTATCCTGCCACGAGCTCTAATATCCTCCCAAACATACTCAACCCCTACCAGTTCCACAGACTTTACTGGTTCTCTCGAAGGATTTTGTGATCATACCATTCAACGGTAGCCAGATCAAGCATCTCATCAATTTTACCGCTGCAGAAAGGTGTACACTCATCTAATCATTGGTTAGATGAACATACTAGAATAATTGAGAATCATATTCAAGGGGGGAAAAGACAACCCCTCGTTAATGCACGAATACAAGCACCATGGGCCCCCTTCAAATCTACATCTTAGAGAGCATGTTACCAAAGTAGTATACAAGAACACGATACCTAATATCAAAACTTCAGCCATTTCTTTTCTTTCTCCTTGGACATAATCGCGTGAGATGCAGAAGCGTGAGCTGCTTCAGCCTCAGCCAAAGTTTTGCGGGTCTCGGCCAACTTCCTCATGGCCGCCTCACACACTATCTTGTCGTTCTTGTTCCTAATGACCATCTCCTCAAGCTTCTCCACTCGCATTCGCAATTCTTTCATCTCATCATCATAAACAACAAGAGCCTGCCTATCTATTTTCTTCTCCCCAGAGTCTTTAAGTTGCTGCTTCTTTGCAGACTTCCCATTCAACGCCGCGCCATGCATTGCAAGTTGGGTATTGATCAGACTGAAGACATCTGGTCTTCTCTCTTCGGCATCTTTTGCTGCCCGAGCTGCCGCAGCAAACTTCTTCTCACGTTTCCTTTTTCCACCTCTGCTGCGCTTCTTTGCTTGACTTTCATGATCTTTGTCTTGTTCATTAGACTTCAGGGCATCATCCAGTGATTGTTTTGGTGGGAGGACTTTCACAGGAATGGGTTCAACCATTCCTTGCCCAGATCTGCCTAAACCCATCCCTTCACGATAGCCCATGTTGGCCATCATCTTGGATGCTATGCCACGCGTGTGATTCTCCCACTTAGCAAAGATGGCAGTTTCTGTCTGGACACCCCTCTGATTTGCAGTGATTTCAAGAAATCCCAGACCCTGAGGGTCCTCTTCTTCATAGTCACTAGAGTCAGATTGCTCTGAGCTTGAATCACTCTCTTCTTCATCACTGATTTCCGCATACTCAGATAGCGCTATACAATCAATGCCAAGCTTTGCAGAGCTTCCATCATCCCAGAAAACAACTTGTCCAAGACCACATTCATCATCCCATGATTCAAGCTCAGCTTCTCTCCATACGCCAGCTTTACTATCTGACATTGCCCATATACTGGACCCCACCAAGGACTGCTCCCAACTTGTTGGGACAAATTTCTTTAAGGATGACAATGGAACATCTACTCCTGAGACATACACGAATGTCAGGTAGGAGATGCTAACAAAAAAGATGCTATAAAATATCAGGATTTAGATCAGTATCATATTTGGGACAAGATACAGCAACAAGATGAAAAAAAAAAAAAGGAACTATATATCTTGCCAAAGAAGCAACATGGAAAAAGTGTCAGACAAATGCAGATGGCTAGGGTGACAAGAATCTTTAGCAAAGACAAGGGAAATTTATAATTTTTCCAGACCCTTTGCAGGTTGTGTTTGTTCTTTTAGTTGTAACATACCATGTGATAAGCGGCAGCTAGTACCAAACCGACACCGTTGCTGCAGAAAGAACTTGCATATCTGCACTTTGGTGGTCTAGCATTAGTGGTCTCATAATAGCTAGTCAAATTTCACACCATAATCAGGAGTTTTTGATCCACTATGTGACACTAATCATGGTCGAGCAAACATGAAGAATTGTTCTTTTGGCACATCCACCAAAGAACATGCAAATAATATTTCATCTGAGAGCTGTATCAATAGATCAAAGGAAAACTTATAGAGAAGACACCTAAAGAGAGAATCATTAATGCAGTTATTAGAATAGTGTCGGGCCCAATAAAAAGACATGCAGATGGGAACTTAAAGATGGGCATTAATAGAATCTACACCCAGTGTTTAACATCATAATCTTTGCAATGAACAGTTGAGAAGCACTTTAGACATTTAACCAGGACGAAGAAGTGGCCCATATTCTCATTCAGATCAACATATTTTCTAATGTTTAGTATGTGATGTGGGCATGATATTCCATTTACCTAACTAGTTTGATTCAAAGTACAACCTGATCCAGACAATACAGGACACAAAAGCACAACAAATTGTGGACGCCGTCACAATAAGTGTTAAAGAAGAGATAGGATAGAATTCATTTTTTTTTCTGGCGAAATACCACCTAGAATGGCTGATAATTCCATTTGCACAAAGATCGAAAAAACGGCAGCATACTTTCATGCATAGTAGGAATGAACAAAATCTACAAATAATAAATTATGCATCCCAAAGATTACACAGGTTGTGCAAGAGCTTCAATTAAGGCTAAACCTCTCTGTCCAATTTATCCATACTTGCTCATATGGAAGTTTGCTTCACTTTATTCTTCAAATCAGCTAGTTGGTTTCATTTGATCCAAGTAAGAAAAAAATTTCAGTGAACACTTGCTCAAGAACTTTCCACATAAGATAATCAGAGGCTAGGTTGAGAATCCCCCATTGCTTTCATACTGTGGCCAGCGATAGCAGTTAATCAGCTTGAATTATCTCAGAAAGGAAGATCCTACAATATCGTTCTAACTTCCTACCAGTGTACATTAGGGCAATGGCAGATTGGCCAAACTAAAATTACTATCAGGATCTCAATGAAGGACTTAAATAGTGACATTAGCTACTTATCGTATTTTCTTCAGTTGTCCTGAAAGGAACGTAATACATAAGCCTATGCTTATAGTAATGGGGGAGAAAAGAAAGAAAGCTGCACTGACCAGCATATTTTCAGTTGTTGGCGTGAGGAAAGAGATTTTGGCCAACTGTGAGCCCTCCAATCCAACTATCTGACCATTATACCAGTGACCATTGCTGTGGCGAAATCGACATTTTGACCCAATGGAGTACCTTTGCTCCTCCAGAGGCTCGGCTTCAACATCATTTGGATCCAAAGACTCCACCTTAACATCCTCAACAGCAGAATCTGGCTTCTGTACCACTGAATCAACTTCCCGTAACAAACGTGCACGCTTAAGGTGAAAAAGCCCTTCCTCCACATCTCTTATTGCAGAAACCAGCTCTTCATGAACCTGCAGAAGTAGAGTATATTGGAACCCAAGGAAAAAAAAAATACCACCAGCACCCTCCTTCCATGGATGAGGACCTTACGCACATGTAATTACTTCATCATGCAAATAGAGTTCATCTTAAAGCATTGACCGCTAATGCACGATTCACTGACGCAACACACAGAAACTAGAGCCGACAGGTATCTTTATCCAATATAGACATAACTCAAAATGCATACTCCCTCCGTAACCCACAGCTAGAGATAAGCTGATCATAATTATGCCCAACACAAAAATACCTCTAACATAATGAAACCTCTCCTGATTGCTCTTGGGTTTCTCAAGCACTCATCGAAAAAATGATCAAAATCGTAACTTGGGGTTCTCACCAGCTTCCACTGACCTCAGCACCAATCAAACATCACAAGCAAAGCAATAGAGTACACAAAAAAAACAGGCCCAGATAACAAGCAACTCCCCAAGACGCATATTCCCCAAAGAACAACCAAACCCAGATCAAGAAAGCTCTCAAAAACCCAGAAGACATCAATTTCCAAGGACCAAAAGCGGTGCCCAGAAAGGGAAAAAAACCGAAACCAAGAAGACGAACGAGGGAGGAGAGGAGAAGCGCACGCACCGCAAGGATCTCGGTGTTGGCAGGGTCGGAGGCAAGGGCTTCCTTGAGCGAAGAAAGGGAGTCTCTCTGCTCCTGCAATTGGAGCTCCAGCTGAACCTCCAGAACTCTCTCTTCTTCTTCGTCGCTCGCCATTTGCCTTTTCTGCCTTTTGCTTATGGAGGGATGAAAAATGGATTCAACGCTTGGTACGGAGATTGCCAGGTGAAGGAGAAGGGAACGAAACGACGCGCCGTCTTAGCTTTGTGGGCCCTAGGAGATTAAACGTTCTCCCGTTTTATGGCCCTATGGATTTTCAATGATTTTACAATTTAGATAAAAATTCGACCAAAAAAAAAAAGATGAAAAAAAATAATTCACATAACAATGATTTTCTTTAGGGAAATTATATAACTATATTCATGATCAAGAACAACCGAGGCCCAAAAAGGTAATAACAATCAAATTGGCCGAAATATGAATTCCAAAACCATCCATTAACAGAATTTTAGACCTCGATACACTAATTGGCATTCCGAAATGATATTTATTTGTCTATCCATATTTAGGGAAAAATATGAAAACCGATGCGTGAAAGAAAATGATTCACTCCGAACTAATCTTTTAATGCATATGCATTAGTGTATCATACATCTACTTTTCTCACAAGAGTTAATATTAGAAAAAATCTCAAACTAATACACATATGATAAATTTACCTTAAACTAAATTTTTAACCGTGAAAAATCCAAAATCAATACATGTTTGACAAATTTACTCTCTATTAATTTTCATTAAATTTTACTAAATTAAGTTAATTGACAAGTATACCAATTTGAATTTTACCATCTGTTTATCAAAGGTGTACCAATTTATGATCTTTCATGAGATTAATCCATTTTAACAGAAACTAACAATACATAATCTCACTTAAGGTTCTGAAATGAAGATTTTTTGAAATTTATCACAAATATACTAGTTTGGAATTCTTAATTATTAAAAAGTTAATTTTGAATAAATTTATCATATGTACATCATTTGAGGTTTTTTGTAGTCAAAAAATTAATTTTGGATAAATTATTATAAATGTATCAATTTTTTTATTTTTTTTATATTAACACTTTTTATAACTTTCTTTTACGACCGTCATCACGTGTACCAACATTTTTATAACATTGTATAAATGATGACACCGTTCTGCGCACTTGAGATACTATAGAAGGGCCCCAATTGTCTATCGTCTCTACGAATTCTCAAGATTTTATATCATAACCTGATGACATATAGAATCTCCACAGATACTACTATAAGGCAGTGTTGAAGATAGATTACATAAGTGACACTTCATGATCTCCATGCTCCTAAACGCCAGAGTTGATGCATCAGAGCGCTATGAAGTGATCCCTTGAGATTAACTCTGGATCTAGATTACCCTATAGACTGCATGACCTCGTCCGAACCGAGGTCCTAGCTTTCCGGCTTACACTACCTGACCTCGCAATTTCAAGTCCACGGGAGATGCCTCTACATGAATTCAGAAATCATGTCCATTCCATAAGACTAGATAACACAATGCCTCATTCAGAACTTTGATCCTACACCTACATATCATCTTTTGATTCTCCAGGCAAGATGAGCACTTTTACTTGAGAGGCTCCATACACTGGTATACAGATTTTCAGTTTCAATCTCCGAGACAAAAAATTTTAGGCCATTCGCCGGCAACAATGAATACGCTAAGAAAGAATAATACATCTTATTTTACAAGAGATCTTACAGGATACACGTCAGTGTGAAACCCGAAATGAATGGTGAGGTCTTAACAACAAAACTGTGTCGTAACTCTCTGAATTTAGACTGTGAAAAGGGAAAAGAGAATAACTAAAACAGTACAGCTGAGGTAGTTTATAAAGCGACAGTACATTCACCAAGTAGCACATCACTCCTTCGAAGTGGTAGGCTGTCCCAACCACTTGGCTCGAAAACCCGTCCCCTTACAGTCTGAGCAGCATGTTGAACCCTATAAAATTCATGATCACACCCTTAAGAACTGTATTTGATTGTTCCTTTGATATTGCACAAACTAGATTCTGTAACATTAGCGTTCTTTTAATTGAGCCATGCACTTACCTTTCCACCACATATGACACAGCTTGTGTTTCTTGAAGGGACTTGGCAGAGCATGTTGTCTCCAATGATGAAGAAACCCGTACCTGCACACCATTTGCATTCTACATGCCCCTTTGAGTTGCAAGAGGAACAAGATACCGGCCTAGGTTGCTGCATGCATTATTGAAACAACACTATAAGATCTGAAGGTGACATTGTTCTTCCTTATATTCTGTCAAACATCACAAGTATCTGATTAACTATTAAGAAACACCATAACCCCTTTTAGCTGCATTTGTTCAGACAAACCATCAAATCCTCTAACTTACAAAGAATGAGAAAAGCTTTAAGCACATATTCTTACATATAGCAAACTTTCTCACAGATAACTTGTTTCTAATATGCTTCGGAAGTCATGGAGTACTAGTCTTCTTTAACAAAAATGCATCATAGGGGACTAAGGGACTCTCTTGCCCCTCACCAATAAAATTGTCCCCAGATATACCCAATGTTCAACCAAGTTTGTAACATTCTTAGTGCACAAAGTATCCAAAAGCAGCAAGTTGCCTATGATATTTTTCATCCATTACAAAGGCTCCATGAAGCTAGAAGAGTAGAAAGTACAGTCCCAGAAGTCAAGGAAGCATAATCAAACGCCATAACGCTGAAGCACAAGAATCAATCTCAATCAGTTAACTGATGCACAATGGTGCAACAAACACAAGACAGGAACTACGACATTGTTAATAGATAAATTGAGGGCTATTCAAAGTTAGATTAGAAGACTACTACTCTCTTCTATCATAAAATATCTGTATGAGTCATGGCTATATATATCGTGTACTGCTGCAACAGTTGTGAAAAGAAGGTGTTTGAGAATCATTAAAGAGCTCTTCAAGCATACTTGCCCAGCAACTGCTAACTTATAAAGTGAACGAAGTACTAGTCACAGCAGGATCTATGAGGCGCAAACATAAGGAGTTTTTGGTCTTCTATTGAGGAGGTTTCTGCTCAAGCAAAGCAAGATGTGGTTTCTTGGCAAGGGTAATTCGATGCTGATATTGCAGCTCTCTCTCCAGGACATCGACATGAATGAACATACTGAGAATTGTTCATGCTAAATGCTAATACAGTGTTGCTTGCACAATTCAATGGGAGATAAGACCATTTAAATGTTTAATACTCCTCAATAAACTACACAGCACTTACACATCCAGAGACCTTAGCAATACTCCAGTATGAAAGTTCCAAATTTATGCAACTCACACAACCCATTAAGCAAAAACAACAACAATTCGAGTAGACACGATACTCAATCCATCCCACTCATTCAGTCAATTCAATTCATTGTTTCAGCATGCTCACGCGGAAGTTAATTCAACATAAGGGGTCCCTCACTATTCTGAACTCTTCCGGGCAATATGCCCTGCAAAGAAATTACCACTCGATTCTAACATCCAAAACAATTGAGCAAGCATAGAAAAAATATGATATATTCTATTCAACGAATTCTCAATCTTACGCCAAAGGCCATAGTTAACATGCTCAATCACTTTAAAAACTCAAACAGTATATGTAAAAAGATCGTACACATAGACATACAGGCATACAAGAAAATCAAAACATACAAAACCAAAGGGTACCTGAGAAATCAACCAGGCCTGCTCCATGCGCTTAACGAAATCAGATGAGTTCTCATACGAATCCACCATTGAAGCTCTCACACCGACGAACCTAGACCTCTCGCCCCTCTCCGTCGAACCATGAGGAGAAATTACACCGACTGCATTTCGACGGGCCCGTGAACTCCCCCAACCTACGGATGACTTGGGAACAATCAAGGGTCCGCAACTACAACTACAGGCGCAGTTCATCATCTGGGTCTCTCGAAAATCTACAGAATTCGCTCGAAGAAGCCAATTTATAGCAGAGAACAACAGAAAAATCAAAACTTTCTTGATGGGTTTGCGTGGCCGATTCCCGTGGGCGAACGAGGCGAAATCCTAACGAATGTTTGCTAGTTTTTTTTCCCTTTGCCAAGACAGAAGATTTAACTGCGAGCGGACGCAAACGCTGTCCTCGGGACCACTTTTTGTTCGGACCTCCTAGAAAAATCAAAGCTTTCGGAGTGCGGCGACGATCTTTCTTCTCCACAATTTGGGCTTTTACCGGAAGGAAGTTGGAAGCCGAAAAACTTGACACGCTCAACGACAACAGGGTTGGGTTCATGCTTCACGCATTTCACATCCTATGGACTTCTTCGATTTGGGCTTTGAAACTAGAGTCGATCCATGTCTGTCGCAATGTCCTAACAAAATATCCAAGCTAGGATTTCTCGTTCTTGCACGATCTAAAGCGTACGAGAAAGTTGTCACGCCGATCGCTCTTTCTAGCCCATAAATATCTACAGAAATTTGCCTTGTATGATTCCGAAAGTTGTTGCTAACAACATATGTCGTGAATTCGCGTGATTCATGTAGAATTTTCTTCCACGGATTGTATATCTATCACAATTTTGTCAAATTCTTTCATGGAAAGTGACTCCATGTGGATAGTCCAGGCTCGTGTGCTTTTAATTTAAGCGATGAGAGATATATTTTTTTGATGATAATATCCAATCTTCTTTGCCTTCTGAATTTGGGTGATACTGTTTCTTGTAGGGAGGGAGAGTGGGATGAAGGGCAAATCCACCTTCCAAGTGAGTGGATTGGATAATGGATTCAAGCCCAGTGTGATTTCATTTCTACATTTGAGACTGAAAAAGGAATAGGAGAGTGGAAATGCAGACCCACCCACATTCGAGAGGTCCAAATTCACTCGAGGACATCATTCATGGAAACTTTGGTAAGTGCCTCTAACAACTAACTCTTACCTACAAAAAATTTCAACAAAAAGCAAATCTCTACATATTGATAATATTTATAAAAATAAAAATAACTTTCGACGCTTCATATACAGCATATTTCAAAGTATGGCAAATGAGCCAATTTCATCAAATTAAGTCCCATCAATCTCTAGACTACGATGTTCACTCATTTCCACCTTCGAGCACACATAAGCAAAAGGGTCGTCCCAATCACTTGCCTTCCCTAACCTCCAATTCCCCTCTTCTGCATTATTGTTGAGGGGGGATGTACAAAAAAGAAGCAAGAAATGAGGATGTGAGTCTCGTTTTATTGTCTTAGCATGGCAAAAACACATTTTCTAAGCACGCATATGAAAACGAGGGTCACGACCTAGAGCTTTAGGACGGTGGATAAGAGGCCAAATTCAGTTGACCATCATGGAATGGACGGTGAGTCATCCCATTCTAGATTTTCAAATTCCCCATGAAAAGAGGTCTCAGTCCATGGCATGTGTACCACATGCGCGTGTTCAATGCAAAAAATTAAAAATTGACCCCTTCTCCTTCTGCGCTATTGGTTGATCGTGGATCAAGCGTGGTGCTTGCAATTTTCTCACGCCACGCCATATTCCAAGTGCTATTGCACCATCATCTTCCAAGAAAAAGAGATGGGTCCAAGAGGTCGACCAGTACGACCATGACTGGAGGAGAGTTGAACTAATGCTGATTGGTTCTTGTGGCCTTTCCTGATATGCGAGTGTTAGGCCTATTGAAGCAAATGAAAATGAAATTCAGTTGAATCATATGCAAAACCAAAAGTCTAGATGCTTAAAGAGCTGAGGATATATCAAAGCAGCTTTAATTATATTACTTATTATTCTTTAAACTTCCCTTTCACCTAACATCGGCGTGCGTTTCATATCAAATCTGACACCGCATAAAATAAAAATTGATAAAGCACTACGAAGTGCTAAGTTTGAGCAAGATCATTTTGCTTTGCTTGTTTATTTGACCATTGGTATTGGTGCAATCCTCACCTAGCCACCTACTTTAAATTCAAAAGAAAATACATAATGCAAGAGGATCCGTGTTTGTTTTGAATGTGGAGCAGATTTTCTCTCTCTTATTTTTCATCCAAATGAGTTGGGTTTGCAAGATCATCTTTTAGTTCTTGCAAAGTTGAGTTGATTTCAAAGTTAAGCTCATGGATCTGATCAATGCGAACTCATCTCTTGACCACAGTCTTACCACCGTCCAAGCAATCTGCTTGTTGCAAAAATTTAATGTGAAGATCATCGAATGCAAAGTCCTTAATGGAAAGCCATAACAAATAATTGGCAAAAGCTACTTTTCCTTTCCCTTCAAACTCCTCAACGGAAAGTCACACTTCCTTCATTGTGAGTGAGATGTCCATGGGCATTGCATTCATTCTTCGCCAAGCACGTCCCCCGTGGTCATTTCATTTTCAAACTGACCGAAAATGATAATCAAACGCAACATAGACCGCACCACCTTCAAACAGACCCAAGAAAGGTCTCGAGTCATTCATCGTCTTCATCATCACCATCACCGAGATGACAAATGGAGCCGGTGTCTGACGTGGTGTGCACCCATTTGCTCCCCACGGCCAGAGACAAGAATGTGGTGGCTCCCCCACTGAATTCAGACACAACTTTTGAATGGCTCAAAAGGCTACCAGCCAAACACAACCGAACCCAATCCTCCATGATTCAGCCTGCCCTTTGCTGTTTTGCTCTTTTTGCCTCGGTTACTCCTCCCCATCCCACTTAAATAAAGGTCCTTTTTTTTTTATCTCTTCAATTCCCAAATCTCCTCTCCCTCTCCCTAAATCCTCTCCATGTGGCTACGAACCCCTCTCTGAAATATCTTTCCTCCTGTCATTTCCTACTCTTCTTGAATGCCCAGTTATAAAAACCCCGTCTTTCGCTCGACCCTCTTCTCTTCCAATCTCCCCAGCTCTCCCACTCTGTTCCTCCGTGCCGCCGGCTAATTCCCATTTGATAAAGGACCACCATGGACTGATCAACCCAAGTGAAAAAGCTGCTGTTTTGAGACCTTTTGAATCGGTGAAAAGACCGACCATGAGTCACCCTTCGACCGTGCGTCAAGAACCCCGCGTTCTCTCTGATTTGGTGTCCCAGTTGGGTCACTTCGCGCTCAACTCGAACTCCCGCACCTTGAATTCTGAAGGGTACTCCTCGTTTTTGTCTAACTATCTCTACTTTGACGGTTCAATCGGTTTTAAGAGGCCGAAGTTTTGTTCTT
Source organism: Eucalyptus paniculata subsp. matutina (assembly GCA_017140255.1). Lineage (NCBI taxonomy): Eukaryota > Viridiplantae > Streptophyta > Magnoliopsida > Myrtales > Myrtaceae > Eucalyptus > Eucalyptus paniculata. The sequence goes on along the minus strand of CM029437.1, from coordinate 70,860,420 downwards.
CCTTGAGTTTGAGCACCAGAGGCAGTGCTTCGAGCATTCGCCGGCTCCTAAGCGACTTCAATAAGGCTGTTAGGTTCCACTGTGAGAGAATACCAATTGGGTTCGCTTCCGTTCGGGTTGATTCGGGGAACGGTAATGGGGATAGTAGCATTAATAATGGGGATAACGACAATGGGTTGAGAGATGATGCCTGTGGTGTCTTGGTGGATGATGGGGTACATGTCAATGGCGTTGAGGCTGATACCCCGAAGAAAGTTCTCATTTTAATGAGTGATACGGGCGGTGGCCATCGGGCTTCTGCAGAGGCTATCAAGGCAGCTTTTCACGAAGAATTCGGGGATGATTATCAGGTCAGTTTCGGTGGATTAACTCTTAGGACTTAGTTTCATTATTCAGATTTTGCTTGGTTGCCGAGGGATCATGAACAATGCCTTTGCCTGATCAACTTCTTGTTTGTCCTAAATAAGCGGGTGTAAAGCTAATGCACTCGTCTGGCTCATATTGTCATGACAGGAAAAAGGTTACAACCATGTCAAGTTTATTCCTGTTAATGTTAGTTTTAATTCTACTTGCAAAGATTGTCTGATTTTATTTGGATTAAGTTCTTACACGGGAAGTGTTGATAAAAATGAATGGCTAATGAATCATGGGAGTTTAGCATATGCATGAGATTCATTCTGTTGAAGTATGGTAGTTGCTGAAGGAATGTAAAGTAAGGTTGACATGATTCTAGATTGTTGAGTCTCCAAGTATGAGGTCTAAAATCAACTATAGACTTTGGCTAATGCTCAACAAGGTGGCAGGCACTTCGTATATCTGATGAATACGAAAGAAATAAAGATCCTTTTGTGACAACAAAAGCTGCACGTGGGATTTAAGTCAAAAGTGGACAAAATTTTTTATGCGTTTCTTCTCTCTTCATATCCACAATCTTTTACCGGCTTGCAAATTTGCTGATCAAAATAATTTTTAGGGAAAATGATGTGTGTTGCAAATGGCTGATTAGTTGATCAAATATGTTGTGTTCTAAAGAGTTCTCATTGCAGGTATTTGTTACTGATTTGTGGTCAGACCATACACCTTGGCCATTTAACCAGTTGCCTAGAAGCTATAACTTCTTGGTGAAACATGGGCCCTTGTGGAAGATGACCTATTATGCAAGTGCTCCAAGAATTGTTCATCAATCGAACTTTGCTGCAACTTCAACCTTTATAGCTCGGTGAGCTTCTGTCATAGGCATGTCCTGCCAATATTCCCCATGTCAACTTTATCTCGCTTAATCTCTTTAATACGTGCTAGCACTTACTCTTGCTGAGCCTTTGGTCCCACTACTACTAGGCATCTGCAGATATTGTTCATACTCAGTGAAAGCCCATATCTAGATGTACTAGGAGTAGAACTAGTAACTATGGCCTTGCAAGCTTTTGCTTTTGTGGAAGTACCTCAATTTTTTGTCGGTGTATTTCTGCAAAATTCATGTACAGGCACCCTGTGATATATAAATGGCATTCATTTAGCAGAATTTATTTTGTCATTAATTCTCCTAGTCCTACTCTTTTGCTTCATAGAAGTAAGCCATCATGGTTCTCCTATAGCCTCTTCTTGCCAATTTCACCTGAGTTGTTTATGCAAGATGCATTATAAATTGAATTTTAACAATGCATTTTTTAGCAAGAGTAGAAAAGATTCCATCCCAACCAGCACTAGTTTATATGGGTAACTTCACAAGATAATCCATGTTGTATATTTATATTTGAAAGAAAGAGTTTGATCTCCTTTCTTTTCTCATGATACAATCCTCTTCAAGCTGAGCCCTTTTCTCGTCCATACAGTTAGCAGTACTTTCTAGCCATGGTACAAGTCCCTCTATGGACAGTAGCAGGTTAAGTCTCCTCATTCCCACTGAAAGTCACAGCCCTGGTGTAATAATAAGTCCTACTGTAAGCCATTGGCTGGCCTGTAGGAGTTGCGTTGGACAATGGGAGGATCCTTTCTAATCAATCTATTAATTTTGACCATCCTTCTTTTTGCAATGAGTTACTTCAGCTGATGGTGGAGCTCTTCACTATCCTTTAAATCTAACTCTTCAGGTTTGAAGAATTAAAGATGACAAGGTTAATTACTTTTAGAGCATGTCCTGTCAATTGATAGAATCATTTGCTGCCAATTATATGGTAACCAAAGGCAAATCTCCAAATCACTTCTCACAAATGAGGAGCCCTATTTGGCTTGGAATGTGAAACCTGTTCAAACTCACTTAAAGAAGAGAAGAAAGATAATCAGACGTGTTTGGTGACCAAGCAGTTATGTTTTACGACAAAGCATTACGCATAATGTTAGAAGAGTGTTTCTATTGATTTAATTATGTGGTATTGTGTGGCTATGTCGTGACAATGATGAATACTCATCTTATTCTGTTGCTTATTTGCAGAGAGGTTGCCAAAGGACTAATGAAGTACCAACCTGACATTATTATTAGTGTACATCCTCTTATGCAACATGTTCCGCTTCGTATTCTAAGGGCGAAGGGTCTTCTAAAGAAGATTGTTTTTACCACGGTTATCACAGATTTAAGCACTTGCCATCCTACATGGTCTGTCAAATATTGTTGCTCTTGTTAATACAGATTCTCATGGTGGTTCTGATTTGGATTTCTCTATTGCCAGGTTTCATAAGCTTGTGACTAGGTGTTACTGCCCTTCAGCAGAGGTAGCAAAGAGGGCCTTAAAAGCTGGATTGCAGCCTTCACAGATTAAGGTGTATGGCCTTCCTGTGAGACCTTCATTCGTTAAGCCTGTCAGGCCAAAGGTTGGTGACTTGGTTCCATATGTTAACTGCCTTATCTCCTTGACAGATTTGAGGCATTTTTGGCTGTATCTGTAATTATATTCTGGATCTGGATTGTGTCCTAAAAAATTTATGTTGGCATTTAAATATTTTAGGAACATTCATTTATGAATGTGCCCCGGCTTTTGTTGACAGTAGCATGGAGTCTTGAACTTTAGTTATATTCTATTTTTTCTTTTAAACTGTGATTAATCAATTGAAAATGGGTTGAGTACATGCCTTTTTTATTAAACCGCTTCATTACAATTTTGATTCCTGTGGAAGATCCATGTGCCGTAAACTCAATATTTTCATTTTTAACGATAGGATGAACTAAGGAGAGAACTGGGTATGGATGAGGATCTTCCAGCTGTCTTGTTGATGGGAGGAGGAGAAGGAATGGGTCCAATTGAAGCCACTGCTCGTGCACTAGGGGATGCATTGTATGATGAGCATCTTATGAAGCCAATTGGTCAGATCCTTGTCATTTGTGGCCGCAACAAAAAGCTCCCCAATAGATTGCTTTCAATTGATTGGAAGATTCCTGTGCAGGTATCTGATGTGTCTATCCTTCAAGTCACTACTAGAGCCCTGATCACATCTGCCTTCGTCACTGTGTTGCTTTCTGCGTACAATTGAAACGAAAATACTAGCATAGCATATTTTTACCACCATTTTTCATGCTTGCAGCCATAATTCTATCAGGCAAATGAACCTCACATGCTATGATTATTTTTAACTTTTCAAGTGTAAATTTGAAATGAAGGAAAACTGGTTTTGATTTTCTAATAACATCCCTTGGATTTGACATATTTCTCTGTCCTTCTGAAAGCTTAATTTTACATTTTTCTTGCCCTCTACCCTTTTTATATGCTGCCAGTGGATCCTTTTCTTCACTTTAAAAATGACTTCATTGCAATGCATAATGCAGAAGGTTAAGTAATAGGATTGTTGGAAATGAAAGAAATGCAAATTAACTGGCATGCTTCTGTTCTTCCGTTCGTTTATGCATTATGTGCTAAAGAAATTGCTTAATTATTCAGGTGAAGGGGTTTGTCACCAAAATGGAGGAATGCATGGGTGCTTGTGATTGCATCATTACAAAGGTAAACCTGTCAGGACCATTGAATGTGTGATTCTCTTATTGTATGTTAACTGTCTAATGATAAGTCTCTTTTCAGGCGGGCCCTGGGACCATTGCAGAGGCGATGATTCGAGGTCTTCCTATCATTCTTAATGATTATATAGCAGGGCAGGTAATTCTTGGCTTGAAGTAAAATGTTCTTTTTCCCTATTTAGTTCAGCATCTTTTCAAAGTATCCTCATTCTGGAATCAATTGTGCATCTTGTGGTTGATTTAAGTAACACTCAATTGTCCCATCGAAGGAACCTTACTTCACAGCATAGGAGCAGCATTTCTGTATAGACAAATGAATCATGAAAGTGAATGCTGAAACTTTCTTCCGAAAAATCATTCTTCAGATATAAAGTTAGAAAGTGAATATGTAAGTTTTCTAAATAGATGCAAGGATCTCCTGACTTTGTCATGTTGTCCATGGATATTTGACATGGTTATGAATAAACGACTGGAGGTTGTGAAGTGGCATAGATGCTCATTGGACAACATGAACTATATAGATAGCATTCAGATGTTATATTTTGTACCTCTTTTCTAGGGCCTCTCTGAGTTGATCACCTTCGAGACAGAAAATTGTGCGTATTCTTTTTTCTGTCAGAATAGAAACTATGCTTTATGGAGTTGAATATCAGGTGCTCGAAGAAGGCTATATTCAGAAAATTAGTGCTGCTAAAACCATACTGCTGTGATTTTTAACTGATGACAAAGATGAGAATGTTGTCTGAGTAAAGGAATTACTGAAAAATGAATGTGTGGGCACTTCCTATTGCCTAGGGAATTGGAAGTAGCTCCGACTGGGAATATAGATTGAGAGGGCACGCTAGGTGGTTGTCTTTTGCGAGGGAATGACTGAGAAACGCTCATGAACATGGTGGGGCATTGTTGAAGGACCAAATGGTCTTGATGATCTGAAGGCTCCTGGTTTTCCATGAAAACCCAGCTTAATCTTTTTTTTTTTTTGGGGGGGGGTTCGAAACCCAGCTTATATGTTGCCATTGCAGAATGTGTGAATTTTTTTAAATCCATTTCCCTGTGAGCGTATCTCCATGGCACTTTCTTAATGATTGCTGGCTGAATTCTGAAAACCTCTCCACCCAATGTTTACTTGGTTGATGACAGGAAGTGGGAAATGTGCCGTATGTGGTGGAAAACGGATTTGGGAAGTTCTCCAAATCACCAAAAGAGATAGCCAACATCGTCGCAGAATGGTTCGGCCCAAAAGCAGATGAGCTCAAGGCCATGTCACAAAATGCACTGAAGCTGGCTAGGCCTGATGCCGTGTTTAAGATCGTTCACGATCTTGACGAGTTGGTCAAGCAACGAAGCTTCATACCTCAGTACAACACGACATAGCTTGATCTCCTGGACTGAGTTCTAGGCGGGATGGTTTGATGGAAAACATGGACGAGAGGCTTTTTGATATTGTAGATTTTTGCCACAATACTGATTCATTGTAACAGTAGTAGAGTCTCATGTTCATAGCCGAATCATACGCCGTGTAATCCTTCAGGGAGGAGTGAGTTATCCTCCTACCAATAAAAAGCAAAAAGCATTGGATACATGCAATAGACAGTGCAGCAAGAACCCAATTGTACTGCCGAGTTAGTTCAATATAGCGGATTTCCATCTTAACTGGAGGCAGATTTCCCACTCAATGCTGAAGAACTAAATGAGAAGAAGCAAGAAAATCTTTCTGTTTTGACTAGGTAAACATTTCAACTCTTTTTAAGGTTTGTCCTGGTATCAGGCCCTTCATGGTCATCCTACCATGCCTGGAAACAATGGCTTACAAAGAGGCCAGCCCTTGGATTTTATGTCTGTTTTTCACCAGAGGAATATATTCTATCCTCTTGTCCATAATTCTCACAAAATGTCATCATCGAAGGACACGTTAGAACATATTAAGAAAGACCTAATTAGTGAACCGAGATGTCGATTCTAATGATTTCTCAGCATCATCTTTGAATACCGTTCTATTCTTTAGGAAAATAAAGGAAAATGTGTAACTAGGAAAAAAAAATCTCGAGTTCCAATACTTCTCACCTGAAGGACATTAATTGTTTTCGTCATTTCAATTTAGCTTTTTTTTTAGATGACTAGATAAAAAATTAGCATAAAGATATTAAAAAGCCAGAGGTTTCTAGTTTGGTCAAGGCCCCGTAAAAAATTATCCAAATTAAATTAACCCATTTAACTCACATTAATTTTGATAGCATAATATTGCTTAGATGTCTCATGACTTTCATTAAGTAACCCAGTTCAAATTTAAATCACCAATTAGCAAATCTATCTTATTATACAACATTTTAGTATGCCTAAATGGTAAAGAAGAATCTCAATCCTGTTTTTTTATCATTCTAGCTGACAATTTTTCGATTTCCAAAATCTTATTCACACCTAGCACGAAGAACGCTGAGAATGTCAAACTTTATCTTTATTTTTTTTTTAAACCCAAATAACTCGCTAATGAAATCCTTTTTTTTTCCCTAAAATAGAAACCTGAATATTTATATTGTAAAAGATAAATAAGAGAGAGAAAGGAGACGCCGAAGTTGGGCCCAAAAAAGGCCTCAACGGTTTCCTCCCATCATCTTCTCCGTTCGGCCCATCAAAATCAGCAAGGCCTGCTCCGACTTCCCTCTCAAGGAAAAAGCCACTGCACGAGAGAGAGAGGAGAGAGAGAGAGAGAGAGAGAAGAGGAAGAAGAAAGACCGACGAAGATCGGCGGAGAAGATCGAGAGCGAAGCGACCGAGGCCGCCGGCAGCAGCGATGGAGAAGGGGAAAGGCGTGATGGGAGCGGGGCGGCGGTGGGCGGTCGACTTCACCGACAACTCGACCTCCCCGGCCTCCCGCGACGTCCCCGATCCTCTCGGCTTCTCCCGCGCCTCCCTCGATCAGGTTTAGGCACCCCCCGCAATTTGAGCTCTCGCGTGTTCCTGATTCGTCCGGTTTGGGCACCGAATTCGCGTGTTTTCTTTATTCTTTTTCAATCAATTCCCCTTTTTTTTTTTTTACCTTTTGTTCGCAGGATGATTCTGCAGTCTCCCGACAGAAGAAGGACGCCGAGGCTACTTGGAAATCTCAGGTACCTCCTGTTTTCCACTTCCGGGACTGCTATTACTAGTCTTGTGTGGATCTTCGGATCTTGAAACTGTATGAGAAGGATGTCGTTTTGACCACTATTTCAGGTGTTAGTGTTAAGATTCAGTTCCAATGGCTGTGCGTATAGATTTCGGCCGTTCTTTTTCTCAGTTTAAGCATCGGGATATAGAAAAAAGACCATATTTTGTAAATAGAAAGTGGATACAGTTTAGTCTTAGACAAATTAATCAAACAAAAGGTTGGTTTTTTATTATTTTTGGGTTTTCTCGGCATCAGGATATAGAAAAGATCATATTTTGGAAATAAAAAGTCGACATAGTTTAGTCTTACACAAATTAATCAAACAAAAGGTTGGTTTTTTTTTTTCTTTTTCTTTGGGGGGGGGTGATTTAATGTGGGGGAAGAGTTTTGATCCAAGGATCGATGAGATAAGCTGTGAATTGTGCTGCTGTGATTTTGTGAACAGAAAGCGTGGGAGGTGGCGCAGGCCCCATTCAAGAATTTGATGATGATGGGGTTCATGATGTGGATGTCTGGAAGCACCGTCCATCTCTTTAGCATTGGTATCACGTTTTCGGCCCTTTGGCAGCCAATAAGTGCTCTTCAGGGAGTTGGAAAGGGTGAGCTTATTACTGACCATGAATGATTCGCTCCTTATCATTTAGCTCGAAGCATGCTGTTGGGTCTAGATTATGACGTTATTTCTTTATTAATCTTAGACAAGATTACTCCTAATCCAAATGGAAACTAGTGTTAATCCTATGTATTTGTCCTCTTCTTCCTTTTTAGTTTCCATGTATGTGAATCCGGTTAGTATGTGCCAAGTAGATAGCTTGGCTTGTGGTCTTTTAATGGCTTGAAGTACTCCTGTTACATTTGCCACTATAATTTATTGTCTTCGTGGAAAGAAGTACTAAATGTGCACACATCTCAAGTAACAGATCGGACTAAACATTTGTTTGTTCGCATTGACTTGGGGATGCATTGACTATCAAACATGACTAACTGATGCCTTAACATCTGAATGGCCCAGCAGGATGTGCAAGTAATGAATCTTGCATAAGATCTGCTCAAGTCTTTTCTTTTCTTTTTAGCTTGTGTCAAACTTGTATTGTCTGCTTGAATATGTGAATGGTATATGGTCAAAACATACAACTATAGCCTTTAAAATGACTCTGTAAGTTTTCAATCGCATGCTAAGTTAGAGATGCGACATCATCACAAAGGTCAACTTCTTGTGAGTTGCTGATGTGGTTTTCTGACTACTAAAATGTGTTGTGATTTTATCCTGGCAATGCTACCATCGCTTAATTAAATGGAGCTCTGGATAATATTGTTACAAGACATAATAGTAATCAATGGTAGCAAGTCAGGTGCCTGAGAACATCTGGTGGGGCTGATCTACTGTTGCGTCAATATTGTGAAGTGAATTGCCTGTGTAGTCATAAAAATTGATGAGGGAACACCCCCCCCCCCCCTTCTTCTTTTTTCCTTCTTCTGATTTAAATGCTTTTATGGGGTTGCAAAGGGTTGCCAGATGGGCATGAATCCAGTAGCTGGTAAATCAGTAGCAATACAAGGTCAAGCTATTAAAAATATGGGTATCAAATTGCCACTTGTGGATATTTACTTGGGGGTTGCTGCTTGAGTACATGAATGGTTTGTGAAACTATTTTGAAAGTGGATTGTTGGATGGACTGTTTGCAAAGGACCTTAATTTTCTCAACTTATTCTGGTTGTTGTATTTTATTTTAGTTGGTTATCATACTCAGGAAAGTTCATTTTTTGTCACTTGGCAGTTTTTGAGCCATACAAGGACAATAAGGTTGAGCTTCTTGTACCAAAGTTACTCTATATAGCCCTTAATCTGGGAGGTTTAGCACTTGGTGTTTGGAAGGTGAGATGCTTATATTAGGGACTTCTTCTGCTGTACCCACAGAAGCATTTCTTGAGGAGGGTCCTTTCTTGGCCCTGCAGATGTGGAGAACAGTAAGATCTGGGGCATTTTTCCTTGTGCTAATTTGTTTCTTCTTTGCAGCTTAATACACTTGGCCTACTTCCTACACATGCATCAGATTGGGTCTCATCCTTACCTCCAGCACAGGTTTGGTTCCACTAATTCTGCACTTGCTTTGGAAACTGTGACTGAAAATTTCATTTTGGATGAACCTGTGTACTGTATTGTCTTCTCAACAAAAGTGTATGGTTCATAGGAAGTCAGTGGCAGAGATATCAGTATGAATCATAGAAGTTCAAAAATGTTTAGCTTATAATTGATTTCCTTTCTGTAAGGAATTTTGCATAACATTAATTGTTACATACCAGTGTAGTAGGAATCATAGGATCATAGAGGCAGCCTTAGCTGTAAAACGAGGTGTTGTAGTTTCAGGGAGGTGTTGGGCAACACATCTGCATTAGCTTACATATGTTTGGTAGGAAGCTGTGTTGCCCAGCCTTTAGATATTTCAATTTTAGAACACGTCTCATCATACATGCAAGTTTTGTCAATTCATGGCATTTCTTCAGTCTACCACAACCTGGCTATACCAAGTAGACACTAGTAGGATATGACTTGGGCTTTTTTCCCCAGAATGTTGGGGCTTGAATACCCTGAAAACTGGCTTTTGCAGACTTAGCTTGTTAATCTACTTATTTATGTTACCGTGAATTTATTGCTCAACATATTTGGCCAAAGGGAATGTTAATTTCCTGCATGATATGCCTTTTCTTTTTGGCCACTACATGGTATTAATCTTTGATGAAGGCTAATGTGAAAAAGGTTTTGCGTATTTTAGGAGGTCGAATACTCAGGTGGGGGCATTCCTCTACATTAACGCAACAGGGCCTACAATTTCAAGATCGATCTCCAAGTATGGAAGTGCTGGAATGAATTTTTCTCTGTTACCCATTTTGATCCTTGGATCCGTCGCTGGCAGAGTGGTTCAATCTTGGTCGATCATCTACTGAGGTCTTGTCAGCATTGCTGTAGTTGTCGAGTAAACTAGTTGGATGGTGACTGATGCTAAATTTAGTTCCCAGTTAATGCTACTTTTGCATCAAGAAGGCACCATCTGAAAATGATGGTTCATCAACTGTTTCATCTATTATCACTCTTAAGACTGCTTTTTTGTCAGGATGGTTTAACTCTGTTCAGGCCTTGTGCCATTACTGTAGTTTATCAAGCATCCATCAGATTCTTATTTCCTTATATGACAGATGATTGATCTTATAGTAAGCACGATATATGGGCTAAGCAAAAGCAATTGCCGGTATGTATGTATGCATTTTGTGAGTGGTTTTAGGCAGACGCCGATCATGATGGCTTGGGATTTCTGGGAAAGGGTTCCAATAAACTCAAATTAGGCCGAGAGTAAAATCCCCAATATGGTAAATTTTCTGGCATAACTCAAATGAATTTATTGAAGGCTTGGTGCTCTCGTAAATCAGTGTGTTAGAATGCTAAAAGATAAAAGAAAAAAGAAAAGGCGGGGGACTTTTCTACTTATGTGTGAAAAGGGAAATCTGATTTTAAATGGGTTGAATCATGAAGAAAGTTGCAAAATGTGGGAATTAAATGATCCCTACACTGGGCCTAGTTCGAATAATTGAAATTCTAGCGTTCAAGCGCACATAACAGGAACCTTAGGAGAAAATTATTAAAAAAGTCCTAAACAATTTATATTTGTATAGATTCAATCATAAAAATTATTAATAATTTAAATATAAAATTTTAAATAATTTTTTAAATTAGTCCACTTGATCAATTTTAATCAGAAATTGCTGTCATGTATATTAATCATTTTACGTGATAGGGCCGTTGCTAATATAAATAACTTTTATAATTTTTTTATTTTATTTCCTGTGATTTCTTTTTATTCCTTTGTTGCTCCAAAGCCTAGCAAGATCTTGCCTACTACCTAGCGAGGGTCGGCCGCCACCCTAGCTAGACCTTGTAGGAAAAAAAAAGGGAATCAAAGAAACATAAAATAAAAAAATTATAAAAAATTTAGCAAAATATTAAAATTAAAAAAAATATTCACGTCTACATCCACCATTCATATTCACTTCATTGATTGCTGCCGAAAATTGACAAATTATCAAAAAGCTAATATCTAAAAATAATTGACTAAATTGAAAGGTTTATAATTACATAAATGTAATAAATTTAGGATATTTGGATCTGGTAATTTTTCCGAAATGAAGAAGTGTACTTCTGTTTTTCTTCAAACTCAAGAAGTGTTCACGTCGCTGACCGAAATTACAGTATACTTTCGTTACCGTGCCAGATCCGTTCGTCAGAAATAGAATCCATTGGGCCCACCCCGCTTCATTATTGCCGGCAGCTGTTAATCCAAGCAATCTCTTCTATCTTCAAAGAGCAAAATCTCTCCCTCTCCTACCAAGTACCAACATCATCCTCGGATCCATAGAGCTGTAGCCGTAGCCATGGAGTTCACCCCGAGCGAGCTGATCCAGTTCAACGGCACCGACCCTTCCAAGCCCATCTACGTGGCCATCAAGGGCCGGGTCTTCGACGTCACCGCCGGCAAGTCCTTCTACGGCCCCGGCGGGGCCTACGCCGCGTTCTCCGGCAAGGACGCCAGCCGGGCCCTCGCCAAGATGAGCAAGAACGACGAGGACGTCTGCGCTTCCCTCGACGGCCTCTCCGACAAGGAGATGGGCGTCCTTGACGACTGGGAGAAGAAGTTCGAGGCCAAGTACCCGGTCGTCGGCCGCGTCGTCGCCTCCTCTTGAAAGTCCCTTGAAAATCTCTACTCGATATTAGATGCTGATGCTCGTTATGTATAATTAGTGTCTCTGTCTTGTCTTGTTGTTACTGGAGTTCCTCGTATGGTCTAATAAGGCTTCCGTTGTCTCGTTTGGGTGAATATGACGGATGGATATTCCATATGGATTGTAATGTCTTAAGGCTTTTGACCTTTAAGTAAGATTTGCGCTAGTAAGGAAAATGAAGAAGATGTTGTATGGTGGACGGTCTTCTGCACTGGTCTAGTTTTACCCGTGTTTGGTTGTCTGATTGTGCCCGAGTGTGTTAGACTTTCGCCGTATTTCTGTCGATAGTCGAAGGGATTCTGCGTATCGCATAACTCGAGATGAAAGATTTTGTTGGGTTTCGAAAGAATTGAAGCCCCTTTATGTGGTCTGCGGCTCTGAGATTGTTTGTTGCAATGTGTTGTCTGATGCTTGTCTATTGGTAGCAGAATTGGCTGCATCATCTCATAGGGATGCTATCCAGTGCATTGATGAGTTCTTTTGCGCCGTGCTTGTTCATGTCTGTGTGATCCGGGGTTTGGCCTTCGCGTGCACATATGGTAATGAATGTCTCAGGTGCCTATAAGTTTGCTTGAGTATGGTAGGAGTGATCTTCCTTTTGAGTAGTGTCGCTGTCGGTCTGCTATAAAGAATGATTCTATCCATTCAGATGAACTTCGATTGTATTCTTCATCATCCCTCATCTTCTTTAAATAGTAATGATCATCCAGCAGTGTTGCCTAGATGTCAGCAGACCATTTATGATAGGTTCCTTTATCCTTTTTCAGGGAGAGAACAACTCTTAGCTGCCCACACGCCTCCAAAGTCATGTCAGTTAGTCGCTCACCGGCCATTAACCTCATTTTTGCATGTTCTGCCATTATATATAGGAATGGAAAATCCAGAAAAGAGAGGAGCGTGACAGAGATCTCTGAAGTGTGGGGAAATTTAATAGTACCCTCACGTGCTGGACTGCTAATGACAGTTATCTTGATAGAATAGATGTGTGCCCTATCCCTGTAAAGGTATTGCTGTGACCAAGGAGTGTTAAGAGCTTGATAAAATCTTTGTATAGTTAATCTATGTTGGAGATCATTCTATTATTGAGTTGCAAAAGAGGATTCTCTAACTACACAGCCAGAGTATGTTTTGGTACACACTCGTCCTAATGAAGTGTGCCTGTCCGAGATCCCTCCCCAAGAACCGGAGAATCCGGACATCCGATTTCTCAACCAAGATTTCTCTCCGAGATCTAGTGGAGATGATATCTTGTTTTAACTTAAATTTAGCTAACTCCCAAAAAGTAAATTTGCCATGGCAGGTGCACCTGTGCTTGAGTGTTTCAATCGGGGAAAGCATGTAAGCTAGATGTCCAATTGGGATTTGATTATGCCTAGAGTTGGAGTCAATGTCTTGATTTGGTTGGATCTGGGACAGCCTTTTTTTTAATGCTTGAGTTGGTAACCAAAACCGCACCAGATTAAATCTTCAACAGATTCAGTTTTGCAATTTTTTGGAAGAAAGCAATGACATGTCCCACCTTCACAGTATATTCTTGTGATGGATGAGTAAGCAACCTCACCCTTGTATGTACTCTTATAAAGTGTTCACTATTTGTGACTTTACCATGTAAGGACTGTTTGGAATTGGATTTCCCAGGAGATCTTCCGTGACCTTTATTCAATTTTTACACACAGATCCAATGAGAGCCATAACCCCGTGTCTAAGTTTTGACAATGTCCGCGCATAATGGGTCCGCCTTTACAGATGCTTGATGGCTATTTCTGGCTATTTGTGTTCATTTTCTGTTCTTCCCTTTGCTGCTTTGCACAGATATGCGTCATTTTTCCTGAATATGCGCATCTTTTGAGACAGTCAAGCGGCGAATGTTTCAGTTTTCCTCCTTTGCTAGTGCATATGTGGTGCTATGTTGATGTTAAGATGTGGCGCGCAGGCTTTGGATCGACCATCTTGGTACATAATCGTCAAGTATCACTACACTGTCATGCCATCTCCAATTTCTTCCTGCAATAAAGCGCATGAACTTCCATCGATTCTGTTGGCCATAGCTGACTTAAAGAAGATACTGCTTGTATCTCTCCTTTTTCCAGCCGCAAGTTACACATCCACACTCATTAACTCCACGTTGAGACATCATGATTGGATAGCTTTAATGTTGTCTCGAGCTTTTGGCAATCCAACATATCTCCCGATGAGGACCTTTATCAATACCTTACATACTATAAAGCTTCAGAGAGACTCACCATTGCCAAAATACTCGCCTTTTCAACAGATTTTGTTTTCCAAATCGGTGTCCATCTGATAGATTATGTTGTAATAGGATGGCTCCGTTCGTTGACAATGCTCATATGTAAGATGATAAGAGCATGTGGCGATGCTTCCCTACGATACATCAGATTCATATGATCAATACAAGTACTATCCAAGGGAGATACCAAATTGAATTTAAAGATATGAATTGGCAAGAGAAATAAGAGGGCTGAGCTCTAAAGTCTCTTTCCGAGAAACTTTTGGAATCTATATAGCCCATAAATTTCGTAAAACATAGCACTTTGATGGTTACATGTATTGCCATCATAGAAACAATCAAATTGACAGCATTTGACACCGAAATAAAAGACATAAATTTGATTTCTTCTCCTACGCAAGGTCATTTATCCATCTTGTAATAGCCCTCTCATTCTTGCACACAACAAACGAGCTTAGCACCTCATGTTCACATACTAGTGTCTCAAATTGGATGTCTTACATAGATTTGTTGCTAACAAACATGCATGTTATGTCGATTTACATTGGATCTAAATATCCAAAATGATCCTTTATATGAGACATGCAATTACTCTTCTAGAAATGGTTTCTTGGGTGACCAATGTAACGAAATGATCATTCCGTGAGGAAAATTCTAAAAATTCATGAATTGAAATTCCAGGATCGATCACTTTAATAACTTTAGTTGGTGATTTTCTTAGCCGTGGGGAAAGGTTCGTTGGCACAAGGCGCTTTTGACGTTGTTGCGGGAGAAAAAGCAGGAAGACCTGTCCGCTCCATCACTGTGGAGATAGTGGCAATTTGCAAAGTCAGTCTCCGTCCATCGATCAACCCAAAAAAAAAAAAAAAAAAAAAAAGCAGAACCTTCCTCTCCCCTCCATTAAGTCATTCCCTAGGAATTGATTTCTCTCTCTCTCTCTCTCTTTCTCTCTCAAATCCACAGCAACTACACGCAGCAGTTCTAATCCAATCCATTTCCTTTTCCAACTCTTCCTATCCATTTCGGATCATTCTTTCTTAACATCGCCTCGATCGCCTCTTGCGTTTTTTCCCCTTTTGTCCGCTGTTGAAATTCATTGTCTGCCGCCGATTTACGCTTCAAGATACCCTTTTTCTTTCCTCTTTCGATTAATCTGCGCGTACCCATCTCGCGAACGACTCCGATTTTTGGATCTCTAGCCATGGACCCGTCCTCAGCCAAGCCTCGATGCTCCGTTCCCAAACCCTGCAATCACCTAGCTGATTACAAGCTGAAGTACGGCCTGGCGGGCTACGATTCCCTCCAGGAAAACTTAGTAACTGGCTCGAATGGGAAGACGATCGTTTGTACGCCCGATAGGAAGATACCCAGATGCTTTTTCTGTGATGGGTATCGCGAAGGGCTCTACCTTTGCTTAGTTTGCTCTTCGGTCTCTTGCTTGGATCACACCCTCTTGCACTCCCGATCTGATTGTGGAAACGACATAGCTGTCGACGTCAAAAGATCCGAGCTTTACTGTGGGAAATGTCATGATCAGGTCTATGATGCTGATTTTGACACTGCTGTGGTGAGTAAGTATAAGAAGGACCTGATAGTTTGCAGAAATGCTTTTGAGAGTATTGGGGAGAGATCGAGTAAGAGGAGGAGATTGAGTTCTGCGATAGATTTGGATTTGAAGAAGTGGAAGGAGCTGCCTTGTATTAGAGATCAGAGGGCCAAGTCTTGTTATCCGATTGGGTTGAGAGGATTGAATAATTTGGGGAACACCTGTTTCATGAATTCTGTGTTGCAAGCATTGTTACATGCCCCTCCGTTGAGGAATTACTTCCTTAGCGATAGGCATAACCGTGGAACTTGCCAGAGGAGATCATTGGATCGATGTTTGCTTTGTGATATTGACATTATCTTCTCAGCCATGTTTTCGGGTGATCGGAGTCCATATAGCCCAGCTCAATTTCTTTACAGGTGTGTACTTGTTATCTGCATGTGATATCCTTTGGATTTGGCTCAATTTTCCTGCTCATAAAGAATCAGTCTTTGCAGAGAGATCTGCCAGTTGTGTTCATGCGTATGGTTGTGATATCATCACCTGTGCCTCAAATTAGTTCTCTTGGTTGTGTCTCATCAGATTAATTGACTTACTCAAGATAAAAGCTGAAAATCAGCAATTTTGATGAAGTATGGATTGTGTGCAGCACTCTGAGTAGATTTAGTTCCCTGATTGAATGAAATGTGGCGGTGCCATTTTGTGGTTGGAGGGGTTTGAATGTAATTAATTCGACTTTGGTTAAGAAGGATTGATTGTGGTGTTTCTAATGTGTTCTTCCTCATCAGTTCCACAGCTTATTTATAGTGTCTAATTCTTCAAAATATTGATCTAATCATGACATTGTCTAATGTTTCATGACTGGATCTGTTGTATTGCAGCTGGTGGCAGCATTCAGCAAATCTAGCTAGTTACGAGCAGCAAGATGCTCATGAGTTTTTCATTTCGCTGTTGGATGGTATCCATGAAAAGGAGAACAAACTAAGGGACACAAACAAAGGTATAGTAGCTTTGTGCACTCATGCTTGATTGGTCATGCCATCTGTTATTCATCAGTGCACAATGCAGATTCATGCTAGCTGCAGTAGAATTTGGGAGCATGAATACAGAGTGTTAAATTTGCAGTCTTTCATGAGGGCAATATAATAAGTTTCTGATTAATATGCTTTAAATTTGCTTTTGGCTCTGAGATGGGTGCATGTGTATGTTTGTGAATTCCATGTGGACATTGTCTTACGTAAGTGCTTATATACATACCTGGATCCACAATAATTAGCATGACATTATGGACTGCACATATGAAGTTCTCTGCATATTTTGCATATTACAAGTGGCAAGCAGAGATCAGATTTACCTAAAGATTGGTCTAATGGTCTGATGATAAATCAGCACTGTTAACAGTCCTCACGTGTTAACAATACTTTTCTTTTTCTCAGATGCTGGAGATTGCCCATGTATAGCTCACAGGGTATTTTCTGGACTGTTAAGATCAGATGTCACCTGTCTGACTTGTGGATTCACTTCCACAACCTATGACCCTTTTATGGACATTTCACTTCACTTGGATTCGAGTCTTTGTTTTTCAACAGAGACAACTAACAAAGGTTCTAAATTGAATGGAAGCACAAGCATATCTACATCCACCCTTGTTGGATGTTTGGATCTTTTCACGAAACTGGAAAAGTTGGGATCAGACCAGAAACTACACTGCCAAAATTGTCAAGAAAAGCAAGATTCTTCAAAACAACTGTCCATTGGGAGGCTCCCTTTGGCATTGTGTCTTCAGGTAAAAAGGTTTGAGCACTCATTCATAAGGAAAACATCTAGGAAAATAGATTGGCATTTACAGTTCCCATTCTCTTTGGACATGAGCCCCTACTTGTCCTCCTCAATCATCAGAAAGAGGCTTGGGAATAGAATCCTTTCTTTTGATGGCGACGAATCTGATGTCTCAGCTGAATATGAGATTTTTGCTGTTGTTACACATTCTGGCATGCTGGAATCGGGACACTATGTGACTTATCTGCGCTTAGAAACCAATGGTATAGATGTGATGATGCTTGGATAACTGAGGTCGATGAGGCGACTGTCCGAGCTTCACAATGTTACATGATCTTCTATGTGCAGAAGACGCTGTACCACAAAGCCAATGACGAAATTGGTTGTGCACCATCTTCCTCACGGAGGGATTCACTTATGTCAGTAGTAGGTTACTGCTAGAGAAAGACCATGTTGATGGGTGTTTTCATAGGGTGGTTGTGGAGATCAACACAAATTGCATGTGATGGTTGACAAAAGGACGGACGGATGGAGGTTTATGTAGATCGCCCTTCAATAAAATGATCGAGGTGGAGCCCAAAATGGGAAAAAGATGCAAGGATAATTTAACAGCATCCCCTGCTTGGACAATGATCATCAGATTCATCAGACTCACTGTTAAGTGCTTAGTATTCTTTGATGGGATTCATTCATGTATAGTGTCCTCTGTCCTCACTACTAATACACAGCAACATTATAACGAAGCCCCCTCTGCTTCCATGTTTCATCCGCTTTCTTTCTGATTATTGATGTCTCCAATATCTCTCTCTCTCGCTCTCTGGTGCGCGCGCTTTTTTGCCCATGCACAGACGTTGCGGATGCATATCACACGGTTTCTGGCTTCTGCTTCCGCGCCTTACAACCTGAGGCACAGCAGAGCGTCCAAGGATGTGTCGATTTTATTTACCTCAGCAATGGAAACTCCCATTCCGCTTCAGGTCAAACGAAACAACCATTCTAAGCATTGAAATCAGAACGTATAGTATTTCGCTTGCTTTTCTCTAGTTCCGGTTCTCTTTGCCAAATGCTTTTAGTGCATTACATGCTTATTGCAAACTATACACATCTTTCTACAAAATTTTCCCAAAATGAGTCGGGGAAACAGCCTTACCGCGCGGGCATGTGCCTAATCTACAGACATAGGTAAAAATTCTGGATCTTTGTTCAGTTCAGTTTCCAGAAATCAAGCCTTTGATGGTTTCTCTCTGTTCTTTTCCAGCTTGAAAGGTGAAATAGACTGTGACCAAGAGTAATGGATATGAAGTTGTGTTAATACCACAAAAAATCTCATATTCGTAAATCTGTAACAAATTTACTCTAAATTGACTTTTTGACCACTAAAAATTTCAAATTTATACATCTATGAAAAATGTATATCGAATGATCACAAAAAATCCTAAAATAATACTCTTTACCAAAAAAAAAAAAAAATCCTAAAATAATACATTTATAACAAATTATCCCAAATTAATTTTTTTGACCATTAAAAATCACTAAACTTATATTTATGATAAATATACCCTCTTTTAATTTGGATTAATACCATACAAAAAAATCCACAAAACAGATATAACTATGATAAACGGTTAAAATCTCAAATTAATACCTAATGTCAAATATCATCCAACTCAAAGATTTGATTATAAAATTTAATAAAAAAATAACATAAGATAAATTTGTCGTAAAATAGTAGTTTGAAAAAATAAAAAGATAATTTATGATTTTTAGTTGTCAAAAAATTTAGTTTTGAATAAATTTATTATAGAAAGACTAATTTAGGATTTTTTATCAATAATATTAAAAAAAAAAACTATGGATTAACAGATTACATCCTCCATATTGGGCTTCAGGCCCAGCATTTTTCCAACGCCCTAAAGACTCCAATTTGCGTTATTTTTCGTTGAGAGAGAGAGAGAGAGAGAGAGAGAGAGATTGCGTCTGTAACCAAACACCTGTTGAGGGGGCGTTATTCCGGATTAGGGTTAACTCCTCTTCGCTTTCGCAGGTTCCCTTTAGGCGCCAAAACTCCGCAGAAGTGCCACTCCCCAATCACCTCCTCCCCGTCCTCTTCTCTTCCACTGTATCGTCCAGGTGAAAAACCAGGACATCCCTTTAGTGCGTTCAACGTTTGCCGTTCCCCCGTGTGAAAAGATCCAATCTTTCTTGATACCCTTTACAGAAAAAAGTGGTTTTTTTAACAATGCGTGATGCTAGGATCATATCTGTGCAGCGTCGGAGTGTTTGTCAAGCGGAATTTTTCGTTTGTTTCCTTTGTTCTCCGTGTTAATTTCGTGACTGTATTCCAATGTAAAATATGAAATGTCTTGTGAGATGGGTTGGTGTGGTTCTGACGTGCCCTGAATTCAATGTGATCTCAGAGTAGTATGGCAGTCGACTTCATTGCATTTCCCTGAACCATGTGCTTCGGGGCGGAGTTAGTGCGCCTACATCGATGACGAGATCAGAATAAGATTCTTGTCTTGCGCAAAATGTCGTTGAACATTCTTCTATGGTATTATTTCCAGAGGCATCTCGGTGTCTAGTATCCATACAGTGGCTACACTGTTGTCACTTGAATTTCCTATGTTAAGGCTGCTTTCAAGAGAGCTTAACCCAGAGAGTTTTATTACAGCTAACTCTTTTGCCATAGTCTCCTCCATGCTTGTTTTTAATATCTATGAGTCGATTTAAAATGCACTTATGCCTCTCTTTGCTTCTGATGAGGTTTCTCATTGTCTATCCAATATCTAGGAAGATAAATGGACAGTCAAATCCCTGTGAGCAATGATCGTTCAAGGACATATTGGACACCTACAATGGAACGGTATTTTATTGATCTTATGATAGAGCACATGCACAGAGGAAACCGGATTGGCCATACTTTTAATAAGCAAGCCTGGATAGACATGCTTGCTGTATTCAATGCTAAATTTGGATCTCAATATGATAAAGATGCTCTCAAACTCCGTTATACAAATCTCTGGAGGCAATTTAACGATGTAAAGAATCTTCTGGGTCAGAATGGATTCTCTTGGGATGAAACTCGACAGATGGTGATTGCTGATGACTATGTTTGGGATGCTTATCTCAAGGTGAATTACCTCGGCTACATCTTAGGAGGGGTCTATGCCTTGATTTAAAACTTTATTCAAATGATGCAGGTTCACCCAGAAGTGCGCACTTACAAGACAAAATCAGTTCTGAACTTTAATGACTTATGTTTAATTTATGGATATACATCCGCTGATGGAAGATACAGCCGGTCAAGCCATGACGTGGACTTTGATGATGAAATCCAGAGAGTAAATATGGGTTGGTTCTTTTTCACCTCATGATTATGGTCAATTTACCTCATGCAGCATCCCTCAGTGTGTAGGAGCAACAATGGTTTATGTTGGGATTTACCTTCAGAAGGAATAAACTGTAATTTAACATTTAAAAAAAAAAAAAAACTTTGGATGCCTCAGACTGGTTATTTGTGACGTGGACAAAATCTTTCAGCTCAATGTTAAATACCATATATTTTTGTTTTATATTTTTAGTATGCAGTCAATAGACTAAATTTCAGACACATCATGATTTTACTAAGCAAATATCTAACATTTCTTGGTGAGGACATGGCCGTGTCAAAGTGATTTTTATTTTCTCAGAGAAATCTTGTTTCAACTAGTAGAATATGTCAAACTCATACTAAGTTTCTACATCTCAATCTCTAGGAGATGGAGTGGACAGTCACGTACTATCAAATAATGAACGTCCAAGAACAGACTGGACCCCATCAATGGACCAGTACTTCCTTGAGCTTATGCTGGACCAAGTAGGGAGAGGCAATAAGTCTGGTGATACATTTACCAAGCAGGCATGGACGGACATGCTTCATTTGTTCAATGAAAAATTTGGTCCTCAGTATGGAAAGAGGGTTTTGAGGCATAGATACAAGAAATTATGGAAGTACTACTCTGATGCCACCCTTCTTCTTCAAGAAGATGGATTTTCATGGGATAAAACACACCAAATGATCACTGCTGATGATGATGTATGGAATGCCCATATCAAGGTACATGGTCTTCAGATGAGTACAGGGTTCTCTCTCCTTACTTCACTGTTTCTTGTGTTCCCTTCTTTTTCAAAATAATTGATGTTCATACAATGACTATAGGCGAACCCGCATGCACGGACATATAGGACCAAGGTCCTGCCCAACTATGATGATCTGGTCCTAATTTATGGCAGTGCATGTGACAATGGGACTCAGAGTCGACTTGATCAGCAAAAGAACTCTGAAGATGACAACATTGGAAGAAAGTCTGGTAAGACAGATTATCTCTTTCTTATTAGTTTCTCTCATCTCCTAGAGTAATCATGAGGTTTGGTCTTTGGTCCATATGAAGACTCAAGGAGACTCTTGACTTGTTTGTCTCCTTTTACAGCTTGCTTTTTTCTCATATGCCTATTTCAGTTTCTAGTTTCAATTGCCAATATGTTGTGCCTAATCTCATTGATATATATGTCTGTAGTTCATACATATCAAAATGCTTGAAATATCTGGTTGATGTGTACATGGTTTCTTTTGTAACTAGTAGAATGTCTATATGACCCGTCTTCCTATTTTTTGGTGAAGGGAAAGCTAGGGACAAATCCTGTACTAGTGACCGCACAAGGACATACTGGACACCACCTATGGACCGCTACCTCATTGACCTGCTACTGGACCAGGCTCTCAAAGGAAATAAGCTTGGTCAGACGTTTATAACACAGGCTTGGACCATCATGGTTGCTCATTTTAATGCAAATTTTCAATCTAACTATGAGAAAGATATTCTGAAGAACCGGTACAAATACTTGAGGAAGCAATTCAATGAAATAAGAAATATTCTCAAACAGGATGGCTTTTTATGGGATGAAGCAAGGGAAATGATAACAGCTGATGACCAGTTGTGGGATGCTTATATCAAGGTGAATTTAATGCTCATCATATCAGATTGTCTTTCTCTGTTATGCAGTCTCTTATGTGCATAATTATAGGAACACCCTGATGCTCGATCTTATAGAGTCAGAACAGTCCCAAGCTATCACAAACTGTGTGTGATTTTTGGAGAAGAGAGTTTTGATGGAAGATATAATCATGTTGCTCATAGTACAGATCCCAGCTGTGAAATACCCATCTTGATGACTGGTATGTAATTCTTGGGAATTTGGAGCGTTTGCCATTGATGTTCTATTAGTGATGAGAATAACAAATGACTTGCATTTCACTTTATCAAATCAGATTTTCTAAATGATGCCTCTTTTGCTCTTTGTAGGTGACGAGCTTAATGATTTATACTCCCCGAGGAATGAATCTTCACTGGTAGAGTGGACAGAACAAATGGATCGTTATTTTACTGACCTTTTGATAGAGATGATGGATGGAGGGAATAAGAATGGTTCAACATTAAATGATGTAGCCTGGGTTCAGATGATTACATCTTTCAATAAACAATTCGGACTTCAATGTGGCAGATCTGACTTAGAAAGTCGGTATATCTTCTTGATGAAGCAGTATGATGAGATCAGCAAACTTCTTAGTCATGGTGGGTTTGCATGGGATGAAATGCAGCAGATGGTAATTGCAGATGGTGAAGTTTGGGAAGCTTATATGAAGGTAAAGTTCCTTTTATGAGTGTTTTGGATTATTTTTATTTTAATCACTTGACTTCCTGCTCCAGCATTCAGCCATGATGCAGCTTTACATCTCTTTCTTGGCAAATCACTTCCCAGTTCTTCGCATGATCTCTTGGTAAAAATCTCAGGAATGTAGCACAGAAGACTGAGAAATATTTGTTTTTTGGCAAAGGTTTCTATTCTGGAACTATGGGGAGCATTTCTAACTATTCCCACTCAAAATTAGAATAGCATGTTTAACTTAGGGAAACTGAAATCTTTGTCAGTCCATCCAAAATGAAATATTAACAGAGAAAACTTTGCAGAAATTTATAGTTGAGGTATTGAATTAGGGTGCTCCTTTGTGAACCATGATTGTGAGCTACTTAATTGTGAGTTGTGAAATTTTCAGGTTGATCCAGATGCTTGTGCATACAGAGATAAAGTTTTATGTTGCTATGATGATTTACGCAAGATTTACTCTAATATGGTGGATGGAAACTTCATCAGTGAGGATCCTGGAACATGTGGTATACATGATGTGCAAAATCTGGAGGGAGATGCTGGATGTACAGATGCTTGCTCTCCATCAGTGGATTATCACATTTCTCATCCACTGAGCAAGCGACCAGGCACGCCATCCCATGAACCTGGTCCTGTTAGTAAACTGCAGAAAACTGATGAGATGCAGGGAGTTCTCTCAGGCCATGGCATTGAAGGTGCTACTGGGGACAAAATTCCTATTTCTTTGGGTCGGAGTGAGCAGAAGAGCTATACAATTGAAGGTGCTATTAGTGCACTTCAGGAGATACCGGACATAGATGACGATGTCCTGCTGGATGGTTGCGATCTTTTGGAGGACGAGAGAAAAGCCAGGACATTCTTGGCACTCGATGCTTCACTGCGGAAGAAATGGTTGTTAAGAAAGCTGCGGCCATAGTCCTCGCTCTTCAATTTGAGTGTTACGGATGGTTTATGGTCCTGATCTTTTGGAGGTGAGTTTTGTTAGGAGCAGGATCTGGAATGTTAATAGATAGGAAACTCATACTAACCATTGCCTCCAGTTTGTATAGAATGATGTTAGTCTAGGTTTGGAAGCTTAAGCTTTCTGAAGCTTTGGTTGCTCATGATGATAGGTTTACTGAGATAAGACCAGGCCAATGGGGTAAAGAAAAACATTGTATTTCACGGAAAATAAATAATTTGAAATT
Organism: Eucalyptus paniculata subsp. matutina; assembly: GCA_017140255.1. Classification (NCBI taxonomy): domain Eukaryota; kingdom Viridiplantae; phylum Streptophyta; class Magnoliopsida; order Myrtales; family Myrtaceae; genus Eucalyptus; species Eucalyptus paniculata. The sequence continues at coordinate 70,836,093 of CM029437.1, read as the reverse complement.
TTTTTCTTTAAAATAATTATTTTAAGAACGAGGTTGTATGGCACGTAAAATAAAAGAATATTTGCTCTCTGGAAATCTCATCTTGTTTCACATTTGCTAGAGTTGAGCCCGTGCGATGCAAGGAACATGACAATAGACAATAAATCAAGTAATAAATTATGACATTTCTAAAAAGAAATTAAGAAATACACTCTTTTATCTTGTTAGAGTCAGTTTATTTATTTTATTCGATATTATATCCCTTCAAAATAATTTCTTAATCGAGCAAAATAAAACAATTGGAAATGGAATTTTTTGGACCACATGAACCCATCTTTTTCGCTTATATCATTTGGAACTTTGAAAGAATTAGGCAAACAATTAATTGATCAAAAATCCTTCTAAGATTAACTTTTTTTTGAAGATTCTAGAGAACTGAATGTTTAGAGAAGAATGAAATTCCATTAACTCACATCGCCCAAATTGTCAAAAGAAGTTTTAACAAATCCATTAAGTAAGACTATAAATGCCTAGAAAAGTCCACATACTTATTGTATAGTACGTAGATTCACTAATTATGGGCCTAGATGTCTACAAAATAAATCTGCATCAACTTTTTTATTCAAAAAAAAAAAAAAGTAAACTAGTTGTTTGTTACTTAGACCGTCCACAACGCTCGTCATGAGTGAATCATCCGTAAAACCTTTAATTTCGAACTCATAAGCCAAAAAAATCAATTTTCACATGAAATGTTTCTTTTTACTCTTTTTGAATGATAAATGTTTATATCAATAAAAAGAATCATCCCTTGCACTATGGCCACATATCCGTATATATTGTTGTGTTTGGTTAAATAAAATCAACTCTGAAATGTGATACATATACGTGACCTAGTAAAATTTGAGAGTGCAACATAATGATAATGTTTAAATTCATTTGGAAATAAATTCCCATGTTCAATTGTTTGAACATTTCGCAACAACATTCGAGGAGATATTAGACTTGAAGAATTTTCATTCGAACCAAATTTTTTATCTTTTTTTTTTCAGAATTGACAAAAAATAACAATAGCAAGAGTTGAATTTCCTTATATTGTTCAAGGATCGGACATAAAAGAAATAACCTTTGAAAATCGCTAAACACCTCTTATATCAAAAAGAAAAGAGAAGACAAAAGCTATGAAACAAATTTACTTACCAACTCTCAACCGAAAGTGAAAAAAATGAAAATGCATGAAAAAATGTGAACTTAAGCCAAAGATTGCAAATGGTTGTGAGAAATTTATAATGAAGAGGGATACAACAAGTGTGATTTTTAAAACACAATAGTAAGTTCTGTTAATACAAGTGAAAATCTATGCTATTTTATAGTGCAATCAGCCTTAGGTCCCATAGTACAGTGATTGTATGTGATGATACAATGTGCTGACGTGATTGTCTTTTTATTTATTTACCGACATAATTGTTCTTTTGATCCATTACTGTCATTATTACACTTTGGATTCACTCATGCTGACATGATTGCCCTTTTGATTCCTTGCTATCATGATTGTATTTTTTTTTTCTTTTTAATTTTTTGGACTTATCGGTGTGGCCAGTGTTGGGGGAGGCTGCCTTCCAGTTATGAATGTTTCATTCGTCGTCTTTTGAAAAATTTACGGGAGATAAGATACCATAAGAATAGCCTTCGCTGGTATTCCCGATGTGGTGTGATTGGCTAAAAATATGTAGGAATAAAATTACACACTGCAAGATATATCTGAAAACTAAAAGGGCCAGAGTATCAAACCCTCCATCCAACAGCGGCAAAAGCCGAGTCCACTCGTTCAGTTCCTCTCTCTTTTGCTTGTATTTTTGCCCTTTTTTTCTTGGCAGGGGCTAATGAAAGATTTTTCAGTTTGAAGTAACTTCTGTCAAGGCCCAAGAACTGACCTTCCTTCACCCTTAATAGCTAAAGATAATATTGCTCGGAAACTGATCAGTATAACTCGACAAGAGAATGTCTAGTACATGATGATAGGAGTTATCCATAAGGGCACCATTACACTTAAGGTCCTGCATAGATTTCCTGCATCAGGTATACGAAGCGTTGAAGCGGGAAAGAACGGGTTTCAAAATCAGGGTCTCGATTTACAATAAGACCATTTCCTCCTCATGCTTCGGATTCTCTTTTCAGCATCAAAAGCTGTAATTCATTATACTGAAAAAGAAATCCTAACAATTCATTAGGTGGAAACATGGAACATCCGCAGTTTACATTATACAAAATTTGACTCCATTCACTAAATTGTGCTCTTTAGTAAATGCGATAATCCCATGACAGGGCTACACCAGGATTTTCAATGGCAAACCATTCTTCTTCAAACAAACCACTGCAGAGAAAAAGACCTAACATTTTCCTTGTACATGGACAAGATACGAGACGCGTCAAGTGACAATGCAGTCCTATCTCCACTTCGCTTGGATTCTGCATACCCACTTTGTGACAGAAATTTAGCCCGTCATTAATGGCCAAGCTGTCATTTTTCAGTCCACCCATAAATTGCCATTTGATCACGTCCGTCTCCTCCTATCACGCTCTCTCTCTCTGCCTCTATCCTTGTCATAATCATCCCTCTCTCTGCTGCCACTCTTCTCGCGATCTCTACTTCTTTCACTGTCTAAGTGATGCATTCTACCATCTCTGTCACGGTTAGATGATCTTCGAGGTGGACTAGCACTGCGACTTCGGCTGCGATGACGTTTTCTGGATGAGTCACGGGAATCATCTCTTCTATCCTTCCTCTCTGATGAAGATCTCCCTGGAGTTAACGAGGCAGGATAACCTTAGATGGGGGCAGAGAAGTAGCTCTTCCAAAATCAAGTAGTTACAATAAACGACACTTTGCACAAGTATTTTATTAGAGAGTACTGGGCACTTGTTAAGCAACCAATTAACTAAACTTTTACATTTGATAGTCCTAGCGTAATGCACCATCAGGGCCCATAAAATTAAATTATTTCAAATAAAGTATATTCAACAAATGCCCCAGGGGAACTCCTTAACAATACCCTCACAAAAATTCTCCAACAGATCAATGACAAGTAGAGTAAGAACATAAAGCAGAGGAGAAGGAAAGCGTGTATGTTAAGGGCTAATTGGCAGTATGACTTACTGTTCCCAGAAACACCATCACTAGAGCCTGATAATCCATATTCCACCTCCAGCCGTTTCCTGCGCAAGGCAACTTTGTTCTCAATTTCTTCCACATCCTTGATTCCATGTTCTTCCAGGTTTTCACGATACTCTATCAAAGCAGCCTCTAGACGCCTCAATTTTTGTCTGTAACAGGAGAAGTCAATCAACCAATACAAAATGGATCAAAGCAAGATATGTAAAGGTAACAAAGACCTATCAACAACAATGCACCATAGTACCCAAAACAAATCCACCTACTTTCTTCTCTAGGCATCATACAGCAAATCCTAATCTTATTTGTGGACACACATCTTCTCCTTGCCAGAGGAAAACATTAATGGTAGTAAAAGAAGTTAACTAGAGAAGTTACACTGCTGTCTACAATCAACAGTTATAGAATCCTTAGAGGAAGACTTTTCAAGCAAACATACAAGAACAAGTTCTCCAAAAGAAGATATAAATGGAATTTCAAACCTAGTTAAGGTGAGAGATAACCTTTGCTCTTCACTCATTCCGCTGTCTGACTGAGATGGAATGCTTGAATCAGCCGCCAACTCAATCCCATCAACATCGCCAGGAGCATCCCCAGCATTCTCGCTTCCAGATGATGAATAGCCTAACCCTAGGCCTCTAGAACCTCCTTCCGGTTCATCATCGCTTTCATCATTTTCTCGAGCCCACTTTGAAGATGGCAAAACAGGATCATTTTTCTCTTTCCTCATGAAGGCTTTCAGCTCAGGTGGTGGAATTGGGATGGTTGAAACCAATGTAACAGATTCTTCTCCTTTTGCAACCACCTCATCCTCCCCATAACGACCCCATCCTGTTAATCCTACAGGCCCAGCATCAACATTATTATCTCTTTGACCACTTGAATATCTCCCAGAGCTCACACTACTCTGCTTAAATTTCAAGTCCTCATCTAACTCATAGCCCCTCTGTCTCTCTGCCTCTTCAAGACTTAACAACCTTGCAACCATCATTTCTCTACCACCAACAAGAGACAATCCATTATGCCTACAGCGTCTTTCAAGCTCAGCGAGGGGAAGAGACATTAACTCTTGTGTAGCAGCTCCTCTGCCCATTGCTAAGGCAGCATCTTGGTTGACCTTAACTCCATCACCCGACTCTTCTGAGTTTGCTTTCTTTTCTATTTCAGGTGTGTCACCACATAAAGAGTGAAAAGGCACCACCCCAGAATTACTCGATCGGAGAAAAGTAGCTCGTAATCCATTCACATAAGCATCAGAAAACAGAAACCAGTCTGACCATACTTGCAAAACCTTCAGGACTCGTTCCTGCAGATTTCAAAAAGGAATCACACAGGTAAAACACCTAAAGAAACGCATCAAGAGAATTGGTCAACAATTTCCACGAAAAACAAATTTTAAGCAACCTATCACAATTACCTTAAGGGCCTCGGCAGTGATCCTTCCAGTTATACTTCGATACAAATCATTAAAGCTCTCCATTATGTCAGGCAGTGTCGCTTCGAATTTAGTGCGGTATGCAGAAGCATTTTTCACAGGAGCACTACTATTATGGAGGACATCAGAAACCAGCATAAGCCTTGCAACCTTAGTTGGGATAGGTGTCTCTTTAAGTGTTAAAGATTCTGTTAAAACCTCAACGACCTGCATTCCAACAATCATCATAGGTGAGTCAAAACGTATAATCATAAAATAAACTCCAAATTAGGCAGGATGCACATCTCACTCCATCTTATGTCATACACAGGTATAAACAGAGGTAAAGTGGTGAGTTGAGAACGACAGGTGGCAAAAGGCAACATAAGTAAAATACAGACGTAACAAGTAATATGCTCACAAGCCACCACATGAAATACTAACAGATTATCATTTGAGAAGGTATTCATACTTAAAAGCATTTTTGTAATGAGTAAAGACCTCTGAAGGCACACATTACAACAATGATAAACAGTTAATCCCCATCCCACTAATTAGTTAGAAAGAGAACTAAAGTGAAAAAACAAAATAAAAAAAGAATTATGAATCACTTAATGGGCATATCACCTCCCCAGCAGCATCAGCATTGTCTAAAGCGAAACCCATTGCCTCCTTTATCAAGTTTCTCTCCAATGTTAATGCACGCAGCATGTCCTCAAATTCATCCCTCTGCGAATCAGTTAGTGTACGTTCTGGCTCTACACGCTGCAAAGAAAAAGAAAATGACAATGAGCAATTTCACATTAAGAATTAATTTTGAATGCCATAATGTGGACATACCCCAATTCCAGCTATCTTTTCAATGGATTCAGACACAATCACAAGCAGGAGGCAGTTCACATATTCATGAAAAACGAAAGGCATGCTGCACACCCAAACACAAACAGCACGGAAACAAGGCAAAGGAAGAGAGAGAAGGATTGAAGACCCAGGAAAGTGAGATGATACCCTGCTTCTCCCAGCAGCAAATGTCGTGCCAGATTCTTTTTCATGTTCAGGACTTCGGGCAATGGGCAAGGGTGGAGGTATCCATCTAGGAAATAAATCAAGTGATGTGATCAAATTCCAGGATGTTCATTACTCTCAAACAACCAAAAGATGGCAGGCAGTGACATGGTAGCATGTACTAGCACAACTTACTACCTTCCACTACCAGTAATCATGATGAAAGGTTCTGTTCGCCATCTTTGAAGAGTGTCGCCCTGCAATAGACAAGACAGAATATGACTATAGTTCTTCTCTTGGGCCAGAAAAGTGAAGCCTAATGTTTGCCTCTCAATTCAAAACCAGATTAATATGCCAACTGGACTATATCAGTAAGTTTCACCTGAGCAAAAGAATAAAGCCTCCAGATATAATAGGTATGCTCTTTAGATCCAAGCTCAAACAAGAAACTGAAAAGTTGCTTCCCACGACCTCTCTCCATAATAGCCTGTTCAAATGCACATCCACCATCCAATACATATAATGCCATTGTATCAATCACATGCCGGAGATGATCATCCTCTGGTGGAATGACAGTTATATCAGGTATGTTAGGAGTCAAAACCTGCAGAGAAACCAAAGCGTCAAAAAATACTTTTAAGTCTGTCCAGCTTTTCATCAAATCGGAAGAGGAAGCACGATAAGAAATTGGTTGTGAGATGGATAAAACGAAACAGTCAAGAACATGCACATAATTAGCAACACAGTTTCTCAGCATTAAGCAAATCCACCCTGATACTAAAGAGACTACAAATATGAAATGCCAACAAAAGCAAATTAAACCACAAAAAGAGATTAAAATTGACCATTGGTCTTTTTACTGCAGGGCAAGAAAAAAAAGTAATCAATCACATGAAAGAGGCTCGTAGGAGATGAGGCACCTTCCCAAGTTACAAGTACGAAACAACCAGAAAGCTCAAATGAGCATATAAAAGAGCATCCCTACATGACCCACGCAAATGTTGCAAATGATTTAACTGCACTGAAGAACAGGATAATAAAGGCATACCAACTCGGAGTTCTGAGTAGGGACTGTGGTAACTGGTGGACCTGATGGACCAGACAAAATCACTGTTGCACCCTGTAAAGCACGAAATAGAATAGTTATTCATTCTCAGCCTTCAACTATTTCAGCTATGAGGCTACTCAATAGTGCAATTTCAAGACTTATATCAAGAAAGATGTTGGCTTCAAGTACAAGCTCAAAGAGGATCAGCACCAAATCTACAGCAAGCAAATCAACCGGTCTGCTTTTGAAGCAAAAGTAAGAAACCAGACCTCCTTACTCCTTATGGCCATGTGCCCTGGTGGAGGAGCAGGAAGAGCTTGTGATGGGAGAGCCACAGATTTACCCCATCCAATCTTCAATTCATACTCATAAACAACAACACCTGCACAAGAATTTGTTATTATATATGAGTAAACAGCAAAACTATAAAGCTCAACCTGTCTTTTCCCATGCAATACTAACACTAACTCAAAAATGAACGTGCCTTCAGGCTCTATAAAGGAATATGATACGTCATGAAGATGCTGGGGTTTTAACAGTTTGTTATAGCAGCTAGTCATACATTTGGTTTGCTTAATAGCCTTTGGGTTGATAGAAACCATACTTATTTATTTAAGTCCATTTGAATAGCCACAACAAAACATAAAGATGAGGAAGCAAAGAACCATTTAATGGACGAATTTAAATTTCAAGAGAGAGGCCAGCAACTAAATGAGAGAAGCTTGGTGAATTGGCAGTGTGACAGAACGAATTTGGTCCCCATGGCCGCTTGGATTGCCCTTGCATAGCTCTTTAAACTGCCATGACGTTCTATTTTGCCGTATAAAATGCACAGAAGGGGACAGAACAGATAGAAAAGCACCAAGATATCCTCCTTAGCACATTAACCACTGCATTAATTACACCAATCATAAGCAAGAACTACAAATTTCGGACCTTGCATTTCATCCTTTGCAGCCTGTGCATCAGCTCTGTTCATGAAAGCCACAAATCCACAATTTCTCTGCCGTCTTCTCTCTTCTTCTGTCCGAGGCCACATTATCTTTACACTTGCTATGGGACCAAATCTTCCGAAGGTCCGTAAAAGGAAGTTCTCATCAACCTATCACAACATTATAAGTTAAATCACTATTAGCTTTGGTCAAACATAGCACTGAATATTAGAGAAAGTTCAAGCATATCATACCTGAGGTGAAAGGTTACCAACATAGAGGTTCGTCGTCTGTGGATCACCATCATCAAATGATCCAGGAAACCTTCCACTTGGATCGAGATCATCAGGCAGTTCATCAAATCGGCTAGATGGCTGTAAAGAGAAAGAGAATCGCACCAAAAGCTAAATACGAGCATAACAAAGAATCCAAGAAAAATGCACAATTTTTTCATCACTCTCTTTCTTGCACCCGCTCCATTCTGATAAATGAACTGTATCAGCTAAAGAACACCAGAAAGTGGGTCCAAAATTAAAGGCACATACAGCAGAATTTTCACTCGGGCGGCCATCACGCCAATGTTCACGCTCTTGATTCCGTCTCTCCCTCAGTTCTTGCTCATGCTTCAGCTCCTCCATGAAATGATCTATGTTTCGTGACTTCCCTTTCTCTCTCTCTTTTGTCTTCTCCTCGTCTTTCTAAAATGTTCAATTAGATATTAATGCAAAATATTTGAATTAAGTCCATCAAAAAATCATGATCAAGAAAAAGGAAAAGAGTCTCCATAACAGATACCTTCTTTTCACTTTCTTTTCCTTTGGATGAAAGAGGGGGTGGTATGAAAGAAGGAACATACCTGAGAAGAAGGATATATCAATACCTATGTCCACTAAAACATTTCTGTCACATTATTAGAACAATTGCAGAAGAGAAGAACAGAATATCACAATAACTATATCATTTGCGAGAAGTAGGTGAGATGCTGACTCAGTCAAAACTATAATATAAGGGAATTTCTCCAGGTGTACTACATCAGCTAGAATTAGATTTTGAAGTTCAATGTATAAAGCAAAACATAAGCATAATAGCAAAGCAACACGAAAGAAGCGACTATCATTTGCATAAGAACTTGGTGCATTGAAAAAGGACCAGACGGTAATGCATCTTTTCTTTTTGCCTTTTTCTTTTTCTTTTTTTTGGGCTAAACACGAGTAGTACCCACATAGAACCTTCCCAGGAAAGTAGTGCCAGTATGTTCAACAACCGCATGATTAAGAAAATGCAAACTAAACACATAATACCCATGAAGAGAATGGAGAAAGACATAGATTGCCCAAAGCTAAATGAAATTCTTATTAAACACGGGAATTATTCTTTCATCAAACAAATAATGACGTATATTTTCCATCCCATATTGTATGCATAGTTACACTTTGCATACTATGATTCCAACCTTTTAAGTGTTCCTAAGCCTGTTCACGATTGGATCTAAAATTATTCACAAAACTAGATAGAAAAGAGAATGCAAACCGAAGATTGCAGTCACTTCTTCCAAACTACGCCCAGAGCAACAGACTATTTTCAAATTTACAAGCTCATTGGCAGTCCTAAAATGAAATCAAGCACCTGGAATTATCTGACCAGCACATGACGTCATATAAAGCACTGTGCAAAAAAATATAAACCATTCATTCAACTATTAGAAGTGAACACACAGAAACAGTGCAACATCAACTTATGAAGAGATTCCCTACATGCTTCATCACATCAGAGACTGTTAATATTGGTCCAAACCTTATGCCATCTTACCAAGCTTCAACAGCTAGAGCATAGATTGCTTTAATAGAGGAAATCAAATGCAAGCATAGAATATCATCTCTTCTGTAAAATCCAGCGAAAAAGGAAGGCTCCAAGGGATTATTATAAAGGATATCTACAATTTTTACGTTTGTGTAGCAGAGCCAGCACCCAAAGACAAATAAACCCAAATTCGAGGTTTAGCAACCTCTCCAGATCAGAACCATAGAAACAAAGCTCTAATAATTGGAACCCTATTAAATATGTATAAACCATTAGATTTCTTGCATTGGCTAATTATTTAAAAACAGGGACATAGCATAAGAGTAAAATTTAGGAAACAATTCTAAATCATGTCAGATTTAAATAAATAAATAAAAAAAGCAGAAGGAAATAGTTTTTAAGCTCAGTAGTCTCGTGCATCTATCCAATTTTTGGCCCATATAAGATTCTCCCCTATGTGTGACTTTCCTCGAAATTTAAGTATTTGCTTAAACCATGCCAGTAACTATTGAGACTAAGTAGCACAGTAGTACCAATGACCAAGGGACATATTACCCATAGGTACAGCACCAAATATAGTTTAGATATTGCGAAGAGTATAGATATCTTAAATATGCTCATGCACACTAAAAGATGTTCCAAGTTCATTCGCGATTAAAACATAATGTAATAGCAATTTCAATGTTGATATTACAAACCCAATGATTGCGCAATGCCAGTAGCTAACAAAATCAACCCCCATCTTTTAAATGCCAGTATGCAATCAGGTCACAAGACATGGAAATTGACCATAGCAATCCAATGTCCCTCAAGAATGACAAACACAATAGGTAGCGCTGGTCAAGCTCAGATGCAGCAACCACATAATGTAGAACTATTTCTTGAACACTGAGATTACAAGCTAATCACGTCTCGAGATATACGACTTCACAACAGCGCAAGCAAAAGGCAATTGGCATAGGAAAGAGGGGAACAAAAAAAATACATATCAATGGAAATAACATCAACTAAGCCATCACAAATAATCTTACACTTGAGGACCTAAATAATTACGAAAAAGGCATACATGACAATGTCATCTCCATGTGTCTCTTTTTCTACTTATGATGCCTTCGACGACAGAGGATCGTAGTGCACGGTCAGTTAAAAAGTACTTGTTTACCTACTTCCCTTCTTTGGAACAGGCATCCCATCTTTGGACTTTTCACCTGCCATCCGTGAATGAATGAAAAAGGCCCATACTTTTATTAATTTGTCCCCAGATTAGATGATAAAAATCACTCATTTACTTATACATCGCATGGATAAGTAATAATAATAATAAAAACTGACATTTAACACTAGCTTCCCGTAACTTAAAAGAAGAAAAAAAAACGTCGAAAAAACCAGATTCAGACTGCCGAGCTAACCTTCGGAATCGGCCTTCGCCCGCTCGTTCGGATTGATCAGCCCTCCTCGAACGAACGCCTTCGACCCGGGCGCATTGTCCCCTTGGAAGGACTCCACGAATTCGGCGTAGAGGCGAGCCGTCTCATCTTCGGCCCTCTGCAAGAAATCCATCAGATGAGGCAATCACGAGATTGCTAACGGAAACTCGAGAAGTTGTACAGAGCTCCGCAGAGAGGGAGAGGGAGAGGGGGAGTCACCTTCTTCTTGGCCTCTTCCTCCTCGCGGTGCTTCTGGAAGGGCGTCTTCTTGCGGGTAATGGAGAAGGAGCTCATCCTCGCATGAGGATGCCGGAACCACGTGTCGCCGCGGGGCCGGACGGATGCCGCGCGGACACTCGGAGTCAATCAGGGTTTCCGGAATCGTTCGCCGGCCTTCAATCTGAGCAAATCCGGATCGCCGGACGCGGCGTTTCTGGAGAGATGGAAGAAGGAGGAGAAGGAGGAGAGGAGGGAGGAAGACGACTGATTCGAAACCCTAGGCCAGCAGCTGCAGAGGGAGAAGAAGAAAGAAAGAGGAAGAGGAAGAAGAGGAAGCTCACGGGTTTGGGCTTCTTCCTCCGTTTCGAGATTTTTAAAAGCTTATTATCGAGAAAGGCTTCGGCCTCTTTTTTTTTTTTTTTTTTGCCCCTAATTAACGCTGGCCTGCAATTCTGCATTTACACAAAGTGAAAAATCCAAGTAAGGGCCCTCATATACCGTTGTTTTCCTAAATAAAGGCTTGAAATAGACCCAAGAGGAAGCCCTCCCTACTGTCTGTGACCGCCGCCCCATGGCCACTACCTCACCAGCGATGGGGTGGCGGCCACAAGCAGGATAGAGTCCTCCCTCTCGTGCGTTCTTTTTCTTTCTTTTTAGTTTAATATTTTTGAGTTTGGAAAAAAAAAATAAAAAATTTAAAGACCAGATTGTCTTTTCACCAAATAGTAAGATAAGACCTTTATTTGAAACTGATATCTTTTCACTTCCAAGATTTCTTATTTGAAATAAAGTACACTTTAGGTTTTTATTTGAGAAAATGATGACACTTTAGGTCCTTATTTGAGATAATATACACTTCAAATACTTATTTTAAAAAATGATGACTTAACTTCATATCTTTATTTGAGATAATATCCATTTTAAATACTTATTTAAAAAAATAAAAATATTTCGTTCTTATTTGAAACTTTTCTTTACACAGTTATAAATTTTACTTATTTAAATTTGATTTACCGATATAACATGACAAAACAATATCAACATACATAAAGGTTACAAAGCCATAAAATTTAAGAATATTATCGACCTGTCAAATCATAAAAATTTGGAGTCAATCGTGGTGTTGTGTAAATATTGCTTCGAAATGGGTTGAACAATGAAATCGGATCGAGTAAAGCAACTTGGACTTTGAGACGTGATATCAGCTTCTTTAAGGATTTATTTGCACAACGTTGTTAATGGTCGCCAAAAAAATCCTCCAAATCAAATGAAAGTACGGATAAGAATAATAAATAATAATTAATATTTATAAAGTTTTTATAAACAATCGAAAAATTGGCTGAGTTTTTCGAAAAAAACTCGAAAATGGCCACACACTTTTCTTTCCAAAAAATGACAAGTATATATAGATAGAAGCGGTCTTGCAAACTTCTTACGTGAAAATTGCGAACAAACACGTCTTTAGAAAATTGTTCGGATAAACAAATGCAACTCTTCCGAAGAAGTCGAAAACGAACAATTGCAATCCTTCGGAAAGTTAAAAACCGAATAGGTAATTTTCCAAAGGTTGTCTTGAAAAGACACAAACAAAATTCGGAATAATTTTTTTTTTTTTTTTTAGAATTTTCATTTATATTTCATTTCCGAAATTCTCAAATTAAAAGGCAACCTTTGAACTAAAAATAAAAAATAATAAATAAATAGCAAGGATTAATGCTAATTAAACCATGCGGGCGCATGGCGTGCAAAGTCTTCTTCGCACCCGCACGCGGAGTATGGTGGGTCTAACCCCACCTAATCACTCCTTTAACTACAAAAAAAATCCCACATATTTAAACGACCACTTGCTCTCACATTTTCTATGTGACAAAGTAAAAAGCACTCATTTTGTTTTAACAAACAAAATTCCAACAATCCCCCACTTTATTTGTAAAACAAAGATTTCAAAATAAAATTTTAAAAACCATACAGCCAAAGTTTCAGTAAGATTAATATACATACATAAAGGTCTCTTTCGAGTTAAACCTTTACTTAGTGCAAGTATATCAAAGCTCTATCAAAGTGACAAGTAGCTCGGCTTTAAACTTGTACTTTTATGTAATAGAACCGGACATACCACGCATACACTAATCTCTTGTTTCATCGAGAATTTCTATATTACTCCACACTATTATGGCCTTGTGCTTGATCCTGTTTCATGAGCTCTCTAGAAAGCAACCCTAACTTTCGTAAGAAGCGGCACCACTTCTAAGCTCGTATAGGTGAAGTATCTACAATGTGTTTATGTTACTATCAACACACTACAAACTTGTATCATACTTCATTAAGAATTCAATTCAGCCTTCAAAACGTAACAGACGATGCGACTTCTCATATCGAGTGGCTCGTCGGTATCAAACAATCACATTCAATAACTTGTTCTTACCCATTAAACCTTGTAACTAGTGATGTTCTAGAAAAAGGTCGAGTTACCATTATTGGTGATTTTAATTAAAGGGTTTCAGCCCCATTTCTTGTGAGGTCGTTATTACCATATGTCTTGGTAAAGCCTTCGTCAAAGGATCGGCAAGATTTTTACTTAACCTCACATAGACAATTGTTATGGTACCATCTTTAATCAATTGTCTCACATATTCATGTCTTAGACTAATGTGTCTAGACTTACCATTATAGGTGCTACTATAGGCTCTTGCCAAAGTGGCCTAACTATCACAGTGGATAGAAATAGGAGGCATAGGACTAGGCCATAATTTGATATCCAACAACAAATTTCTAATCCATTCAGCCTCTTTCCCAGCTGCCGCCAAAGCGATAAATTCAGATTCCATTGTTGAGTGAGTTATACATGTATGTTTCTTGCTCGCCCAAGATACAGCACCTCCAGCTAGTGTGAAGATCCATCCAGAAGTGGAACGCTCATCTCCCACACTTGTAATCCAACTAGCATCGGTGTATCCTTCTAATACAGCCAGATAATTATTGTAGAACAATCCTAAATTTTTAGTTCTCTTAAGATAACCAAAAATTCTAGTAATAGCTCTCCAATGTTCAGTACTTGGATTACTAGTATACCTACTCAACTTGCATACAGAATAAGCAATATCGGGTCTAGTACAATGCATCGCATACATTAAAGACCCTATAACACTTGCATATTCTAGTTGTGCTACCGCTCTACCAGTATTATAATTTAATTTAATACTAGAATCAAATGGAGTATTTATTTCTTTAAAACCAAGATGTTGAAATTTATTTAATATTTTTTCAACATAATTACATTGGCTTAAAGAATAACCCCCACTATTTTTTTTTTTTTTTTGGTGAAAGGTAAAAATATTATAGAGCTTGGACAAATGTACAAAAGATTGGATCCATAACCTACACTCTTGACCAAAAGGCAAAAGTGAAGGGGAACCGATGTAAAATAGTACAAGACTAAGAGTCACACGGAGCGAGCCAAAGCTAACAGGAGGGAAGAAAGAAAACAACCACAATCAACCGACCCTCGTACCCTCACTAAAGGAAAGGCAAATGCGGAAATGCGAATAAACAGGAACAATTAAGTAGCATCCGGCAAGGACGAGAACACCGACGAGTCGAAACCCCACCCTCTCTGAAGCCTTAAATTCTTCAGGGAAGGATAGACATTCTTAAAGGTGACCACTTTGTCTCGAACAACCTTTATAAGGTGATTCTTAAGTGCTGGAATGACAAGAGATTCTCCCCTGAAAATGATAGCATTCCGTTTCTTCCATATAAGATGGCATAGAGCACCGAAGGAAAACCAGGCAATTCTATGATAAAAATCATTTCCTTTAAGGAATTTCATGGCCCGCGCGAGCACTTCATCCTAACACCTATTTCTCCAAGGCAAGTTACACCTGGCGGCTCAGAAATAGGCTAAAGAAGCCGAGGTGCGACACCCAAAGAAAAGATGATCTATAGAATCAGGGACTTCGCTGCAAAAGGCACACACATTATAATCAATATGCCCATAGGATAGGAGTAGAACCTGAGTGGGAAGCCGCTTTTTTGCGATTAGCCACAAGATGAATTGGTACCATGGAGGAACGTCATTATCCCAAATAAGAGGAGCCCATTTTACGTGAGGTTTCTTGGGTCTGATGAGATTCCAAGCCGATGCAACCGAAAAGGATCCCGACGGATGAGGACACCAAGTAAATTTGTCATTAATCGAAGATAACACCGGGAGCGGGATAGCCCACCTCACCAACATCTCCTTCAAAGTACTACCAAGAGGAGTGAAAAGATCAGCTACAACCGCATGATCTGGAACTTGGAGGCTGTTACTAAATGATGGAGGAACGAAGACATCCAACAGCCCGCATGGTAGCCAATAATCATGCCATAAGGACACGGAAAAACCATTTCCAATTTTCCACATGAAAGATGTTCGAAATTGGTACCTTAGCTGGAGAATTTTCTTCCAGGACCAAGAGCACGTCCCCGGTTGGTTGGCAATCCAGAAGTTCCTCTTCGGTAGGAAGATAGAATGGATCCATCGACACCACAAAGATTCTCTGTCAGAGAAGAGGATCCATATGAACTTAATCATGGAAGCTTTGTTGCAGTCCTTGAGAGAGCGAATACCCAGTCCTCCTTCAGATTTCGGACGAGAAACGTCCTCCCATGCGACTTTAGCTCCACCACGGCCAAGGCCCGTTCCTTTACAAAGGAATTGCCTCATAATTCGCTCAATGCTTGCCAAGACCGCAGCCGGAAGTGTAAAAACGCTCGTCCAGAACGCTTGGATAGAGTGAAGCACTAAACGAATAAGTTGAAGTCTTCCAGCAAAGGATAAAAAACGATGAGACCAAGACTGTATTCTAGCTGTAATACGATCTGTTAAAGCAATACAATCTGATTTGGACAATCTGGAAGAGATGATGGGAACTCCCAAGTAACGGACGGGGAGTTTCCCTTCCTGAAATCCAAATGCTCACAAGATTCTATTCCGCATGGCCAAATCACCACCCGAAATAAAAATCTCGCTTTTACTCTTGTTAGGGAACAAACCACTCCAAGAGGAAAAAATATCGAGCCCTCTTTTGAGCATAGAGACCGACTTCCAATCCGCTTGGCAAAAAAGAAAAACATCGTCTGCAAAGAACAAATGAGAAAGCTAGACTGGTTTGCATCTCCAGTAGTATTTGAAGTCTTGATTTGCCGTTCGAGATGCTAGAATGCCCGAAAATACTTCCATTACTAAGGTAAACAAATAGGGGGACATAGGGTCCCCTTGGCGGAGGCCACGCCCTCCCGGAAAAAACCCATGGAGATCACCGTTTATAGCTATAGAGTATCTGGGTGTTCTGACACAGGCCATCACTAATCTAATAAATCCTTCAGGGAATTGGAAGGCGAGGAGAATATTTTCTAAAAAGTCCTAATCCACCGTATCATATACCTTGTGGAAGTCTACTTTTACCGCACACTTAGGAAGATACGGCTGCAAATGGAATCCCGCAAACAATTCTTGGGCAAGGAGAATATTATCTCTTATTCTCCTCCCTTTGACAAATGCATTTTGGGATTGACTGACAAGATCATTTAAAACCATCGCTATACGATTGGCTAGGATCTTAGTAATCACTTTATAAATGATATTACAACATGCAATTGGCCTAAAGTCGGAAATAGCAGTAGCATTTGGAATCTTAGGCACTAGAGCAAGAATTGTTGCGTTTACCTCTTTCAGCAGTCTCCCCGATTGAAAGAAGTCCTTGACAGCCAGCAACACCGATGGACCGACAATCTCCCAATTGGATTTGAAAAACTCGACCAAAAAACCGTCAGGACCCGGGGCCTTACCCCTGGCTAATGAGAATAAAGTGGATTTGATCTCCGCATCCGAAACCGTCTCATTGAAGGTTCGGATCTGCTCGGATGTCAATGGCCGGCGAATAACCTTCTTTAGATCCTCAACAGATGGCTTGGATAATGCCTCGTGAGGGGATAACAAAGAAGAGAAGAAATTGATGAACACTTGGGGCACAACCAGAGGTTCCGAGGTTACTGCACCAGATGGATCTTTGACGGACAGGATCATGTTATTGAGCTGCCTCCTCTTCACAGAATGATGGAAGAATTTCGTGTTTTTATCTCCCTCTTTCAGCCATCTAATTCTCGACTTCTGGCGGTAGAAAGACTCTTCATGATTTCTCAATTCAATAAAGGCGCGACGACAAGATGCTTCCCTTTCAGCAAGATGAAGATTCGTGGGATCAACTTGGAGATCGGATTGAACAGCGTACAGGGCCTCTCTGGCCTCAACAGCTCTTAACGAAATCTCCGAAAAGGCATCCTGGTTGAGGTGCCTAAGGCGAGCCTTAAGCATCTTAAGCTTGGAGACTAATTGAAACATAGGAACGCCTCTAACCGGTGAGCTCCAGACCTGATGCACTATGGTCTTGAAGTCGGGATGATCCTCCCAGAATTCAAATTATTTGAAGGGCTTCCTCCTTCAGGGAGGATGAAAAACTCTAACCACAATTGGAGTGTGATCGGAGATACCTGGATTAAGGAAAGCCGCTTCAGAGAATGAGAAGTCAATGTTCCACTTGTTATTAACCAATGCACGATCTATCTTCCTCATCTTCCTCAAATTTCCGGAGGAGGTAGTCCAGAAGTAACGAAACCCGACAAATCTAAGGTCCATAAGCTCTGTTTGAGTCAAGCAATTGGCAAATTCATCGAAGTAAGGAATCCAATTGGTGGAGCTTCCAACACGGTCAGATGGATCTTTTATCGCATTGAAGTCGCCCGCAACTAACCACGCAACATCTTGGAAGATTTCGTTGTAATGCTGAAGGTCCTCATAGAGAGGCCTCCTACGGACAAAAGTGTGTTCTCCATGGACAGTAGAAATGGAGCAACTCCAGCCGGATAGGATACAGTTAAGAGAACCATGAATAGCTTGGTCCGTAATAGAGATAGGACAAAAAGAGACAATTTCCGGGTTCCAACCAACCCCAATCCTCCCGCGAGGAGAGCAATTGTAATTAGCAATCCAACTCCACCCCCTAATTAGAGAGGAGGATATAGAATCAAAAAACTCCTCTGGCACTTTGGTTTCAAGCAAACCAATGAGGCACAACTTATTTACCGTAACAAAACGCCTCACTTCGGCTCGCCTTAACGGATCCAGAATACCCCTTATATTCCAAAACCCAAAAAACATCCAAAAAATGAGGGGCAGGAGGCTTACCTCTTTCTAGAGGCTTTGGAGGCCGTAGCAGCCTTCTTCGGACCCATTGGAAGGGGAGAGTCTTCTAGCAATTTGGCCAACTGATCCTGGATATTTGCAGCTAGTTGCACAGGCGGTTTTTTTGGTGAAAGCTCCCCATCAACCGAGCTATCATCATCAGACGAATCATGGATGCTGGAATTGTAGATGTCTTCAGAAGTCTCTTGGACCACCAAAGCAGACTCCAAAGCAAACGGGTCCGCTGGAGGAGGCAATGCAGTACCAGGATTATGCTGCACTTCTTGAGGGTCATCCTCTTGAGCCTTGGAGTCTGGCTTTAGAGCCTGACCTTCTTCCATTAAGGGAGACAAGCCAAAAGACGCAGTAGCATTGGAAGCCTTGTGAGACGCTTCAACAGCCGCTGCTACTCGTGCTGCCTGCTTCTTTTTCTTCTTCTTATTCTTGCGTTTCACTTGCTTCCACTCTGGATCATTCGTTTCTGCAGGTTCAATCAGAACACTATTGTGAGAAGCCATCATCTTGGACGGAGCAGGTGGAGCCGTCTGGGGAGAACTAGATTCTCCAATATGTACTGATCTAATGCCATTTACACCAACAGTATGTTCTGCAGAAACCGATTCCGATTGGAGGTTATGGAGGTTATCCCTATCATGCACAGGTGCAGGTTGTAAGGCCACTTCTTTCCCTTTGGCTAGCTTAGCAATAGCTTCAAGATTCCCCTTAGGAGTACCCGCATTCGCCTCTTCTGCAAATGCATCAGCAACAGATGCAGGAGCAACATTCTTACACGAATGGCCAAATATACCACATTTAAGACAAGCTAGTGGTTTCCATTCAAACTCGACTTCTACAATATCAGCTTTTCCATCCGTAATCAACTCAATCGTTTCATAAATGGGGTGCTGTACTGTTATCTCTACACAGACGCGGGCGAAGGATATCATAGACATCTTCTCAGTTCTTTGGTCCACATATAGTGGCCTTCCAATAGCACTCGCCACTTTGCCAATAGATTGAGCAGACCAATAGGCAAGGGGAAGATTTCTTAGTCTTATCCATACCGGGACAGTCATATGCGAGTCCTTTCTGAGCTCCACACCCGGTTGCCATTGCTGCAGCATGAGAGGAATTCTAGCAACAGTAATAGGACCGCCTTCCAGGATTTTACGCCTGAAATCCTTATCTGTAATGCGCAGAAGGAAGACTCCCCTGCCATTAGATAGAATTTCCTGCAACGTCGGCCCCCAGGCTCTTCTAAGGGCCTCCTCAACGACCTTAAACGGTAAATTTTTTCCGATAAAGTAACCCACTAGACAATTGTAGAGCTTTAGATCAGCTGCCTGTATATCGGAATCATCCATATGAACAACAGGCTTGTTACTTATAATCAGCGGCGGCGAATACTCCAGATCATATCCTTTGTTTGCCGCACTTGCAACCGCAGCCCAAGAACGAGGAATAGCGGTTCTAGAGACACCTCTTGAAGAGGGCCGTTTAGACTTAGATCTACCCCTGTTCGGTCGGCCTCTACCAGCTACAGGGGAAAGTCACGAATTCGCTGGAGCACCAGCTGCAAAAGGAGCCCCACGGTTT
The DNA here is from genome assembly GCA_017140255.1 of Eucalyptus paniculata subsp. matutina. Classification (NCBI taxonomy): domain Eukaryota; kingdom Viridiplantae; phylum Streptophyta; class Magnoliopsida; order Myrtales; family Myrtaceae; genus Eucalyptus; species Eucalyptus paniculata. The sequence goes on along the minus strand of CM029437.1, from coordinate 70,816,279 downwards.
CCCGCAACCAAGGAAGGGCCAACTGAGGGGTTTCGCATATTCATATGGGGGGATGAAGGTCGAAAACTCAACCCCTTATCCTTCCCATGGTTCCGAATCGCATCATTTTCCATTGCAGAAGAATTCGAAAACCAGAACAGCAAACCCTAACCCATCGATCACCAATCAGTCCGCAAGAAGAAGACGTACCAGGCAATGCTTCGAATGGGTTGAAAGGGCAACGCAAGGCGCCTCTTGTCGCCAAATTTCGGGCCAAACCGTTGGCTAAACCGAGCAGGATCGCGATCTCCAGCTACGCAGGAACAGTGCAGAAATCGGGCAGATTGAGAGCATCTGTGAACAGTACCATAACCCCCACTATTTTTCTTAACTTTAATACCTAAGATAGTATCTACTTCACCCAAATCCTTCATTTTAAACATGGAAGTTAGATACTTCTTAGTTTTATTAACTCCAGTCATATTCGTTCCAAAGATAAGCATATCATCAACATACAAGCACACTAAGACACCATAATCTCTAGTGAATTTAGAGTATATACACTTATCGGCACTATTATTGATGAAACTATTTGACAATATGACCGAATTAAACTTTTCATGCCACTGCTTAGGAGCTTGCTTAAGTCCATAAAGAGACTTAATCAATTTACATACTTTTCTTTCATTTCCAGGAAGAACAAAACCCTCCGGTTGTTCCATGTAAATCTCCTCATTTAAGTCTCCATTTAAGAAAGCAGTTTTAACATCCATTTGATGAACACAAAGATCATAAATGGAAGCTAGAGCAAAAAGAACTCGAATGGAAGTTATACGTGCAACAGGAGCATATGTATCAAAATAATCTATTCCTTCATTTTGTCTATATCCCTTAACTACAAGCCTAGCTTTAAAAGCTTGAATGGAACCATCAGAATGATATTTTCTTCTAAAAATCCATTTGCACCCAATAGGTTTTGATCCTTTTGGTAAATCTACTAATACCCAAGTATTATTGGACACAATTGAGTCCATTTCATCATTCACAACTTCTTTCCAAAATGAAGCATCTCTAGAAGACATAGCATCATCAAAGCTTTTAGGATCATCTTCTAAATTTAATACTAAAGGGTATTTATTTACCACATTATTATCTCCATTTCCTTCAACAAGAAAAACATGAGTAATAAAATCAGGACCTAAGTCTTTTATTTTCCTAGCTCAAGTACTTCTCCTTGGTTCAATCATGTCTTTAGAATCATTCATTTCTTTCTCTTGAGAATCACTTTGAGCTTCCATATGTCTTGAATTATTTTCAATAATTTCAGAACTTGTAAAACATTTATTCTCAAAGAATTCAACGTCTCTCGATTCTATTATGACATTGGACTCTAAATCAATAAGCCTATAAGCTTTACTATTTTCAGCATACTCTACGAAAACACTTTTAATAGCTCTAGAACCAAGCTTTGTTCTCTTAGGATCTGGAGCTTGGTAGTATGCCAAACACCCCCACACTTTAAGATATGACAAATTTGGCTTTCTACCTTTCCATATTTCATAAGGGGTTATGTCATTTTTCTTGGAAGGCATTCTATTATGAATATAGCATGCAGTGAGTAATGCTTCTCCCCAAAGATTAATTGGTAGCTTTGAATTTGGAAGCATACAATTAACAATTTCTCCAAGAGATCGATTTTTCCTTTCAGCTAAACCATTTTGTTGTGGAGTATATGGTGCTGAAGCTTGATGAATAATACCATGTTCTTCACAAAATGAAGAGAATTCATTTAAGAAATATTCTCCACCTATATCTGATCGTAGAACCTTAATTTTCCTTTCTAATTGATTTTCTACTTCAGCCTTATATTTCTTGAACATGATAAATGCTTCATCTTTCGATCTCATGAGATAAACATATAAGAACCTACTACAATCATCCACAAAGGTAATAAAATACCTTTTACCTCCACGTGTTAGCATACCATTAAATTCACATATATCACTATGAACCAAATCCAATAAATTCAAATTTCTTTTAACACTAGGAAATGGCTTCTTAGTAAGTTTTGACTTAGCACATATTTCACATTTGTCAAATTCGCCATTAAAATTTATCAAGTCTAATTTTCTCATATTCTTCAAATAACGAATATTTATATGTGCCAATCTACTATGCCATAAAATTGAAGACTCGACAATATAAGTAGAATTAGAAATATTATTATTGATACTCAGTTGATACATGCCATCATTGGCATAACTCTTCCCAACAAACAGCCCATTTTTCGAGAGGATAACCTTGTCGGATTCAAACAAAACCCGAAACCCCCTCTTACAAAGTAAATCAATAGAAACTAGGTTCTTTCTAATTTCGAGTATAAATAACACATTAAGAAGAGTTATCTTCTGTTGACACCTAAATTTTGGCGACCCATTTAGTCATTTATCGCCTTAAAAAATTAGGGATTAATTTTATCCCTGAAAAAAATATTAATTACATAGCATATAGATTTAGGTGCATTTGTTTTTAATTTGCATTTTTTTACACTTATTTATTGGACCAATGGCGGATGGGTCAAATTAGTGATTTTAGGTTTTAAATTAGCAGGGTCGGGCTAGGCCCACGAAAAAGAGTACAAATTGGCCCGAGCCCGTTTTCTGAAATTGTGATTTGAAATGAGGATTTTTGAAATTTAAGAAAATTGGGTTTTTATCTTATCTTTAAAAATCAACGGAAAATATTTAGGAGATAAGAAAAATAAGAGGATTTTGTGATTCGGAGGTTATAGGAAAATCTTCATGTATATTGAAAAGTGGATGAGATATTTCACGAAGATCATATCTTATTTGCCTATAAAGGGAGCCGTGTACGATGAGGGGAGGGGGTACGTAGAGGGAGGCTTCTCTCGAGCTCTAGTTCGAAAAAGAACACACAAAAGAAGAAAAAAAAGTTCTTTCATGCGGTGGCTCTTCATTCGTGCCTTTGAAAAGTCAACACAAAAAGTGAGGTTTTGAAAGTGTGCAGAGAGAAAACAGTAGAGAGAGAGAGGACGGACTGAGGGACAAAGTGCGACTGTAGAGAGGAAAAGACATCTACTGTGCTTCTTCTTCGTTGCTGAATTTTCTGCAGATTCGCTTGCGTCCATGCTATTACGCTCCCACCGCCGCTCGACCCCGGCGAAGCCGATTCTACCTTGCGACTCGACGCCACCACACAATCCTGCGCCGACGCTGCCCGAGTCTCGCGGACCCGATTCCGCCTCTGCTCCGCTCCCGTGCGCTCGCGAGTCGCTGTCCACGCACCCAACGATCGCTCCCGTGACGCCGCGACCCACCTTGGCCCGCAACCTCCGCCCACCGAAGCTCGCGAGACCGGACTTGAGCCGACCGCCCTAACGCCCCCCGCTTAGCTGTGTGCGACCCGCAACAATCGGGTGCCCCGCGGTGGCTGCCACCACCTCGCCTTGGCCGCTCGTCACCTCGCGTCCTCGACGCCCGTGAAGCTCCGCATCGCACCACCGCGCCGGAGTGCCACCTAATCCGCACCTTCTGCAAAGAACCGACGCCGCTCGAATCCGAACCCCCGCATAGCACCTCTTGTTTTCGCAATTGGCGGTGACCCGCGAGTCCCCCACGCCGGCCTTCGCCGTTCCGCTTGTTGCCGGAGCTTTTCCGCCACCGGTTGCCCTCGCCGGAGCTCCGACCCAACATGACCACCTGTCCTTGGAGACCTACGAGCAAGGTGTGCTCGAGAAGGCGAAAAAAGAAAACAGAAAAAGAGAAAAAAATAGATTAGGTAGTTTCTCTTTTATGTTTTTATTATTATTTCTTTAATATTCTGTTTTAGTGGAGTTATTCCTTAATATATTATTGATATTCCAACATGAAATAGTCCCTTAAGCTAGGGATTGACAGTCCGATTTTCGCGCCCGAAATCCGACTCGCAATCTCTTACAAAAATCGACAATCCAATCCAAGCCTAAGATTCGATTCGCGATTTAATTTAAAATTGGCCAACCCGATCTCATGCGCGAAATATGGTTCGCTAATTTTTGGATATCAATCTTATCTTGTTTGATTTGTTATCGTCAAGTTGGTCGATCTTATTTTCATAAAATAAAAATCCAAAAAATATTTGAGCTAGGAATAGATTTGCTTTAGAATATTTCTTGTTTAGGATTAAAATTGCAATCTTATTTCGAAATTTAAAAATCCAAAAAATATTTGAGCTAGGAATATATTTGCTTTAGAATATTTCTTGTTTAGGATTAAAATTGCAATCTTATTTCGAAATTTAAAAATCCAAAAATGTTGAATTAGGTTTTTATCTTTTTTTATTTAGAATAAAAACTTTATTTTGAATCATGAAAAAGAAAACCAAAAAAGAAAGCACATTCATTTAGGATGTTAGTTTTATCATTATTTGAATTGCATGTGAAAATTTTAATCTCGAAATTAATTAAAAAAAAAACACAAAAAATCATCATGCATATATCATGTTGAATTAAGGCGTTCTTTGCACGTCATCGCATATTAGATAAATTGCATGGTAGATTAAGATAATATCTTAGTTTAAATTAGGATTTAATGTGACTTGATCCTTAGTTTAAATTGGATAGAATTTTAATTTAGTTAGATCATTTTTGCATTTTTAAATAGAAATATCAAATGCACGTCATTTAGTTCTTATTAGGTTCATTTAATTAGAACCTCCTCGTCATTAAACTAAGTCATTTAATAAATGTCGCGTGGCATATAACTCGCATACTAAATTGTATGTTGCGTGTCATTTTGGTATGTCATTGCATCGCATTACCTGTCATTAGAATTAGGTCATTTGATTAATTTAGATTGCATATTTAATTGTTGCATTTCTTTAATTTCAAATTTCATGGAAAATATAAAAGAATTAGAATGAATTCATCTCATGCTTTAGGATAGATTGCATGCTTATTTATGACATACAATTTTGGTCATGTTATCATATTATTTCATGTTAGAATAGTGACATGCATTGCATAAGTCATCATTTTCATTAAATAAAGTGAAAACAAAAATTGAAATTGCGTGTTAATTAGAAATCATATCTAGGGTTGCTTATTTGAATTCTTATTTAACAATGCAGATGATTTCGTTGCTTTCGGTAAGTTCTGCATCATTTAATTATTTTCTTGGGTGTTAAATTGGTGATTTGCGCACTGCATGAACACCTCACATGTTAGGAAAATAGATTTAAAATCAATCCAAATTGCTTGCCAAATATTTTTCAAAATAAAAAAAGGTACCGAAAGGGCGTTAGAGAAATCTAACGTAACCAAGTCCCGTCGCCTTAATCTCTGGTTTGTAGGAGTAAGGTAAATCTCCCGTTACTTTACTAGGGTTTCTAATTGACCCATCAAAAATAGATTAGTGGCGACTCCTGATTAAAAATTAATTGCATGTTAAGAACTCAAACCTAAGTCGCGAATTGGTATGGGCTTGGGAGAGTCCGAGTTAAGTCTAGGCTTAACAATCCATTAGCCAAACCCTAGGTGGTCCAAACCCGAAAAATTTTGGTCGCAACATCTTCTTTCTAGAAGTGAAGCCTATCTCCACCGTGCCTTTTCCAGCAACCTTTGCAAAAGATCATTATTCGCCATCAGGACCTCTTGAACATTTGAGTTAACAATTTCTTCAAATTGCTTGAACATGTACTAGTCCTTGCACACATGGACTGTTGCTCCAGAATCTATCCACCAACCGGATTGAACAGTGGTATAATTAATTTCAAAAACCATAGCCATCGCATCATTGATTTCAGAAATTTTCATGTTCGAAAACATGTTTGAAATCATGGCTACATAATTTTCTTCAACCAGATTTGCATCTGCTTTCACTACCGGAATTTTCTTGTCCTTTGAAATGCTCTTGCGGTGAATGCAATCCTTGGCGTAGTGTCCCTGTTTGCCACAAACAAAACAGCAACCATTTTGCTTCTTTTGTGTTCTCTTGAATTTATGCCCCCCGCTTTTTACTTTGAAGTTCTGGCCGAATTTCCGTTTTTTATCCACAAAATTCACCTTGGAATTGTACAAAACAGAATTATCACGTAAACGTGACTCTTCCTCAATGCGAAGATGTTTCTGTATTTGCTCCAAAGTAAAGTCCTCCGACTTATGAATCAGCCTTTTTCCATAGTCTTTCCAACTTGGAGGCAATTTCGCAATAATTGCTTCAACTTGAAAAGCTTCTGGAATATCAATCTTGAGAGCACGAATTTTATTCACAATCACTTGCAATTCATGAACTTGTTCCAGCAAGGGCTTAGTATCAATAAACTTGAAATCAAAATACTTTGCAATTAGATATTTGTTGGTACCTTGCTCCTCCGCTTTGTACTTGAATTCCAGTGCATTCCAAATTTCTCTGGCCGACTTCATTTCAGTGAATAAGTCGTACAAACGATCGGAGAGTGTGTTCAGAATGTGTCCTCGACAAAGTAATTCATCCTCCGCACGTTTCTTCTTTTCCTTATTAACCCTCTCAATGGCTTCCGCACTTGGTTGTCCTCCATCGAAAGTAGGCTTAGGATCTTCTATAGGCGCCAAGTTAGTATCCAGTATGTAGGAAGTCTTCAGAGCAGTGAGTAAGAATATCATCTTGTCCCTCCAACGAGCAAAATTGTTCCCATCGAACCGGTCCAGTTTGACCATATCTTGATTCATAACTTTGATTGTCTCCGACTCCATTGTAGCAAAATAAATCCTTAAAATTGTTGTATAAATATTGCTTCGAAATGGATTGAACAATGAAATCGGATCGAGTAAAACAACTCGGACTTTGAGGCGTGATATCACTTTCTTTAAGGATTTATTTGCCCCACAACATTGCTAATGGTCACCAGCAAAAATCATCCAGGATACAACAAAGTCTTGGATGAGAATACTAAATAGCAATTCTAGTATTTCTTCAGGGTTTCTCTAAGAAACAATCGAAAAATTGGCTGCAGTTTTTCAGAAAGAATACTCGAAAATGACCACACACTTTTCTTTCCGAAAAATGACAAGATATATATGAAACATCTTTCGCAACTCTTCTGAAAATTGCGAACAAACACGTCTTTAGAAAATTGTTCGGATAAACAAATGTGACTCTTCCGAAGAAGTCGAAAACGAACAATTGCAATCCTTCGGGAAAGTTAAAAACCGAATAGGTAATTTTTCAAAGGTTGTCTTGAGAAGACACAAACAAAATTCGAATAATTTTTTTTTTTAGAATTTCGAATTTTCATTTATATTTCATTTCCGAAATTCTCAAATTAAAAGGCAACCTTTGAACTAAAAATAAAAAATAATAAATAAATAGCAAGGGATTAATGCTAATTAAACCGGGGAAGCTAGCGAAAGTGCAAAGTGCTAATCGCGCACTGCATCGGGTATGGTGGGGTCTAACCCCACCTAATCACTCCTTTAACTACAAAAGGAAATCCCACATATTTAAACTGACCCACTTGCTCTCACATTTTCTATGTGGGACAAAGTAAAAAGCACTCAATTTGTTTTAACAAACAAAATTCCAACATGTGGTTCATATAAAAGGGGCTTTTCATTACTTGACAATCTAGAGCAATTCAAGCAATTTAAGTCCGTATTTTTTTCCCCGCTTATTCCTATTATAAATTTAGCACTCTTTGAAGTTTAACCTTTACTGATGGCCAAAAATATTCCATCCATATCCATGAGAATCTCCTAAGATTGATGATTACCTTCTTTTGCGTCTAATTTTTATTTCATAACCGAGTAATCAACGTTGTGTTTGTTTCAGCATCCTTTGCAATTGCCAAACAAAAATGACACGAAGGTTTCAAACTCTTTATGATTCGCGGAAAATTTGATACTCATGAAAAATATTTTTAGAGAATTCATTTTTCAATAAAATATTTATAATTTCTGGTGTTTTGCATGGAAACTGGCTTTTCTCGAATGGAAGTTCGGATAATTTTTTTTATTTTATTTTTAAGTACAAAAAAACATCTGAGCTCGAGGAGTTTGCTTAAATATTCAGATTATCAGGCAGATGTTGACAAGCAATGCAACCTTGTTTGGAGTTGGAGGGAGCCAGAAAACTTCTCTAACTAAACGTGATTTGTCGTTTTTTCTTATATATAAGAAAAATGAGTTTCTAACTTATCACTAGTAGGAAAAATATATTAATCTTTATCTGATTATTAAGTTGCCATATAGGAAGTAATTATCGCTAGTGACAACCATAGTAGTCGATACTTGATAACATAGGGAGAGATTCTTCCCACCTGATAGAGTCATTTTTTATTATAATATTCTAAGTACCCTGGCAAATTTCAATTATGTGCTTAAACTAGTAGGACTCATGCATTGAATCATTAACTTCTTAAATATATCCAACAGAAATCTTGCCATGATATAAGGATGCTCTAGTGAGTTCTATTGGTAGTATAGCATGTTCCCTTAGGGGATCGACTAGTAACATTTAGGAAAATGGCACCAGAGATACACCGAAATGTTCTTCTACTCTTCTTTTTTTCTTTTTATCAAAAGTGTTCCTTTACTTTTAAAAACATTACAAGATAGTTAATCATTATTTTCATTTGTCAATCAATCTTCGTTGACATAGACCATTTGATTGTTAAATGTGCACAGAAGTACATATGGCCGATTTTGATTGATGGGATTGTGGAGTCTTGACTAGGAAAGTAATATCTAAGGAAAGTTATTTTTAACTAGTAATAACATATATGTAATTTCGACCTTAGCTTTGTATCCCCTAAACACTTACTTTATATATATATAGACGATATTACTTATAATCACAACTTGTAACTCTAATGTTGATAGTGACAGTAAAGAAATTACTTAGTACAGCACCATCATTTTTCACTTTCTAATTGTGACATGGCTTTTCTATATAAAAATCAATTGTCTTTTTTACTTTCGCATTCCTAACAATGGTATTCAGAGGAACAACGAAAGTGCAAAGATACACAAGGGGAAGGTGAAGATTGAGCAGGTCAACATCGAGGATTTTGATTTTTGGAAAATGCAGTTCGAGGATCAATCATATAAGAAAAACCTGCATCAGCCTTGAGAAGCCCCAAACGTGATTCGTACGAAACCAAGCTTACACAAGTAGTGCTTCCCATTCTGGTCAGAGCAACGTTTTATAATCTTGACTGCATCACTAGAAAAACAATTCGCATCTGTCCTAATCATAGTGTAATTTTTTAACAAAACTGGGAGAGCCCAAAACTCAGAGACAGATCTGGTCAGTTCGCCATGACATAGAGCTAACCAATAATTTTTTTACATAGAATTTTGAGGCACAGGTACAGTCGATGCAGGACTATTGTGCTAGTACTCAAATCGGTTTTAGCTCCTTTGTCCCCTACGATGTTGCTTGGCTAAGGGAGTTTGAAGTGACTGCCCACTTTGCTAGATGAATTTCTTGTCTGTAAATTATGGATGTTTAGGTTGTACTTGACTCGAAAGGGCTACTAAGTATACAATTACCGGTGCTTCTACTGGACGAGGCAAACTCGCGAGATGAAACACCCAGGAGCCAGCGGATTCAGTGCCTTGTTTACTGCAGGATCAGCTTCGTGTTACTCCTTTCACGAGCTGAAGCCATTCCTACCTCAGCATGTGGACAAGCTTATAAGCTGGTGGACAATCTGCAAATTTTACTCGGCAACTCCCACACCGGATCGATCAACTGGCGAAACACCTTTTGTATCAGTAATGCCAAGCACATGGTTCAATAACTATCTCGATATACACACAAATGGAGTCTCCCACGGAGAGAGAGAGAGAGAGAGAGAGAGAGCCATATTCTCACAACATCATATAGTTTTCTAGTAACACGAGTTTACAATCTTCAGATCCAAGGTCCAACTCCTCAGGCAACTGAAGGAGCTTGTAATAGAATAATCGGAAACCAGATCTCACATTGCTCACTATTCTCGAGTATAAACCATGAAAAAGGAAGTTGTGATCAGGGCTTGAGATCAGCCCATACATCTTCATGATACAAGGCAGTAAAAACACTTTTCCAAGAACCTCGCGCATATACCATCTCTCCTGAAACCAAATTCTACATATTACACAGACGATTACCAAATACTGCTTTGCCAGATCGAGCAAGACTCTCATCGTGCCATCTTCTTCAGGTGTTGAAAGGTGCGTTGTTTAATCCACTCTCTGTCATAGGGCAGATATGCTTGGATACTATGATCATAACTGCAGGTCCAAATAAAAAGGCAAGGACATTAGCATTATGACGAAAGAATAAGGCCTTATCACATAAAATAATAGGATTATCACAACAACCACTGTTCTTGCATGATGGAGTCTGGTAACATAAGAGGTTGAGTAATAAATATTCACAGAAGCCTCTTTGCATTCCTTTCTGTAAACATATGAAAGTAATTTTCTAGGATGTATTCTGCCGGTAAACACTTCACCTAGATTAGCAAAAGTTCAAAATTTACTGGTGGCCAGTAGAATGATGTATAGACAATCAAAGAAGACAAATTTCAAGATAAATTCATGAAATGTTAAATCTGAAAAATAGATAGAATGAAGAAACCAAGACAAATCAAATAGGCAGAATGTTAAATCTGAAAAATAGATAGAATGAAGAAACCAAGACAAATCCAATTAAACCAATCACTTCTATTGCAAAGCACACAGTCAATGTACACAATTGAAGGTTTCTTTAAAAGAAGGTCCAATAAATTAAAGTATCCACGAGCAAAGCACTTCTCAATGGTACAACAAAAGACAAACATAAAAAGAAAGTCCCTTCTCTAGATTTATGAGGAAAAGAGATTTAAAGGAAAACTTAAAACAAGGAGAAACAATATCGTAATAGCTAAAATTCTTCTATTACTCCATGCAAAATCCTAGAACTTCTTTTCGGCAGGTAAGCCCCATTCAGCAACAGAACAAGTATTTCAATCCTTTTTTAGGCAGATGAGAAAGCATACTGCATGGTGCATATAGCATGAGAGAGAGAGAGAGAGAGAGAGAGAGATACATACACTAGAGCACTCAAGTCCGTGAGACCATCCATGAAATTGTAAAGATCTGTAATATCATAAGTGATGTTTCTGATGGCAGGATTTAGCTCCTTGAGTTTTCTTTCATATAATCCGCATATACCTGCACAAAAATGCATACAATTAGAGTATTTAACTATATAGTAGCCCTCTAATATTGTGAAATGTTCTCAATTTCCTTTTTCTGTTTGGAGGTGGGTGGTGTTGGGAGAAAATAGAGGAATTGGCCCTTTCCTTGACCACACCTGTGTGAGTTTAAACTAAAGATTTCCACTGACTATGAATTCAGTGCATGACTAAAGAGTGGCAGCCTATTTAACATAGCTCCATCAAGGACGCTGACACTATGCATCGCTTTCAATCTATTTATATCCTAAAATACATGCATTTGGTTTGGTTGTAATAAATACAATGGCAGGCCTTGCTGGACGACAAATATTGGAACAAACTTGACCCTTCTTTCAATCAGATATCAGCCATTTTTATGAATTTCACTCAGAGGGCGAAGTTCGCCCATTCACCCACTTAGATTAGCAAAGTACACAAAACCTGAAATCATACTGCTCTAATAAGCATCTTTCACCCTAATCTTTCAGACTCGAATGAGAAATATGCACCATTTTGATGCATTGTCAACTTGCTGGAAGATAATCTGTTTGCTGGAAGTTTCAACAAACTCACAGCTCCACTTCTAATTGCAGATACATACTCTTGGCATGATAGACAATCGATGCATAAAACAAGATATTTCCAAGTCTCAGAACTTCTCTTTCTTAAATCAGTTGTCGATGAATGAGTGATGACAAAATAAAACAGGACTAGCAAATGCCTTCTCCTATCCCAGGACAAGCAAAATCAAATTCTTGTTTCTTATCCCTTACACGCACTTTGCACATACAGAGATTGCGAGAGAAAATCTACAACTGTGCTGGTAAGATAAAGCAGCGTCTCTGGTGATGCTTAATGCAAAAAAACACAGATCAAAAACTCATCGAAAGCTATTCACTTTTCTTCATCTAATAAAGGAAGATCGATGGTGGTTAGAACTATCAAGAAATATCAGTGCGATATCTAGCATTCATACCATCCATAGCTTGACTCACAGAGCCATAGTCCATGAAAGTCCTGCTTGCCCTGTTTTGAGAAGTCTGCATGAGAATGATCGTGTGCCTGTTCGCCTGTCACGTAAAAGCACGAAGAACCGCCCATCAGCATTCAGCACACCCAATGCTTATTCAGAAACCGTATAACATCCGCAAAATACCATCACCGCCGACCCATTTTACACATTCAACAATAACAGCATGAGCAGCCATTTCCCTATGGGTCGCAAGACCCTCTCCTATGCTATAAACCGATCGGAACTCTAAATCGAGCATTCAAAGTACGGATTTTGAAAGCGCGTACGAACTGCAAACTGGAAAATCACTACCACAGAAGACAAATTTCCAATCATTGCAATACCAAGAGCATCTAAGTAACCACTCGAATTTTACTCAAAACCCGCCCGTACGGCATCAAAACCTACTCAAGCAGAACCTACGAGACGACAATCGAGTTCGCCGCGGGGGCGCGTGTTTACCATAATCTCTCCCTGTTTTCCGGAAGTCGGAGCTCCCAACCGAGGCGCCGGCCGGAGGGGAAAGGTACTCGATCGGGAACCGCTCGATCGCCGGCGATCTGGTCCGCCGGAAGCGACGTCGTTCGCAAGCGATCCTGCCGAGAGAAAAACGAAGGAAGGGAGAGATGGAAGGAACTGATTCGGAACCCTAGATGGAGGAGGGAAGACGAAGAAGACCTCGGGGATTGGGGAGGGACTGCTTTTTCCCGTTTTCAGATTGCGAAGCTAACGCGAAATTCATTTTTATTCCTTTTGTACGAAAAAGAGGCTGGGCCTTCTGCGAAACCTGAAGCTTTTTTCCTTTTTCTTTTTGACTTCAAGTCAATAAGGTTGTCGCCTTTCGGACGCGCGGCTGTCCGTGAAAAATCAAGTGCCTTTGTCGGGTGAGAGCAAAGTTGGTGCATCATTTATGTTACCTTAGTGGCGAAGAGCCGATTTCAATGTGCCGAATTTTGCTGTCGATGTCGATGTGAAGTCTTTGGAAAGATCAGCCTGCCATCTCTAGAATAACTTTAATTCTTTTAAGCAACAGCTCTTTCACTCGGCACCATCGGATTATTTAGACCAATTACTTTCATCCCTATTTGACACGTTGGTCTTATAGTTAAGCTCCCTTTTGCTTTTGCAGTCAAGGGTTGATTTCCTTCCCGCCTAAGAAAACTTTTGGGCACTTTCGTTACCTTTGGGGAGGCCTACGCCCCATAGAAACTGCTTACCTAAGATTACCTCCCAACTCATAAGCCCTGACACAAGATTAGGGTTTTAGAAAATGGGATTAAATCAATTAAAACTCTCTATTGGCTTGAGTTATTCTTTAAAAAAAAAAGAATGACATGAGAAGCAAATCTCAAGACGCAACACAAGGCAAACCTAGTTGATAATGATTGACTGGTTCTCATGATTAGAACGTCTATAATCATATCCTAGTCTAGTCCAACATTAAACAAACTTATAATTATAAAATTGACTCAATCATCAAAGTATAGATTATAAAGTCATAACCCCAGGCCATTCTCACTTTGGGTGGGACATATCTGATAACTTGTTTTAAGTTCCATCATTAAGAGGAATCTTAATTTTATGATTCTCATAATAAGAAAGTCTATAATCATATCTTAGCCCAGTCCGGCATTAAACAAACTTATAATTATAGAATCGACTCGATTATCAGAGTATAGATTATAAATTCATAAACCCAGGCCATTCTCACTTTGGGTGAAACGGATCTACTAATTTTTTTTAATTCCATCATTAAGAGGAATCTTGAATTAGTAAGAAGCCAAAAATTGTATTCTGAACAATTGTAACAAACTGGTTCGTTTGTAATCCTGTCACACGATACATAATAGAAAACATCTGTATTCACATATACAAGGCCCAGCCCATTGGGCCATCTTACATAGCCCAAACCTCCAAAGGCCAAGCCTTCTATACTCACATATAAAAATTTCTCAACCTCCCAAACCTCCCTCCAAACTGATACTGATAATAACAATAATAATAGAACCCGAGAGGCTGGAGATCGCGGCTCCGCTCGTGGGGAGGCGCGGCGGCCGCCGGCCGGCGGTTGCCCCTCTCCGATCGGCGGCGAAGCGGACGATCCCGTCCCTCTTCCTCTCTCTCTCTCTCTGGGGAAAATCATATTGGTATTAGCCAAAATCTTCTCTGTCTCTGTATCTCCAGACATGCATACATACATACACACATATGCAGTCGCAGCAGCAACTGCGAAGCAGGGAAAACCAGAAACATTTGCTCGATCGTCGTCGAGAGAAATCGCCCCCCCTTCCCCACGTTCGATGGCAGAAAGGTAAAGTGATAATGATGAGGCGATGAGGAATGAGTTATGGGGTATTCAGGCTTTCGGTTTTCTTGGAGAACTGTCCGTATCTTGGCGTGGCGATCCCGGGGGCGTGTCGCAGCCATGGCGGGGTTCCGCTCTTTCGTTCGTTCTGTTGCCTGATAGCATGCGAAACTCTCATCTGAGCCTCCCAAGATCTCTTCTTTTTCTTGCTTCCCAGTTGAATTGGCGTCCTTTCTGTGTTTTTTTTGCCATTCTTTCTGTTTGGTCAGGCAGAGAATTGGGGAATCCGTGGATAAGATCTCGAGATTGCCGGTTGATCCGTTCGGCCGGCGGATGCTTGTCGTGGCGTCTTCGATCGGCGGTCAGGATTCTTGGGAATTCATCTGCGTTTCTCCATTTTTGTTGGGTCGAGAGATTCATTTCTTTCAAGAGTCAGATTCTCATTTTTTCAACAAATTTTCCTTTTTGACTAAGAAAAATCAAATTTTCTTCAATTGCCAAAAGTGAAACAAGATTTTTCTTCATTTCCCTTTAAAAAATTTTTTATCTTTCTTGTTTTCAAGAATTTTTTTTTTTTTCAAGAATTACTCGGTGGTAAATGCACGAAGGGTTCTGATGGGGAACACTGAATGAGGTCTCTGACCTGGCACGAGACAGAGAAAGCATTGAAAAATGAAGAAGGTCACGGCTTTTGAGGCTGTCGAGGCATTCATTCATAAATTACTCATCAGAATCCTAAGCAAAGCTGGGTGGCAGGCAGTGACGCTTCGAAATTACAATAAGGAAAGATGGGACCGCCCGATTAGTCTCAAAAGATGCACCAGTCACCTAACCTCTGTAGCCGGGCTACTTTCGTAACTTCGGGTACAATGATTTGGGAACTCTAAATGGGCAAACGCCACGGATCGGAAGAGAAAGAGAGAGAGAGAGAGCCATTGCTGGGAAAATCAAGGGCTTGAAAAAGCTTCGGCTTTGCTCTCGGAGAGGCGCGGCGGCCTCCGGCCGGAGGTTGCCCCTTTTTCTCCGATCGGCAGCGAAGCCGACGATCTCTTCCCTTCGTTCTTGGTCGCTCCAACACACGTTCTCCTCCGTCTTTTTTGGGTTCGCGAAAGCGTTTTTGGCTTCCGTCTTCGGATAGAAAGCAAAACGATGCGCTTTCTCGGCCTTCTTCGCAGGCTTGTACTTGTACATGCGAACATACATATATATATATATTTAGACAGACAGAGAGATGGGTATGTTTTTCTGGTCGAGACGTTTCCTCCGCTCCGACAATTATAGTTAAAAAAAAAAAGGGTAAGCTGTGCGAGGCGATGAGGATTTTACTGGAAAGAGTTAACGAAAAGGAGCTTTTCAGGCGTTAGAGAACCGTCCGTATCTTGGCATGGCGCGCGTCGCAGCCATGGCGGGGTTCCATGTTTCTTGCTTTTGCCTGATAAAGAAAGTATACTTCACATCTGAGCCTCACTCATCTGATCAAAATTCAAGTCATTTTTTGGATACCCAAAAGAGATTGCGAAAAGCGTTCGACCTTTTTCTTGTTCTTCCACTGGTTTTTTTTTTTTTTTCGCAGTGCCATTATTGCTCTCGACTGTGCTTCGGTCAAAACCCTTTGGAAGGTAGCGAAGGTAGCGAGGGAGATGATGATGCTACTCGTCTTTCTTTCTTTTTCAGAGGGAAAGGAAAAGAAAATTCAAAAAGCTTATATCTTGTTGTTCTTGATGCATCATAGTTTTTCCATGTTTCCAAAAGTTAGTATTTTTGGAATTAAAAGTTTTCGAATTAGAGCTGTTTTTTATTAAAGCTTTTTTTCTTTTGGGGGGTGAATATTTCGTTGTCTCCGCTTTCTTCTCCCCCAATGAATATGCCAGTGCCCGAGACGTGCGTCTGAATCAAACGCACCCTTTTCGATGCAGCTCTAATCAATCAAAATCGTTTCACTGTAAAACAGAGTAATTGCAGAGTAATGTTGAAGGTTTCCAATGTAATTACGCCCCTCAATTCGGTCAAAAAGGTCAGAGTTTGAACGACCGAGCCAGCAAACCTTCCGACCAAAAACCAAAAACCATAAAAAAACCAGCAAATCCCACCTGCAATCTCGTCTGACGTGACGGAATTGGCCCCATTACTTCGTCCTTCTCGCCCGCATTAAAAAAACGATGAAGTCGCCTTTTTTATCCAGCAAATAATACAATCAGGGAGGGGCAAAAGAGTAATAAAAACCTCCAGTCCCTCCTCGGCTCTCTGCTTATAGCAAATGGAGAGCCTTCGTGAGCTTTCGGTGGGTAGTGTGAGGGAGGGCTTTGCCCCTGGAGAAGGTCCGGTGCGGCCCGCCGTCGACGGCGGTCGCCCCCCTCTCCGGCCGATGGCGGAGCCGATGATCTCGCCGCCCCCCGTCCGCCGTCCTACGTCGTCGTCGTTGTCGCCGTAGCGGTCGGCTTCTGGCTGAACGTTCATGTGTATGTGTGTGTGTGTATGTATCTGTATCTATCTATCTTCGTACATGCTTCTCTCCTAACCCAAAAAAAAAAAGCGAGAATCAAAAGGGAAGGAAAACTAGAAGGAGGAGAAGCGGAGGCCGAGAAAGGTAGAAAAAAGATCATTGGAAATGCTTCTGCTTCTGCTTCTGCTTCGCTTTCATTTTCCTCGGAATCTTCAGCATCATCTTCTTCATGGACAATTTCCCAGAAATTCCAACTCCAATAATCCTCCTCCTCCGCCAATGATTGCGGATTCCACTGTGAAAAAGAACGAGAAGAGGCTGTGATGATTCGCATGCATAAGGAGGAGGGAGAGAATGAAAGCGGCAGGCACCGAGAACCGGCCGTATCTTGGCGGGGCGGCCAGAACCGGTCGCAGCCATGGCGGGGTTCCTTTCAGTTGTCTGATCTAAACGCGAATCTGAGCCTCCCCGTCTTCCAACACGATTTCTGCCCTTGATTTCTTTTTGTTTCCCAGATCTGATTGTCTCGTTAAATTGAGTTCTTGTGTTTTACTGTGACATAAAGGTGGGTTCTTTTTTAGCCTCTTTTCTTGATTTTGCCCTGCAGAATTCTGGGTTCTCTTCCCTTCACGAGAGAAAGGACGGGCGATGACTTTTTCGAAATTATCTTTTTATTGCCTTTGAGTTGTGTTTGGGTTTTGGGTTTTTACATCGACAAGAAAGGGACCGGGCTCGTCCCTTTTCCTCTCTCTTTGCTCCTGCAGAAGCTGCATTCTCTGACTGCTCTTACTTCGTGGTACCGAGTTTGCCTTTTGCTTCGAAATTTCTGACTTCATTCGACGAAAACTAACCATGGATGAGTTTCAGATTGACCGAGTCTGAAGAGTTAACGGAAAGATACACTGGAAGCGAAAATATAAAAAGCATAAAAAGCAAAATAATGTACATACGTCATTTGCTTTAAGGGAGTTTTCAATAATTTTTACTTGCAGATGAATCGGTTTTTGGCCGGCGATGATGTCCTCTCGCCGGAGATGGTGAGCCGTTGCGCGAATTTGATTCTCGCGGTGGTCGGAGCTAGTAGCAACAATATGAGGAGATTAGAAATTCGGGCAAAGATGATCCAACACGAGTAAAGCGATCACATCAGAGCATTCATGGTATGTAATTAATTAAGCAAAACGGTAAAGCAGGTCAAATGTGATGAAAATGCAGACATTTGCATTTCTTGAAGATTTTTGCCGGTCCCTAGCTGGTATAAAACTATAATGAATACCCTCCATATGTACCGATTGGAATTTTTTTTTATCTATTTAAGCCAAACTGCACCTCGAGTTAGACCTTAATTGAGTTTGAAATCATTCAATTGTTTCAACTAACTCTTGGCCTTTTTCTTCAAAAAGTGTAAAGAAATCTTATCAGAAAACGAAGAATAACAGATGTATGTTTCTAAATTTGTCTAGGTACTTAATTGTGACGATTTAAAATTTTAATATTTAATTGAACTTTTCAATAAAGGTTAGGGAATTGCTTGGATTAATTTCAAGATTCATGACTTAATTATATTCTATACGTAAGGATTAGGAAGGATTAGGATTTCTAATTCACTTTTTTGGATGGATTTGCATCATAGTTTTCGAAGATGTTATATTGAGATTACTTCATTTTTAGATTGTTTTTCATTTACCAAATTATTGCCTAAGATAATGATATCTTAACTGGGAAAAAAAGGTTCCGTAGAGAAAATTTTCATATTTAACATTTCTATCTCATGGTGCAATTTCTTTTTGTAAATATTTTTTTTTTATTTGAATAATTTCTAACACAAAATTTTTATTTTTTGAATAAAAAAAGAATAGAAATATATTTATTACAATGTATAATTTTTTTAACATATAATTTTTTAAATCTTTTAAATATTTTTTTTTTTTTTTTCATTTTTCTTTTCTTGGTTGAGGGGCAATGAGGAATGTGGAAGAAGAAGAAAAGAAAATAAAAAAAATGACTTATTTTTATAAATTATTCATATGAATAATAAGTTTTTTTTTTTTTTATTTTGGTTTTGTATTTATTCCCCAATCACTTTCCTATTTTCAGGAAATAGAAAATTAATTAACATTATTAAACATATTTTTATTTATTTATTTTTTAATTTCATAAATAAAAAAAAAAAAAAAAATAAAAGCCATTGTCTTAGTTAAGACCATGCGCACTCATACTCATCATCTCGTAGCATGTGATATGCCTTATGTAAGGCCATTGGTCATAACTTATTTTGTAGGGTATGTTCCTAGAATTAGTTATAATAGGTCTATGTTGTGCGTGAAAAATTACTTATATCAATGTCAGCGAGGATTGTTAGATCCGATCGAATCCATATTCATCGACCATGAATTGTCCAAAATCTAATCCCTACATATTCACCTAGTAATTTCTACCACATGAAATATTAATTTTTCATGTCTTCAAAATTTAAATATGTTAATAAGAGAGCCTTTTGATAGTTATGTCTTTTTTGCAGTATCATATGGAGAAATACTTAGCCAATTTTAATCGAGAGTTGTTGCTATGTATACACGTTTAAAATTTAAAGACAATCTTTTTCAGTTAATATACTTGCAATGTCAAAGTAATCACGACATTGGTTCATAATTGTCAACTTAAAAAAAAAAAAAAAAGATAAATATAACTTTAGAACGAAATAAAAATCTACAATTTTCTAATTTGGAAGGGGATGAGATATAAAAAAACTTCATTTGGAACACCATGAAGATTGGGAAGGAGCGAGTTATATAAATCTTATTGGGAAACAAAGAAAACAGAGCACAACGCACCTCGTTCAATCCAATTTCACCCATCTCCACACGCGAATCAGCAAGGACAGTGAATTCACCTTTTTGCCCTGCCGCCATCCCCTCCAAGCCCGTGTGCAATCCAGCAAATAACACCATCGGTAGGGGCAAAAGAGTAATAACAACCTCCATCCCACGGCTCTACTTGTACAAGATGGAGAGGCACCTCTGGTTTTCGCTGATCAGTGGGAAGGAGGCTTTGCCCCTGGAGAGGAGGGTCCTGGGGTGACCCCGCCGCCGGCGGTGGTCGCCGCCCCCTCTCCGGTCGACGGCGGAGCCGATGATTTCGCCACCCCGTAACGACGGCCTTTCCGCCGAACGTTCCTGTGTACGTATGTGTATATATGTATGTATCTGTAATCTATATATCTACCAACCCAAGAAAAAAGCCCCCCAAAAAAGAGAGAAGAAGAAGAAGACGAAGAAGCGGAGGCCGAGAAAGGTGAAAAGATCAGGGGAAAAATGACGCTGGTTTCTGCTTTGCTTTCGTTTTCCTCGCATAACTTCATCATCATCGTCATCGTCATATTCATCGACGACTCCCAAAAGAATTCATCCCCATGTCCTCCTCCTGTTTCTCCTCCATCTGTGTCTGGGGATTCCGCTTCGGAAAAGAACTTGAATGCGTTATGAAAGAAAGAAAGAAAAGGACGAGGCTGTGATGACTCGCGCGGTGTACGGAGGAGGGAGAGATATATGAAACCCACGGACAGGCACCGAGAACCGGCCGTATCTTGGCGGGGCGGCCAGGACCGGTCGCAGCCATGGCGGGGTTCCTTTCAGTTGTCTGATCTAAGCGCGATTCTGAGCCTCCCCATCTTCCGACAATTTCTGCCCTTGATTTCTTTTCCACGCCCCCTCTTTTTTCAAGATCTGTTAAATCTTGGTTGATGAGTTCTTGTGTTTTGATGTGACAGAAAGGTAGGATCTTTATCGGCCCTTTTCGCCAGCAACACATTTTGATTTCTTTTCTTTTTCTCTCTCGGTAATTTTTGCCCCCTGTTTTGTCTCGCATCAATGGCTGGTTTCTTCTTTTTGCATCACGAGATTCTGGGTTCTCTTCTCCGCACGTTTTTCAAATTGCCCTTTGGTTCTGTACAGTTGCGTTTGAGTTCTGGGCTTTTTAACATTGACAAGAAAGGTCTTTTTTTTTTTTTTTTTCTTTAAGTCTGTTCCTGCAGATGGAAAAAGTAAAATACTTTTTATCATTTGCTTTAAGGGTGTTTTCAAGATTTTCTTTACTTGCAGATGCCTCGGTTTTCAGCCGGCGATGATGTATATGTCGGAGATGGTGAACTGTTGCATGAATTTGATGTTCACCGTAGTTGGAGATCTCTGCAAAAATTTCAGAAGGAGATTAGGAATTTGGGGAAGAGATGCAAAGAAAGAGTAAAGTGATAGATGTCAGAAAGCATTTACTGTATTTAATCTATTAAGTAAAAACAGCAAGGGCAGGTCAAATATGATGAGTCTGCAGACATTTGCATCCTTAAAAATTCTTGTCTGTCCTTAACGACACGCTTTAGCATAAAAAGGGTAGAGAAAGAGAGAAACACCATCTCCATATTTAGATTGAATGGTTGAGAAGGAATTTGACCAAAAAATCAAAATTTATAATGCGATTACTTGAAATTCTTAGTTTTCTAATGGCATTCGATTGCTAGATGGCATCGAAAGGGTCATGATTTCTTTGATCCAAGTCGGAAAGAATTTCTTATAGCCGAACATATGGAGGAGGATATTCATTAAAAATTCGGTCATCGGCTTATCATTCCTATCTTTTTTAGTGCCCTATTATAATCTATGCCTATGTCATTTTCATACAAAAAAAAAAATTATGATATAAGAGACTCAAAGCAGGTTCACTTGTGACGGTTATGTGAAAATTAAGCGTTGAACCTTTTGTAAAAAGGTGAAATGAAATCATTTTGATTAACAATATTTAATATATTCTATGAGTTGCTAAAAAAGTTGGTTACATGGTATATTTAAAATGTAATTATTATATAAATTTTAGTACTCAATTACATTTTCAATAAATATTTATGATTTAATTATGTCAATTAAAATTTTGTTATGATTCAATTGCATTTCTTGATAAAGGTTTAGGACTTGATTATATAAACTATCGGTACATTTGGTTCAGCTTTACAAATGGATTTTAAGCACAATGCAAATGTTAAAAGCCAAAGTTATTTGAGAAAATGCAAATTATATTTGATAAAAAATTTTTTACAAATGGACTTTGAGTTTATATTTGGCAAAAAAAAAGAACATTTGTAATAGCCTTTGGATGTTTTTCTATATTTTTTTTTTATTAAAAAAGGACCAAAATCCTTGAAGGACTACGGCTTTTAGCGAGCTAGATTTGACACTTGTGGTTGTAAGTTAAGGTGTCAAGCAACCTTCAACAATGGTCATGCGACCCTCGCAAGGCCTAGGCGAGGGCTGTGAGGGTTGCTTGAGGTCATGAGACCTAGGCAGTGGTGTTGGGGTCATACGTCGTCGACATCAGATCTAACTTGTTAGCAACTATCACTCTTTGTTAGTCTAGGGAAGGGTTTGGTCCTTTTTTTTTAATAATAAAAAAAATATGACGAGAGACAAAATTGAAATTTTGAAGTTTTGGTGAGAGTAATTTTGAAAGAAAAAATTAGCTTTGGCATTTGACCAAATGTTAAATGTCCAATATTGGTAAGGACTGACATTAGGCTTTTAATTTTCTTAAGGCCAACATTCGATCTCAAAGCTTATTGGGAAAACTTGCCAAATACCCCAAAATTTTCCCAAATGACTTTAGAAATCGAAAGCCAATTAGAAAAGTTGTACTAAACACATTCTAAAATGCTTATGACTCAATTATTATGTACCCGAAGTCTAAGACTTTTAGTGCACTTTTCCCAATGGATTAAATATGTTGTATTATAGTTATCGAAGTTTTACATTTCAATTTCACTTCATCCAACTATTACCCGAGCTAATGATATCTTGATTGAGGAAAAATCATATTCAGTTGGTTTTCTTTTGTCATTTATTAATACTTGATTGCAATCATGATAAATATTGCCTAGACTTGATATGTATATTTCCTAGTAGAACATTGCTTAGCGTGGTTGTAGACTTGGAGTAAATTTCCTTCAATTTATCAAATTGGTAACATTCTATGTGAATTTGAAAAAGGGAAATTGACACAAATAGTTCATGAATTTTAATTCCAATGTAGAATTTGATCCATGAACTTTTGATTTGATAAATGTGGTCCATAAACTTTAACTCAATGTACAATGTGGATCCTCAACTTTTAATTTGTTTAATATAATCCATAAATTTTTTGTACATATTCAATCTAATCCCTAAATTATATGAAACCTTTCAATATAGTCTTTCCATAATTATTCAAGACCAAGGATGTCTTAATTAGGAGAAGAAGGTTTGACAAATAAATTACTTTCCTTATCAAGAACATGTGCACTAGTGATGATTGATTTTAAGATGGGCAATTCTTACCCTAGAATCAAGAACCACCTATTAAGGATTAATTCTACAAAATGAGAATCAGAAATCGTATGTTGGCTTCATGGACC
The DNA here is from genome assembly GCA_017140255.1 of Eucalyptus paniculata subsp. matutina. NCBI lineage: Eukaryota > Viridiplantae > Streptophyta > Magnoliopsida > Myrtales > Myrtaceae > Eucalyptus > Eucalyptus paniculata. Next base: position 70,792,923 of record CM029437.1, on the reverse strand, counting down.
CACCTTGGAATCAAATCACTTGTCTGATTTGATTCCAAGGTGGATCTACTGGATCGATCTATAATCATTATAATCTCGCATAGGTCTCGCCTCATCTCCTTAGATACTTTGTAAAGTGAACCCAAAGCATGTTTATTGGTTTTGTGGTCTTCGGTTTGGGATTGTTGCCTGGCTGGTTGTTTTGAGCGAGCTACTTGACTTTGACAAGATGAATAAATGGTACTCTGTAAATGACACGACTGTTATGTAGCTTGCCCATGAATCTAGAGCTCATCTCTCCTTTAAATGTCCATCTTTTTAGAGCTATTGGACAATCTTTGTTGAATACGAGTGGAGTTCGTAGAAGCGTTGGTGATTGGGATATCAAATTTGTTTGGGTTTTACGAGTTCCTTGTGCAGCCCATTATCTTGGTTGCATATATAGGTGGGGTTGTGTGTGTACGTGTGTACCGGTTCAAGTAGGTGGTTCCACACTTGAACCTGGGAACAAGATTTGGATCCAAGAATCGGATTGGTCCCCATGAGAATTGCTGGTTCTAGGCTGATTCGATTCGATTTTGGGTGGTCCAATCGATTCTTGGTTCTTTTGCACACTCTTAATGTGCACTCATACTCATCATCTCATATCATGTGATATGCCTTATTGATAGAATTAGTCATGGCCATCACTTATAACTTATTCTATGTGGTATGTTCCTAGAATTAGCTATAATAGGTCCATGCCATGCATGAAAAATTATTTATATCAACATCAAAGAGGATCGTTAGATCTGATCAAATCCATATGGACTTACCATGAATTGTCCAAAATACAATTCGTACATATTCACCTAGTAATTTCTACTACATGAAATATTAATTTTTCATGTCTTCAAAAATTAAATATGCTAATAAGAGAGCCTCTTGATATTCATGCTTTTTTGCATGTATACTATGGAGAAATACTTAGCCAATTTTAATGGAGAGTTGTTGCTATGTGTAACCATCTTAGAATTCAATGACAATTTCATGATATGCTTCATCTTTCTCAGCTCATACATTTGGGATGTCAAAAGAACATGACATTGGTTCAAAATTTGTCAACTTAAAAAACATAAATATAACTTTGGAACGAAATAAAAATTTTCAACTATTTAATTTGCAAGGGGATGAGACATGAAAACTTGGAGAGCCACAAATTTTTGGAAGGAGCGAGACATATAAATCTTATTGGGAAATATTAAACACAGGACACCCCCACTGCGTCCAATCCAATTTCACCCCTCTCCTCACGCGAATCGAAAAGGACAGTGAATTCACCTCTTTGCCCTGCCCCCTTCCATCCAAGGTCGTGTGCAATCCAGCAAATAACACCATCAGCGAGGGGCAAAAGAGTAATAACAACCTCCACCCCCTAGCTCTACCTGTAGAAAATCAAGATGCTCCTCGGGCTACGGCAGATTAGTGTGAGGAGGAGGCTTTGCCCCCGGAGACGGTCGGCGGCCGTCGCCCTCCATCTCCGGTCGACGGCGGAGTCGATGATTTCGCCACCCCGTCACGACGGCGTTTGTACGTACGTGCGTGTGTGTGTGTATATATATATGTATCTTTCTGTATCTATATGTCTACCAACCCATGACATAGCCCCCCGAAAGAAAAAAAGATGAAAAGATCAGGGGAAATGATGCTGGTTCCTGCTTTGCTTTCATTTCCCTCGCATAACTTCATCATCATCATCATCCTTGTCATCTTCATCGATGATTCCCCAGAGAATTCATCACCATATCCTCCTCCATCTGTGTCTGCGGATTCCGCTTCGGAAAAGAACTTGAATGCTTATGAAAGAAAGAAAGCACGAGGCTGTGATGATTCGCACGGTGTATGGAGGAGAGAGACCACGGACAGGCACCGAGAACCGGCCGTATCTTGGCGGGGCGACCAGAACCGGTCGCAGCCATGGCGGGGTTCCTTTCAGTTGTCTGATCTAAACGCGAATCTGAGCCTCCCCATCTTCCAACAATTTCTGCCCCTAATTTTCTTTTTTTATTCTCCCTTCTACCCAGATCTGCTAATCTTGTTTAATGGCGACTTCTTGTGTTTTACTGTGACAAAAAAGGTGGGATCTTTATCGGCCCTTTTCGCCAGTACCTGATTTTTCACTTCTTCTTTTCATTTTCTCTCTCAGTAATTTTTACCCTCTGTTTTGTCTCGCATCAATGGCTGGTTTCTTGATTTTGCATCACGAGATTCTGGGTTCTCTTCCCTGCACATTTTTCCAAATATGCGCTCTGGTTCTGTGCAGTCGTGTTTGAGTTCTGGGCTTTTTACATCCGACAAGATGGGTCGTCTTTATCTCGTCTCTGCTCCTGCAGAAGAAAAAGTAAAATACTTTTTTTTCTTATCATTTGTTTTAAGGGAGTTTTCAAGATTTTCTTCTCTTGCAGATGTCTCGGTTTTAGCCGCCGGCGATGATGTGTTTGTCGGAGATGGCGAACTGCTGCATGAATTTGATGTTCACCGTAGCTGGAGCTCTGTGCAACAAATAATGTCAGGAGGAGATTAGAAATTTTGGGGAAGATGATGCAAAATGAGTAAAGTGATCAATGTCAAACCATTTACTGTATGTAAAAACGGTAAGGCAGGTCAAATATTGATGATGAGTTTGCAGACATGCTGGTTAAAAAGGAATTGCGTTCACCATACTGAGAAATGGTTGTTATAGTTTATAGCGACTGTCGCTTTTGCTCAATAAGGGGCTGTTCGGTGACGTCGCTTTTGTTTAATAAGGGGTTGTTTGGTAACGTTTCTGTTCTTTTTTTGTTTTAGGGAATAAAAAAAAAAAAAAGTGTTTGTTGAAACACTTTTTTAATAAAAAAATCGATTTAGTAAATTTATTTTAATAAAAAATAAATAAAAATACGTTTGGTAAATTTTTTGTTTTTTTGTTTCTTTTAATTTTTTAATATTTTTATTTTTTCCTTTATTTTTTATTATTTTTTTTTTATTTCGGCCGGCAGCCCGCCCAGCTCGGTGTCGCCGGCGCGGGCGAGGCCGAGCCTCGCTTTGGCTGGGCGAGGCCAAGCGTTGCCGGCCCCCGGCGAGGCTCGGCCTCGCTGGATCTGGGTGAGCTCGAGCTCGCCTAGCCATGGCGAGGCTCGGCGTCGCCGGCGCAGGTGAGGCCTCGCCTCACCTTGGCTGGGTGAGCTCGGGCTCGCCCGCGCAGGCGACGCCTCGCCTCGCCAGAGGCCGACGACGCCCGGCGAGGTCGCGACCTCGACGGTGTCGTCGGCCCTCGACGGCCGGCCATGGCCGGCGAGGCCCGCGGCCGAAAGAGAAAGAAGAAGAAAAGAGGAAGAGAAGAGAAGAGAGAGAAGAAGAAACGAAAACAAAAAATTGTTTTAACGAAAACAATTTTTTTTTTCTCGTTTATGTTTTTTCTGAGCTCCGAGTAGAGAAAGAGAAAAAAAACAAAAGATGGTATTCGCTGTACTTAGATTGAATGGTTAAGAGGGAATTTTACCCAAGAAATAAAAATTTATAAAAATGTAGTCTTGTCCGACACGATCACTCGAAATTCTTATTTTTATAGTGGCATTCAATAGCTAGGTGCCATTAAAAATTTAAAGGACTCGAAATTCTTATTTTTATAGTGGCATTCAATGGCTAGGTGCCATCAAAAAGGGTAAAGGAAGAAAGTCGAAGTGAATTTTTCCTAACCGAACGTAGGAAGGAGGATATTCATTAAAAATTCGGTCATCGGTTTATCATTCCAATCTTTTCTTAGTGCCCTATTATAATTATGCCTATGTCATTTTCACAAAAAAAAAAAAAATGATATGAGAGACTTAATGGATGTTCCCTTATTTGCTACTTTTTGGTTTATTTTCTTCTTCTTTTTTCACATATTCATTAAACAACCAAGAGTAACGATTTTTCAAAATTGCACCGAAAGTCCTCAACCTTTCTATAAATATGCATACGAGTCAAGTCATTTCAATTGAGCATCTAGCCTTTCTAAAAAAGAGTAGTCTAGCCTTTCTAAAAAAGAGCAATCAAATCATTTGGGTCGGGCGAGACCCTGGTTGTTAGGAAGTGTGATTCAAGCCAACAATAGCTTGGGTCGCATGACCAAGTATTGTATGAGGTCAGGTGAAGGTCACCGGGCACGTGACATCTTAGCTAGCGGTTATTAACCTCTAATCGGCTTTTCCGTGCAAAATATAGAGGAGAAGAACAATAAACAATGGGTTAATACTTGCATTTAGAGAGTACAACTTTTTAAAGGACCTCAGATCTAAAGGACCTCAGATCTAAAGGACCCTTTGGAGATGACAATTGTATTTCTCTAAAGTTGAGTAAATGTTATTTGTATTTGACAAAGGGATTTAGAGTTTCTTAACTTATTTAAATGCCAAACCAAGCAGCACCTAAATATCTTGCATTATAATTGTCAAAGTTTTACATTTCGCTTTCACTTTACTAAACCGTTCGCCAAGGTAATGATATCTTAATTGAGAAAAAAAAAATCGTATTCAGTTGGTTTTCCTTCGTCATTTATTAGTACTCGATTGCAATCACGATAAACATTGCCCAGACTAATTACGTATATTTCAACATCCACGTGGTTCCGAAAATAAAGTGACAAATAAAAAAAGAAAAGGAAAAAGAAAAAATAAAAAAAATAGAAAAATTAAATTAGCATTAGGTGGCGTTGGTGGAGGGAACGAACGAACAACGAGCGAACCCGATTCTCCGTCCTCCTCCATCGCCATCGCCGACGGCATCGCTCGCTCGATCGATCGATCGACCGATTTCGGAGGAGCGGATCGAGCCGGCGAGATGAAGATCACGGCCCTGCTGGTCCTCAAGTGCGACCCCGGCGGCGGTGGCGGCGGCGCCGATCCGGTGATCCTCGCCAACGCCACCGACGTCAGCCGCTTCGGCTACTTCCAGCGCTCCAGCGTCAAGGAGTTCATCGTCTTCGTCGGCCGCACCGTCGCCCACCGCACGCCCCCGGGCCAGCGCCAGTCCGTGCAGCACGAAGGTCGGTCTCGGCCTCGGCCTCGGTCTCGGTTCCGGTTGTGTTCTCGTCTTTCATCGTCGGCGTCCGCGATTCGAGGCCGTGGTTTCTGTTTCCGATGCGGGTTTCGACTCGTTCCGGATGAAAATCGCGTGCCCCGTGGGGCCTCTCGCTGTGTGTAGATGTCGATCGAGGGATGTTTGATCGTATCGCTTGGAAATTTGCTCGGCAGATGAAATTGAATCGTGAAATTGCGAACTTCTCGTAGGTCTTGTGATTTGGTCATGACTCATGACTCGAAGAGACTAATAGTTAGCACTAGATTTTGTGTCTGTGTGCTCTTGAGTCTTGGCCCTATAAATCTGTGGGAAGTCGCGCCGGAACCTGGTTGGATTTCATTTGAGATGATTTTCGTATGATCATTATCTCGTCTTCGCGTAAAAGTGTTTACATGCTGCGTGCAAGTTATATGAATAATGAATTCATCTGTTTTGGTAATTTTTTTTTTCCGCAGAGTACAAGGTGCACGCTTACAATAGAAATGGCCTTTGTGCGTTGGGATTCATGGACGATCATTATCCAGTTCGAAGTGCATTTTCTCTGTTGAATCAGGTAGAAACCCGCAAATTTGTTACCTATTCAGGCCTTTTCTGCTTGCAGATTTGTTACTGATATGCCGATATATTGAACTCTCATTTCTAATCTAGCGACCAAATGTTTGAATGAGCTTTGCACCACTTCAATTGGTATAACCTGCAAAATTTGTTGCATCTGCATGTTGCAAAATTTTCTCAATTATAACAGTCCATTGGAATGGATAGGTTGTTGGGTCCTGCCCATGTGAGAAACTAATACATTGCATGTAGAGATAGGAGGCTTCTTATAGACTGTTAGAACTCTGGACTGTTCTTATTAGTGCCATTTAGGAATTAGAATTTAAGTGATGTTTAAAGACAATTAGTCTTGAGTATATGGAGGACTCCTTTGGCTGATGACTTGTGACAACAGTTAGACTTTAAAAGATTCTTCGATTGGTGACTGACTGCATATTAATCTTTAGGTTTAGTAAGAACAGAAGTACCAAAAGCCTCTTTTTAAATAACTAGCTTTAGAAATTAATCTTTTTAAAATAACGAAGTTGAGAAATTAATAATTAATTCTGTAATGACTTTCCAGCTTATGGAGAAATTTTAAAGGAGACTCAACTACATCGATTTTCGAATAAATCTAGGGAGAACGAGTTTAAGAATGCACTTATAGATCACAACCTAAAGCAAACAGGTCATTTGGTTTCAAGCTCTGACGCTGTAGCCTTATAAATCTTTGCACATCCATATAATTTTGCATCTCTAAGTTTGAAACTTATGGATTATGTATGGTTTTATTGTGGACAGGTGCTGGATGAGTATCAGAAGAATTTTGGTGATTCTTGGAGGAGTGCGAACTCGGATGGCACTGAATCATGGCCATATTTGAACGAAGCACTGACTAAATTTCAGGTTCTGTCCATTCTCCCGTCACATTAAGTGATATTTAAGAAATTAATGGGCCTTTTATTTCTACTTTATCTTTGGGTTATTGACTGGAGCTTTAAGACGAAGTCCTCTTTTTGTGATTATGTTTATTTCTTCTTTGCATCTTCAGGATCCAGCCGAGGCTGATAAATTGTTGAAAATTCAGAGGGAGTTGGACGAGACAAAAATTATTCTGGTAAGTCATATGCATTTTCATATGTGTCCCCTTTCTCTCATGCATATCTCAATCTACATTTCTGGGGTGGCAATTTTAAGTAGGAAAACATGAAAGCACTGATGCGAATGCAACATTAGCAGGAGGGAAATTATGGACAGATATTTGAATGTCATATTACATGAACATAATGAAATTGTCATGTTTTGGCCTGCTTTTTTGTGAGGATCATCTCTGCATTATATTGTTGCTCAAAATTTAAGCGAGCAAGTGATGTAAGGCAACAATGCTCATTGACATGAACACAATGACACAAGTATGAATTGTCATCCTGATGCATTCTGATAATCTTGCATGCATGTTTTTGCTTTGAGAAGTTCCGCTTAGGGTACTCAGTACTCATAATTCTGCTAAGAAATCCTTAATATCGATCATACGGAATATAGAAGTGATATCTGCCTATGTAAAGCCTCCTAGATACTCTTCTACAACCATAAGCTTTTGTTTGGTCATGTAATCGCTTAGTTTTTTGGACAATTTGCTGGATTCAAAACTGATTTTCTGTGGACACCAGAACTGAAAAGAAAAAAGAAAGAAAGTTGGGAGTTTGGGACTTTCTCTTGCAACAGCGATTTTGTCTCTGTGATAGCACAGTTCATCTGTTGATAGCAATTTCTCTGCAGCAAGTTCATGTGGACAACAAATATTTGAATTTGATATTTCATTTTGGTGCACGTGAAGAAACTGGCATTATTCTCAATTAGTAACGTAGTGGTGGAAATCTGAATTGGGATATTTCGGTTTCATTCATGAGGATATGCGTTATTGTGACATCCACTTACAGAGCTAAATTAGGGGTACCTAGTACAAATAACAATTCAGAGAGGTTTTTTTTTTTTTCAGATATGTTTCCTGTAATGTTTTTGGCCCTTGGGAAAAATAAAGCATACGTCTAAATGTCATTGCCTTGTATTAGTGTTCAAGCACAGATCCTTGATGGAGCTGTCCTGTTCTTAGATTGCTGCCATGTAGAACATGTGCTTAGATGTTCAAAGGACATAAATGTACATTAGTGACATAATACAGGTTTTTGCCTTTTCATTTTGCTTTTCACTTTTCCTCCATCACTTAGACGCTTTTCTCTTTGATACAGCACAAAACTATTGATAGTGTGCTTGAACGAGGCGAGAAGTTGGACAGTTTGGTTGAGAAGAGTTCAGATCTCAGCGCATCATCACAGGTACCATCTATGATTGAAAGAGGAAAACCAATAATTTGGCATTATCAATTGTCTCTGCCACTAGTAATCTGCATGGACCACAGGTTCATAAGTTTCAATGTCCTTGTTTCTTTCTGTCCACTTCCAGTGATCCACACCTGTCTGAACATGCTTTTCTACTGGCAACTTGCTGTCTCTTTGTGGCAGATTTTCTGTTAAGTATTTTCTGCGACATTGCTATGGATGTCATTTTCTGCTGATTTTTATCAAAATATCTCGAACTTGAATGCTTAAAGTAATTCACAGTGTACCTCTTCCACACCAAATATGGGAGTTTTCATAGCCTTGGACATAGCTGCTACCTTTTGACTTGATTCTTGATTCGTTATATTTGGCATGAAGTTTATCCTTTACACATTATATGCAAATCTTGAACATTGTGCTTTTTCCTCGAACATTGTTTCGTTATGGAGACAACTACTTTTATTGTTTTAGATTATTTCTCGGACAGATTAAGCTGCATCAATAATGTAACAGAAATTTATTGGAGTATCATGCAACTGAGTTTTGAGCTGAGTTTTGTTGAGTCTTGAATATGAGGTGGAAGACTTGATCATTGCTACTGTTTCTATTGATGTGTATCAGAACGTACACTTAGCTGCTGACACAATAACCTCTTCTTGTTCCTGGAACAGTTGTTTTACAAACAAGCCAAGAAAACCAACCAGTGCTGCACCATACTGTAGCGTTCTGAGGATAAACACCTAATTTGGTTCCAATAGGGGTCAATGCATGTCCGTCTGAGGAATGTAGAGCAAATGGCATAGTATGTGCCATCATGGTGATATACCTTCTTTCTGCTGCCTTGATAAGTGCAAACTTATTCGGTTTTTGGTTTGCGAAATTTGTCTTAGATATGTATAAAAGCTTTTTAGCATCCATAGTTGATTGTCCTCTGTGCTTTGATTTACCTCCTTATGTATAAACTTTGCACCTTCGGTTTTCATATCTCTACCTTGTCCGAAATCAATCTCAGAGAGGAGCATCATCTTGAAGTCGTAACTTCACAATCCACGAAAATTAGTAGTTCATGCTAGTGAACAGAAGATAGAAGACTGCGATGGCTTTGCAAGCCAAGACTTCCTGTCTGATTCTTCACTCTCCGAATTCCCACGTTGGAATTGTCTTTGGACTTGTGAACTCTTCTTTTGCATAATATATGTTGGTCATCAAATCTTTTTGATGGGTCCTTGTTGTGTCATATGGTAGCGTGGTGCCAGCTAGGGCTGCCATTATTTCCATTGCTTTCCCAAGAAGGATAGGAGATGGACCAGACTGTTCCGTGGTGGTTGTGTGCATTAGAACATGCTCATTCGACATGCATAAAAATGACGGTAGGCTAAGAGATTAGTGAGCAGAAGATGGAGTCTCGCATCGCGATCTTTATTCATTTCATTCTTGAACACTAATTCAATATTTGCAATATCACAGCAACTTTACACGACTCGATCTATAATTACATGTTTCACACATCACTCATCAACGCAGAAACTCCTATTTACCATAGATAGACAGGGCATAGATAGACAGGGCTCTCTGTTTTTATTTTCGGGGAATATTCAGGATGCCACTTTCGCCGATTGCATCCTATTTGCCAATGAGGGACTTGAGCCACCAGGCGCCTTTGTCTTGAGGACCTCCTTCCGGCGGAGGGTCGCTCTGTGGAGTCTTGCGGAGTTTACTTGGGTCATAGCCTTCATCCTTAGCCTTCTGAACCAGCATCTCATAGATCTCATCTTCCAGATGAGTCTTCCTACATAATATCTGAAACGCAGAAGACAAGCGTCGGAAAACTCAGAAGCCTTATCAGAAGGAAACTCGCGTATGCGCACACGAACATGTCCTGCTTTTGTGAACCTAAAAACGATGAATTACAATGAACAGAGATGGAGAGTGTTCGGACATACCCAGAGGTACTTTCTGGTGGGCTCTCCGATGAGAGCATACTGATATTCACCGTCCAGGTACAGCACCCAGTAGTTCCCGACGACAGGAATGATGGGCAGGAACGGAGGGACATAGAACTTGACCTTGAGCTTGGCCTCGTTGCTCTTCGGGTCCGCCTTGTACGCCGAGCCCTCGATGGCCACTCTCTTGCCGTCGCTCCAGGTCTCGTTGAGCACATGCACCGTCCCATCCTGGTTCAGCGTGTACGTCGCCCTCGTGTCTGCCCCGTTCTTTGGCACGAAGAAGGACGGGAACGACGCTATCTCGTACCATCTTCCCATGTACCTCTCCAAGTCCACGTCCTTCACGACTTCCAATTCTTTCTTCACCATTTTTTCCTCTCTCTTTGGGTCTTTGAATGTGGAGGAGAGATGTGGGAGGGATTGAGCTATGAAGAGTTTCTCCTGGAAGAGCTTCCTCAATGTTTTCTTGTTGGCTGGCTTTCGTTTTTTGAATGTCGGATATAAACGTGAAACGAGCTAGACGACATGAGATACTTTCGAAGGTGGCGGCGCTACACATGGAGGAATTAGGGCCTTATGTTCGTGTGATTGTCAAATGGGAAAGAGGGGGGTTAGGGATAAGGGGACCTTCTGGAGTTGTCTTGTTATGATCATTGCATTACGCAACCTTTTGGAGTTATTTGGAGGCAGCGCTTCTGATCAGATTTCATGATTGGTGTTCACATGAGAGGGGAGGCCACGAGGGAGCTTGTAGCTGGTGAGAGAAAGGGACCCGGTCTCGGAGGCACGTCTCGGCCAGTTTAGCCCGTGAACTTATCGATGTTAGATGATACGAGCCACCAATCGACGAACACTGTCGGGCGGGTTGGTGACCCAAACTGCATTCAACATCGAAGGAACCTTTCCTCTCTTCGATTTTCGACATTCTCACTCCACTGAAGGCGGGATAAAAAGACTGGAGACGTATTGACGAATCAAAAATTGATACGAGGACAAAGGGCAATTCTTCCGTCACGACAATCCCTAGTTTGATTTATGACTTCGGTTCATTTGGGAGCTATGCTGAATAGGCAAAGATGGAGAAAGTGCGTGAGCTTTATTAGAGTTCTGGAATTTGCTCAAAACCTCACGTGTTTCTCAAGTCCTCCTAAACTTGCACGCATGTAATACTCTAGGTGAGATCTTCCTCAATTTGTTCACTATTTGCCAAACAAACCCAGGATATCCTTGGCGCTTCGTATCTTGGTACTTCATGTCCTTTTTAATTTTTTCGATACTGTTGGTAAGAAAATTTGACCGGCCACTGGCTTGTTAGATAACTTGTTATTAAGTTACCAAATCAGAATTTATCAATATAGAAACGATTTAATAAATTTCCGTATCCTCTGAAATTTTACTAGTATTATTAGTAATTTATACATCCCACTAAATTAGTAGCTAACCAACTTTTGTGAGACTTTATAACTATGGTTAGCAAAATAGCAGCCCTATAAAGAATTTTCCGAAACTTCCCAATAATTGCTAAGTTTCTAACTCCTTACCGATTTTGGAAGCGTGGCCTAGTAAACTACTAATGCCATAATGAATTTACCAATGCAAATTACCTACTTGAAAGTAACAAAAATTATCAGGATTTTACAAACGTCAAGTGTGCCATTAGTAACTTACTATCACAATAACAAATTTCATAATATACGTTTGTACTGATGAGATGGTTGAGGTGACAGACATGGGTGATCACTAGGCCTCGACATAAAGTATTGCCGACGCGTGTAGATGCAAAAGCCAATAAATGGATAACGCGACGCATATCAAACAATTTAGAGGAGGAGAAGGGTGAAACGAGAGAGTTCTGGGAGAAGACGAAGATTGTGGGTTTGGTCGCACGTCAAGGTGCAAGTAATGTTACATGATCCGGACTTACATGGCGTGGGCGGATTCATCGAGCAAACTAAAATGGTTGCGGCATCGCCGGCCTGGAGACCGCCTGAATGCGCATGATGCTTGGATCTTCATGGTGTTTAGCAATCCCGCTTATATGTACCGCAATTGGGGGGTCTCTTGTTCTTTCCGGGAGTGCATGGTCCGTAAGGTTCGCCCGCTGAGGTTCTCCCGCATCCGGCTGCATCGTTCGGGTTGGATGTGGCTGCGGTCACGCTGGAAGAACCTGCGAGAAAACGGCTCGGGACGTGCGGAGAATTGATCTGATACTCCAGTGCCAAGTTGTCCGCGATGAGGCAGCTGCTGGCGAGGCCACGGCTGTGGTTGCACGGTAAGAAGGCGGCGGCGGCGGAGGTGGAGGCAGAGATGTTGCTTGAATGTGGTGATGGCGAAGCCTTGGAGGCCAACATGAGTACTACGAGCAGTGAGGAGAGTGAGAGGTAGAACCTATTGTCGCCCATGGCTAGATCTTCAGTTCCGATTCTGAGCAAGAGACAAGTTGATGAGAGCTAGTGGAAGTGGTATGGCCATTGCCCCTTCTCTTGCTCCATTATTGCAATTGCTCCTATGGTGAAAGTAATTCCCACTAGCACGACATTTTCATAAGATACAATAGAAATTATATTTTCGTTGCAAAAAATTAATCCAAGGACTATTTTTTATATTTTGAAACAAAGCACATGGACTAAAAATGAATATCTCTAAAGGTACGAGTACAGCAACATAGTTTTTTTTGAAAACCTGTACAAGCAGACGTAGGGGTGTGCATGGTTCGGGCGGGCGATTCTCGACCTAGAACCGGGAACCGCCCGCTAAGGACCGGTTCCGAAAAATTAGAGTTTGTTGCATGGATCCACCCGGGAACCGGACCGCCAATCCGGTTTGGTTCTCAGGTGGATCCATGGAACCGATTTTGATGTGAAATAATTTTGGTTTTCAACATAGAACGATTACGTGACATCAAAGTAAGCCAAAGAAAGAAAAATCAAATTTAAGTACGTGGAGATGCGGACGGCGGGAGAAGTAAATGTAGTGAATTTACAAATATGGTCCGGGTTCCCGAATATTTTGTACAGCCCTAGAAGGGAGTGAGCTGAGATCTAGGGTTTTTTTTAGTAATTTCTTTTTTTTTTTAATATTAAAAAGGTTCCGGTTCGGTCCGGGTAAGCGGGTGGGCGGATCCGCCCATGGAACCGGGAACCGGACTGATACCCACTGGTTCCCATAAATTGGAACCGGGAACCGGACCAGTTCCCTTAAGAATCGCCGGTTCCGGGCGGTCTGGGCGATTCTTGGGTATTTTGCACACCCCTAAGCAGACGCCACATGTTGACTCGTCGATTCTGATTCAGAATAGTCCATCCACGTTTGAATGGAAAATTGAATTTTTCCTCGAAATTTTATTAGGTGTATGAATTGTACGAAATAGAATACAATGATCAAAATTGAATCTGGGATAATATATATGATTATGAGGCGAATGTTTAATCCTGTCCTCTCTATCTCAATACGTGTCTCATTCTCTTTCTCCTCCTTCTCCTTCTCCTGCTCCTCCTTCTCTTTCGCTCTAAATACATCGGGACTCACATCCAAAAAGTTTCAATTTTTAGAATCAAATTGATTTTTTTTTTTATCAAGGATTTCATCTATCCATACCTTGCTCTATGTAATAAAAAGAGTTCAATTTCAATTTTTAGAATCAAATTGATTTTTTTTTTTTATCAAGGATTTCAACTATCCATACCTTACTCTATGTGATAAAAAGAGTTTTCATCTCTACTCTATGACACGTTTGATGTACGTAATCATTAAATGTTGAACTCTGGCAAGAAAAACATTGAAGGTCGCATCAAATTCTTGGATACCTACCCCCGACCATGGGGACCATACGATTAAAGGTCCAAAATCATCATGAAGCACAACATCACGATATAGGACTCAAGATAGCCCTTGAATTTTAGGTGTTTCCCAACGAGAGTTGATAGTGCCAAAAATCAAGTTTTGCTTCTGCTTGCCGGGGGAAAATGGGCAATCAAATTGGGTGGCGTGGCCACCAACACCTCCATAAATTAGTAAATTGCCTACTTGTTCAAAGTTATCAATATTATCATGACTTTTATGAACGTCCAAATGTACAAGTGTCATTGGTGACTTATCTACACTTTTATAAATTTGCGGAGAAAGTACCAAAAAAGTCATAAATCAATTGAAACCAATTGAGTTCCAAATATTTTTATATTGGTACAAATTTAGTGTATTCAAACAATTTAGGTCAAAAATTGCTGACATGATACCGGGGGTCTTAATGATTTTTTTTTTTTTTGATTTTTTTTATTTCTTTCCCTTCTTTTTTTGCTAATGGCTGGATAGTACTAGCCTTGCTTTTCGTAGGTGAGGGTTGGCCTCACTAGGTCGCCCCTAGGTGAGGGTGAGCGTTGGTAAGGCCAGCCCTTGCTGGCCATGGCCTATAGCTTGCAACTAGCCATCAACAAAAATAAAAAGGGGAAAAAAGAAAGGAAGAAAAGAAAAATTATAAAAGATAACAAAAATTATGAAAAAAAAGTTAATGTGAGCACTAGCCCTGTAATGTCAATAATTTCTGATCTAAAATTGATTAGATGGACTTAATTAGTACTAATGTGAAAATGTTTAAGAATAAATTAGCATAATTAAAAGGTTTAGAACTAAATTGATATCAATACAATATGTTTATGACTTTTTTTTCCCTAAATTTATTAATGTTCCACTAAATTAGTAACTTACCAATTTCTTAGAAATTCTACAAGTGTTGTAATAAGAACTAATCCTAATGAACAATATCCCAATGAATTAGTCGGTGTTTAATGTGTTTCAAATTTTGCAAGTCACTAATATCCTGATGATTTCGTGGCATATTCACTAATATCCTGATGATTTCGTAAATTATCACCTTCTTCGAAATTTTAAAAGTATATTCAGTAAATTATCAACGTTAATGTATTCGACAATTTGAAAAAAGTTGGTAATTTACTGATTTGTTGATATGTAGGTGAATTTCTTATAGTATGAGTAGTTTACCAGCCGCACTTGTAAAATTTCAAAAAGTTGTTAACTTACTTATTTATTGGTTTATTGCTAAATTTCATGGTTCGGTTGGTATTTTACTAAATTTTCAAAAGAGTTGGTAATATATTAATTTATTGATATGTTATAAATTACTCATAGTACTTATATTTTACTAACAACACTTGTAAACTTGAACAAAAATTGGTATTTTACTAATTTATATGAATGGTGGTAAATTCCTTATATGGTCGATATATAAGCGACTACACTTGTAATAATTCACAGAAGTTGGTAACTTACTATTTATTGGAATGTAGGTAAATTTATAGCGGGGAAATTACTCAATCAACTTTAAATTTATTGTACGCATGTCAAGTTAGTTTAATTTTTCAATTTTCCTAATTATGCATAATGTTAGTGTAGTCATTTTGGTCAATTTTTATCGGAAATTGATGACATGGTGATCCAATCATCCTCAGCTGTCTTGCATAGCACGTTGTCACGATAGCAATTCCTCGCAGAAATTGGCAATAATGACAACATAGGAACTTTGCGTAAAGTTTTAAAACTCAATTGGCAAAATTTAAGTTTATGATTAAATTGATATTTGTACAATAAATTTATGACTTAATGGATAATTTCTCCAATTATATTAATGTCGATAATTTACTTACGGCACTTGTAAAATTTTATACTAGTTGATAATTCACTAATTCATTTAAAAGTTGGTATAATCCTTATTGTGCCAGTGAGTTACTCGGCGATCATACTCTTTTTACCAATGATATTAGAAATTTACCAATAATTTTAAAACCGAACCAATTACGATTTTTTTTTTTGGTTAGATACACCCTCGATTGGACCGTAGACTCATCTGAAACTCATCCGGTATCTATAACTTTACACAGGAAAACTCAAAAGTCAGAATGATTGGGTGACGGGACGCATTTTCGTGTTGCTCATATCAACCAATTTAGAGAAGTAGCAGCGTGAAAAGAAATTGAGTTCATCATCTTAAAATATTTAAATAATAAGTTGCATATTTCTTTTAATAATTTAAACTTTTAAAACTACTGACGGTAGCCACACAAAACAAAACGTTACATGTTATACTCCATGATGTAAAAGGGGCACACATTAAGATACTAAGTACTGCCATAAGATCCGGACTTTGCATATCATAGGAGGATTCATCATCCCTGAGACCACCTGAATGTGCATGATGCCTTGGATCTTCATCTTCAATGGCATTTCCGGTTGTACACACTGCAATGGGGGTCCGGATTCGAGCTGGGAGTGCACCTGTAAGCTTTCCCCTACTGGGGTTGTCTCCCGCATGCAGCTGGTGCGCTTGCTAAGTTTGCGGTATAGGTTGCGTAAGGATCGCCCGCCAGAATACGGGCTGGAACGTGCAGAGAATCGATCAGATACTCCAGCCCCATGTCGTCCGCGATGCGGCCACTGCCAGTGAGGCCATGGCTGTGGTTGCGCAGTGAGGAGGTGGCGGCGGCCGCGGAGGTGCCGATGTTGCTTGAATGTGATGGCAAAGCCCGGGAGGCCAGGAGGAGTACTACGAGGAATGAAGAGAATGCAATAGAGCGACTACTGTCGCCTATAGCAGGCTCTCCCATGCCGATGAATATGATATTGTAGGATTTGCCGAACCTTCTCGGACGGCTCGCTTCATGTCTTGGTTTTTGGAGCAGGCACAACGCTTATATACGTGCAAGAGGCACGTTGATGAGATTAGTGGAAGTGGGGCGCCAAAGGACACCATGAGTATCATAATCTTTGTACGTCATTCACTTGAATATCAAAATATTTTAAAAAAGTTCACTTAAGTATTGAAAATCTGACATAGCATAGTATTTGTGGTAAATGTTTTTATAAAAGTTATAATATTCAAGTGATCGATTGAAAATTCAAATGACACTCAAGTGATCTGAAAAAAGGGTTTTCACACAAGGTTGAGTGCGGTACGTAACTTATGACACTCAGATGGTGGAGAAAAAAATTTGTGGTACTCAAATGAGCGTTGTGTCAAAGTTAGACACTTGTAATGTCCTTTTCTCTCCATTATTGTAGTTAGGCTATAGCGATAGTAATTTCCAAAAACGACTCACTTTAATTCAAGTATGAGACAAGAGCTCCAAGATTAATTAAAACATATGGAACGACACTTTTTATAAGGGAAAATACCGAAAATCATCTTCACGTTTTAGCCCACAGGGTAAAACAGTTTTGTATGCCAGAAATGACCTTATCCGATTTTTGGCCGTATTGGCCTATTAAACTTTGCTATCTGGTCCTCAAACTTTCCAGTATACTCAATTAGACCCCAATGAACAACTTTCTATTTTTTTTTTCAACTATAGCCAGTTCTTTTTTATTGTTTTTTTTTGGGAAAAATGTTTACCTAATTGGTCCAAATGTGTCAAAAACAATATATTCTAAGTACATTAAGACTCGTATCCAATAGGGTTCATTTTTCAAAATCAATTCGATCTTCTTTAATAAGGATTGCATCCATCGACATCCCACGTGGCATGATAAAAATGAGTTACTAAATGGATGCATGACTTATTTTACCACCTCTACTCTGAAAATTGAATCAATTTCTTTCATTCCTACCCCGACCAGGGGGACCATTAACTAGAGGCCATCGACATCGTCTTGAAGCCCTAACATTCCGACTCTGGGCTTCAGAGAGCCCTTGAATTTTAGAATTTTCATGGTGAGAGTTGATGGTGTCAAAAAATCAAGTTGTGGTGCTGCTTGTAAGAGGGGCAATGCGCAACCGTATTGGGGCAGTGTGGCCCTCAGATGAACCGGATGTGGAGTGGAGCACTCAGTCACGCGTGCAAAGACGTTAGCATCGAAATGAGAAGTGGCAAGAGAGCGACCACAAAAGCTTAGTGCTCCCTCCTCTGAAAAAGAAAGGTAAACAGTCGTGCATTAAATCGACCTCACTCTTTAGTGCCAATGTTATTGCGGAGGCACCAAGATCTGCTCGCTGCCACAGCCGCATCGACGCGACCACCATGCCTGGACACAACCCTCCTCCGTGGTCGTCGCCATCAAAGTCGCTGATCCAATTCTCTCGCTTGGCCATTCACCCCCACGATGTCCCTCATGCTCTTTCCCTCACTCAATTTCTGTTCGCCCTCCCTTAGACTGTGACGAGGTCTTGACGCCACCGTCAAGCCACACCGAGATTTGGCCATCGCCATTGAGATCTCATGAGATTTCACGGCGATGCCAGATCTAGGGAGAGGGACCTCCAGATCTTGTCAGATCATGCAGGTAGCCCCATCTAAGGGCCAACACGATATTATATGCTTTGATTGCGGCTCACTTGTGCTGGTTTATGGTTGTGCAAGATTTATCTACCAATGCAGTGGTCTATATTTAGGTGATGAGGGATCTGAATCCCATATCCCCACTCTTGATACCACTGTAGGCAACCCTACTCCGGCGATAGCACCGGCTTGCATGACTTTACAATGCATCATGCTAGTTTAAGGCTGTGCGTGAGATTTATTAGGCAGCACGATGGATTATGCCTCATTGCACATTTATTATCATGATAAGTACTAGTAAGATTATTACAATTACAACAATTACAACAATAATAAAAATGGCCTCATTATTACATTTCCTATGTTATGGAAAGCAAGTGATCAAATGAAATAAACAAAACAAGAAAATAAATCGGATATTGAATTTACATTGCTCATGAGCACAGGCTCATTCTGGATGCTCTTTGCAAAGAACACTCATCTTATATGTAGATAAGAGTTTGATCCAAAATAGGAGGCCTACTCAAACTAGGTAAGAACTAAAATAGGATTAAGAGAATTTCTTTTTCAAGCTCAAACTTGAGATAAAATTTCAACAATTTCCACCCCGGCTTAATGTTTGAGCTAAGTCCTATAATTGCTTCTTTGAAAATTCACACTTGTATGCTACTTTCCCACAACTTCTCACGAGTTCAATTGCCATAGACATCTCCCAAGTCCAAGTCTCGCTTAAACTCAGTCATATCCATAGGTCTCATTGTAATACCAATTCCACTTACACCTTTAATTGCTCCACAATGATTTTTAGAGACAACATCCTCAACCACAAATTAAACGAGACGACAATGGCATCCATATTTATTAGGATATCGAACATGCACCCTGTCAAACTCAGCAACTACGACAATCGTTGGTTCTATGTGCTCCACTTCATTACAAGCACTATTGTGTCAATTACCTAGTATGTATTTGCTATCTCAGGAGTTTTTAGTTGCAACTCCACTTGAAGCTATCACCATCCAAATCCATACAAATACTGCTACACTTAGGGGGGTGCACAATTTTAGGGTAGATTCCAGTTCCACCTGGAACTTGGACTTACTTGTTGGGACCATTTTTGAATATTTAGAATGTGAAACTTATCCAATATTCCCTAGATCCATAGATTCAGTTCTAGGTTCTACCAATACATTGTAAATAGTTTTCCATAGAGCATTTGGAGAATTTCTAATCCCATCTTATCTAATCTTATCATATCTCAATCCAAATTCAGACAACCAAATACAAGCTAACAGTTTTTCCCCTTAAACATGGAAATAGCATACTGAAAAAAGAAAACTCAACCAACTAGACATGAAAAAGTTTGCAAACAACAAGTCAATTAAAATTTGATGAATGAAGCACATATTTTGGTTTTATCTTTAAAAAATGTTTTTTTTTTTTCTACTTATACTATAAAATGGAAAAAAAAAATAAGAATCCTTGACTGTACATGTAATTCTGAATAAAAAGAAGAAGAATGTTTTTGTTTTAATATTAAGAAAGCATACCGAAATTTTATAAAATAAATGAAATATGACGATAGTGGCGCTATTTTCACCCCTATTTTGACTAAGATACTCTTTTTTCAATTGACCAACTAAAATGTCCTTATCTCTCTCTTTTTTTTTTTTCGATTTATTTATTTTTTCAGGCTAAACCATTATTTATATGATCTCTCTCATCGGTTTCACAATACAAATGTCACATTACACTCAACAATATATCATCTTATTCTACATCACGTTATTCTACATCACGTTATAAATTAATTTATGATCTCATGCTTTAATCACAAAAGCTCCATAGAAATTCCTATTTATGATTGCTTATGAACACATAATCAATTGCCTATTTCTTATCAAATAGTTTGAGCGAAACTATATTTCAAAGTTGAAAAATTAAATTCCAATATAATTATCTAGTCAATCTTGATAAAAAATGAAAAAAAAATTATCAAAATATGGAAAAGGTTAATTTGTTAGAAGCATGATTAAAACATTAAACATGTTTATATTTAGATGATCTAAATTATTAATGAAAGATAAGCATAAAAAGGGGAAAAATGAACTTCTTGCTATTCTACTTCTACCGTGAAGAAAATAACTGATATCAATTTTAAATTTAATCTCATAACAAGTGGATTAAAATTATAAATGTGTTAAAAGATTTCCACAGTAAGAATCTAATGTGAGTTTGAAAGTGAAGAATGTGTAACTAGATCTTCAATCCCCATATTGCAATTTAGATTAAAATATGAAAAGTTCAAAAGAAAGAACAAAATAAGCAAGCTTTAGCTTTAGAAATCTACAAACTTATTCCAGAAAAAGACCCATAAGATCAAGATCAATCAGATAATTATCTTAAAATTTAATTTCAACTTCGAAATATAAATTCACTCAAATTATTTGAATAAAAGATAGGCAATTAATGTTGTATTCTTAAGCAGTCATAAACAAAAATTTCTAATTTTATATGTAGATTTTGTGATTAAAAATATGAAACCATAAATTAAAATTAACAATCTTGTCTTGTAATGTGATATCCTGTTGGGTGTACTGGGGCAAAGAGAGATAGAAATATAAGTAATTAAAAAAGAAAATTAAGTTGAAAAAAGGAGTGTTTTAGCCAAAATTGAAGTAGAAGTAACGCTGCCTTGTGAAGAAAGTTCAAAAAATGAACAAACATCTTGATGTAGATCCGCTATTGACGACCTGAAACATTTGTCGCGGCCACCGAGGAGTTGTCGTTGCTGCTGGATCTTTGCTATGGCTAA
This sequence comes from Eucalyptus paniculata subsp. matutina, assembly GCA_017140255.1. Classification (NCBI taxonomy): domain Eukaryota; kingdom Viridiplantae; phylum Streptophyta; class Magnoliopsida; order Myrtales; family Myrtaceae; genus Eucalyptus; species Eucalyptus paniculata. Next base: position 70,771,946 of record CM029437.1, on the reverse strand, counting down.
GCCAAGCCATCCTCGTGGCCGACTCGTCACCAAACCATCACCTCCATCTTTGGAATTGGTTTCTCTATGAATTCCCGCTTGCGCGTATGCTTTAGGGTTCTTAGATATTACTTTTTCCTTTAGGTTAGTGTTCTCATCCCCTACACAAACCTCATTCCCCCTTCTCTATTGCATTGGTATTTCCTTTTGTTTTGCTTGGTTCCCCTCCACTCCGCTGGATATTGCCTGTAAAGCATGTTGTGGGGTTTTAGGGATAAGCTCTTCCTGCATAAGATCCTTATTCATATTACCCTAGAACATTTTCAAGTAAGGCCTATATTCTTTGGCTTCAGCTTTCAACCAATTTCTGCCAGCATAACAAAAGATAGTCAGTCTCTCATATTTAAAATCCATTTAGAATTTTTTCCCCTTATTACTCGCAAAAGTCCCTGGGATTAGAGGTCCAAATGAGTCGAGATTCCCACAAGCTCTCCCATTTTTCTAGATTGCAGAACACGCACACCACTAACTGGCCCAATAATCACTGCTACTCGGTAAACAGCTTCTTCCACCACCTACTCATAAGGCAGCCCATATAGAAAGTGATAAGTGCGCTAAAAATCTTAACATTTGTCAAGTAAGTGTAATTTAATCATAAAACCTATCGCAAAAGTATAATTGAGTTCTAAAACTTTCAAAAAGTGTAATCAAGTTCTAAAACTTGTTAAGTTGATGCAAAGATTGAGGCAGGGTGATCTTTTGTCACCTTTGCTACTTGTGTTGGCTAGGGAAGTATGAGCAAAGATTTAGAAGAGTTTAAGTGGGATGATAGGTTGTACACTCTTCAGTTTTGGTGCAGCAGCAAAGTTGAGTTTCATATATCGTTGTTGGAAATGTTACAAACAGTTTTTTAAGCATAATTTGGTCTATGGGCGGCTTTTATCTGAAGCTTTTTTTGTACAGGGACGGCATCTCCTTGATACATTCTTAATGAAAACCTCATTCATCATTAAACGAAGAACATCAAAATAACCAGAGGAAAAGCGGCAAAAGAACACTTAAAGTGCCATAACTTTGTCCAAAGGGACACTTAAGTGCCATAACTTACGAAATGTACACTTAAGTGCCACATTCGAAGAAAAGCGGATCACTTGGGTGCCACTCGGTCAAAGTCCGGCCAAAACGCCGACGTGATATTTTTCGGCGAAGCGCACCCAAAACAATGTCGTTTTGCACGCTGATGTGACCAAATAATGCAAAAACGGCGTCGTTTTAGGTGGACGTGGTAAAAAATAATAAAAAAATTAATTAAATTAAATTAAAAATTAAATTTAGTTAAAATATTTAAAATTAATAATTTTAAAATTAAATTAGTTGAAATATTAAAAAATAATAATTAAAAAATTAAAAAAAAAAAAATTTTAAAAAAAGGAAAGGGGGGAGGTGGCTGAGATCAGTCCTCAGCCGTCGCTGCCGCCACCCCACAGCCGCTGGGAAGGGTCGGCGACGGTGGGGGGAGGGTCGGCCGGGTTCACCGGGCCCTGGCCAGGGGCCGGCGACCTTGGCCGACTGGCGGTGAGGGCTTGCGAGCCCTCGCCCCGATCTGGGGCGAGGGTCGTAGCCCCTCGCCTAGATCCAGCGAGGGTTGGCGGCCCTCGCCCGGCCGGGCCAAGGGCCGCCCCTCCCTAGATTTGTGGCCAATGGCGAGGGCTCGTGGCCCTCGCCCAGATCCGGCGAGGGTTGGCGGCCCTTGGCTCGGCTGGCTGGGGAAAGTTCTCTCGACAAAATCTTTCACCGAAGAGGAAAAGCTTCAGCTTCATTTTTTGTAATGGGTCCTATGTAGCTTTGGAAAGGAAGCAACTGTTCTAAACTAATGGCAAAGTAAAGTGCAGGAAAATAGGAGGAAAAGTAAAGGACGATTGAATGTAAAAGTGCAATAAAACGAAAGATAACAACTTGAAATTGAATGATCAATAGTTGATTTGGCAAAAGGTCCTTACATTGATGCCTTTTCGGCCATTTATAATGGTATTCTACATATAACTATCTTTTTACGATTATCATTTCGATATCTACAGTGTTCCAGAAGTCTTGGCTCTACGTTGGTAATTGCCCTGCCTGGCCAATGTTTTCACTGGTATCGATTCCAGTAACTACTTTCATCATTATCTCGTTGATTTCAGCAAGCCCCTTGTTGCATTGTTCAAGACCCCCATTTGTCGACTGTTGGCATCCTGGCTTATTCTCGATGGACTCCTATGTTTTGGGCCTGCTTTATTCTCTCCAGCTTCTGAAGCCCAATGATCTAATTTGGGCGCCAACATAAATAAAATTGTTATGTTGTAAAATACAATATTGCAATACAGTATCTTCCTAGAGTACATAATGACATGTCGAAAGCAATTCATCAATAATAATCGTCTAAATATTAATAAATTCATCAGGATGTATGTAAACGTATCAACCCCGCTGGTCGTCAATGCATTTTCGCATAGCGCATATCAACCAATTTAGAGGAGGAAAAGACGAAGATTGGGTTCATCGCCTCCATGGTTTAAGGTGGCACACATCAAGATAACAAAAAGTGCTATATGATCCCAACTTACATAGCACACGCAGATTCAACGAGCAAACTAAGTGGTCACGACATCATCAACCCTGAGACCACCTGAACGTGCCTGATGCTTGGATCGTCGTGATTTCGGTTAGCATCATCAGCAGTACGGCATGGCTTTTGATCAAATTTCATTAATGGTGTTCACATGAGAGGGGAGGCCGCGAGGGAGCTTGTAGCTGGTGTGAGAAAGGGACCGGGTCCCCGAGGCACGACTCGGCCAATTAAGCCCGTGAACTTATCGGCGTTGGACGATATGAGCTGCCAATCAGTGATCACTATCAGGGCGGGTTGGTGACCCAAACCGCATTCAACATCAAAGGAGCCTTTCCTCTCTTCGATTGTCGACATTCTCACTCCCTTGAAGGTGGGATGAAAAGATTGGGAGACGTATTGACGAATCAAAAGTTGATGCGAGCAAAAAGGCGATTCTTCCCTACTTTGATTTATGACTTTGGTTCATTTGGGAGCTATGCTGTATAGGCAATGATAGAGAAAGTGCGTGAGATTTATTAGAGTTCCGGAATTTGCTCAAAACCTCACGTGTTTCTCAACTCCTTCTAAACTTGCTTGCATATAATATTGTAGGTGAGATCTTCCTTAATTTGTTCACTATTTTGCAAAACAAGCCCAAGATATCCTTGGCACTTCATATCTTGGTACTTCATGTCCATTGTAATTTTTTCAATACTGTTGGTAAGAAAATTTGACCGGCCACTCGCTTGTTAGATAGCTTGTAATTAAGTTACCAACGTTACAAGAATTTACCATTTAATAAATTACCATATCCTCTTAAATTTTACAAGTTATTAACATTCCACCGAATTAATAGCTAACCAACTTTTGTGAAATTTTATAACTATGATTAGCAAAATAGTAGTTCTATAAAGAATTTACTAGTCTTCCAATTAATTACTAAGGGTATGTTTGGTAACCATTATGTTCCTAAGAATAATTCGTAATCATAAATAGTTTTTTTTTTTTTTTTTGATTTTGATCCCCAAAATCCCCAAGTGATTTTGTGAGCATTCAAATACATTCGGTAACTACAAAAAAATTCTATTCTCGAAAAAAAAGAGAGAGAGTAAGAATGTGTTTGGTACAACCTAAATTCTTTTGTGATATATAATTTCTTTTAATTTTTCAAACATTTTCTGAGATTTTTCTTTTTTCCTTCTCTTCTTTTTCCTCCTCTAGTTGGTCGACAAGCCTTAGCGATGGCTAGTGATCGGCTAGAGACAAGAGCCGGAGACCTCGGTCAAGCCTCGCTAGTGATGGGCGAGGCTTGACCTCGCCAAATCTTGCCCAACCATAGTGAGGCCAGCCTCGATCAACCAAGGCTTAGGTGAGGTCGTCGGACCTTGTATTTGGTTGGTCAACTTCCATCGTCGAGCCCGATGACTAGCTAGAGGAGGAAGAAGAAGAAATGAAAAAGAAGAGGATAAAAAAGAGAAAAAAAAATGGCTTGAATCTCGATTTGTTTTCGTGAAAAAGAAGTAATTTTTTTTTTATTACTTTTTGATTTCATTTTAAATCTATTATCTGACCACTGATCTATTCCAAAGAATAGAAAAATTAGTTGATGTTATCAAATTGATTTCTATTCTTTTTTTGTTTATTAGCCGGTTACCAAAGATGACCTAAGTTTCTAACTTCTTCCGAATTTTGGAAGCGTGAACTAGTAAACTACAATACCATAATGAATTTACCGACACGAATTACCTACTTCTTCAAAATGACTGAAATTGTTAGGATTCTACAAACGTCCAACGTGCCATTAATAACTTACCATCGCTATAATAAATTTATTGTTTTACCTAACAATTAAATCACTGGTCAAGAATTGTTTGACCAACGTTTTTGGAAATTTACCAATGGTGAATTTTCGTTCTCAGAATTTCCTTTATTGAACCGTCGAATTGTGCGAAACTGATCCACAACGCTAGCTTCACACCAAAACTAAGTAAGTCGAATCCTGATAAAACTCTATTCTCGCATGGAATGGAAGTCCTCCATCCTCTTCTTCTACTCCACGAGACAAAAAACGTCATACCGGAGCATCTGAGCTACAGCGATGCAATATAAGAAGAAATAGGACCGTCGAAGTCGTTGTTGCTTGTGGCTGATCGCCATATAAGATGGTTTGAGGTGAGATAGATGGGTGATCGCTAGGCCTCGACACAGAGCACCGCCGATGCCTGTCGTTGCAGAAGTCCATAGGTGGGTAATACGACGCATTTCCACACAGTGCAAAATCTAACAATTTAGAGAACCCGGGAGGAAGACAAACATCGGGCTCATTGTCTCCATCGTCCAAAGAGGCACACATTAAGGTACAAGTACTGTTATATGATCCGTACTTGCATGGCACAGGCGGATTCATCGAGCAAACTAAAATGGTCTCGGCATCGCCGACCCTGGGACCGCCTGAATGCGCATGATGCTGGGATCTTTCACGGTGTTTAGCAAAGCCCGGTTGTATACACAGCAATTGGCGGGTCTCTCATTCTGTTCGGGAGTGCATGGTCCGTAAGGTTTGCCTGCTGAGGTTCTCCCGCATCTGGCTGCATTGTTCGGGTCGGCTGTGCTTGCGATCACGCTGGAAGAACCCGCGAGAATATGGCTCGGGATGTGCAGAGAATCGATCAGGTGCTCCAGCCCCAAGTTGTCCACGATGAGGCGGCTGCCGGGGAGGCCGCCGCTGCGGTTGCATGGTAAGAAGGAGGAGGAGGAGGCGGCAGCGGCGGCAGAGGCGCTGATGTTGCTTGGATGTGGCGATGGCGAAGCCTGGGAGGCCAAGAGGAGTACAATAAGCAGCGAGGAGAACGAGAGTGAGATACTATTGTCGCCCGTAGCTAGATCTTCAGTGTGATTCTGAGCAAGAGACTGAGTTGATGAGAGTTAGTGGAACGGAAGTGCTCCATCATTGCAATTGCTCTTATGGTGAAAGTAATTCCCACTAACACAACATTTTCATAAGATCTCCAATAAATATATGATGATATGGAAGTTATATTTTCGTTGCAAAAAATAATCCAAGGACTATTTTTATATTCTGAAACAAAGCACATGGACTAAAAATTAATATTTCTAAAGGTACGTGGACCACAGCATAGTTTTCTCAAAAATCCATTCAAGTAGACGCCACGTGTTGATTCGTCGGCGTTGTCTCTGAATATTTCGTCCACATTTGGATGAAAAATCAATATTTTCCCTCGAAATTTTGTTAGGGGTCTGAATCGAATGAAATAAAGTGCACTCACCAGAATTGAATCCGAGTGATAGATGAATGCCTAATTCCGTCCCCTCTATCTCAATACGTAATCATTAAAAATTGATTCCTGGCAAACAAGAAAAACATTAAAGGTCGAATCAAATTCTTGGCTTACGTACCACACAATCACCATGAAGCACCATGAGGCACTAACATCACTATTTCTTAGAACTCGAGAGTCCTTGAATTTTAGGTTTTTCCCAACGAGAGTTGATAGTGCCAAGAATCAAGTTTTTGCTGCTGCATGTAGGAAAATGCGCAATCGTATCTATAGTTTACCAAACGCACTTATGAAATTTAAAAAAAGTTATTAACTTACTAATTTATTGGTATTAATGATTGGGTTGATAATTTACTCAATTTTCAAAAGACTTGCTAATCTATTAATTTATTGATATGTTGTAAATTTCTCTAGTACTTGTATTTTATTAACAACACTTGTAAACTTTAACAGAAATAGGTAATTTACTGATATATATGGATGGTGGTAAACTCCCTATGTGGTCGGTATATAGGTGACTACGCTTGTAATAATTCAAAGGAGTTGGTAACTTACTATTTATTGGAATGTTGGTAGATTTATAGCTGGAAAATTACCCAATCAATTCTAAATATAATGTAAGCATGTCAAATCAGTTTTAAAATTTTAAATTTTCCAAATTATGCATAATTTTGATATAGTCATTTTGGTTAATTTTTTTCGTAAATTGCCAATGTGGCGATCCGATTGGCTGTCTTGCATAGCACACTGCCACGATAGTGATTCCTGGGAAAAAATGGTAAGAAAGATAACATTGAAATTCCGCATAAAGTTTTAGGACAAAATTAGTAAAATTTTAAAATTTAAGATTGAACTGACATCCGTACAATAAGTTTGGGACTTATTGGACAATTTCTTTAGTTACATGAGTGTTGATAATTCACTTACAGCACTTGTAAAATTTATATTATCTGATAATACACTAATTCATTTAAAATTTGGTAGAATCACCTATTCCCCGATGCTCTATTTGTTTCCACATCCTACATATGAAAGCTTTCTTTTAATCAATTCTAGTATGATGATACAAAAATTCTCCAGATCAATAGATGGGCTTCAACAACCGAAGAAAATAACATCTCGGTAAAAGGTTTTGGGTATTCCGAGACCAAATGATGACCATCAATCTCATTCATCGTGTTGGTCCTTCCCCTTTATCGCATAACGTAATTATCTCTCTCTAATTTCCGTACAAGAAAAAGGGAGTGGCATTGCCGAGAAGGATGATGCTTCAAACCAATCTCATCACGTACCCAATATACCCAAAACATACATATCTATGCCAAAAGCTAATACCATGCTAGATTCCTTGGAGGCAATGTTTGATGCCACAGATATTATGCAAGTGATTTATATAATTCAATGGTTTTGTGGGATAGTATAAACTCTTAACTCAATACCACCACCACGTGAAGGCGCTTGTAAGACCTTTTAAATTCGATCCCTTTCAGCAAAGGGCTTGTCCTTCGTGGCAATATTGGGTGCACTTGTGCAAGGAGGCATGCCGCATTATGGCCTCGTTCTCGTCTCCTCAGTATCCCCATCTTTGACTAAGGAAACCGTAAATTCATACCCCAACTCAGTTGTCGGTCTATGTGGCAATGCTAGTACCACAACTTCACCACATGTCAAAAAGTTATATGTTAGGCGGAACATTTATGATTGAAGACGACTATTGTCATTCAAACCAATAAAACGAAAGGTCAAGTTATGAAATCCCCCAGCTATCCTTTCCTTCAATTATAATTTGTATCCTCCTTTACTTTCAGAATCCTAACCGCAGCACCTTTGAACAATCCCGCACTTCTCCTTATGAATTCTAAAGCCACATCAGGGAAAATGTTAGGAACCCATAAAATTACCAATGGTGGTCCATCCCAACAAGCACTGAGAAATTTAGGTAGCTTCTATTATAGATGAAGCCATATATTTTTAGGTTTTTTTTTTGTCTTTTTTATTAGATTTGCTTTTAGTTTAAAGCTATACCTTTATATTAGTGATGGTAAGACGCTAGCCGTCAAGACGCTGAAAAAGAAAATAGAAAGGCAAGAAAAACAGAAAAAAAGAGTTTTTTCTTTACAAGGGTTCTCAATCTTTTTGTGCCATGATCTTGTGAGGAGATCATTGTTATATTCCAACCTTTTTCAAAGTGTAGTGGATTCGCAGAGTGCCTCTGCACGGATACGTAGCCTAGGTTTGGGTGAACTTCATTAACAAATTTTCTGATGTGTTCTTCTAATTCTATTATTTTATTATTATATTTTACTTGGTGAATTGTTTGCTAGCATTATTTTTCTGGAATCGATGTGCGATTTTGAAATAGCTTCGATTTTTTTAGGTGAAATAAAAAGGAAATACCTAGAAGGAATGAAAGAAAGGAAAGAGAGGAAGAAAGGGAGACATATGAGGACAAAAAGACCAAAAAACAATAACAATAAATAACAACAACAACGACAACAACGACAACGACAACAACAACAACTAGAATAACAACAAATTGATAAAAAAGACACTATGAATGCTAAACTATGCCCATGATAATATATTTGTCCCGACCTTTTTTTTATTGTGACACACAAAATCTCAAACTTGTACTTATATGACACATTTATTCCAAACTTTTTTTTTTGTGACACCAAAAGCACCAAACTTGTACTCATATGATGCATTTGACTTTCCATGGCTAAGTGATTGTACCCGATCTTAGTACTTAGATGTCACCTTTTAAAGTCTGATCTATTTCGCCGTATGGTTTGTCCTTGGAGGCGATGCAAGGAGGCATATAGGAAGGAGGTGGCCTCATACTCGTCTCTTCCGTGTCCCCATTTTTCACTATGAAAGCGGTGCTCATTCCCCAGCTCATATGTCGATCTATATGACAATGCCAATACCATACACCTGCCACGTATGATGTTCGAATGTTAGTCGTGGAATTCTTTTCCTAATGCAAAAAACGGTATTTTGGTCCAAATGCAAAAAGGAAAGAAAAGGGCATGAGGAATACCTGGATTATTTGCCCTGAATCTAATCGCAGCCCACCCTCTTTTAGGAACTCCAAATGTATTGACTTTAGGCGGATCAACCAAATTGTACATTTGAGGATCGGTCTCGTTGTCGAAGTTTCCGAAGCCGACCCCAATAACATAAAAGCTATATCCATGCATGTGCATTGGATGATATTCTGATTGGTCCAACAGATTAGTCCCTTGAAACACGATCTCTACAGTTTCGTTGTAGTTCAGAACTTTCACGGATGTCCCTTGGGCAGCGTCGGCAAGACTGGTCGACAAATCATCTCCCGTGAAATTATACATAACGGGAGGAAGATCGGGAAAATCCATGGTGTAAACTCCGCTGATGTTTCTGCATATTAATGGCAAAAGGATGCGCTTCTCATGACCTTCATCTATCATTAACGTGAAAAAATATTCTAATCAGAAGGGAGAGAGAGATGAACCTGTAATAAGCTTGTAGCACATCGACAGATGGGTCCTCCCAACTTATGTTATTTAAGGTTGTGGCAACTTTGTAATCATTGAAATAACACGAATCATCTGGGCATGCCACATGATTCGGGGAAGCTGTGATGAACATCCTTGTCGTCACGTTGCGAGGGACGTCCACGGTATGTTCTTCAGATGCAAAGCTTCTCAGCTGTTGTATGAAACTCGCTGCAGCACTGTAGTCATGATAAAGTGGTAGTGTGTCATTTGGGTAACTTGGTGGTGACGTCAGATTAAAATTCCCTTTATACTGGATGATAGCAGTAGCAACTTCGTGGACATAATCGGTGAAATCTATGTCTTCAGATGAAAATTCTTGAGCGGCCAGGTAATACCTTCCTGGAGATTGATTTGCCGTAACTAGTACATCCATTGTTTGTCCAGATTCTATCATTAGATACGAAACAACGATTGGTTTTGTGTACGCTCCGTCCATCCCAACTAACGTCATGTTATGATCGGCGATGGAGATAAACATTTCTGAACCGACCGCTGCATTGACTATACGAAAGAGATAGGTCTTGCCATAATCGACAGAAAAGTGAGGCGTGGTTTCTGTAAAATTAATAGCATGAAAAAACAATATATTAGACATTGTACATAACAAACATGTCGACAAACCATTATCCATGATCTAGACAATTCAATGCTTAATCATACACATCTATGTAATTCAATGCAAGTTAGATTTACTATAGACAGGCGCTACTGAAAATGTTAGTTTTACTTTTAGATACACAATAAGTATCAACATTGCAGTATATTTTTATCAAAGAGAATCATCTATCTACAATAACTTGAAATGCAAACATTTCAAGGAACTAGCCTTTACCTCATGGTCTGCATCCCTACCCTCATAAGCATAATGTCCAACCAGAAAGGAAAAAAAGAAAAAGAAAAAAAGAAGATGGGAGTATAAATGTACCGTTGGAGCAAGGAACAAAATCTCCATATTGTCCATTGATCAGGAAACCAGTCGCACGAGGTACGTGATTAGTGCCTGCAGACAATTCCATCTCTAAAGCTTTATTTAGAGAAATTCCTTCATTAAACCAAGAACCTGCAAATCATGAAAGGAAAATTGGAAGCTGAATTACATCAACCTTTGCCTTTACCATGCAACCGCAAAGAAATGCATAGTTGGAAAACAGAGATAGCGATGGAGGAGTTCCATCGTAGAAAGTTCTGATCATTAAACCCCAATGTCCAAATGAAACATTCAAATAATCTCAATATTCTAGTGAGGGAGTTTGATCTTCACTATAATATACACTTTTGCAAGGTTTTCAAATAGATAGCAGCCCACGATCATCAGTTACTTTGTATGCTTTTAGGAAGAGGCATGCTCTAATGAATTCTACTTTTTTAACTCTTGATCCACTTCCTGCCCTTGGCCTCCAGTTTTATGTCTAGGACCCATAAGAAATCTTACGAGCACATACCGAGCAAGATTAAATGTTCTCCATCCGGCGTAGTGAATGGGAAATTTGATCCTTCACGTGGTAGAATGACAATAGCACCATACACAGTAGATCTTGTCCACTCATTATGGGCATGCCACCAAATAGTTCCTTCTTCATCAGTTAAATTTACTTCATAAGTAAAATTTGTTCCCGGTGGAATAGCGCATTGGGTAATATACTCTGGACCATCTGACCATGGATTTCGTGGTTGCTTCACCCCGTGCCTACAAATCAGTGAATTTGATCACATAGAAAGTACTCGAGGAGCTAGGCAATGTTTTGTTTGCATTTAATAGTCAAAATTCATTGTCTTTCTTGCACATATTTTAGATAAAATATTTTTTCAACATTGAAGCTCCTTTTGTTTTGCCAAATATAAATGATTTGGAAATTATTTTCCTAAAAATAATCATTTGTGTCACTTATGAAAATGAATGAATGAAAAAAAAATTCATTGTCCACAAAAATGTTATACATAAATTGTTATCAATATTGAAATCATTCTCTATCAACTAATTATTTCAAACGATACAAGTGATCATTTTTAGAAAAATGTTTTCCAAATCATTTTTTTCTGAAAAATAAATGGAGCCTAAGTATAGAAGTATTTGATTTTCAGATTTCCTGTGCACATATGTTAATCATTCTTGTTTTAACTGAGAAACCGAGCTGAATTAAGGGTATATTTGTTGCACCGAAGACTTCTTGCCGCTGGAAAATGTTTTCAGGAAATTCAATTTCAGAAAGTAAATCGATTTTTACTGTTTGTTTGTGCTGAATCAAGTTGAAAACTTTAGTTTCATAGGATTTTCTAATAAGTGAACCTACTAAACGCAGCTTCTATATTTACAAATGACATTAGGAACTAATAAACTAGAGTCAGCGTTGTTTTAGTCATTTTATAATCTATCAAAGTGACATGAATTACAAAGAAATTATTTATTAAATTATGAAGTCACGTTTTTAAAATGTTGTGTATGGTCGTGCTTTCCATAAAAGCAGAAGAAGATGAACATTAATAATCAACTCGGGGCGTGCCTGAGGATCATTAGATAGAAAAGGATTTGTTGATGAATCCTTTTTATCTTCACTCCAAACCTGGGTAGTCCCCAAATGGGACACTTATTCAAGTAGCGTTCCTTATTTTAATGTGCCGATACTCGCACGCCTCATACTTCTCGTTGATAGGTGAATGTTGTTCTTCTCCGCCAAACGGGGAATACAAGAGGTGACATTACAGGATTTCTCATTCTAGGGTGGATCTCCTGCTTGTTTCTTTTCTCTTGAGCTCTTTAAGAACGTGCCCAGGCCCGAATAAGTATACTTAGGAGATATTAGAAGAGATTTATCAAAAAGAAAAAAGAAAACTATTTCATGAGTGATAGAAAGAAGACATAGACAGACTGATTCTTCTCACATACACATGAAGTAAAAAATTAGAGAAAATCTTGTCAGAAGGAGAAATCTTATGAAATCGACCCTAAACCTACTGATGAGCACCACTAGAGAAAACCAGAGGTTCTTGAGAATATATTGTGTAGTATAATTTCAGATACAATTTCGCTTCCTTTTAACTGTCTATGGCATCACAAGCTAACAACCGGAGAACGATAAAAAGTAAGAAGAAGGTGGGCAGGGTAAAATTACCAATGAAGAGTGACCCCGTATGGTCCTTGATTGTGAACCTTCACGTACACAAGATCGCCCTTTCGAGCTCGAATGGTTGGTCCGGGAAGACTGTCGTTCACCACTAGAATCGTATTGGTTGTACAATTCCTTGTGACGTTGATTTCTCTCAACTGCAGAGGGAAAAAAGAAAAAGAAAAACGATGATAAACTTCATACCATCACTATAAAATTTACCACCCGTATGAAAGAAAATGACATCGTAAGATACGGGATTGTCCAAGTACGTGCAAAATGATTGTGGACCAATTTTAACCGAGTCGTTGGCTGGTCCCTCTATCTGGTGTCACCCAAATTTCAGATTCTTTTGGATGTGTATGTTCACGATTTATCTGGTGAAAACGACTCCATCATCCCGCTGGTTCTCTAAGTGGCGGCATAAGGGGACCGCGGAGGGGCTGATGTATATGTGAGCCCAAGTCATATGCACAGTCAGATCACATGTGTCTTAAATGGGTCCCACCTCATTTAACATCCCATGCATATTGGATTAACGTCCACACCGAGGGAAAGTAAGATTCTTTGCCTCTAAATGGATCATTACCCGAGACGATTTTTAGGAAAAGAAGAAAAAGATGTGAGAATAATTAATCGCTATCATGCAAATTGCATAATCACTGGTTCCATATGCTCCGGAAACTGAAAGTTTCATTTGTCTATTAAATATTTTAGCAAAAATCTGAACAACGTGAACTGCACACTTAGCATCACAGACATAAACTTGAGTTACTTACGACGAAGTCGTAGTAGTGGACATCACTAGCTTGAGCTCTGAGGAAGACGTTTCCAAAGAAAAGCAAGACCGCAGCAAGGAAAATGTTGGAGGAATTGGACGACAATTTGGCCATGCTTATGATCGTTCGACGCTCGATCTGATCTTCTCTTTACTCTCTCTTTCCTTTCGCTGGTCTTGAGCTGGTTCTCTCTCTTCTTTTATAACGAACGACCAGTGCAGGGCACATCCTACGATTTAGCTAACAGTCAACTAATAATTGCAATCGGGCATAAGATCCGATCCGATCCAATCATTTGTCTCAGAAAGTAACCTTCCTCTCTCTCTTTCTCCCTCTATTCTTTTTTCGTCTTTTCCACTTCTGGAGGGGAGGGATTTTACCTAGATTTCTCCCTTCCCTCCCAGTTCCTTTTTCTTTTATTTCCTTTTATTTCTTTTCTACTTCTCTTGATCTTGTTTTAGATCTAGAAGCTTTGCTCTCCTGATCATATGTCTAGGAGCTTTTCTCTCCGATTTGATTTTAGATTTTGAAATTTTAATGAATAAATATTCCATCTCTAGTTTTAGGCAACTTCAGTATCTAACTTCACATGGTAAAAGAATTTATATTCATGAATCTCTGCTTTTGCCCGAATAAAAAAATATAAAAAAAAGATTATGAAGTCTCATGTGAATAAGGTAGTAGAAATCATTTTGTGTGCAAAAAAGAAATTATATGTTGGTATTGAATTGGTAACGTGCGGTGGGCTCATAAAAGCAAGTTGATGATGATTTTTTGACTTTTACTTTTAAGATGTGAAATGGTAAAACAGCTCTTGAAGTCAGCTAATCTTCTCCAGTCGGCTAATCTTCTCCAGTGAATTCCATTTAGAATTGGAAATTCAGACATGTTATATGTTCTTATTTGTGCAATATGAACAAAACTAAATTGCCTAAATATGTAAATCTCTGCAGTATGTTTACACCGTATGTCATATCTCTAAATCCAAATAAATGACTTTCACAGTTTGCTTGATCAACCAAATGAATGACATTCATAGTTTCCCTAATCATTTTTTTGTTTTGTCCAGAGGTGAGTAACCTTGAGTGATGCAAAATGATTTTCTTTTTTATAATTTCAAATATGTTATGGTCAATTTGAACTGTATTGTAATAATTATTGATTATTCATAACAAGATGAAGATGATACATTGAAAATTACAATCAAGAAATTAAGGGCATAGAACTCTATTTGTTTAGGGACACGATTAACTTCATACAGAGACCAGCATTTTCAAGTTGAGGATCTATGAATTTACCTTGATGATTTAATAAGGCCACTGACATCTTAAAGTGTCTTTATCGAGCGCCGATCCCTATACCTAGCCCTTTCAATTAATCAATATATATATAATTAATAAATAATTTTCAGCGTGTGCGTTCCAGCTAATCTAGTGGGAAACAGACTGAGAGAGTAGTTTGTGCACAAGCATGGTGTCCCAATCTTGTCTCTAACTCACCTAATCTTCGGGGCAGGTATCAAGCAATTAATAATAAAAAAAAAAACAATAACAAAGCATTTTGCTAGAGGAATAATATATTTGTTGAAAAGTAATTGGCTAGATTCGATCTAATGAATCACGTGATCAAATGGTAAAAGACTATTGAGATTCATGTTAGGTCTCACCAAGTGAGAAAAAAAAAAGGTTCTTTGGGATTGCAACGAAAATATACAAATCATTCTCAAGTATCAAACTCCCTCAAACCAGAAGAACGAATAATTTTATTTGGTATAGTCTTTTTGAAGTTTCGTTAGAGAAAATTGATTTACAAAATTAATATTGTATATGGTGTGAACACTTCATAGTGATTCGAATCGTTTTCAACTAATTTCTCCTGTTGATTTTGAATCTCTTATAAGTCAATGAAATCATTCTCAGTGACCTACAAGGAGCATCATTGATGGATTTGCCACATTGGTTTAAGCTTTCTTAGCAACGCACACAAAACCCCTCACCCTAATTGAAGTTCTCAAGTTTTTTTTTTGGTGACTGAGGACTCCGCCACATGCCCCGTGCCCGAACAGCTCCTAAGAGCCAACCCCTATACCTCAAGAAAGACTAACATAGCAACCCACTGCCATGGCCCCTTACTTATATCACTAGTAACGCAGGGTTTCGAACTCTCAACTTCAGCGATGAGGAAGGGACTTCCAATCAATTGTGCTACCCATGGATGGGAAGCTCTCAAGTTCGTATATGCAAGGAGACACAAAGTACTATTATTGGAGTTGGATAGCTATAATTCAATACATGGTTTGAAGTGCACAGATTGAATCCGGTCGGACGAGTGTGCACTTATTCAATTGCAATCTTGAGCTGCTAACCCACGAAAAATGATTTCTTCATTGTGCGCATGCTTTCCCCTACCTTTCAACAATTTCTTTGGCAGCTTTAGAATTTTGGCTCCAATAACTTGCCAAACTACGTATAACTGATTCGATGAGTTGGAGTTTGCCTGCAAAGTCAAATGCTTGACATTCTTCCAATGGTTTGCAGTCCTTGTCACTCAGCTTTGCTAGATTTTGATAGAAGTTCAAGGTATTTACTAGGCAATGCACCTTCTAGAATGCCACTTATTTGGATCATATCATCCCGATATGCTCTGTCGTATGTAGCCAAAAACAATTTTGTTTATAAGGATTAAGTTTCTAACCTAGAAAGTTGTTGAAACTGTTGAAAGACATCTAGTATAATATAAGAAGCTTTGTCACTTTTGAAGTCATAATATGATCACAACAAAACTCATATAGATTAACTTGATTTTAGTGGCAAATTAGGCCCATCGTATGGACTGGGGCAGAGACTATCCATTGGTCACCTCTAAAATCCATACCTTACCCCATAGCTACCGGAACTCTTCAGGCCCTACGCATGAAGCAGCGACATATTTGTTGAAATTGATATTAAGATAGTGGTCATTCCTAAAAGATATCAAAATTGCTTGTGGCCTGCAAGGTAAATTATTCAATAGTAAAAAGGTGAACATATTAAATTAGTGTCTCGTTACTCCTGCGATGACACCGCATAATCTCTTCAGGGTACCCCTAAAAAGAGTTCGATTAGTTGGTGTTGATTGAGTCAAGCCTCAAGTTAGAGTTTCCGAGATCAATTTAAATTCCAGTAAATTTCAACGTCTGATGTACACTATTAGAGATATCAATATAAGTTAATCAGCCAAACTTAAATCAATTTATGTGTGTCCTTTTTATTTTATTTTTTCAATTTTAAAGGCCACGGACAACTTAAAACGCCCCCTTACCAAAAAAGAAAAAAACAACTTAAAACGCCCGGCGGATCCTAGGCATAAAAAAAAAAAGACTAAAAAAATAGAGAGGGGAGATAATGACATTGCCATTCAATTTCTATAAACTACCACAAAGACAAATTTAATCCTAAACAAAAATAAATAAATTCGTGAGGTTTGCAAGATCTTCCATAAATTTTTAGATAATTAAGTTTCACGCCAATGTCTCTGAATTATCAAAAAAAAAAAAAAAAAACTGCTCTCCTAAAAAAAAAAAAAAGTAAAAAAAGAGTTGTCAATGTTAATCATAGAGGCCGTACCGAAATCCCACTTCTTTTTGGGACGGCTTTACATCCCTTGAAAAGTGAACGACAAGGCGCTTGTCCAGCATTGAGAACTTCAAAAGGAGAGGACAATTAATTTTTTTTTTTTTCAACACAATAAAGAGTAAACATTAAAATATTATTTAACACGTATGAATGAGGCTCAGGTGGCATCCCTCTAAGTCAAACCAAATTCCTTTTTTGTGATCGCCAACCATCAGAACTTCATTAATTCTTCCCTTTCAATTATACCTTAGAAACGATTTTCACCATCCCATTATTTCCACCTAAAGTTTTGAGCTCATTTTATAATTAGTCCCCACAAGTTTTAGCATATATAATATTGGCCAGGCCTTCGGTCGACGTTGTGCAATCTCACCTCAAAAGAGAATCATTAACCTACAGAGATAGTTTGATTAATCAGTCTCATCCGAGTCAAGTCTCAAGGTCAAGTTCCAAAATAATTGATGTATATTCCAATTGTTTTTATTAAAATGGGATAAGTGTATTGAAAGTACTAAAACTTATTACGGGAATGCAATTGAGTCCTAAAACTATCAAAAAGTGTAATTGAGTTATGAAATTTATCATGAAATGCAATTGAATCATGAAACTTATCGCGGAGTGCAATTGAGTCTTGAATTTGTCACCAAGTGCAATTGTCCCAAGATGCTTCGTCGTCCTATTGATTTTATCTTTCCAATAAGCATATGCGAAACCGTGCAACTCAATCATCTAATCAACAACATCAAATGGATAGTAAGGAAAACACACATAATACACAACTTGATATGCTTCATTATATAACCGGAATGATTCATTACAAGCCTATTTCTTAGGACTATTTTGATTAACGCCCCACAAAAAGAGATACGGGGGAGGGTTTACGAGTTTCAGGGTGAGCCTATCTCCTCTAGCAAGACACAACTAAAAATGGCTTCCTTACGAGGAACTGCTGCCTAAGCATCACCTATTGAATTGTCTGGCGAGCTAGCATCCTCATCTGGTTCGGGTGGACCACGGAACCCATAGAAAGGTCTGAATAGATCCTTATCGAACCATGCATATCAAGCTCGGTAGCTATGGGGAATGAGATCACGATAGCCTTCATCCACCCAAATAGTGATGGTGATCCTTCGGAAGGTGGCATCCTCTCTTAACACATCTATGACCGTAACTTCCATACTCATGGGTACACCAAAACGAATGAACCAAGTAGGTAGTGGATCCATAACTATTAGCTTGAAAAAGGTTTAACAACAATAAATGAGTTGAAAACTCAACAAGTAAATAACATAAATCTCATATAGGCAGATTCCTTGCATGAAAACCTTACGATTACTCGACCCCAACATGTCAACGGCAGATCAATAATAAAGCTTTTACTTTGCCTTGACTATGTACATGAGAGGTACTCATCCTCTACCTAAACATCCGTCCTAACAAGAATCTACAGAGTATCCCACCCTCATAAATTTTCTAAGCACACCAATTAATCACTTCAACAATGTGCACTTGTTCCTTGAGTCCTAAATCATAGCATAAAAATTCACACGTGCTGTACATAGTGCAACTAATAGCTACTAATATTCCCACGTGTCATTTATTAACTTCTAAAGTATTACCAAGGTCTTCGAGACTCAAATAATGACTTTCAAAACATCCACATGCCTCTTATGTCAAAATAATAACAATTATTGCATGTACGTACCTTCCAAGTCACTAAAAAAGACAATTAAATTATGCATGTGTTTCACACATCTCATATAAGGCCACATCAAACACGCACAAGCCATATATCAACTTCTAAAATATGCACATAACATTCAACTGCTTTTCACACATTTAGCACCTCGACAATCACATAATACCCCATAATATTATGCTATCTCGAGTCTAAATTATTAATTACACATAGCCAAAACCCCCCACCTCTTTTGAAAATATTTGGGACATCGTCACGTACTATCAAGCATGGCATATGAACCCTCATTGGGCATCCCTTTGGGCATCGTTCTGTAATCATTACTATGAATGGAAACTAGAAACCTTTGGGCATTGCCCTCCGATGTCTCTTGGTGGTGGCATCATCCCTCAAAACCTTCGGTGATGGAATCCCTTTTGTGATCATACGAATCAAGCACACAATTGGTTTTATCTTCCACTATAGTTTAAGGTATGAGTGCCCCAAGTGCAAGCTAAGTGATGTGCAACTCATGACCTATCGAAAATGTATTGATAAAATATGCTGAGCACGAAATGAGAACCGTGGCTTGACCCCTTACGTTTGAGCACTAGCTTAGGTTAAACCCAGATCGGATGATACGCCTCAATATCACCGATGTGGGAGAGTGACCTAGCCTGGTATATTCCCATGCATGTCTAAGAACCAACGCATTTCTAGCTTTGGAGGCTTCGTGTGAATTCAAGCATCGACCATGACTATGGATTTCTATATGCGAAGACCACATCCATATTGCAATAACAATTCTTGACAATCAAACCTAGTAGTAACACATAAGGAAGATTCAACCAACAATAGTCATGACACAAAATAATCTACATTACATAACAGTTATATAACCAACCATAACAATCAAACATGAATATTAAGCCTAGATGTCAATAACGAACCATCCCCAAGCAACAATCACGGCAATCTTTCTAACCCAAGCAATAACTTAAGCCTAAACGGATTATTTTACAAATTATGTCAACCAGAACAATCTCGACGATCACTTACTTGCTCCTCGCCTATCCTTGAACCTTATAGTCCAAGCATATCATGAAGAAACCATACAAAATTAATCACATGAGCTCCTCTACCTAGGATAACTCTAATAACACTAGAACTGAACCTAAATTGAGTTACGCAATGCAACGGCCTAGCCAATGTTTAGGAAATCTACTAACAAAAAAAAAAAAAGAAAAAGGAACACTAGATAGACGAACCGTGGATGGATGACATTGTGAGGGCGATGACTCGAGACGGTGGGCAACGGTGAATGGTGAGATTGCGCGAGGATAGCGATGTAGCGGTGGCAGTAGCAACTACATGGCAACGGTGACGGCGGGTGGTGCAATGTTGGTGGTGCATCAATGGAATCGTCCAATTAGTCATAAACCTATGAGTTTAGAAGCGGTGCCACTTCTTACGAAAGTTGGGGTTGCTTTCTAGAGAGCTCATGAAACAAGATCAAACACAAGGCCATAATAATGTGGAGTAATATAGAACTTCTCACTGAAACAAGAGGTTAGTGTCTATGTGGTATGTTCGGTTCTATTATATAAAAGTATAATTTTAAAGCCGAGCTACTTATCATTTTGATAGAACTTTGATATATTTGTACTAAGAAAATGTTTAACTCGAAAGAGACCTTTATGTATGTATATTAATCTTACTAAAATTTTGGCTGTAGAGGTTTTTAAAATATTTTAAATTTTGAAATATTTGTTTTACAAACAAAGTGGGGGATTGTTGGAAGTTTTTTGTAAAACAAACTAAGTATATGTTTCCTTATCCCACATAAAAAAATGGGAGGAAGTGGGCCAATTGATAAGTGTAGGGTTTCTTTTGTGTATCTAAAGGAATGATTGGGTGTGGGCTAGACCCCATCATACCAATGTGCGGGTGCGCAATTTTGGTGCGATTATTTGGCGCACTTGGCTATTTGCAAGCCTGCATGCCCGCAATTTAATTAGCACTAACCCCTTTGTGAATTTTTTTTCTTTTGTATGGTTATCATATTAATTTTAATTAATTCAAATATTGTTTTGTTTATTGAGAATTTTCAGAAATTAAAAAAATTGATACATTTATCGAAATTTTATTTATTAAAATAATAATTTTTTTCCGAATTTTTGTTTGTGTTTTTCTAGACAACTTTTGGAAAAGATACTAGTTCATTTTGCAACTTTTCTCGAAAAATTGCATTTGTTCATTTTTTCAACTTCTTATGAATGGATGCCTTTGTTCATTTGGGCAATTTTCGTTTAATGATACGTTTGTTCACTTTCGCAATTTTTCACAATAATAATTTTTTTTTTCCGAATTTTTGTTTGTGTTTTTCAAGACAACATTTGGAAAAGATATTCGTTTAGTTTGCAACTTTTCCCGAAGGGTTGTATTTGTTCATTTTTTTCAACTTCTTTTGAATGGATGCCTTTGTTCATTGGGCAATTTTCGAAATGATACGTTTGTTTATTTTCGCAATTTTTCACGAAGAGTTGCCTATGTTTTTAGATTGTTATATATATACATGTGAGTTTTCAAAAGAACAATGTGTGATCATTTTTATCTTTTCAAGCCTTCTTTATGAAAAAAACGGCGGCCATCTTTTCAATTGTTTCCTAGAGAAATCTTGGAAAAATACACGAACTTTGTTGTATTTTGAGTTGTTTTACCCAATTCAAAGCCATATTTTCCCTAACAAGATGTTTTTAGATTGTTATATATATACGATGGTGGAGGCGCCGATGTTACTTGTTTTACTAGAAGAACAATGTGATGATATGATTTTATCTTTTGCCTTTATGAAAAAACTACATCCATTTTTTCAATTGTTTCCTAAAGTGGACTACTCTATGACGTGTTTGATGAACATGAACATTAAAAAAAATTGAATTCTGACAAGCAAGAAAAATCTTTGAAAATTGAATCAAATTCTTTCATTTCTGCCCCAAGCTTGGGGACCATTAAATAGAGGCCATCGATATCATCTTGAAGCCCTAACATCCCAATTTAGAGGTTTTTCTTGAAATATTAGAATTGCACTTGTATAGTATTCTAATTTTTTTAGAAAGAAATTTCTGGTAAACATTCAAGTTAAATCTTGTTATTGGATATTTGTCGTTGCCACAGCCACATGACCATTAGTAACAATCTATATATGCTCCTTCCCTAACTCAATTTCTGTTCGTGACGAGGGATCTGAATCTCATATCCACACTCTTGAAACCACTATAGGCAATCCTACTTTAGCGCTAGCATAGGCCCACATGACTTCAGAATGCGTAATGCTAGTTTAAGGTTGCGCGAGATTTATTTGGTAGCACAATTGATTATGCCTCATTGCACTTAATTATCATGATAAGTACTAGTAATATTATTACAATTACAATAATAATAAAAATGGCCTCATTATTTTATTTGCTATGTTACGGAAAGCAAGTGATCGAACAAAAATAAATAGAACAAGAAAATAAATCGAATATTGGATTTACATGGTTCACCAACACGGGCTTGTTTTGGATGCTCTTTGCAAAGAAGACTCATTTCATATATGTAGATAAGAGTTTGATCCAAAACAGGAAGCCTACTCAACTAGGTAACCATTAAATAGGAACCAACTCCAATTAGGAAAGCTATTCAAATTAAGAGAATTTCTTTTTCGGGCACAAACTTGAGATAGATTTTCAACAATTTCCACCTCGGCTTAACATTTGAGCCAAGTCCTATAATTGCTTCTTCGAAAATCTAAACTTGTATGCTACTTTGCCAACATTCATGAGTTTAATTGCCATAGACATCTCCTAAGTTGAAGCCTTGCTTAAACTTAGTCATGTCCATGGTCCTCATTGGAATACCAACTTGCTCACACCTTTAATTGTTCCACAATGATTTTTAGACACAACATCCTCAACCACAGATAAAACAAAACCACAATTACATCCATATTTATTAGGATATTGAACATGCACATTGTTAAACTTAGTAGTTACAACAACCGTTGGCACTACAGGCTTCACTTCATCACAAGCATTATTCGTGTCAATTACCGCCCAAGTGTTCACTTCCTCAAGAGTTTTTTTATTGCAACTCTACCTTAAGCTAACACCATCCTAATATGTACAGATTTCTACACTTAGGGGGGTGCGCTATTTTAGGATAGGTTTTTATTTCACCTAGAACTTATTTGTTGGGACCAATTTCAAATTTTTGGAATGCGAAACTTATCTAGTATACCCTAGATCCATGGATTTAGTTCCAAGGTCTACCAACACATTGTAAATAGTTTTCCATAGGGCATTTGGAGAATTTCTAATCCCATCTTATCCAATCTTATCATTTCTCAATCCAAATTCGAACGACCAAATGTAGACTAATAGTTTTTCCCCTTAAACATGGAAATAGCGCACTAAAAAAAAAATCAATTAGACATGAAAAAATTTGCAAATAAGAAGTCAATTAAAATTTGATGAATGAAGTGCATATTTTGGTGCTATCAAATTGATCTAATTTTATCTTTAAAATTTTTTTTTTTGGTTTACTTATACTATAAAATGGAAAAAAAAAATCCTTGACTGTACATATAATTCTGAAAAAAATAAATAATAGAATGTCTTTGTTCTAATATTTAAGAAAGCATACCTAAATTTTATAAAATAAATGAAATATGAAGATAAAGGCGTTATTTTCACCCCAATTTTGGTTAAGACACTTTTTTTTTTCATGTGACTGACCGAAATGCCCTTATCTCTCTTTCTGCAATTTTTTTTTTTAATATATATTACGCTAAGCCATTACTCATAGAATCTCTCTCATTAGTTTCACAATACAAATGTCTCATTACACTCAACAATATATCATCTTATTCTACATCATGTTATAACTTTTCTTGAAGAAAGGTTGTTAATTTCAATTTATGATCTCATATTTTAATCACAAAAGCTCCATAGAAATTCCTATTTATGATTGCTTATGAACACATAATCAATTGCCTATTTCTCATCAAATAGTTTGAATGAAACTATATTTCAAAGTTGAAAAATTATATATTAATCTAATTATCTAGTCAATCTTGATAAAAAAAAATGAAAAAAAAATTATGATGATATGGAAATGGTTAATTTGTTAGAAGCATGATCAAAACATTAAACATGTTCATATTTAGACAATCTAAATTATTAATGAAAAATAAGCATAAAAAGGGGAAAAATGAACTTCTTGTTATTCTACTTCTAACGTGAAGAAAATACATGATAGCAATCGTAAATTCAATCTCATAATAGGTAATAAAACTATAAATGTGCTTAAAACTTTCCCCCGTAAGAGTCCATGTAAATTTGAAAGTCAAGAATGCCTAACTAGATTTTCAACCCCCATCTTGCAATCTAGATTAAAATATGAAAAGTTTAGAAAGAACAAAATAAGCAATCTTTAGGTTTAGAAATCTATAATCTTATTCCAGAAAAACACCCACAAGATCAAGATCAATTAGATAATTATCTTAAAATTTAATTTTCAACTTTGAAATATAAATTCACTCAAATTATTTGAACAAAAGATAGGCAATTAATATTGTATTCTTCAGCCGTCATAAACAAAAAATTTCTAGTTTTATATATATTTTTTGTGATTAAAAATATGAATTCATAGATTAAAATTAACAATCTTTTCCGATGATGAGAAGAATTACCAAAACCTATTATAAATGTGCCAATTAAATCATAATTTTTTTTTTTTGCCAATTTACTCATAAACCTTTTACAATTGTGCCAGTTTAGTCCATCCGGCCAAAATTGGCCGATCAAAGTTAACGTGGACGCCGGCCATTCGACGAAAAGCTACATGGCAATGTTTTAATTTTTTTAAATTTTTAATTCTTTTTTTTTCTCCTTCTCCTTCCTCTGGCCAGCCGGTGCTTGCTAGAGGTGAGGGTTGGCGAGGTCAGCCTCGCCAGCCAATGCCAAGGCTCATCCCCGTTGACCACTGGCGAAGGCAAGCCTCGCACTGCGCCAGTGAGGCCGCCGTCGCCACATCTAGCACTCGGCCTTGCCCAGCCATGGCAAGGTCAAGCCTCGCCATTCCTGGATGAGGAGCCTCGTTGGCCACTGTCGCCAGATCTGGCGAGGCTTGGCGTCGCCCAACCATGGCGAGGTAAAGCCTCACCATCCTTGGGCGAGGAGCCTCGCTGGTCACCAACGAGGTCAACCCTCGCCTTGGATCTAGCGAGGCCAAGCCTTGCCAGATTTGGTGGGGCATTGCCGGCCCTCACCTCTAGCCGGCACTAGCCAGCAAAAGGAAGGAGAAGGTGAAAAAAAAAATTTAAATTCAAAAAAATTTTAAAATTAAAAAAAAAAAACAACAAATATTAAAAAATTGCCATGTTAGCTTTCGCCGGACAGCCGGTGTCCACGTCAGCGCTAGATGGACTAAACTGGCACAATTGTAAAATGTTTAGGATTAAATTGACAAAAAAAGTTTATGGACTAAATTGACATAATTACAATAGGTTTATAACTTTTTTGGTAATTCTCTCCCGATGATGTGATATGCTGTTGGGTGTAATGGGGCAAAGAGAGATAGAAATATAAGTAATTGAAAGAGAAAATTAAGTTTAAAAAAAAAAGGAGTGTTTTAGTCAAAATTGAGGTAGAAGTAACACTGCCTTGTGAAGAAAGTTAAAAATGAATAGACATCTTGTTGTAGATCCACTTATTAAAGACCTGAAACATCTATTGCGGCCATTGACGAGTTGTTGTTGCTGTTGGATCTTTGCTATGGCTAAGCCAAGTGTTGACACCTAAATTTTGGCAATCTGGTTATTTATTTATTACATTAAAAAATTAGAGGTCAATTTTATCCCTAAAAAAATTTTAATTGCATAGATGTTAGGAGCATTAGCATAACAATTGCATTGCATGGATCTCATGCGAAATTTGGCAGTGGACATTCAATATTGCTGGCAAGGAGCCCACTCATGTGTGAACTTCAAAAAATTGGCTTGGGCAAAAAGAAAAATCCAAGGGGCTCACCAATGTTTCTGCTGAGAAAGATAATGAAGAGAAAGGAAGTAAAATTTGGAGATATTAACCAGATATTCTCTTCATGCGTATCTATGGCGGTATATTTGATTTGTCTTGAAGAAATTTGTTTTATGGACACACGTGGACTCATTAAGCAAATAAAAGAAGAAAGAATTCGGCTGATTTTACGAAGATGCGGGTAAAAGGATCGAGGAACGTGGATGGAAAGGAATCGGAAAATTTTTTGCTGCAAATGTCATTGTTCCAAAATATAATATGCAGATTTATTCTCTTTCCTCAAAAACCTAGGTTAGTCCTACCTATAAAAGGATCATCTACGGACAAGCAAAGAAAGGGGCCACACAATCTATACAAACGGCCACATTGAGGGGAGCGCAATAGAGAGAACATGGAGGAAAAAGGTTGCTCAACCTCGAAGCCGACGCCTGCAGCCCACCATCCTTAGCCGTTGTTTCTCCGTTGATCGCTACCGCTTCACGTCCAAACCGGCGCCTGCATGCAGCTCGATGCCACGAGCAGCCAAGACGCTACTGCCAATCTTTGACCGAGTACACCAGGAGTCCCTTCGGCGTTCCTGTTCTTGAATCCAGTGCAGACTCGATGAATTCCAGCCACTACGCCTTTGGTCGAGTTCGCCTTTGTTTTGCAGGTCTTCTTCGTGAACCCAACAGAATCGCCTACAAGACAAACTTGAAGAGAGGGGACGCGTGCCTCCACTTCTCTGCAGCACCCATGCATAAATCCATGCATGAAGAGAGAAAAGAAAAATCAGGTTCCCAGTAAAAGAGGGGCGGTCAACTTTGAGGGGGAATTGAGTGTGTTTCACAAAAATTGAAGACGTTGCAGTAACTCCTCACGTCATCGCACTTCCAGCAAGCTTGTCTCTTTATTGTTGTGATCGACTTTTCCATGGCAGGTGTTCAACAAGGTTCCCGCCACGACTAGCTTAAGTCGTGCCTCATCAAGCAGCTGTAGAATTTCTCGAGGGACGCCAATAACCCCAGTCGAGAATTCCATCCTCTGGTCACGCGTTCAAGTTCCAATCGACGCTGATCTCGGAGCCTTACCAAGTTACTACCTTGGTCTCTCCACCGCAACGTTTTCTTAAGTCAACGTTTGTCCAGCAGCTTCCGCGGTGATTGATTGCTTTTCGCAGGCGAAAACGATTACACGGTATCCAACTCGCGGCTTTGCCTCGCATCGTCACACAAAGATTCCTCGACGTCGGCTACACCACCACTTTTGCTGAGCACTGCACCGCAAGCTAAGGCGATGAGCTACTGATCCAAATCGAACTCCATCGTGATTCACGAGCCACCGTTCGAAGTCCAAATTGGAAGTCGGTATTGGGAATAGGTAAAATTCTGTCTATTTTAATTTCCAAAAAAAAAAAAAAAAATTCATCGATGCGGCATCCGTAATCTTGATTAGCCTTTTAAATTGGGAAATCTTCCTAATTTCGCAACGTACATATGATTGATGGTCCGATTTCATGCTCGAAATACGACCTGCAATCGTACGGAAAAATCACCAATCCAATCTCACGCTCGAGATACGATTCGTGATTTTATTGACCAATCCGATCTCATGTATGAGATACGATTCGCCAATTTATTTTCCAAAATTAAATGGACATGGATGATATCTTGCTTGATTTGGAGCCGTGCTTTCTTGATGCCTCTATTTGATTGCTCCTGTAAAAGAAAAACCCAAAAATATATATTTGAGTTAGATTAGGTTCATGTTAGAATATATTTCGCATGTTTAGAATAGGAAATGTATTTATTTCAAATTCCTTAAATAAAAATCCAAAAAAAAAAATGCAATCATTTAGGATGTTAGTTTTAAATTTGAATTGCACGTTTAATTATTTGGCAATTTTAATTTCGAATTTCATAAAAAAAAAATAGAATTAGAGCATTCTTTGCACGTCATTGCATATTATGATAGATTGCATGCTTATTAGGAAAATAAAAATCATTTGCATGTCATATAGAATTAGGTTCATACAATGCATGTCATTTAATGATTTTTGTTAGGTTCATTTAATTAGAAATTGCCCATCATTAGAATTAGGTCATTAGATTAATTTAGATTGCATATTTAAGTGTTGCATTTCTTTAATTTCGAATCTCATAGAAAATACAAAAAAATTTATTTAGATTAAATCCATCTCATGCTTAGGATAGACTACATGCTTAGTTATGTCATATTGCTTAGGTCATATAGCTAAGTCATGTTGCCATGTCATATCATTTCATGTTAAATTAGTGGCATGCATTGCATAAAGCATGATTCTCATTAATTAAGTGAAAACAAAAAAAGAAATTGCGTGTTAATTAGAAATCATATCTAGGGTTGTTGATATGAATTCTGATCTAACAACGTAGATGCTTTCATTGCTATGAGGTAAGTCCTGCAATTTATTCATTGCTATATGGGTGTTAAATTGGTGGATTGCGCACCCGCTTGATCACCTCACATGTTAGGGAAATAGCCTAAAATTAATTCAAACTGCCTGCAAAAACATTTTTTAAATTAAAAGAATGGTACTGAAAGGGCATTAGAGAAATCTAGTGTAACTAAGTCTCCGTACCCATAATCTCTGGTTTGTAGGAGTAAAGTAAATCTCCCATTACTTTACTTGGGTTTCTAATCGACCCACCAAAAATAGATTAGTGGCGACTCCTAATTGAAAATCAATTGCATGTTAAGAACTTGAATCTAAGTCGCGAATTGGTATGGGCTTGGGAGAGCCCGCGTTAAGTCTAGGCTTAACAATCCATTAGCCAAACTCTAGGTGGTTCACACCCAAAAATTTGGTCGCGACACCAAGCCATCCTCGTGGCCGACTCGTCACCAAACCATCACCTCTGTCTTTGGAACTGGTTTCTCTATGTGTTCCCGCTTGCGCGTATGCTTTAGGTTTCTCAGATATTACTTTTTCCTTTAGGTTAGTGTTCCCATCCCCTATACAAACCTCATTCCCCCTTCTCTATTGCATTGGTATTTCCTTGTGTTTTGCTTGGTTCCCTTCCACTCCGCTGGATATTGCCTGTAAAGCATGTTGTGGGGTTTTAGGGATAAGCTCTTCCTGCATAAGATCCTTATTCATATTACCCTAGAACATTTTCAAGTAAGGGCTATATTTTTTTTGCTTCAGCTTTCAACCAATTTCCGCCAGCATAACAAAAGATAGGCAGTCTCTCATATTTAAAATCCACTTAGAATTTTTTTCCCCTTATTACTAGCAAAAGTCCCTGGGATTAGAGGTCCAGATGAGTTGAGATTCCAACGAGCTCTCCCATTTTTCTAGATTGCTGAAATTTTCTTATCCACAAGCACATCACTAACTAGGCCAATAATCACTGCTACTCGGGTAAACAGCTTCTTCTACCACTTACTCATAAGGCAGAGTGTGCTAAAAATCTTAACATTTGTCAAGAAAGTGTAATTTAATCATAAAATCTATCACAAAAGTATAATTGAGTCTTAAAATTTTCAAAAAGTACAATTAAGTTCTAAAACTTGTTAAGTTGGTACAAAGATTGAGGCACAGTGATCCTTTATCACCTTTGCTACTTGCGCTGGCTATGGAAATATGAGCCAAGATTTAGAAGAGTTTAAGTAGGATGATAGGTTGTACACTCCACTTTTGGTGTAGCAACAAAGTTCAGTTTCATATATTGTTGTCGGAAATGTTACAAACAGTTTTTAAGCATAATTTGGTATATGGGTGGCTTTTATCTGAAGCCATTTTGTACAGGGACGGCATCCCCTTGGTATATTCTTAATGAAAACCTCATTCATCATTAAAAGAAGAACATCAAAATAACCTGAGAAAAACCTGAAAAGAGCCCATATAACCTTCATCGAGCTGTCTGGCTTCGTATATCCACACCCTTTGGCACCCAAAAAAAAGGAGAAATTGAATATTATCGTGATCTTATATAGCAGGAAATTTAGATTTGGTCGCATGGTGACGCTCGGCACGGCAGATGATTGAGTACTAGCTTTTTAACTCGTCATGAAATTTATTTGAAATGCTATAATGACCTCTGTTACCTTGCGGCTCAACGAAAAGGAGAACTATGGAAAACTACTTTCTTGATGAAGCTGACAACGAACATTCAAAGAGAACTATTTTACCAAAAAAAAAAAAACATTCAAAGAGAACTATAAGGTGGGGAATTGGCAGTTGGCACATCCAAGAACGTATAGAACACCTAACTCTCTAGTTGGAAAGCGCTAAAAATGGCGATTTCCTGCAAATGATTGTACAACCTCAAAATGGAGCATGAAGCTGCAATGGTGATTCTTATCTTTTCGCTTTCAAGTGCTTCTGTTTCATCTCCTCCACAGCGAGAGAAAAGCCTTCAAAAGAACTTGGTGAACCATGCGATGAACCTTCGGAAGTTGTCCATATAGAAGAACCCATAAGTGGACCCTATTATGAATCCAAAACTTAGCCCAGCAGCCAGTCCAACAATTATATCCTCAGGCTCAGGCACATGCTCAGGCTCAGGCGCATGCTCAGGCCCAGTGGCATCATTTTCTTCCTTAGTAAAGCAAGGGTGTTGCAGAATCGAACTGCACAGCTTTGGATTTCCTTCAAAACTAGCGCTAGGAAAAGTATCCAATTGACCTCTGAACGGTATCTCTCCATCGAGATCATTGAAGGCGATGCTGAAGTAACTCAGGAAATGCAAACTGACAAGTGATGCAGGGTTCTTTCCTGTCAAGGAATTCAAAGAGAGATCTAGTCGTTCTAGATTGGTGACCTGTGCTATTTCATTTGGAATGCTGCCGGAGAAGTTGTTTCTTGAAAGTGAGAGGACGTTAAGACACTTCATCCGAGCGATCTCAATGGGGATGCTTCCACTGAGACCGTTGCTATCCAGATATATTGCGGGAGGCAGGACACGTCGCCTGTTGAATAGCCTCATCGTCGATTTATCAGGCATGACAAAGATGGGAAGGACTAGAGGACTAAGGCCGAGAATATTGTCCGCCTCTCCTAAAAGAGCCGGGAGTAATGTAAGTTGCTTAGGGAATGGTCCTGAGAGAAGGTTGCTAGACAAATCTATGTAGAACAGATACGGCAGACTGCTGAACAAGGGAGAAATTTGACCTGTTAGTCTGTTCTGAGACAAGTCAAGGACCCGTAGATTTCCTAGCTTAGCAAGCCAAGCTGGAATTCGACCATGGAGTTGACATCTGCCTAAAGCCAATAGCTCTAGATTTTGGAATCCCCTCGAGTCGACTGTCATGTCAATTTCTGGCATCGATTTGCCTATGAAGTTTTGGGACAGAATGATGGCAGTGAGGTTCCTACAGCCCCTAAGACTTGTGAAGGTTGCAGCAATGTTTGATAAGTTGCTTCCTGAAATTGCCATGAAAGATAACGACTGCAGTTGAGAAATTTTGGGCGGGATGTGCCCTGCAATTCTATTAGCGGATAGTCTGATTGCGGTCAGTGACTTACAGGAGAGAAGGCTTTGGGGGAAGTTCCCGGAGAAGTCACTGTAGCCCAGGTCGAGTACTCCTAGTCGGACGAGGTTGGAAAAGTTGAAGTTTGATAGATCGCCCAGCAATGAATTGGATCGTACATTTAGTAGCATAAGGTTGGTGCAGTCCATCAAGGATGAGGGCAATGAGCCACTCAATCTATTATTTTGCAGGCACAGCTGCTGCAGATTATACAGCTTCCCAGTTTCTGCAGGAATTGGGCCAGTAAAGCCGTTTGCTGAGAGGTCGATGATTCTAAGGTTGGTGACATTGGCTATTGCTTCACCTATGGGCCCAGAAAGCTGATTTTGAGGCACAGAGAGCTCCTCAATACTTGCACTCTTATAGAGGTCACGAGGAAGCGATCCTGTGAGAGGGTTAGAACCAGCACGAAAAACCTTCAAGTTCAAACATGACACCAGACCTTGGGGTATTTCCCCCCTGAAGTAATTCACGGAGAAATCCAAGAACTGGATTGAGCGAGAAGAATTGATCCATATGTGAGAGGGGATGACTCCAGTAAATTGGTTGCTGCTCACACTGAAACTTGTCAGATTCCAGGCATCTTTCAAGAACCAAGATGGGATGTCTCCCCCCATTCGTTTTATTGACAAATTCACATTTTCTAAATGACTAGACGACGAAGATGGCGAAGGAAGTTTGCCGGAAAGATCGTTGTAGCTAAAATCAATGATCTGCAGATTGTTCAATGACGAAAAGAATCCTGAGGGAAGGGAGCCAAATAGAGAGTTGCGAGACAGATTGAGGTGGGTGAGATAATTGACATTAGCAAGACTTGGTGCCACGGGACCGTGGAGGCCTCTAGAAGGGAGCCATAGACGAGTCACTCGATTCAGGTCTGAGTTGCAAGTGATCCCTTCCCAGAGGCAGCAGTCGATGGAATTAGACCAATTCAGAGATGGAGAAGATGACATGCTGGAGGCGAAGGACAGGAGTGAGTTGGCGTCGACTTCATTGCAAGCGTGGATGGCTGAAGGAAAGCAACTGAGTTTGAGTGATATGATGATGGTTAGGACCACGGTCATCTCCATCATTTTGGACAAATCTCGGTGTGAGAGATGACACGGTCAAGCTTTATCGTAGCTTGTTTGGCAGTGTGCCAGAACTTTTTGTTGACGAAAAGGCGAGGAAAATAAACGGGTGAAGGCGTTGACAAGGAGGACATAGCTGAGCTAAATGAAAGCTAAGTCTTCAGCAAGCTGCATGGGAGATGACATGTTACTGAAAACTAAGTTAGGGGTTTAACAATTTGGAGTTTATGCAAGGTTAGGAGTGGGGATGATGTGACAGACAATGTAGTGAGGGAATCGCAGGAAACTGCTGAACATTTGTGGTATCTACCCCACCATTCTCAGCGGGGTGTTTCACCAGCCGATAGTGACCGTAAGGCTTAGCATCTTATTCTACGTGGCGCTTTCTTCTATAATATTTGGTCTTTATTTAGAAAAAAAAAAAAAAGGAAAAAAGAAAGAGGAAAGTTGGCAGTGTTAAAAGGTAAGAAGAAAAAGGAAAGAAAAGGAAGAAAACAAACAAAAACATGAGTGCACACGTCTCGTAAACCCAGCCACCCTAGATTAATTCCGTTCCGCAGTGCCGGTCGAAGATTCGAATCATTTGTTAATTTAACTCGGAGGAAATTTCGATAAGGTTTGCTTTAGGAATTGTTAAACTATGAAATTATACTGAAATGATAATTTAGGATGTTATGGACCTATCAGATTTTACAAAAATCAATTTCAAGTTACAGCTTGATCGGAATAAATATTCTAAGTTTCGTGTTTGCACAGCAACAAATAACTGGTTTTTGGCTTGGGTTGCCATTGTTTGGCTGGCTGATTGCCCTCTTTTGTTTGGTCCGTCTTTTGGATGTGGCCGTACTTGTGCGGCTTAGCCGCGTTTTGTGCCTTGTTGGCTTCCCTTTTCTTCTTCTTTTGGCACCCTTCCACTCATTATACCTCTGTTTCATTATGAGTGTACGTTTTGGTGCTGTTTTTGTTGTAAATATTGGTTATAGCTTAATATGATTACCTTCACCAAAAAAAAAAACTGCTTTGATCAAACATGTTGTTGATGTAAATGTGTCGTTTTACTAGCGATTAAACTTAGTTTAGTTGATTCATAATTGAAGTAGTGTTTTACTTGATTTTGATATCGTTTCTTACTTATTTGATAGGTTGCAAGTTCGTCAGCTTGAAAATCACTTTTGTTTGATTTAGGATAAGTGAGTGGAGTGCTCATTTCTACTTTGAAATTATAAACTTATATCTTGACAATATCATGAATTAGTTATGCTATAAATTAGAAAGATGTACAGCAGGACGTGATATTTACAAAATTTGAAAATGCCTGAAGTCATTACCTTAATAGAAAGGAGGGATGTCGAAGGCAGCACTAGTGACTAGAGTGAAGTTGTAAGAGGTGTTTAGAGCACGTTTATTACATAAATTTTGTTTGAGCATTTACTACTATTTTGATTATTCTGAAATTGCATGGTAAAGAATTAATCGGAATGATTTATTAGTTGATTATTGTGAAGATTGTTGGAGAAAGGTTTTATGAAATGGATTGCAATAGTTTATATGTTGCGCAGTTCACACTTGCTTGTGTGTGCGCAAGAGACAAGGTGATAGACATGCTTATCTATGTGCAATTGGCCTATAGCGAAAGTAATCATCTTCATTTTTAAAATACTATCTTCTCTCTATCAATGGGTTTTCTTTATTTTTAGCTAGGGAAAATTTCAAAAAAAGACCTAAAGTGCTCTAGTTTTCTCAAATTAGGGTTCAAAGTGAATATTATTTCAAATAATAATCTGAAATGACCAAATTGTTTCAAATAAGGACCTGAAGTGGGTACATCATCTCAAATAAAGGCCTTTGGCTGGTGTGACTTTTCCAGCCATCAAAGAAAGGGTATTTTGGTCAAAAAAATTGTAACTATATATTTTTTATTTTTTTTTAATTTTTGTCATCTTTTTTATTTTTTTCTTTTTCTTTTCTTTTTTTCCTCTTCCTTTCCCTAGACATAGCCATCAATGGCCAATGGATGCCACCCTTACTGCATTGGGCAAGGGTGAATCTCGCTAGATCCAACGAGGGTGAGGGGTGCCCTCATCCAATTCGACAAGGGATGCTCCATGCCCAATGTTTGCTAGGGTGACCTTCACCGACATTTCCAGAGGTCAGTGGCGTTGGGCAAGGGCCACTAGGCCTACGCGATGGTTGGCAACCCTCGCCCAAATCCGGGAGAGGGTTGCCACCCTCTCATGCCTCTAGCAAGGGCTAGGCCCTCACGTCTAGTCAGCCAGGTCATTGGCCGTCCCTTAGGTACGGATGACCTGCTAGCCTTTGTTGCCACCCCACCAACGATGGGGCAATGATCGCACCCTCTGCTTGTTTTTTTTTTAATAATTTTTTTAATTTTTTCAAAAGAAAAAAAAAAGAGATAAAAAAGAAAAATTTTATAAAATTAAAAGGATGAAATTGCCCTTCACATTCGGTGAGTTTAAGCCCTTCTTTGAAACTAATATATGCACTTCAATCATTTATTTAAATAAAATTTACTTCAAGTTCTTTATTTGAAATAATGTTTACTTTGGACTTTTATTTGAAAAAATAAAAGTATTTCATGCCATTATTTGAAATAATATTCACTTCAGATATTTATTTGAAAAAATAAAGACACTTCAGGCCCTTATTGAAATTTTCCTTTTAACAATAACCAATTAAAACTTCACCTAATTGTTCCAAATGTCATAAAGGTATTTAATAAGGTTTGTTTTCAAAATTAATTTGGTCTTCTTTGATAAGGATTACAACCATCAATATCTCACTTTCACATGATGAAAATGAGTGACGGGTGTAGGACTCATTTTACCACCTCTACTTTACAACTTGGTTGATGGATGTTAACATTAGAAAAGAAAATTGAATTCCAACAAACAAGAAAAATAATTAAAAATAGAATCAAATTGTTTCATACCTACCTGAACCATGGGGACCATTAGATAGAGGCCATCAATCATCTAGAAGCCCTAACGTCACGATTTAGGGCTTCAGAGAGCCCTTGCAGGTTTTTTTCATAGTGAGAGTTGATGGTGCCAAAGCACAAGTTGTGTTGCTGCTTGTAGAGGGAAAATGCGCAGTCGTATTTGGGGCAGGCTGGTCCTCAGATGAACTGGACGTGGAGTGGAGCACTCAGCCATGCGCGCGAAGACATTAGCGTCGACAGGAGAAGTGGAAAGAGAGTGACAGCAAAAGCTTAGTGCCCCCTCGTCTGAAAAAAAAAAAATTTCTGTTCAACATTGTTGGCGTTAGGTCCACCTAACTTTCGGTGCCAATGTCATTGCAATGCTGACTACTCTCACAGGGCTTGCCACGCACAAGATCTGCCTGCGACCACCATGACCGGACACAACCCACCTCTGTGGCCGTCTCCATCAAGTCGCTGCTCCAACTCTCTCGCTCGGCCGTGCACCACACATGTCCCTCCTGCTCTTTCCTCACTCAATTTCTGTGAGGAGGTCTTGACACCACTGTCAAGTGATGCTGAGATTTGGCCATCGCCATAGAGATCTCATGAGATTTGAGGGTGATGCCAGATCAAGGGGAGAGAGGCCTTTGGATCTTGTTGCTATCAACGGATCATATAAGTAACCCCATTTAAGTGCCAACACGATATTATCTGCTCTAATCATGGCTCACTTGTTCTAACCTATAGTTGGGTGAGATTTATCTACTAGTGCAACAACCTACATTAAGGTGACGTCGGATCAAAAGATATTTAAATCCCAAATCGCCCCTCTTGAAACCACTATAGGCAGTTCTTCTCGCACGCCAACACGAGCGAGTTTAAGGCCTCATAAGATTTATTTAGTAGGGCAATCGATTATGCCTCATTACACTTTTATATTATCTTGATAAGTATTAGTAATATTATTAAAATTACTATAATAATAAAGTTTGCCTCATTATTATATTATCTATATTGCTGAAAGCAAGTGATCAAATACTAAATTAAATAGTATAAGAGAATAAATTTGACACTAAATTTACATGGTTCACGGGCACAAGCTCTTTTTGGATGCTCTTTGCAAAAAGACTTTTCTTATAAATAGACAAGAGTTTGATCAAAATAGGAAACCTACTCAAGTAACCACTCAAATAAGAACCAACTCTAAGTAGGAAAGTTATTCAAATTAGGAGAGTTTCTTTTTCCGGTTCATACCTGAGATAAATTTTCAATAATTTCCACTTTGATTCAATGTTTAAGCCAAGTCATAATCAATTATTTGAAGATTTGAAATTATATGCTACTCTCCCATTGCTTCTCATGGACTCAGCTATTGCAAACATCTTCCAAATCCAAACTTTGCTTGAACTTAGTCAATAACCATGGATGTCATCAAAATACTAACTCTTATTTAAACGCTCCACAATGATTTTTAGACATGACATCCTCAATCTCAAATAAAGCAAAATCCACACTTGCATCCAATATCTATTATGAAGATGGATGCGCTATTTCTATCTCTAGTTTAACTAAGACACTCTTTTTTAGTTGATTGACCAAAATACCTTATCTCTCTTTCCTCAATTTAACTGACTTTACTTTTACAATACAAATGCTACATTACACCGAGCAAGGTATCATCTTACCCTACATCCCATTGTCACTTTGCCTAGAGAAGGTTGTTAATTTTAATCAATGGTGTCACATTTTTAGTCACAAAAGCTTCATAGAAATTCCTATTTATGATGGCTTATAAACACACAATAACTTGCCTAATTCTTGTTAAATAGTTTTGAGCAAAAAACTATATTTCAAAGTTGAAAATTAAAATTCAATCTTATTATCTAGTCAATCTTGATAAAAATGGAAAAAAAAATTGATTAAAATATGGAAAAGATTAGCATGATCAAAGCGTTAAACATGTATATATTTAGATCACATCTCTAAATATTAATGAAAGATAAGCATAAAAAGGGGGGAAAGAGGAACTTCTTGCTAATCTACTTCTATCGCGAATAAACTAATTAATATATTGTAAATTCAATCTCATAACAAGTAGATCAAAACTTTAAATATGCTTAAAGCTTTCCTTTGTTATAGTCTAATGTGAGTTTAAAAGTGAAGAAGGTGTAACTAGATTCTGAACCCTCATATTGCAATTTAGATTAAAATAAAAGAAAGCGTGAAATAAGCAATCCTTAGTTTGAGAAAATACCAAATAAGATTTTGAAATACCATCATTTTCTCAAATAAAGGCTCAAAGTGGACTTTTTGTCAAATAGGGACATGACCTCATCCACTAGCTAAATATTTTGACAAGTTAAGGGCGTTTTCGTCCAATTACAATTTTAATCTTAAATTATTTTCTTTCCTTTCCTTTTTCACTTTTTTTCTTTTTTTCTCAACAAGGGCAATGGTCTCTGGTGAGGGCTCGATGACTCTCATCGACCACTAGTAAGGCCTACCAGCCTTCGCTAGTCACCGAGGAGGGTCCATACCCAAGCAAGGTTGTCCCTCACTAGCCTCTACATAAGCAACCCTTGCCCAGATTTAGTGAGGGTTGACCTCATCGATGACCGCTGGGGAGGCGTCAACCCCAAGTGAGGTTGATCCTTGCTCATCCCTATTAGTTATCACCAAAGATGAAAGCAAACCTAGAAAAAGGGGAAAAAAAAAAGAAAAGAGAAAAAAATTTAAAAAAAATATGTAAATGACTAAAATAACCTTAACTAGCCAAAAAGTCAAACCCTTATTTGAAACATATATAGTTACTTTAGACCTTAATTTGAAACAAGATTCACTTAAAACCCTTATATGAGAATATGAAGGCACTTTAGACTCTTATTTGGAATTTTCCCTTAGTTTTAGAAACCTTCAATATTATTTTGGAAAAACACCCTCAAGGTCAAAATCTGCTTGATAACTATACTTGAAATTTAATTTTCAATTTTGAAATGTAGATTTGCTCGAATTATTTGAATAAAAGATAGGCAATCAATGGTGTATTTTTAAGTTTCAAAAATAGAAATTTCTAATTTTTTATATAGTTTTTGTGATTAAAAATATGATACCATATTTAAAAATTAACAATCTACTCTCATAACCGGCTGTAGGGTAAGATGATATCTTGTTGGGTCTAATGGGGTAAACAGATGATAGAAATAAAGTAATTTTTGTTGGTTAGCCGAATAAAAAGGAAACAATACATTGAAGAGAGACAGAAAGGGTATTAAATAAAGTAATTTTACCGAAAGTTGGTAAGAAGTGGGTGTACGCAGGGCCAAGAGACTGAAATAGCTTGATACCCGGCAATAAAAATGGGCTTGAAATGGGTATGTGCCCAATCCCTTCATACCCATACTATGTAGATAGACATTTCATTTGTTGGGCCCATTCGAACATTTTTTTTTTAAATTATGATCCAGCCCATGAAATATTCAGATAAAGAAAAAAAAAAGAGTTTTAGATCCATGTTGCCAACTGTATTTGAGACAACCCCATTCAGAGGCATTTAAAAAAAAAGCCCATGATTAAGTTTCTGGCTTTGCTGATAAGAGTTTTCACTTTCCACATGAGTTGATCTTACTTTGAATAAGGTTTGAATAAGGTAGCGGACTAATTGTAAAAATTCATCAGGTGTGGATCCCTATCTCATAATTGGTTGTCTCATTACCCTCATGCCCTTTGGGTTTTATTGTGTTGGGAATCTCGTTTTATGCACTTGAACTCATTGAGATAGTAATGCAATTCATCTTACCGACAAAAAAAAAAAAAAAGAGCTCCGCTTTCGCAGGTTTTGGGAAATTTTTTCAAACTAGCGAGTAATAAAGAGAAAGCTTTCCTGCCAATGATCGAATTTCACTTATGTGAACAAGGGGTTGACTAAGATATGTGTAACTAAAGAAGCAAGGTAGTAATCATCGACATTGTAGAATTCTAGATGAGGACGTAATTAGTTTGAGAAAATGTTCATTGCCCTCGTTAATGACACAGATGGATTCCTTCTATGTATTAAAATAGATAAGAATTGTCATTCTCATATCTCAAATTGCTTTATCATCCTTCATTCATTGTAACTCCTAAATCATGGATCTAAAAGGTTATTTACACAGTAATCAAAGTAAATTGATAAAGCTAAACCTCGCATCCAAACAATATGTGGATTTCTCGTATTGCTTAAAACAAATTATTTTGAGGTTAATATGTTCTTGTGCGTTCGATAAATGACAATCTTAATATCTAACAATCCAAGTTTCATTCTTCACAGACAAAATGTCAGCCCAATCAACATCGTCATTTCATTCAATTTCGAAATCTAAATCTAAGACATGATTTTGTGAACAATTGTACAAATGGTTAATGGGTTTGATTTCATTTGGGAAGTATCAAACTTGACTTTATCAAACCAAAAGAGATTGAATGTTTTCGTATAGTATGGCTTGATCTAGTTGGATTTTTCTTTAATGCCCAAAGGTTTCGTACTTTTTTTGGGCAATCCATCCTCCAATGTTCTTGTATTTTGGGCAACGAATTTCAATTAAATGCACATGCTTCCTATTTACTCACTCCCAGACAAAGTCAACGCAAATGCACCAGATTTCCAGGTGATAAACATTGATTGACTTCATCGATGGAGTTATTCCACACGATGTGTTCCAACAAATCATGTGATTTTCAAGAGGGCAATCACAAAGTTCCTGATGTAGATGGCTTTCATCATCACTTAGACTTTTCCCCTCAGAAGAACGCGGTTTCTCAAACTTCACGTTTTCTTTCCAACGTTCATGCGCTCAGACAGCGCACTGAAAACAGCAACCAGCATATAAAATATACATATATCCATCACTAGAGGGCATTAAACTATTGAATATATAAATTCGTGTAGATCTAAGCCGAGCTGCATTGAGACGAGATCTTTCAGTATCCAAACAGGTCACAGAAAAATGCACCTTGTCTTTGCCTTTTTTCGGATCTGATAACGTTGGAGTCTCCAGATAGGTCGACATTTTTGGTCAATCCATTATTGTTCTTTCTGAGAGGCTCCCCAAAGCAAAACTTCAGGAGCGGGGTTACTTAGAAAGGGAAAATGTACTAGCGAGGGTCGACTGTTGCTAAGTATGGAAAGTCCAGGGAACAAGAAGAGGGGATACGAACATGGGACTGGTGTTTTGGAAGATGACGCATTCATCGTCGGGGAAGCGAAGAAGCAGAAAATACCCACTTTGGGAAGGTCTGTTCAGCTCCATTTCTGAGTAATCTGATGCTTTTCCAATCATGGGTATTTGTTAGATATCGATTTCTCATTCTTTGTTGGTGATATCGAGTGAATTGAATTTAACGGTACAGAGAGCTGTGTGAGCACTTGTGAGTTGTGGTTCAATTACTTCTGATTATAAATGCTGACTCCTCAACTTGTTTGGAAGTGAACTTCTTGTATTAAAATCCAATTTGTAGTTTTTAAGTAGAAGATGATCTGAAGAGTCCTATTAAAAGGGAGAAAAACGGAGAAATTGTGGCGGATCAATCTATCAGGTGCAAGCTGTTGAAGATACTTGAGAATGGCATTGGCATATTGTTGGGGAGACATTACAATTAAGAGAGAGTGCCATTATAAATGCAGATCAATCAATTTGACATATCGACATGCTTCTGTATGTGTCTCATGTGCTGGTAGAACATTGCCAAGAAACATTGCCAAAATCTGTAAACTTGCATTCTGTTGATAGAAGTCTTGAGGTCCAGGCTTGTCAAACGACTTTATTGTTTAGCTTAATGAATATGTTCACTTTGAGGTGGAGGCAGTTTGAGATAATCGAGAGTATGGCTTGTGCAGCATTGTCGTGGAAGCCTTGAAGGTGGACAGCCTGCAAAGGTTTTGCTCATCGCTGGAGCCTCTCCTGCGAAGAATTGTGAGTCATCACCTCTTCGTTTAGACAATGGACAACTTGAGAAATGGTCTCTTTCATGATATGCGGGCTGTCTTCCATTGTTAGTCACATGTTCTAATGTTAAAAGATATTTGTCTTTCAATTACACTAGTTCATTGAGCATGCCAGTTGTGAAAATGGAGGTAAACATCACTCACTCCAACTTTTATATTCTATCTCCTGGTTATAAAACAGGTGAGTGAAGAAGTAGAGAGGGCATTGACAAGATTAGGCCATGCTATGCTGGCTGAAAGGTATGTCACTAAGTTAAATGAAGGACAAAGACCCCAGTTATTAATACTGGCATGTGTTAGTAACTATTCAAACGGAAACAGAGATATGCATGCTCACATGGAGAACTTATCGTGCATCTGCTGAGCATTATGCAAGTAGAGTTTGCAATGGGATGAAATAATGATTAGTTATACTTGCATGGCAGAAAGGAACATCCTGAATCTGTTAATTAATATCCAATCTTTGAAAGATTATAGTAATCAAATGATGAGTGCTTCTGAATGCTACAACTTCTCTATACTGCTGGAAGAGCGCAGTAGCGGAAGTATCAGATGAAATGCACCTTGTTTTTTGGGGGTCTGAGAGGAGGAAGACTTTGCTAGATGGCACAAAAGTTGTTTTCGGCTGCTTAGATCCCATAAAAAGGCTTAGTGTGCTTCATCCATTGCAAGCAATTGTTTAACTGCTGTCTAAATTTTTCTGTGAAATTCTATAACACAATCTACTCTAGTTAATATGCAATTCTGTTTTATATAAAACCTCACTCTCCATGGTTAAAATCAATTCTCTAACATCCAATATCATGTTGAAATTAGATAACAGATGTGCAAAACATTGCAACTGTAAATGACGATGAAATGAGCATACTTCTCAGCTATGGTCATTTGATTATGGTTTGTACTTACAGATTTCCCTCTACAGGTCATCCCCACCTAGAATACAAAATCCAGAAGAGAAAGGTATGCAGCTTCAATTTAAGACCAGAATGCCACCCCACCTATTCACTGGAGGGAGGGTTGAGGGCGAACAAGGTGCAGCCATTCATGTTGTGTTGATAGACCGAGCCACTGGTCTTGTGGTGCAAGATGGTCCTTCATCAAATGCCAAGCTAAATGTCGTCGTGCTTGAAGGAGACTTCAACGACGAAACTCAAGGTGATTGGAGTGAGGAGCACTTTGAGAGTCTCGAAGTGAAAGAGCGGGAGGGCAAAAGGCCACTCCTCACAGGTGATCTCCAGGTTATACTGAAGGAAGGGGTTGGAACTCTTGGGGAACTTAGTTTCACCGATAATTCCAGCTGGACGAGAAGCAGAAAGTTCAGGATTGGTGTGAAGGTCGCCGCTGGATGTTGTGAAGGGATTCGTGTTCGTGAGGCTAAAACTGAGGCTTTTGCTGTTAAAGATCACAGGGGAGAATGTGAGTTCATAGCTGAATTTTCTCTAGACCGCACTTAACAAGTTCAGATAGAGACGCTACAGCTGCAAAATTCCTGCAGTCTTAGTGAGAAATTTCTTGGATATTAAGTTACAGTTTATAATCACTTGAATGATCTACTTCACTTTGAATTAGTGAAATAAGATCATTAAGTTTAGTGGAAAAGCATAAGGATCTTAAATTAGTAAGACGAGTCATAGACAAACTGTAATGATCCGCTTGATAGTCCTTTCGGTTCTGCTATATCGTTATTGCTCATTGATGCAGGTTCAGATTTAGTTACAATGACATGGATTGTATTTTTCAGTGTATAAAAAACATTACCCACCTGCTTTACATGACGAAGTATGGAGACTGGACAGAATTGCAAAGGATGGAGCTCTGCATAAGAAGCTAATTAATGCTGAAATTGTAACGGTTGAAGATTTTCTACGGCTTCTTGTCAGGGACCCTCAGAAGTTAAGAAAAGTAAGGACTTCCTTTGCATGTTAATTGGTATTTTTTTTTTTTAATCTTTTGCTTTGATCTGCTTAGACAATGACTATTCTGTGTGTGTACTGATAATCATGACGAAACTATAGATCCTAGGGAGCGGAATGTCGAACAGAATGTGGGAGAATACGGTCGAGCATGCAAAGACGTGCGTCATGGGTGGGAAGGTGTACATATACTACACTGACGTCAATCATAATACTGGCGTGGTCTTCAACGATATCTATGAGCTCATAGGCTTTCTTACTGATGGGCAGTTCTTCTCTCTGGAAAATCTGACCAACAAGCAAAAGGTTTGCTCCTCTACTATTGAAAAGTTTCTGAGAGGGTTTTAATCAACTTAATGACAATGACAAAGAACAGTTTCTTTCATATGCAACTCATCTTTTCCTGGTTTCTCTGTCCACAGATCTCAGTAGACTCCCTGGTGAAGGAGCCTACGAGAACTGGAACCAAGTTGTAGAATATGACAGCAAAGTTCTAAGCTCTATCCCTGGTACTAGGAAAGAAACGACATCCTCAGTTTTCCTGGAGGCTGTAACCGAGAATGCTAGTGTTCGAGATCAGCACTACACAACGACCACAAAATACTCACAGCAATATTCATCACAATGTGAAGAAAGAGACCCACGTTGCCAAGATCAGAATATCTACCAACCGATTTCTCCACTCATGGAACTTCCAATATTAGACTTCCTCAAACTGCAACTCAGGT
The DNA here is from genome assembly GCA_017140255.1 of Eucalyptus paniculata subsp. matutina. Taxonomy (NCBI): domain Eukaryota; kingdom Viridiplantae; phylum Streptophyta; class Magnoliopsida; order Myrtales; family Myrtaceae; genus Eucalyptus; species Eucalyptus paniculata. The sequence goes on along the minus strand of CM029437.1, from coordinate 70,728,154 downwards.
TCTAGATGCTCCACAAGAAGCATTTCCCAGCATCGGTACAGATTACTTGTCCACCGGCACTCCAGGAATTGGGGGGACTAATTATTCTGGAGACTTGTTTGCGGAGGATATCCGGCTCAGGAGCATGGAGATGCTGCAGAGTAATGATATGCAGAGACTGCTCAGGTCATTCAGTACTGAACCCAGCTTCCACCATTCGAATGAGGATAGCGTCACTTATGGTGTTCCGTATGACAGTAGGACGGATTGCCAGCTCCAGCAGAAGTGCAGCCAGAGCTCAGGAAAAGCCGTTGTGGGCTGGCTTAAGCTTAAGGCCGCTTTGAGATGGGGCATATTCATTAGGAAGAAAGCTGCAGAGAGAAGAGCTCAGCTTGTAGAGCTTGATGACTCCTAGACTGCCTATCTTTGTTTAATTTTCTTTTTATTTTTCTGCCTCTCCCCGTTAGCCTCTGTTGGATATCCGGGCATTTTTAACTCCTCTTTTGTCGACTTTAAAATGGCGATATCTTAGCATAATAAAACGGCTTGAACGGTCTTTAACTTCTTTTTCTTCTCGTTTTTTTTTTTTTTTTTTTTTTTTTTTACGCTTTTACTTTCACTTGCATTTTGGCATATCAAAGTCAAGAAACAATTTTGCGCCATAGAAAGAACTGAGAAGCATAGTAGATATCCGAGTGGTCAATTTTGAAGCAGTTGATCAGATTCTCAACTAGCATATTGAGATTTTCTTTCAGTAGCTCTATAAGGACATGAAACTTGTCGAGTTATCAAATCTAAATAGTGTATAAATGATAGAAAGACCAATACACATAACCAACTCTGATTAATTGTCGAGCAAAATAGATTCAAAAACAACCACAAGCAAACATATAACTCAATGCCGAATTAAACTATCATTATGTGCATTGTCTCAATCATATCAGCAAAGAAACGGAAGGAGATTGATCATATGGAAATGTAACATTGCAAGTTTCTAGTGCCATTATTATGGTATGAACAAGGCAGAGATCAAACAATATGAATGAAGAAGAACTGCGATTAGCAGAACTCATAACAGGCATCTAGACAATGAAGACTCAGAAGAAAAAACTATACTCAGGAGAAAAAAAGAAAAAGAACTAAATTACAGCACGATGAGAGCTCTTCAGAAAATTCGCAGTGGAGAATTCTCATATGCATGACCCAAGTGGATAGGGGTCAAATCCCAAATCTGCATCCATCAGCGGCGTTCCATTGTGGTCCTGCATATATACACAAAATTCCAGTTCAAGAAAACCATAATATTTGTGGAAACATTTTATTCAAGTAGTCAAAAGGCGAGGGAAAGAGAAGGAGAAAGAAACACGAGTCACTAGTATATCAAACTCTCAAGGTATGAAAATAAAACTATGTTTACCAGGATTATGTAATTACATAAAAGGTGAAAATACTCCATTTTGTCAAGTTCTGTTTATCTGGAAATATGTGAGTCCTGCTAAGAGAGCAAGTACCACAGACCCAGAGTATACTGATCTCCCTATCTTTCTTTTATGAAAATTGTAGTCTAATTTCTAGAATCAAACATGGTACCAGCATCAACAATGACATTCAGATGCTCTCAGAAGACATGCTGAGGTGTGTTGTACCACCAAGAAGTGGCTAACACTGAGGTAATCCGATAAGTGTTCTCAATCTAACTATTCAACAGCACGTCAGCTAACCAGATCTATGTATTTCTCATTAGTACAAAAAGACCTGACCAGATAGACTGTCACTGACCAAGAGGTGCATTTGACTGATGACGCTGTCCAGCTGTTTGGCCAAAGAGAGAATATCACATACTACATGTGTATGCCTAAAGCCTAATCATGACAAATGTAATAACCATCATGGTAATAAGGTGAAGAGATTCTTAAATAATAATGCATCTCAAGATATGTTACTTACACGCTTGATGGCATTCATTAGCTCATCCAACGACTCGTAACTAGCTTCAAAGATACAATCCTGCACCTTTGTTTGCTCAAAGGGGTTGTTGTCACCAGATGTTATGATTGAGTCCATAGAAGATATATCAACTTCGGCATGGCAAACGGCAGACCGAGCACCTGAATTTAGTAGGCTAGGCAGAGAAACTTCAGCATTTGGACTGCAGTGTGCATTAGTTTGCCCCATGATATGGCTGATGGAACCAGAAGAACCACTAGCAGGAACAAGACAGTTCATTGCACTATTTTGACTCAGATTTTGTTTGTAATTCTGGGATTGTTCTTCCCATCTTTGGACTTGTCCAAAATTCACAATCTGCACAGTATTGACCAACCCTGGTTCACACTGAATGTCACTTCTATATTCATCCATAGTTCCTGCCACTGCGCCAGTTGACGAGAAGTCAATTCGGCCTTCATGTAATTGTGAGTTAGCCAAAGAACTGCCCATTGACCTTTGATCGAGATTCATTGTCCCCGTCAGTGGCAGAGGATTTGAAGAAGGAAAACTGGACGACTGCATGGAAGCATGCCACATATCATTTGACCTACATTTGTCAACAAAACTGGGTCCGGATACAAAACCTCCAATATCTTGGGTTTGTGCCTGATTCCCCCGCAAGAAAGCCTGATTGCTTCTTGGGACGTATAGAGAATTGCTCGAGACACCAGTCACTGCCCTGGTATCTGAGAGGTTAGTGGCAACACTAGAATTTGTTGTATCGATATTGAACTCTCCTACAGGGGTCTTTACATTTCCCTGCTGCAACTGGTTAAGCTCCAAACATGTCGGAATTCCTTGAAATGGATTGGCAGTCCGGGCACCAACAGCATTGACTGAGCTGCTAAATTTTTGAATATGGTTTGTCCGATACGCTGCAGAGGATGTGATCCCCCTAAACCCTAAACTAGTTGGTGTGCTTAGCCTACCTAGCATCCCGCCTGCAGCATAAGAGGATAGAGATGTGCTAGAAAGCCTTCCTGAACCAGCTAATGCATGAAAATCTCCAAATGCAGCCTGGCTTGCCCCGTTGCTATTGAGTCTTTTCAGGTAAAGCCGATATTTCTGTATCAAAGCAACAGCATCAGACCATGGATCGTTTCGGTTACAAATTATATACACTAGAAGACACTGTAGGTCATGCCAAAGGGGCTTAGCTCATAGTAATAGTCATTATAGAAGAATCTCCGTGTGTACTAAGCAAAGATTCCTAGCATATATGGAGACGGATAACCAGCCTTCCGTTTAAAGCATTATTTAGGAAATAAAATGATGCATCTCCATATCACCTACGTTGTAAAATAATAGTCCCGTCATAGGAAATGAAGGATAAAACTAGTGGAGAGAGAATCTGTGAAATACTGTCAGACAGTTGAAAGAATGAATAGTTATATGAAAGCAAGGCCCCCGCAGTGACTCAATCAAGAGATTAGTGATAAAAATCGTTAATAGTGACAAAGAAAATCCATAAGAGGGCAAAGAGCAGGGGCTTGACCTGTAGGTGACTAGCCACATTTTCCCTTGTAATGCCTTCAACATTCATCAAGTCCAGAATTTTCTTAGGGACAGCCTCTGCATTGACAGTAACAACAGAAGGCGGTTCACTCAAAGGAGAAGATTTCTGCAAGAATTTAGCATAAACAAGGTTGAACAACCAAACTACGATGCAATCATGAAGCACTCACTGTCATATCCTAATTGTTCAACAGCTGAAACAAACTTGCGATGCAGATCAACAGACCAAACAACTCGAGGCTTTTTTTGGTTCGACTGGTCATCAATCTCGCGTCCATTCTCTTCACTGTCTTCTTCCTCGTCATCTGTCAGGTCCTTCCTCTTCTTGTTGGGCTTTCCATTCGGATCAACATTACATGTTGATGCAGGTCCTTGCTCACCAGCCCCAGATCCATCCAAAGGCTTAACTACATTGGCAAATTTGCTTCTCTCCTTTGGTTCAATATTTTTTCTCCTCACTACGTGTTGCCATATGTTCTTGAGCTCCTCCATTCTGGCGGGTTTCAACAAATAGTCACAAGCACCATGAGTGATCCCCTTCATCACAAGTTCAGTATCGCCATGCCCAGACAACACTGCAAACAATTAAATGGACCAAAATTACATCGAGGCCAACAAAGTTATCTCAAGGAAAGCGAAACAGGGGATTTCGGCTTACTGATGACAGGCAGATCCAGTTCAAGACCCACAAGCTCTAGAAGCTTAAAACCATCCATGTCAGGCATGTTCACATCGCTAATCACCAGGTCAAACCTGTTCCTTTTATCCCTCAGCATTTTCAGCGCCACGGTTGCTTCACTGGTCGTAGTAACTACAAAAGATCAAAGAATTAAACAAGAAAGAGATGCAACTGTGATAAGACTTCAGATCCATTTCCAAATTCAAGACCAGAACATCACAAGTTGCAATCATCATTTCAACGAAGGAATTCCCCAAAACACATCCTTAAATGCAGACAAACAATATCCAACGCCCCCCAAACGTCTAGCAATTCTAAATAAAAGCCAAAATCCAAAACTCCGTACCACAATTCCACTGATCTAACGCCATTCTACGACACAAAGAATCAACCACAAAATCAACCGACACTCGATTGGCCCTTACACACATGACAAACAAAGAACACCAACCCAAACGGACAATCCTCGAATACACTAGGAAGTCATATGAACAAGGGTGTCAGAACCATCAAATTGCTGTCAAAACTGAAAACAAAGATCCAACCTTGATATCTGCACTTCCGAAGCATACCCTCCAACACTTTGAGACAAGACGCATCGTCATCAACGGCCAGAACCCGCATCCCGACCGGGAACGGGTCCTTCCCATCCTCGTTCAGGATGCCACTCTTCTTGTCCTCCACAGTCATTGGCCTCTCCCACAATTCAAAAACCGCCCGAAAGAAAGTTAAAAGCTAAAACTCCCACCAAGAACAGAACAACAAAATCCAAACTTTCGTGCCCGAACGCTCCAAAACCCAGTCCTGGAAAGCGAGCAACATACAACCAATAAAACAGACAACTTGCTCGTGTGTTTTAGTGAAGCTAAGTCCTTTCAAGCTTCCTCAGCATTTCTGAATTATAAATTTCCACGAGAGCTCTTGCCCCCTTTTTATAATGTCCTTCCTCTCCCCCTCCCCCCCTCCGTTCGATGCTTTTATGGCAATGACAACACTTTCCCTCATTGGGTTTTCAGTGTGGGGAGGGACTTTTTAAAGAAACAGAGCGACTGGCTTTTCAACGTTTGTCTGTTTTTCTTTCCTTATCAGACCCCCTGCTTTTTCAACTTTTACCATCCGGGGGGGCATCCATTCAATCTCCACCCTCCATTCCCTCCCCCGGGACGAGCTTATCATGGTCTCCTCCTTCGCCTTGGTAGAATTGATTAACATACTCTTCTAGTGTGTAAGCACGCTTTATTCTATATCTCTCGCTTTGTCAAAGTTACCTTTCTCATGACAAAAGCTTAAAAGAAAAAGTTACCTTTTTATGGAATTTATGGCTCATACCAATAAAGAAGAAGTTACCTTTTTATGGGTTCATGGCCATTTTTTTGAATTTTGATGGATTCCCCAGAATTAATAAATCCCAGTTCATCGTACATAACCCTACCTGATATAATATAAAGGGAGACTACTTTTAAGGAGAATAAGCCTTTTCCATATTCTCAGTATGACCTCTGTTGAACGAGTTCTAAGGACAGAAACCAAACTCACAGCTCAATTTAGCTTCTGATCCAATCCATCCTCCCCTTAAATTTTCAGCACAGCTAATTTTGTTATGCATATCTCTAAGTATCTAGACGGTTGTATTTCCGATAAATTCTTTATTGTTGTTTAACGCACTTTTATGTCAGTGTGCGTAAATGTTCTCCGGATTTTACGTGATGGCAAAATTTATTTCCCTTGACGGTTTTGCGAAACGTGTAGATCTAAAAGCCAATGATCCAATCCAAACGCATACAAGTATGCGCGTGAATACTAAATACTTCCATTCTAGTAGCGCAAAATTTCGTTAGAATAAATTAGCAATACACACCTCTTTCAAATACTCAATTCACATATCCGCAGGCCATGAATAGAAAAGATTGACCTAATTTATTCTTGAATTTGGTATTCCATTAAAACCTAAGCGCCTATCTCGAATGTTAACATTGAGTCTTGTATTATGTGATTTATTTCGCTTCATTTTCTTTATAAACAGAAAAATAATTTAATCCCGGAATAATGCTTTTTTTCCCTTGCACTGAAAAGTCAAACCACGAATTTGTGTCTTATCTAGCATTATTTCCTTAATTTTTTTTTTTAATTTTTGGAGATAATCATTATTTCCTTATGTTAAATGGATAATATATTCTGTAAATCACTATTTTTCCGCTCACGGTGGTTTGTGTTTTTCCTTCCTTTTCTGTCCTTCTCTTTTTACCTAGGCTTCATGGTACGTTTTCGTTTTATTGACCAAAAAAAAAAAGTCAGAAAAACGTACGGTGGGAAGACTGCACAAGTTGAAGGAATGATGACTGTTGGCCCCATCGTACGGCTCAAAAAGAAACAGACAATTTTCTTTTTGGTTGTCCTTGTCAAAGGATTAATTATTTTGTTATCATAAGTTTCTAGTTTGGACATTATGGATCCATTATCTGGCAATTATTTAGGCCATAAATGCCAATGATATATTCCAATCTGGCATTTATCCCCAAAATTAGTCATCCTTTCTAAGAATGGCCCGTGATTTTTGGATCATTAATTAATCATCGAATTAGAGGAGCATTCTGCCCTAATTAATCGTGCACAGCTGGACCTAATTGATTAAATTTTTACTCTTGTTGAATGATGTATTTTTGGTGATTGGCTAGATTAAGAAAAATAATAAAGAAATGACAATGTGGGAAATTACATCCTGCATTGCCTTATTTGGAGAATTTAAGGAAAAAAAAAGGGTGTATCTGGTAAATTAGTTAATGTCTTTTAGCGACCTCATTTATTGTATTCAGCGTGGAACAAACCAAAGATGGTCTTTCATTATTAGCAAGTGTACAAAAGATGTTCGCATTAAATGTTTTATCGAAGATTTTATAAAAAGGAAACGTTCTTTCATTATTACTCCATATTGGGAGAATTCATAATATGGAATTTGTACTGTGAAACATCAAAATACAACATAGTTTTGTCAACAGTTTTTGTTTTTCTTACTTTTATGATCCAATACGAAAATGCTAGACATGATCCATTTGGACGAAATTTATATGAAATATGATAAAACCCAAATTATAAAGAGAAATCTCAAATATGACATCACATGATATGGTTAGTTTTACATATTAACATAAACTAAGATGGGTTTTCTCATAATCCTATTTTTTGGAGTGTAGAAGCGGAATGAACATATGTTAAGCATGAAATTACAAACATGATTATGACACATTAACGCCAATTGTCAGAGCCATTTAAAGCCACATCAGACCATTCCTAAAAACCGATCTTAGTGTAAATAGGCCAGGCAAAAAGGGAATTCCACCATGCAAAATTAAATTAGAATAACATCATCTTCAATGTGGAATGGAGAGTACTATTAATCCTTTTCCAGTGGAAACTCAATGTACACATACGCCTGCTTAACATTTCGAATTAATTGAGAGCTAGTCTATACGCAACGAACACACCCATTAAATGAGTTATAAAGGCGCTAATGGGTTATTTGCAAAGTTCGCAAAAAATTGGAGCGTATAATTGCCAAGATTTAAGGGGAAACATATATTTGCCATAAAGTCCACAGATTAGGAGTATTTGCATTAAATGAAATTGAAAGTCATGAGGGAAGATAATAATGGGGACGATGATAATTGCCTATATCAACAAAGGTTTAGATAGTCAAAACTTAGGATGGAGAGTGTTTAGGTTAAGAGCCTTTAGCAATTACAATCAACGCTGTCAACACAAACTAGATCGGACCAACGAATTGCCTACGAAACCCGACGACTAGTCAAGCTAATAGTCGGGATCTTGCATCCCGACAGACGCCGAGATCGTCTCGAGCTTGGTTCGTACTCGGTATCGCTAGGGTTAGGTCTCAGGATATAAAGTAATCCCTGGCAAATGTCCCGTCCTCACGTGAATGGTCAAACCTTCCAAGAGGGGGCAATTTGATACTCGGACCCACTTGAGATTCCAAGGGGGGGAAGGGAGGGACCATCGATCGAAATGAAACATGTTACGAGGTCGGCAGTCGATGATGCTTCGGTCCCGTCGGTCACCATCCGGCCTCAGTCAAAGATTGCCCATTTGTATCCATGTTGCTGGGGAAACACACAGCCATTTCACGAACGAGACAAAAGTCATATGATTCGAAGCCAAATATTGAATGGATTCGTGTAGGGATTTTGGCACTGAAACAAGTGGAAAGAAAAAAAGATATGGGAAAGCAATCAAGGACCGAAGGAATGGAATCCTTTGAGATGACTATTCAATGGATTTATGTAAGCTTAACCACTGACTGATCCCCACTAAAGTTCAAAGGGGTTGTAATTAGATATTCTTGTTTTTCCAACTGGTTTTCGAGTTAATGATAAGCAAGGACAGAAGCAGCCAAAAAGAGGCCCTCATTATTATTCCACTTTTCGTGGGAAATTGGTGGTCTACAAGTCAAGGGTCGACCTAACCGAAATTCCAATGGCTTGAAGAATCCGTCCGTGGAGAAAGCACGACTTTCTCAGCAGCGCGCAATCATGTTTGTCTTGGTTAGATGTGAAGATTGCATTTCATGATTCATGTGTGTATCTTCCTAGTAATTTATTATACTGCGTGGTGCTTGGGATATGCACAAACAGTTTTTAGGGGAACATGGACTTCATGGGCCGGCTGATCGGGCCTTCAAAGCCCTGAACTACAAAAATAAGCCCACCAAGCAGTTAAAAAGCTGTCGCTGCTTGGCTTCGTTTGTTTCGCATTTAATGAATGATTTGAAGAATATTTTCTTAAAAATAAAATAAACAAACGAAGAGTATTTCATTATCCATTAAAAATTTTGGACATAAAATGTCGTAGATGATTAAAAATATTTTTCATTAAGTAATTAATTCGAGCAATTAATTTTAAGAAAATGTGTTTCAAATCATTCATTTTTCATAAAAAGAACGAAATCTTATCAATACACTTATGGATTATTATCACCAAGTCTACAACCACCACCCACCTCCATCTCTATTGCCACTTCCATTGCCACCATAAAGACCCCGCCTCAGCCTCTCTCTCTCTCTCTCTCTCTCTCTCTCTCTCTCTCATGAGCACGGGCCGGGAACGAGATAGGGTGAGCAAGTCCTTGTGTGGAAAATAATTTGATAAAGTTTCAAATTATATATTAGAAGCGTACACTTGTTATAATTTTGATAAAAACTATCAATTATGATATCTCATATTTATTCACATTCTAAAAAATTGTTAAAAGTACCACTATGTTATGAGCTTGACAATATTTATTATATTTATTTGTTGGTATTGTTAACTTAATAACATATTTATTTTAAATTTTAAATTTTAAATTAAGAAGATAATTGCCTAGGTGAGTCGTATGATAATTAATATAAAATTGTCAAAATAAACCAATTGGGCGGATTAACCAGGAGGTGGGGGGTGATGGAAGTTGAGGTTTGGACATTGAGTCATAAAGAGGATGTATACTGGCTACATAAGGAGTGTAACCAAGATTCTACACATCTTATATCTATCATCATTTGTAGAGAATATGAGATGTGTAAAAAACTATCCGTATAAATAAGATTAATCCAATAGTAGAAGAATTATACTTTTTGTCCTTGTACTTTCATACTTTTTTCTAATTATGACATCGTATTTTGAAGTATTCTAATCAAGTTGTGCTTCTTGCACATGTAACCTATTTTAATCCCTCCAGCGTTAAATCCGACCAAATCAAACTGGCAAGGTCATTGGATGATGCCAGAGGGTGACATGGATGATATTTTTCCAAGTCTAAACTAACCCAAGGGCATGTAAAAGAGAGATTATGAGTGGAAGAAGAACATTATTTTTCCTTTACCATTTCTTTTTCCAAGGCGGCGTTCATGACATCAAAATGTTATTCGTATCACACTCAAGCTCTGCCGACAACTACGTCAGCTGGATTTGACAAAATGTAGTGTTGGAGGAAATTTATTAAATGATTTGTACAAGTGGAAAGACTTGATTAAAAAAGATAAAATACAGGGACTTGATTAAAAAAAATTGAAATCACAAGGATAGGTAAAACTTTTTGTTATAAATGTCCCTTGTTGAGTTTTAAAAGGTCAAAAGAAAGAAGAACACTACATCATCCCTTTGTATTTGCACCGTTTGAACCTTTTTGCTTGTCCATTTCCGGATCATGAATTTTACTCCAAGGCAAGGTGCCAGGCACAAAAAGCCACTTACTACCGGTTAGAGGCTTCAGGTACATTCACAAGCCGTTAACTTAAACATATCATTTAGCTTAACTCTTGAATATTTTAAGATATTTTTGTATTCATTCGGCCGTTCGGTTCTTCAGGATTAATTATGGAATCATTGTGCTATCATGTTCAGTTTCTATGTCAATTTTGTTTTCTTGCACCATGAACTGTAATTTGCTCAATCCACTCGCTTATAAGTGTTTTTCGATCGTGGATTAAACTTGAATCCATAAGAAACAATTGCGAAAAAGGAGTTTTCTCAGACTTTCAACTATCTTGGATGATGGCTCACATTGCTTCATGTGTCTCTTGCAAGTTTTCACACATATTAAACGAACTCATTGTGCACACAAGACTAGACCTAACGACATCATGTTTACATGCAAAAATACCATGAGCCCTTCTCCGATGTCAACATGGACTTCATTTTCAACAAGGAAAAGAAGTCTTTAGGAGAAATTAATTATCCTTTTTAGCACCACCCGCAATCCTATTGGCAATGGTCCAATTTGGGATTTCCGAATATGGCTCGGGTTTCCTTACAATTTACTTATGGCTTGCATTTCAAATCAATCTGGATTAACTTTGAGCCAACTCCATCCCTATTGATTGCCATCTCTCCCAAGCTCCTTTGGGCTGTTCACCATCTACAGACACTCGCGTAATCTGAATAGTACCGTCACTTGCTCAACATGATATAATTCGTTAACTTGTATACCATCATCTACCTTATTCCCTTTTTCAACGGATGTGGTTTTTTGTAACAAAATATCATGAATAGAGTGGTGTCTGACATCGATGTTTTTGTTCCGGTCATGATACATCTGATTACAATCAAATTTATTGGACTTTGTCGCAATATCCAACAATCTTCTTTTGTTGCAATCCCAGATCACTGAGTAAACCTTTGATCCCAATTACCTTCCTTGGTTGTCCCAAGTACCTTGCTTGACTCCTTGACAAAGCAATTGCCGATTGTAATTGCACTTTTCACTGATTGCACAACTTGCGAAACTGGACACATAACTTGTCAAGTACCTCGGTCCATCCATGTCATCGACAAAATCCAAATCCTCATAACCAATCATACCTCACGGAGCCCGTCTCTTCCCAAAAGTCAGACCGCCATCTACTGTCCCTCTAAAAATTCAATGGAATCCATTTTCCAGTGTTTCTTTCCAAGATTACTCGTAAACCAGCTCATAACACAACATGCAAAATGCATAACTTAGTGCACACCATATCATACATAATACCATTAACAACGTTAACATTGGGAACATGAGACATATATTCTCACTCTCTAACAATGGTCCAATGACAACTGAAAATTTCAAGTGCGTAACTTATAAGTTACTCGCCGTTTGGCCTTATGCATGCTAAACCATCTTAGCACTTTACAAATGTAATCAACTTGCGATAGCTAAAGTGTCCTTGCAGACCTATTCCTTAAATCTTCATATTGAGCAATTTTTTGCTACATCTAAGTCTCTCATCATGAACTCACTTCTCAATTATTGTTGCAGCTCATCAATGTTATGAATTTTCTTGGTTTCTATCAACATATCATCGTCATACAACAAATAACTGTAGCTAACGTCCTCTAGCCTTCTATAGCGCTCCTTCTATACTACTGACAAGTAATAAATGAGTCAAACCATTTGTATAACTACCGAGGATATTGCTTAACGCCATGGAGGGATCATTTAAGCTACCATAACTTGTCTTCTTGGGCCTGAAAGTGACAACCTTCCGGTTGTTGCATGTATCTTGTGTAGAAAAGTGACTTAACATCTACATGCTCTTCGCTACAAGGCATGCCTCATACTGAGAAGCCCCTAAACCAAGATTGCCATGCTGCTTCTTGAAGGCCACTTGCATCCCACCATGTTCTACCCCTTTGGAGATACTATCAACTGTGATGTCTGATTTAGTTGAATAGACTTCTATCTTCTCTCTACACCTCATACCGCCTCTTGATATGAGAGCGGACCCAGTGTCTCCTCTGCAATAGATAAGGATAAACTACACTTTAGAAGTAACTTCAACAATAAAACTGCACATTTGCGGTTCCTCTAGTCTCTCTATTCTCTATCTGTCGCTATAGACTACACCATCTTTGTGAGCTCCACCTCACCATCAATACTATCCTTTGTTGTGGGTTGACTCGTGTCCTCATTGGCACTTTGCTCGGGACCTCAATCCCCAATACTTATGTGTGTTATCCATTGGGCTCCACCGGAGCGATTGCCCATTGGAAAGTTTTTTTTTTCGAAAGGAAATATTGTATTCATTAAGTCGGAAACTTACAACCAGACACTAAGGCGTCCGCCCATTGGAAAGTTGAATGAACGAATATTGGACCGCACAACACCAACGCAAGTGGTGGACCGGCACATGAATGGAACACCATCGTGACAGAAAAGATACCTGAATGGAACTAGATACAGGTCTATATGTCCGCACAAGACTTTGCAATTGCCTATACCACATGTTTCTGGAACAATATATTTCTTGATCAATCGAGTCAAATGATCAAAATAAATGACGTTTGGTCAACCGTACATGAACCTACATAGTTACGTAACGGAAACAACTCATGAAAGTCAAAGGCAATTTGCCGTTTTGATCCTTTGAGCGTCGATTGCGGTATGCACCGCTTTCCAGATCGCGAGCCAAGTCAAATACGCAATTAGGCACCGCGCAACATCAATTGAATAACCAATTTCCTTCGTGTTCAGGTTTGACCTTGAGGCTTGAGCTCATTTAACTCTCAGTTGATAGCTCCGAAATCATTGACTTCTTCCTATCGACTAGGCCAAGTCAACCTTGCCTTTTCGAATGTTCCGCTACAATGCAGTCTTCGAATTTATATGCGCAAAATTAACCCAGCTATAACATGAATGGCCCGTAACGGTGTTTGAAAGTACTTCAAGTAATTCACTAATTCCATTTAGTTTGACTCAATTACACAAATGAAACAGTAATTCATTACATTAGCGTTGAGTTCAATTACACATGCGATAAGTGAATTGTGTTGGATGAGTATGATGCCAATCAACTCAGCTCCAGACATAATGGACAGATCACTTTGGACCAAATAATGGAGCTGGTCAAGAATGGCAGCCCTCTAGATATATTCCCAAATTCATAATTTAATGCTCTTTTACCAATAAGGCCAGCGATTCTCAACTAAAACAAAAACTACCACTCACTAACATGTCCTCTCTAGAACATGGTTCCAAAAGCACGCAACTTGTGGACAAAATCAATCATTTCTGCGGCTCCAGAATTTTCTTTTCAATAACCTGATCTGAATAATTCCTAAGAGACATCTGATTTGTATATATACATAGGCTCCAACCCTTTTAATTGCACACATGCCTTAAGACATTTTGAACCCTTTTCCTGCAAAGCATGGCAAATTTCAGCTTCTTGAATTTGCTCTTCATAGCTCTTTTCTCAACGGCAGCTGTGGAAGTCGCTGTCGCGGCTTCGACTCCGGCGGCAACTGTTAAAGGCGCTTATTATCCTTCGTGGTTCTCGAGTTCTTTCCCTCCTTCGTCCATAAGACATCGCTCTTCACTCACATCCTCTACGCTTTCCTCTCCCCAAGCAATTCGACTTACAAGTTCGAAGTCTCGGACTCGACAGCCCCGCAGCTCTCTAACTTCACTGCCTCCCTCCGCCGGAAGAACCCGCCCGTGAAGACCCTTATTTCCATCGGCGGCGCGAGTGATGGCCCTACTCTGTTTGCCACCATTGCATCGAGTGCTTCGACGCGGAAGCTCTTCATAGACTCCTCCATTGAGGTCGCGAGGAAGTACGGTTTTGATGGGCTCGATCTCGATTGGGAAATGCCCGAGAACCCGAAACAGATGGCGGACTTGGGCTTGTTGTTCCAAGAGTGGCGGAGCGCGATAAATAGGGAGGCCAAGGCCACGGCTCGGCCTCCGCTGCTTCTCACGGCGGCTGTGTACTTCGCCGTTGACTTCTTCCTCTCGGGAACGTATCGCATGTATCCCGTGGCTTCGATCAATCAGAACTTGGACTGGATCAACGCCATGTGCTACGACTATCACGGCTCGTGGACACATCGGCCACGGGGGCGCAAGCCGCATTCTTCGACCCGAATAGCAACATCAGCTCAAACTATGGCCTCAGGTCATGGATCAAGGCCGGGTTGCAGAGAAAGAAGTTGGTCATGGGCTTGCCACTTTACGGAAGGACTTGGAAGCTCAAGGATCCGAACGTTCATGGCATCGGTGCGCCAGCTGTCGGGCTCGGCCCGGGAGACGATGGCGTGCTCCTCTATTCCCAAGTGGAGACGTTCAACAAGGAGAACAATGCCACCGTGAAGTATGATGCGACCACTGTGTCGACCTACTCTTTCCAAGGGACGTCATGGGTGGGGTACGACGGTGTTGTCTCGACGGCCACTAAGGTTCGGCTAGCTCAGGCCCTTGGGCTAAGAGGGTACTTCTTTTGGGCTCTCAGTTATGACAAAGAATGGAAGATATCGACCCAAGGTAATTTACTCTTCCAAGTAGTTGACTACATTTGAAAGTTTATTAGTGGAAACGCTCTACAAGAATATGCTAAGCTCATTCGATTTGTGTTTTGCAGCTTCTAGGGCTTGGATCTATGGAAAATGAATTGGAAATTGAAAGACAATGTGGAGGCCTCATTGGAGCTTCGGACATTCCAATGTCTAGTGGGAGCTCAACATAGGACAGAACCTCCCTATCATAATGCATTTAGAATCATTAGTTTAAGTTTTAGGTAATGTTGATTATGTCTATTGAAATAACGGAATGGATAGAGAGGATGAAATAAATTGATCTTTTGAAGATTATTTTGTATAGTCATTATGACTACGTGAATCCACTTGCAAGGATGACTATCATTTTGATCTTAAGACATCTCTGTAAAATAAAACTATTGATCGAAGAGTAGAACATGTATGTTAAATGGCATGGTAACGCTTATGATGGTCGATTAAAAGTTCCACATTTCAGCTTATCCCATTGCTCAGTAAGCAACTTTCAGCAAAAATGATTAATACATGGCATTTCTCGGTATTGCGTAGTCATATCCTGGAAATAAGAGAGTACAGGCTTTAGGATGAAGCTTATCAATATCGATCGCCGTCCATGTACCCCACCCGTAGACATTGTAGTCTGTCAATTGCCACTTCCCCCTGTAGTTGAAGCTGCAAAATATGAAACATGATACAAGTCAATTGACTTCCCAACAATATAAAATGGCAAGGCACATAACTATGCTCTCCATGATGAGAAAGAAGCTATCCGATTGCTTTATTTGAGTCCTCTGGCAGCATTAATCTCAGTTCCGCAAAGAATTTTAATGCACTATACTAATTATCTGTCCGAGAAAGAGTCCAATCCTGGTCATCGTACCCAACTGCTTACAAAAGGTAGCCTCCAAGACCCTGCTCCTTAGCGAACTTGACCTTGTTCTCTATTGAGGTCGGGCCATCATATCCAATCCTGCTCGTTCCAGCATAGAAATAGGTGGACATGGTCTCAGGATCATACACCACGGTGAATATCCCACGTCGAAATTCCATTGCTTGTGCTTACGTTGCTTGCCTTGTCGTAGAGACAGCACGTGCTCGGCCATGGCCGTCCTGTCCCAGGTCCCATGGTAGTTGAAGCATGTCACATTCAGAAGTCCGAGTAATCCCCTCATCGCTTCACCTGGGTAAGACATTGTCGGGCCATTGGATAGGAAGAATTCCGCGGAGAAGTACACGGCAGCCATCAGGAGAAGCTTTTGCCTGCCCGAAGCTATGTGCTCCTTCTCTAGGGAGATTTGCAGCTCCTCCAAGAGGTGGGATAGGTTCGACATGTTTTGTGGGCTGGTGGGGAATTCCCAATCGGAATCGATGCCGTCGAAATTGTAGTCCCGAGCCAAACCAATGACGGACCTAGGGAAGGCCCCCCTGTAATTCTTGAAATTCACGGTTAAGGCGGCAAATATGCTCAAGTTTGAAGCAATACCACCGACCGACAGGTGGGCCTTTGCCGGGGGGTTATTGGCGTGAAGAGTGGCGATGAAGTTCTTCATCCATTTCTTGTCCACGTCTGTGATTACGACTTCGTAACTCGACAGGTCGAGCTGGACAAAAACGTAGAAAATGAGTAAAGTAGGAAGTTTGAATCGCCGAGGGCGGAAAATCCTCCGCTCTAATACCCACCTTTGATTCCTTGGGAAGGAGGCAGAAAAGGAGATGCATTGGTGATGGAGAGGGGGCATCCGGTGGCTCTGGTCTAGGCAAAATTGGCACAAAAACTGAAGAAGGCTTTTCGTGGGAAATTGTTGATCCACAAGTCAAGGGTCGACCTAACCGAAATTCCAATGGCTTGAAGAATCCGTCCGTGGAGAAAGCACGACTTTCTCAGCAGGGCGCAATCATGATTTTCTTGGTTAGATGTGAAGATTGCATTTCATGATTCATGTGAGTAACTTGCTAGTAATTATTATACTGCATGGTGCTTTAAGACTTGAGCGGGACATGGACAAACACTTTTTAGGGGATCATGGACTTTATGGGCTGGTTGATCGGGCCTACAAAGCCCTGAGCTACAAAAGATAAGCCCACGAAGCAGATGGACAAATTGTTGTCTGTTTGGGCTCTGGTTGTTTTGCGAATGATAATTGATTTCATAAACGTTTTACTAAAAATGAAATGAGACATTTTCATTGTCTATGAAAATATTTGGACATAAAATGTTGTAAATGATGAAAAAAATTTCTATTGATTAATTATTTTAACCTATTAATTTTAGGAAAATATTTTTCAAATTATTCGTTTTCTATGAAACAAATAAACCCTTATCTATATGCTTTGCATTAATATTACCAATTATGCAACCATCGCCCACCTCCACCTCCGTTGCCACTGCCCTCGCTACCATAAACCCTTATTTTCTTTTAGCTTTTCCCTTTCCAAGATAGTGCTCATGACAGCAAAATGTTATTCCCGTTACCCTCAAGTGTTACCGACAGCCATGCTGGCGGGATTTGACAAAATGTAGTGTCCGAGGAAATCGATTAAATGATTTGTACGAGTAGAAGAACTTGACTAAAATAAAAATAAAAGTACAAGGACTTGATTGAAAAAAGAAAGAACAACACTACATCATCCCTTTGTATTTGCACTATTTGAACCTTTCCTTGTCCATTTTCAGATCATGAATTTTACTCCAAGGCAAGGTGCCAGACACAAAAAGCCACTTACTACTGGCTAGAGGCTTAGGTACATTCACAAGCCGTTAACTTAAACATATCATTTAGCTAAACTCTTGAATATTTTTTGATATTTTTGTATCCATCTGGTCATTCAGTTCTTCAAGATTAATTGTGGAATCTAGTGCTATCATGTTTAATTTTTATATCAAATTTGTTTTCTTGCACCAAGAACTATAATTGTTCAATCCACTTATAGTGTTGTTCAATTGTAGATTAAACTGGAACCCATAAGAATCAATTACAAAAAAGAAGTATTCTCACATTCTCAACTATCATGGGTGACAACTCACATTGCTCTATGTGTCTTTCCCAAGTTTTCACACATATTAAACAAACTTACCGTGCACACAAGACCAAACTTAAGGACAACATGTTTATATGCGAAAATACCATGAGCCCTTCTCGGACGTCAACATGGACTTCATTTTCCATGCGGAAAAGAAGTCTCATGAGAAATTAATCGTCCTTTCTAGCACCACCCACAATCCTATTGGCAAGGGTCAAATTTGGACTTTCCTTATATGGCCGGGTTTCCTTACAATTTAGCTATGACTTGCATTTTAAATCAATCAGGATTGACTTTGAGCTATAATCAACAAATCTCCACCTTGGCGAGAAGTCTAACTCCATCCCTATTAATCGTTGTCTCTCCTGAGCCCCTCGGGGTTGTTCACCCTCTATAGACGCTTGCGTAATTTGAACAATGTCATCACTTGCTCAAAGGATATGATTCATTTTTTGTATCCCATAATGTCTGACTTATTCATTTTTTCAATGGATGTGGTTTTTTGTGACATAATATGACAAATAAAGTGGTGTCTGGCATCAATGTTTTTCATCCGGTCTGATACATTTGATTACCATCAAATTTATTGCACTTTGATTGCGGCAATACCCCCCAATCTTCTCTTGTCGCAATCCCATCTCTAAGCCAAAATAACTTCCTTAGTTGCTCCATTAACTTTGCTTCAATCCTCGATAAAGCAATTTACCAATAGTAATTGCACTTTTCACCGACTGCACAACTCGCAAAACCAGACACATAACTTATTAGAGACCTCGATCAATCCAAGTCATTGACATAATTTGTGGAGAATTACCCAAAATGTAATAGTTGTGGGAGATGACCAATCAAAGAGTTAAAAAAAAAAAAACCACTGCCTCAAAATGGATGATTGGGAGCTGCTTAAAAGAAAGAAGGGCTCCGTCAATGAACGGGAAAAGCGAGGAAAGGCAGGAAAAGGAAAAAGAGAGAAATGTTGAAAGAAAAGCAAAAAGAGAACAGTGATACGCTTAAAGCCCTTTTATAAGGCCGAGAGCACACACATGGGTAGGGGGAAAAGAAAACAAAAAAGAGAAAAAGAAAGAAAGAAAGAAAGAAAGAAGGAGAAGGAAGAAAGGAAAAAGAGTTTGCATGTCTACACTACCGAGCCTTGCCAAGCCAGAATTACTCCGATCCGCAATGCTCGGTAAGTACTCACGCCGATCGTTTGTCCAATCAAAGTAGTTTTCGGATTTACGGCTAACATTTAAAAATTCTGGAAATTTGAGTTGCATAGTCTGATTTTTGAGTTGTTGAGCTATATATATATAGAAATGATAGTTTACGGTATTGTGGAGTCATAGAATTTTATGGATCTTGATTTGAGCTCATGATTTACCCGAAATAAAATTCCGAACATGTGTTATGAATAGTGCACGCCCAGCCAATTCGAGGCCATATTTTGTCAGTTTTTAGCTTGATTTTGGAATGGTCAAGTTGGGGTCCTTATAGTGTGTTGAAAGAACTTTTTATTAATTGTAAGAACGTTTGAAATGAGGTTCGGTGGAAAGAGTTATGGCATGACCAAATTTCATGCTCAAGTTTGACATTGTGGATGGGTTGAATAATCACTTTGGATATGTGATTTGTTAATGTTGAGAAAACTCCTATTAGATTTTGAAGATTGACAAAACTTTCATTCTCTTATTCTTATTCTGAGGAATGCTAGACTTATGTGGAAATTTGTCAAAATCTATTTCACATTAGCAGTTTGTCCTATTCTGATGAAGATTTCAACTGAACCCAAGTGAAGAACGAAAATATAATCAGATTTAGGATTATTGATCATTCAACAAGGATTTAGTACAAATGAGATATATCTAGCTCTTTGGTTGAGAATCTCACTTATCTTTTATAAATATTGATAAAATCAATCATGGATTGGTGAAATCAATTTCGAAGACAAGTTTTTTTTGGAAAGAATGTACTTATGGAGACTTAGATTCTGATTGTATGGGCGACCAAGATCATCGGATTTTCACCTCAATCTTCAAATGGCTACAAGATCCCTTTGATTGATTCTATCTAGTGGGATATTGGAAGAATTCCTCTTGATAGTGCCAATGGTCATAAAGGCATGAAGGAGTATTTAAGGAGGTCATTCGGGTTTTTTGAAAGTGTGTGTAAATATTAGAATTCCAAAATTTGAAACTTCTCAAATCACTTGTTCTTCATCGATAGTGCTCATCTTCATACTCGAGAGATTCATTGATAGTGCTCATATTCATACTCAAGAGAGAGAGAGAGAGAGAGAGAGAGAGAGAGAGAGAGAGAGAGAGAAACACAAAGTAGTGACTTAGTGAGAGAAAAAGAAACTCTTCACTAGCAATTAGACTCATATTGTTGTAATTCTCTTTCAATTCATAGTGAAATTCAACCGGAAAGTTGTCAGCATAAGAGAGTGAACGTAGACTTAATCTAAGCCAAACCACTATAAATCTTGTTTTCAATTTTCTCTTCCCTTAACTCCTTTAATTTGATTGTTGTGATATTTTCTAAGTGTTGCTATTTTGAATCTATATCAGAAGTCTAGTATTAGTCAGACTCAGTTTGAAGAAAACTTTTTTATTGCTTCTATTGATAAAATATGTTTTTACACCTATTCACCCTCCTCTAGGTTATAATACTAGCTCCTTCAGTTAAGGCGTGAGAGTTATTTTATAAGCGTTTAAGCTTAATTTAGCTTAGCCGTAGTTGAGATAGCATTTTATTTGGTTTTTGTTGCTATTTCTCACTTATATGATAGGAATGCAAGTTCATCGGATCGAGTGAGCCTTGTTATTTGATTTAGGACAAATCCAGGTAAGTGGTGCTATCTCTTCTATGGCTTTGTAAACTCATGTCTTGAAAGTGATAAATATTTGATAAATTGTAAGTTATGAATCAGCATTTTTGTGGCATAAAAGTCCGGATTGGGCAATTACTACTTAACTCAACAAACTCCAATCCTAATTGGTAATAAAGAGTGCATTTGGTAACACTTTCGAAAACAAGAGTTTCTGATTTTTTGTTCTCGGGAACAAAAGTAAAATAGAAACACGTATGGTAGTTTTTTTTGTTACTAGGAACATATTTGAAACATAAATAAAAAAACAAATGAAAGTTGTTTTTTATTCTCGGAACAACTCAAGCAACAAACATTTTTTTTTTCTTCTTTTTCTCTTCCTCTCTTCTTCCTCGTAGTTGGTCACCAGCCTCAGTGAGGCTCGGGGGGACCTTGCTGGTGGCTGATGAGGCTCCCTCGAGACCAGCAACCTCACTAGCTGACCCTGGCCAAGACTAGCAACTGGTTAGAGAAAGGAGAAAGAAAAAGAAAAAGAAAACAAAAAGAAAAAATGTAATAAAATTATTAATAATTTAAAATAAATTATAAGTCACAAAAATATTTGGGCTTGTATCAAACACATTTTTGTTCCGGGAGTAGAAATTTTGTATAGTTACTAAGGGTGCGCATGGTAAAATTTCTGAAACAGAAATTGATTTCTAGCCGTAAATCAATTTCTCAATTTCTATTCCCCGCAAGTTTAAAGAAAAACTTGTTTGATAACGACTCAAAATTTCTATTTCTAAAACAGAAATCCGTTTGATAACAAAAAAAAAAATTCTATTTCTATGAATCATGTTGTCCCCATCCTTTTACCTCACTCTTCTTGGTGCTTGTGATGATAATTTAATTTGATAAAAGTTGGTAAATCACTTTAATTTATATTGGTAATTCGATAGAGTAGTTAGGAACTTCAAAACATTAGCAATTTATGTAAATAAAAGCTAGTAATTAGTATAAAAAATGCTAGTATGCAAACTATAAAAGATTTGGGAATAGGGAACTTACATTTGAGGGATAAAGGACACTTAGAATCAGATGTTTCAATAAAATTTGATTTAAATAAATCTTGTGGAAATGGTTTTTTAATCAGTGAGGTTAACTGAAGGCAACGAGTTTCCATATTAAGCTTTCTTTGGCTTACCTAACAGTCTTGTTCCCGTTTATCTACACTCATCATCCAACTTATAAACATTCAAGTGGAGCGAGGCATTTGACGTACATTACCGTGACATGGACTTCAATTCAATTCCGGCCTGAATGGATCAAATACTAGTCCTGATCAATATAAGAATTGGTAACTTAATGCAGAAAAATTCACAATTATTTACTGGCTATACATTTTTCCGAGTTCAAGCACGCGCATAATTTCTGCAATCCTTTCACTTTAACATTCAAAACAAAGTGAGCATAACAACTTCCAATCAAATCGTTCTTATATTCCCACAGGTAAATCTCCAATACACGTACATAATCAGTTATCAGACTACCAATTACTACTCCTCACAGTATAACTTCATAACCAACATGCCTTTTCTTGGAGGTGAAATCATGCCTCATATAAAACCAAATGCAGGATCAACACCAAAGTGATTCACTACTGGGAATGATCTCGGCAAAATTTCGAGAGATGCTACCTTCATAACTCAAAAGTTTTGTAGAAAATCTCGGAATCAAGGAGGAAATAAACAAAAAACTTCGAGGACAAAAGGTTCTCAAAAAGTCATTTTCCCACTGCACTGCATATAAATTTTCTAGTATCTTAGCACAGGGTCAACCCACCTGAAATATCTAAAGCATCAGTGCAGATACATTCAGAGATTCAAACATCATAACATCATCATGTTGCGTGAAGAAAACAATGAAACAACAAAAGAATAGATCGAAAATAGAACCAAATGCTCTGCTTGGTAGTTCAGAAAAATCAGTCATTTCTGCTTCTCTCAATCAAATAACAGATGCAACCACATAAAATGATTTATGAGGATCTCATACATGAATTAAAATGTTGCCCCCAAAAAATTATACATATCCCTGACTGCTTGTTGTCAACTCAACTTGATCAAGATCTAACCGAGAGCTCCAGGGCAAAATGGGGCTCTCAAACCATATCATGAATTCAAAAAACCATCTAAACAATCTTGACACTTAGCCCTGCCTTCTCGAATCAAGTTGTGCAACTCAAATGAAATTGGCCCTCTTTACGAATCTAATTGTTCTACGGTAATATGGCCATATTGACTCAATAAAATCCAAATACCACTCCAGCAACCACTCTTGCAATTCTTTGAGTTTCCTTCTAGAAAGCTCCTTGTAGTCCAAGTTCTTTACATCCACCACAGGTTGCCAGACACGAGAACGTACGTCTTCTTTTAGCTTCCCGTTTGCGACATACTGATAAGCAGTGAGGTAGTACACAAGCAAGTTCTTAACTACTTTAACTGTTTGCTTGAAAGTGAACAAATAAAGTGCCCACAATCCTCGGAACAGCTTGACATAGAGGGCAACGAGGAGTGGCCCCAGGATCCACAAAGGGGTCAGCTCCTTTGAAACTTCACTCCCATAGGTCACATTAATAGCCAGGTACAAAGGAGCACTGCCAATACAACATAATTAGAAGTATGAGGATAAATCTCTGTAATGGCTCATCAGACACTATCGAGCATGAGTCCACTTGCCATAAGCAATATTAAGTCAAAGAATTAATATGGTTTACAGAATTTATATGATTTACAAACAAAATCAAGGGAAAGAACAGTTCTAGTTCTAACAATTCCAAAATCAAGCATGAGTCCCACCAGTTTCTTATTGTTATTATTTCTGTTTTTCTCGGGGGATGTTTCAAAATTCATCTCAAATTATGATAAATCTTAGCTCTGTATAACATCTCTTTCTATTATATCTACAATATATATCAAATAATTTTAGTTGAAATATTATCCATCACTGTTATGTTTCACAGATTGTCCTATTAAGCAAAAACAGATTTCTGATGTCAACAGTCCGTTAACCTTCAGCAGAAAGAAAAAAGGTGCCCATCATTCCTTTCTCTTTTCCCGTTGTAAAAAATTATCTCTATTCCCCACCCCCACTGAGAAACAGAGCAACCTGGATGAAATCTACCTAAGAACTCGCAGCACAAACACCAACCATTCGCAATCGCTCTCACATTCCCCACCCCACCGAGAAACATAGCAGCCCAAACTCGCAGCACAAACACCAACCGTTGGTTTGCAGAGCACAAGCACAGAACAAGCACAAAACAACCAAGAAAGAGGCGAAAAGGGAAGGATCGATCGAACCTCGTGAGGAATCGAAAGCAGAAAGGGGCGACGGCGACTGGATCCGCAGAATCAAGAGCAGAAGGGGACGCGGACGAAGATGGGCGAAAGAGATGGGCGACGGCGACAGCGACTGGAGTTGGGCGACTGGATCCGCGGAATCGAGAGTGGAAGGGGACGCGGACGAAGATGGGCGGCGGCGACGGCGACTGGAGATGGGCGACGGCGACGGAGATGGGCGACGGAGACGGCTACTGGAGTTGGGCGACGACGACGGCTACTGGGTGATGGCGACTGGAGCGTGATTGGGGACGCGGACGGACGAGGCGGGTCCGACGGGATGACCGGAGCAAATTGGCCGGTCGAGATGAGCGGCGATGGCGACGGCAACGGCGAGATGAGCGGCGACGGTGAGGATGAACAGCTTCGGAGTCGCTAGGGTTTTTTGTTGAGGTGAAGAGAAGAAATGGGAAAGCAACGGTAGTGAGGAGAGAGGAGTCGAGTATGCTTAAGTCAGGAGGTGGATGGAGAAATAATTTCTATTTCTACTTCAGAAATAGAGAAGCTAAAATTTTTAGCTTCTCATTTCTCCTCAAAACAATTTCTGAAACAGAAATCTGTTTTGAAAATAGAGAAATCAATTTGCGTTCTGCAAACGGGTTTTTATTTCAAATCGCTTCCTGAACAGAGAAAATAGAGAAATTGAGAAATAGAAATTTTACCATGCGCGCCCTAAACGCCTTAAAATGTTCAGAAATTATTCTCGGAAACAAAAATAAAAAAATATATATCAAACACAAAAGATTATCAAACACATTATCAAACATTATCAAACACATCCAAAATAAAAAATTAAAAAATTAAAAAAAAAAAAAAAAACTTACCTTTGATCATTCCCAATTCTAAGGGGAAAATGGGTGATCATCTGATTAGGGACCGCAAAAAAGATTAAACATAGTAATAAACACGTGCTAAATCAAATTTCATAAGAAGACATTTCCATCCTCATGCAGAGAAAGTGTTGGGAAGACGTCAGACAACGTGAGGAGACGATTTTCATTAATGAAACCTATAACGAAAATTTGTGAACTTTTGGAGGACAAATCAGATTAAATCCGCCATTGATTGCGTGACAAAGAGAAAGGATGATATAATTGACCAAAGAAAACTTAGGTGATGTACCATTTTGGTTCCATAACTCTTGTGAAACTGAAATTGGATGTTCGAACTTCTTTGTACCATCAAGTTTTTATAATCATTTTAATATCTGTAATTAAGTCTTCTAACTCATTTAGTCCGTGCAATCAAGTCATTTTGCCACTCGTTATTATCATCATTATAAACATGTTAATTTAGTAATACTTACATGACAAAACTTTTGTATTCATTGTTGACATGGTGCCCAGAGCTATATCAGTAGAATAGTGGGAAGTGAGTGCATATCTATCTCGGAGAATTAATAATTTGGAGATGTTTTCTTATAATGATTGTTTGTGTTCTTATGAAAAATTAGTTGATGGAAAATAATTTCATCAACAGCAACACTCGATCCCTAAATGTATCCATTATTGATCAACAAATATTTTTGGTTAATTCACTTTTATGCGTAATACAAGTGATCATCTTAGGGATGTTTTTCAAATTACTAATTTTCTGTAAAGTAAACAAACTCATAGGTCATGGAAAACTTTTGCGTATGTCAGAGAGAGAGAGAGAGAGAGAGAGAGAGAGAGATATTTAGGTTGCAGCACGCCTTTTTTATTTTTATTTTTTGTTAAATATGATGGCACCTCGATAAAACTAAGGTTAAAACAGCAATATGACTTGATCTTGGTCCTCTATTATTCGGTTGCCTATAATTTGATCATTTGAGGAAAATGAACTTAAGCTGTAAATTAGCCCCTTAATCATTCGAATTCTCGTAATTCCATTTTTCTTTATCCGTTTCCATCTCCTTTCTTCGTTCCAAAAAAGAAAAAATAATCAAGAAATCTTATTATGTATAGTTACTGTTTTGAAAATCAAAATTATTTTAAATAAAATATATCCGCAAGTGTCACGCCGCGATTTATTCAAAAGAAAAAATTGGGAGCGGCAAAGAAATTCACAGTAAGTTGTCTCTCATAATTGCTTCAGACATCGGAGTTATCAACGTTAAGTACAGGCTGATTCCCAATACGGACATATCGTGTTGACTGTCGTTGAATTCTCTCGGCGTGTCACGGACCGACCTCGATCCAATGGTCTTTTGTTAATCATTTGCGAGTTACATGCTTATATATGCTTTGAAGGTGAATCCGGGCTGTATGTTTCTAAATTGCATTCTTTTTTGTGTCAGGCAGTGCGTTTTTATGATGAGTACATAAGTCTTTGGACGCATGTCTTCGTTTTAAACATCATTTAGTGATTTTTCTTTTATTAAATTAGCTCTCTTTAGTCTGGCGTAAATTTGACTTTGAATTTAGTTCACGGGGTTCTTATCTCGAGGTTCAATAACAATGCTTTGTATATTCTTTACTCGACTCCTGTCGAGTTTGCTTTCTCGTACTTTACCTTTAACTCGGATTGTTTGTGATTGTTTACATTCTCGGCTTTGTATATTCTTTACCCAAGTTAAAGGATATTCGTGACTCCACCCTTGGACAAGAAATATGTGAATGAGGCTTAGATAGAGTGATGAATCTATGAATCCAAGTTCAAAGAAATGTAAATTACGATGAAATTAAAAAGTATTGGAGTGACAACTTCCCCAATTATGTTGCAGGCTTGTAAATTTGTCGCCTCGACCTCGACCTTCTCCTCTGTTTTCACTTTCCTTTCTCTTCGACCTAGCTTTGCATTTTTTAAGTGCAACTTTGCTTTGATCCATCTTTGATTTATTGTACTTTAATATAAAGTCATGAGTTATATAATATATATATATATATATATATATATATATATATATATATATATATTAAATGTTACTCACATTTACATTAAATGCTGAGAAAAATACAAAAAAAAAAACCTAAACCTATTGTAGTAGTACTAATTTATTCGTAAACCTTTTAGTTGAGACAATTTAGTTTTAAACATTTTCACATCGATACCAATTATAATCCATCCAGTCAATTTAAGCCAAAAATCGCTATGTAGACACGTTGTCTTATGTGATACAGCCAACACTAATGTGGACATTTTTTCATAATATATTTGAATTTTCTGTTGTTTTCTTTTATTTTATTTTTTAATTCTTTTTTTCCTTTTTCTTTTCTCTTTTTTCTTTCATGTTGGCCGGCAAGCCCTCTTGGCCCTCGCTGAGTGGTGATGAGGGTAGCATCCCTTGCCAAATCTGGACGAGGTTTGCCTTGGCCTCACTGTTTGTGGGTGAGAATGTAAAGGCCCGCCCCTAATTTGGGCGAGGGCCACCTCACCCCTAGTTGGCAAGGGTGGTTGGTGAGGGCTTGCTAGCTCTCACCTTATGACTGATGAGAGTCACTAGTATGGAGGAAAAAAAGAAAGAAAAAAAATTTGTAAAGTACAAAAAATTATAAAAATTCAAAAAAAAAATTTAAAACATACATATTAACATTGACTATGCCACATAAGATAATTGGAGTCTATGTCAATGGTTTTCAGCTTAAATTGATTGAATTGACTAAATTGGTACCAATATAAAATGATTTAGGATTAAATTGGCACAATTGAAAATTTCATAATTGAATCAATATTAAAAAAATAGGTTTGGGAATTTTTCCCCCGTTAAACGGGTGGGTCGGGTCGGGTCATAAATGGTCTAGCCCCAATCAACCCATTTAACCCGTTTATAACCCATTTATTGCAGTACAAAATTTTTGACCCATACTTGATCCGATCTATACTCGATTTATACCCGATCCATTTAACTAAACTTAAGAAATCTTATATATATAATGGTATTTTTAAAATATTTTTACGTAACACAAATTTAATGGACAATTTTTATAATTTTTAAAATAATTATTTTTAAAAAATCGAATTTTAATTCTTTTTTTGTTTTTTAAATTAAAATTTTAAATTATTTTTATTTTTAAAGAATATAATTTTTTTTTCTTCTTCTTCATTGGCCTCGCTGCCGACCATGACGATCGCCGGCAACCAGCCACAAGCGAGCCTCAAGCTTGGCGAGCTCAAGGCTCACTAGATCAATGAGGCTCGAGCCTTGCCGGACGTCGGCGAGCTCATGGCTCACCAGATTGGCGAGGCTCAACCCTTGCCCGACATCGGCGAGTTTGAGTCTCGCTAGATCGGTGAGGCTCAAGCCTCGTCGGATGTTGGCAAGACCTCCACCTCGCCAAATCCGGCGAACTTGAGGCTCGCCTAGCTGGTCGCGGGCCATCATCGTGGCAGCCACCGGAAGGAGGAAGAAGAAAGAAAAAAAAAAAAAAAAGGAAAGAAAAAAGAAAAAAAGAAAAGAAATTTAAAATAAAAAAATAATTATAATTTCGATTTTTATAAAAAAAAATATATATATTTTTGTAAAATTAAAGAGGGAAGAGAGAGATTGTGAGGTTTTGGTTGAAAATGGGTTCTAAATCCAACTCATTTAAGACCTACTTAAGACCCATCTATCTTAAGTTTTTAATTGTTAAACTCATTTAATTAGTTTCTTCAAAAAATAAGTGACTCTATGACCCATTTATGATTTAAATGGGTTATATATGGGTCTAAGACCCATTTTGCCACTTCCACCCATTAAACACCTCTTATATACATTTGGTAAAAATGGGTACTGACACTCTCATTCTAGAAAATCTAGTTTCAAAGACATTCATCACAACAACTGCTATGAAATTATAGTTCCTCCTTTCTTTATGATAATGGAAGATAGCTACTAAAGCTTCAAGAAATAAAGAACTTGTGCTCTTTCTTTTTATTTGATTATAAAAAAAAAAAAAAGTTATCTTGCTTTTCTCCCTTTCGTAATTGTCGATGGCGTCAATAGGTCACGACCCATGGTGAAAAGAATAGGAAAATTTGTGGATCTCCTTTTCCATCTTTTAGAACGTTAATGTCGCATTCGCTGACTTTATCAATGTATTTGGAATAATTTTTACAGGTACGCCTCCGACTCATTGGTAGATGAAGAAGAACCACCGACAGGTTGTTGAGCGTTCTTCTTCGGTGGTTGTGGAGCGTTCTTCTTATGAAATAAAGACCAAAATATGTTTCTAGACACTACTCGATGAAGATGTGATCTCTGTCCGTTGGTGGAACTCGTGGTATCGAATCGACTAACGTGTGCAGCATACATATTTCAAAACTAATTCATCACCATTGCCAACATTTGCTCCACTTAGACCTCCTCTCCCAGTCTCAAATTTTCTTGGTGAGGAATAAGGAGAGTTTGAGCCTCTCCAAGTTGAACCTCAAATCCAAAATAATGGATGTCAAAAGAACAGGCGGAATAATCTTTCAATAGTTTATGAATTTTGCCTTCATGGCCACTATTGTTGTGACACCAGTGCTACTTGCGGGACATATATTTTCCGCTGTTCTTTATGTTACGTGATAAATGACACTCAATTGCTCTTTCAATTACATACACGTGTATTTTTAGCAAAGATATGAGTTTAATTTGCTAACAGAGGCTTAAAGCAGATATATAAACTGAAAATAGAGAAGTTGGAATCGTTTTCTTCCACAACGAATTGAATAAATTAGCCAACCCACCAGGATAGTTTTTACATTATACTTTATGGGACGGGATTTACGGAAGTAAAGGTCTTATTTATGATTTCAGTGGAGTTAATATTTATGGACGACTATTGTCATGAAAATTACATTGTTGTTAACAGATGTGATGAAACTATAGATTATGGTGTGAATTATATTATATAAATGGTCCATGGCTATTAGAACTAATGCTGAAGGAGTAAGAAATGCTTGGGTGTTTGTTGTAGTAAAAATGATTTTATATTAGTGCATTGATGTAGGGAAATTTCCATGGCCTATCCACTACCAAAAGCTTTCTTTCCTGTTAGAAAGAATTTCCAACGTATTTTAGAAAAAAAAAATCCTATCACCATCCAAGGTAGAATACTTTGAAGTCTAAAAGTAAGTCTTCCTATTATATTCATATGACTCTCCTAACTAATTAATTAATCAATGATTTGCTTGATCGTCATGTTAATATTTCCAAAGTTTTTATCAGGTAAATGAAACATATCACACCTCCATCGTGAAGTTCACGCCTCACTTTAATTAAAAATAGAATAAAGTAAGTACAACATACAACTAATAATCTACTTATAAATTAAAAATTTATGGTAAATATGATTTGATTTGGGTTTGCATCGAGACCTCATTAAACTAAACCAAATCGAAATACAGTGTAACTTCACTTAATTAAAAGAAACTATTTGTAATGTTGCTCCAATAATGATTACGCAGAAACTACACTAAAGCATAATGTCTAATAAATTCGGTATCTTTGGTGACATGTCCCTTATCACGATTCGGATGATATAATGTCATTGTTGTCCTCTTGTTCGTGTTGAGAAAGTTCCTCTAGAGTCAATTCTTACAAAAAGAATCATGTCCTCTGACGGCTATTTCTATTTTTTTTTTTTTTTTTTTGCAGAAATTGGATCTATTGTCTTCCCAAATTCATTGGCTAGTATTGAACATGGAATTTGATGGTACCATAATTGCTTATAGGTTCAGTAAGTCAAAAGTAATGGTGGAAAGAATGGAAAAGTTGGTGGTTGCCCTTTTCCATTCTTCAACCCCGTTGTCTTCGCCAACTTTATTTGATGTACCTGAAGTAGTCTATTTCCAAGCATGCCTCGACTTATTGATAGATGGAGATGGAGACCTAGCAAAAGATTGTAGGGTACTCTTTTTCTTACAAAACAAAGACCATATTGGTCGTCGTTCATGGGAATGGCACTCATCGCATCGCATCGACTGGCATATATCCCAGACCAACTCTTGCCATGACCAATATATGTTCCACTTGGACCTCCTCATCCAATCCTAGCTTTCATAACACGGAACAAGGAGAGTTTCCGACCCCACTTACTTGAACCTAAAATACTAAACACTTAAATAGTGGATGTCTAAAAAATAGAAAACTGTCTTTTTTCTTTTTTTTTTAATTGAGGAATTTCCCCTTTGTAGCCACTATTAGTGTGATACCGCTGCTACTTGTATAGCGTAAATTTTCGTAGCTATTCTCCTCGTCACATGGTCAATGACAGTCAATTACCCTTTTAGATGATATATTTGAATGGCTCATGGAGAAACTTATCTCTGTTATTTATGAGGCAAATTCAATGGGGGATTTTCAACAATATACTTTTGCACAAGAATCTCATGAAGACTAATGCTTTCTATATGTATTTTAATAAATATTTTTACATTACAGACAAAACCTTTTGAATTGAAAATATCAAGATAATTTACATGCGATCTATATAGTCTTCACATTTCAAATTCATATATATTTAACATTTGATGTCCAGTAATAATTTCAATTTATTTCTTGACTTGTCTTCCTTACGTCAATGATCAAGAGTACATAATCTTTTATTCTATTATATTTATTAATCATTTTTTTACTTGCTGAACTGAATCTGGCATTTGTCCGACATTTCAGACTTTAGAGTTGAAAGTAATTCCAAACAAGGCGGGAGGATAGAAATTTCTTCGGTTCTTCCCATCCGATTGTAGTCTTTTTCTATTATACTTCAAGGATAAGATAAAAGCCGGACTTAATGAACTACGTTGGTTAGATGATTCTCTTCCCTTTCTTTTTAGTTACATAAATGAACAGTTTCTGATTTGAAATTTCCCTAAAGTCCGAATAAGAACATCATAATTGCAAATAGAACATTTTGATCATAATAAAATACATATCGTATGCGCATTACATAATGTTGTGTTTTTCTTACATATCATAAACATCATCCACTCATTCCCGACACCACCCAGAGTTCCTAAAAGTGTTGGATATTTCAATAGTTTTTGAAATTTCAAATGCTGTTATTTTTGTAACCGTTTTCTATCATCATCAATTTGTAACCGTTTTTATCCATCATTAATAAATAATGGTTTTGTAACGTTTTATAATGGCCCTATGTTTGTAACATTTGATTTATTTATAAACCCCCATTATTTGTAACGGTCATGTATTAATTATCAACGAATTTATAAAGGTTTCTAAACGGCTCTCTCTTTCTTTTACAAATAAATAGTTACTTTGAGCGTAATTGAAAAGTAATATCAACATACCAAAACCAGAATATCATTACTTCTCTTTTCCTATCTTCTTAAATATCAATATACCAAAACAACAATATTCTTGTTTCTCTTTATGGTTTTTTTTTTTTTTGCTGGGTTATACACATAACGTTCTTTTGTTTCCTTCTAATATTTAGTACGGAGTATGGAAGAAAGTCTATTGTATAGAAGAAAGTCTATTGTGTCTTGGGAGAATAGCCACTGAAACACTGAGTTCTGTACTCTGAATGGCGGAATTATCCTTAATGAAAATGTTTACATGCCTCGACATTTATTTTTATTTTCTAATCTTTTGCAATGTATTTTCAATAGTTATTATTATTATTTTTATGTATTCTAATATTTTTCCAACAAAAAGTGCGTTTTTGCATCTCATGAATTTTTTTTTTTTTTTTTTTTCCCATTCTTTTCCTTGCTCTAGCCAGCGAGGTCAACCTCGCCAGCCACTAGTGAAGGCGAGCCTCACCCAGCGGCAGCGAGGCCGCGATTGCTAGATTTGGCGAGGCCTGGCCTCGCCCAACCATGGCAAGGTTGAGCCTCGCCAGATTTGGTGACAGCCGCCTCGCTAGTCACTGGTGAGGTTAGGGTTGACCTCTCCTTCCCCTGGCCGGTCGGCGCCAACTAGAGGTGAGGGCCAATGAGGGTGAGGCCCCGCCGAAGCAGAGGACGAGTTGGTAGGGGCGGAGGCGGCGTTGGGCGGCATGGAGGAGGAAGGCGAGGGAGTGGAGGAGGACGGCGGAGGCGGAGGTGAAGTCGATGGTGCGATCGGAGGAGGCGAGGCTGCTGAGGGGGACGTGCTCGACAAAGGCAATGCCGATGAGGACCTTCCTCGCTCGAGGGAGTAGTCCTCGATGTAGTTGAGGCGACAACAAGGGGGAGGGATGAGGGGTTGGCTTGGGGGGGCACCATCGCGAGGGAAGAGGATTCGGCCATTGTTCGCGGTAGCAGACGGTGAGGGGCAAGGCGAGATTAGGGTTTTAGCACCGGAGGATTTGGGGCCCACCATCCGCTGCTACAAACAATGGTAGGATCCTCTTCCCTCGCGGTGGTGCCCCACCAGGCCGACCCCTCGTCCCTCCCCCTCGTCGTCACCTTAATTGCATCGAGGACTGCTCCTTCGAGCAGGCCTCCCTCGCCAGCGTCACCTACGTCGAGCACGTCCCCCTCAGCTGCCTCACCTCCTCCGACCACACCATCGACTCTGCCTCCGCCTTCGCCGTCCTCCTCCACTCCCTCACCTTCCTCCCCCACGCCGCCCAACGCCACCTCCGCCCCTACCAGCTCGTCCTTTGCCTCAACGGGGCCTCACCCTCGCTAGTGGCCGGCGAGGCTGACCTCGCCGACCCTCGCCTCTGGCCGCTGCCAGCCAGCTAAGGGAAGGAGAGGTTGACCCCAACCTCACCGTCACGAGGTGAGGCTCGCCTTCATCAGTGGCCGGCGGGGGTGAGTCTCGCCGTCCCTTGCCTTTGACCAGCGCCAACTAGAGGAAGGAGAAGAAGGGAAAGAAATTTAAAAAATCAATAAAAAAAATTGCCACATCAACGTTCGCCGGCCAGCTGTCTTTGGCCGGCGTCCATGTCAGCGCTAGCCGGCCAATTTTGGTCGAATGGACTGAATTGGCACAATTGTAAAAGGTTTAGGGCTAAATTGGCCCAAAAAAAAAGTTTAGGATTGAATTTGTACAATTATAATAGGTTGAGGACTTTTTTGGTTATTCTCCCGCGTAAGAAATGCCGAGTGTTTGTTGTAGTAAAAATGATTTTATATTAGTGCGTTGATGTAGGGAAATTTCCATGGCCTATCCACCACCAAAAGCTTTCTTTCTTGTTAGAAAGAATTTCCAACGTATTAACTAAATAATCCTATCACCATCCAAGGTAGAATATTTTGAATTCTAAAAGTAAGTCTTCCTAATATATTCACATGACACTCCTAACCAATTAATTAATCAATGATTTGCTTGATCATCACGTTAATATTTCCGAAGTTTTTATTCAAGTAAATGAAACATACACACCTCCATCATGGAGTTCACGGCTCACTTTAATTAAAAATAGAATAAAGTAAGTACAACATACAGCTAATAATCTACTTCAAATTAAAAATTTATGGAAAATATGATTTCATTTGGGTTCGCATCGAAACCTCATTAAACTAAACCAAATCGAAATACAGTGTAATGTCACTTAATTAAAAGAAACTATTTGTAATGGTGCTGTAATAATGATTTTGCAGAAACTACACAAAAATAGAATGTCTAATAAATTTGGTATCTTTGGTGCCATGTCCCTTATCATGATTCGGATGATACAATGTCATTGTTGTCCTCTTGTTCGTGTTGAGAAAGTTCCTCTAGAGTCAATTCTTACGAAAAGAGTCATGTCCTATGACAGCTATTTCTAAATTATTTGCAGAAATTGGATCTATTGTCTTCCCAAATTCAGTGGCTAGTATTGAACATGGAATTTGATGGTACCATAATTGCTTATAGGTTCAGTAAGTCAAAAGTCATGGTGGAAAGAATGGGAAAATTGGTGGTTGCCCTTTTCCATTCTTCAACCCCGTTGTCTTCGCCAACTTTATTTGATGTACCTGAAGTAGTCTATTTCCAAGCATGACTCGACTTATTGATAGATGGAGATGAAGACCTAGAAATTGGATCTATTGTCTTCCCAAATTCATTTGCCAGTATTGAACATGGAATTTGATGGTACCATAATTGCTTATAAGTTCAGTAATTCAAAAGTCATGGTGGAAAGAATGGGAAAATTGGTGGTTGCCCTTTTCCATTCTTCAACCCCGTTGTCTTCGCCAACTTTATTTGATGTACCTGAAGTAGTCTATTTCCAAGCATGCCTCGACTTATTGATAGATGGAGATGAAGACCTAGCAAAAGATTGTAGGGTACTCTTTTTCTTACAAAACAAAGACCATATTGGTCGTCGTTCATGGAAATGGCACTCATCGCATCGCATCAACTGGCATATATCCCAGACCAACTCTTGCCATGGCCAATATATGTTCCACTTGGACCTCCTCATCCAATCCTAGCTTTCATAACACGGAACAAGGAGAGTTTCCCACCCCACTTACTTGAACCTAAAATACTAAACAGCGGATGTCTAAAAAATAGAAAATTGTCTTTTTTTTTTTTTTTTTTAATTGAGGAATTTCCCCCTTTATAGCCACTATCAGTGTGATACCGCTGCTACTCGTATAGCGTAAATTTTCGTAGCTATTCTCTTCGTTACATGGTCAATGACAGTCAATTACCCTTTTAGTTGATATATTTGAATGGCTCATGGCTAAACTTATCTCTGTTATATATGAGGCAAATTCAATGGGGATTTTCAACAATATACTTTTGCACAAGAATCTCATGAAGACTAATGCTTTCTATATGTATTTTAATAAATATTTTTACATTACAGACAAAACCTTTTGAATTGAAAATCTCAAGACAATTTACATGCGATCTATATAGTCTTCACATTTCAAATTCATATAGATTTAACATTTGATGTCCAGTAATAATTTCAATTTATTTCTTGACTTGTCTTCCTTACGTCAATGATCAAGAGTACATAATCTTTTATTCAATTATATTTATTAATCATTTTTTTTACTTGCTGAACTGAAACTGGCATTTGTCCGACATTTCAGACTTTAGAGTTGAAAGTAATTCCAAACAAGGCGGGAGGATAGAAATTTCTTCGGTTCTTCCCATCCGATTGTAGTCTTTTTCTATTATACTTCAAGGATAAGATAAAAGCCGGACTTAATGAACTACGTTGGTTAGATGATTCTCTTCCCTTTCTTTTTAGTTACATAAATGAACAGTTTCTGATTTGAAATTTCCCTAAAGTCCGAATAAGAACATCATAATTACAAATAGAACATTTTGATCATAATAAAGTACATATCGTATGCACATCACATGGTGTTGTGTTTTTCTTACATATCATAAACATCATCCACTCATTCCCGACACCACCCAGAGTTGCTAATATTTCGATAGTTTTTGAAATTTCAAATGCTGTTATTTTTGTAACAGTTTTCTATCGTCATCAATTTGTAACCGTTTTTATCCATCATTAATATATAATGGTTTTGAACATTTTACAATGGCCCTATGTTTGTAACATTTGATTTATTTATAAACCCCATTATTTGTAACGGTCATGTATTAATTATCAACGAATTTATAAAGGTTTCTAAACGGCTCTCTCTTTCTTTTACAGATAAATAGTTTACTTTGAGCATAATTGAAAAGTAATATCAACATACCAAAACCAGAATATCATTACTTCTCTTTTCCTATCTTCTTAAATATCAATATACCAAAACAACAATATTATTGTTTCTCTTTATGTATATATATATTTTTTTTTGCTGGGTTATACACATAACATTCTTTTGTTTCCTTCTAATATTTAGTATGGAGTATAGAATAAAGTTTGTTGGGGAAAAGTGCCAAAAAAGTCCTAAACCTTTTGCCTTTGTGCCAATTTAGTCCTAAACCTTTTTTCGGTGTTGATTCAGTCCTAAACCTTTTTAAGTTGTGCCAATTCAGTCCTCTCCGGCAATTTTGGCCGGATTTTGCTGACTGGACGCCGGCCAGCTGACGTGGCCTGATCGACGCTGACGTGGACAACTTTTAATAATATTTTAATATTTTAATATTTTAATATATTTTTAAATATTTTTAAATATTTTTTTTTTTTTTTTTTTTTTTTGTCTTTTTCCTTCGGCTGGTCGCCGAGGTCCGATGACCGCCGGCAAGGGCGAGGCCGACCTCGCCAGATCCGGCGAGGGCGAGCCTCGCCCATGGCCACCTCGCCGGATCCAACCATGGGCGATGGGTGGGGCTTGCCTCGCCGGATTTGGCGAGGTCGAGCCTCGCCGGCCCTCGCCCGACCTTGCCAGATCAAGCCATGGGTGAGGGCCGGCGAGGCTCGACCTCACCAGATCCGGCGAGGGCGAGCCTCGCCCATGGCCGCCTCGCCAGATCAGGCCTTGGGCGAGGCTCACCCTCGCCAACCTCGCCAGATCTGGCGAGGCGAGCCTCGCCCATGGCCGCCTCGCCAGATCAGCCGGCGAGGCTCGACCTCGCCATATCCGGCGAGGGCGAGCCTCGCCCATGGCCGCCTCGCCCATGGCCACCTCGCCGGATCCAGCCATGGGCGATGGGCGAGGCTCACCTCGCTAGATCTGGCGAGGTTGAGCCTCGCCGGCCCTCGCCCGACCTCGCCAGATCCGGCCATGGGCAAGGGCCGGCGAGGCTTGACCTCACCAGATCCGGCAAGGGCGAGCCTCGCCCATGGCCGCCTCGCCAAATCAGGCCATGGGCGAGGCTCACCCTTGCCAGCCTCGCCGGATCTGGCGAGGCGAGCCTCGCCCATGGCCGGCGAGGGCCGGCGAGGCTCGACCTAGCCAGATCTGGCGAGGGCGAGCCTCGCCCATGGCCGCCTTGCCAAATCAGCCGGCGAGGCTCGACCTCGCCAGATCCGGCAAGGTTGAGCCTCGCCGGCCATGGGCGAGGGCCGGCGAGGGCAAGATCTGGCGAGGTCGGCCTCGCCCTTGCCGGCGGTCGCTTCTGGTCGGTCGCCGGACCTCGACGACCGGCTGGAGGAAAAAGAAAAAAATAAAAAAATTAAAAAAATATTAAAAGTATTTAAAAAGTATTTTAAAAAATAAAAAATATTAAAATATTATTAAAAATTGTCCACGTCGCGCGATCATGCCATGCCAGCCAGCCGACGTCTAGTCAACAAAATCCGGCTAAAATTAGCCGGAAAGGACTGAATTGGCACAACTTAAAAAGGTTTAGGACTAAATCGGCACCAAAAAAAGGTTTAGGACTAAATTGGCACAAAGGCAAAAGGTTTAGGACTTTTTTGACACTTTTCCATATAGTATAGAAGAAAGTCTATTGTATCTTGGGAGGATAGCCACTGAAACCTTATTCACTGAAGTTCCATACTCCGAGTGGCAGAATTATCTTTAAGGACAATGTTTACACGCCTCAGACATTTATTTTTATTTTCTAATCTTTTGCAATGTATTTCCAATAGTTATTATTATTATTTTTATGTATTCTAATATTTTTCCAACAAAAAGTGTGTATTTGCATCTCATGACCCCCTTTCAGAAAACAAGATAGCTAATGTAACATGTTTAATCTTCCACGTTCTTATCCTCCAACGAACTGATTTTGATGGCCTGGTTTCTCTGAAGTTCGTCATACATATCTTGAAGTTTCATTCTGCAGTAAGACGATGAAAGTTATCTCGTTACAGTTGCATTTCACTATAATTGACAGCATTAACGCCGACACCGTCCTGCCATTTCAGTTACTCGACGCCAAGTTTAGCCGCTTCTTTAGCTTCTGATTTCTTTTCTTTTCTTTTCTTTTCTTTTCTTTTCTTTTCTTTTCTTTTCTTTTCTTTTCCATGAGCTAGATAACCCAGCGGCGGATAATTGCATAATCGTCATTAGGACATTCGATTTGTTAGAAAAGCATGACACTTGCCATCTTCGAGGTGTTAGTCATGTAGAGGCTTTGGTAAATCAAGTACTTTGGTAATTTTTTTTCAGAGTTTCCTAAAATCAACTTTAATCACTTTCAATTCATTGCTCATCTCTAGAAGAAAGAAAAAAAAAAAAAAAAAACGTTAACAGCCCTAGTATCATAAAAGCAACTTCGTGAGCAATTTATTCACAATAAAATTATTTGAAATATGATATGGTATATATGAAGATAGTAGGAAAATAACATACTTGCAGACTATGATTTTCATGGCTTCCTTTGAATGTTCAGTGACTCTAGATATCCTGCGAAATGGTGACAATGACAAGTCAACCGCAAAATTATATAAATAAAAAAAGAAAAACAACAACAACAACAACTTTTTTGGAAGTTGTTACTTGGAGCTGTTAAGGAAGGTTCGTAGAAAAAGCATATAAGAGTGAGAAAGAAAAACGGGTAGATCCCACTCGTTTCATGGAAAAAAAACTTCACGAAAACGTTTTTTGGATTTTCTAGCGTTTGTTGGAAAATAAACCAGTCAAAGAAAACATTTTCCGTTATGAAAAAATGCACCTTCAAAAGTGGGGCAAAAGTTTTCCACTTATTTTCCATTACTTCTTCCACCTCACTTTCTTTCACCAAACATATTTTCTTTTTATTTTCGTGTTTTCTTTTTCTTTTTTCTTTTTTGAAAAATCAAGTTTTTAATTTCTTTTTCTTTCCTTTTTTTCTTCTTCCTTGGTGAGTCACAGACCATGTCGATGGCCGATGACTAGCCACAGGCCAGCTCGAGCCTCGCCATAGGTTAGAGAGGTTCAAGCTCGCCGGATTTCTATGAGGTCAAGCCTTGCTTGATTTGGCGAAGCTGAGGTCACCTGAGGTCGGCAAGCTCGGGCCTCACCAAATCCGGGGAGCTAGGTGAAACTTGGGCCTTGCCCGAGGTCGCCAGAGCCTCGTCGACCTCCGGCGACCTCTAGCAAGGCTCGAGGGCCCCTAGCTCCTTGAATCTGGTGAGGCCCAAGCTAGCCGGCCTTGCCAAGCTCCGGCCTTGTCGGCTTGGGGTGAGGCTGGAGCTCACCCATGGCCAATCACCAGTTGTCATCGTAGCCGGTGACCGGCCAAGACCAAGGAAGAAAAAGAAATAAAGAAAAAGAAAGGAAAAAAATAAAAATTAATTTAAAATAATAAAAATTTATTGAAAAAGTGCATGCAGAAAAAGATTTTCCTTACCAAATGGTAAAAGTTTTCTAATTCATCTTTAAATTTTAACCAAACATTGAAAAATATGGTTATTTTCCAGAAAAATAGCTTTCTAGAAAACAATTTTTAGAGATGTTATGTTTTTCGCAAAATGAACGGAGCCTTAAACCCATTCTCACGGCCATTAAGATAAGTGAGGAATGATTAATATCCTTTTCCGGTGAAAGTCAGTAAAGCCACGCCCCCCCCCCCCCCCCCCCCCCCCGGAGATCCATCTCGCTGGCAAACCATGGAAATAAATTTGCATTTACAATGCCTTTGTGCTCCTGACGCGATGGACTCAATTATTATTGGTTGCATTTGATGTCTAGACCATTTGATAACGGGTCATGCAAGGCATGACTTGATATTAAGTGGCTTTAGGTGACCAGAGATCAGAGAAAAGAACTTTAACGATACATTAGTGTCCTCTTTTTTTTTTTTTTTTTTGTTCTTTTTCTTTTTTGTGAATTAAGGTCAAAGTTCGTATAACTAAGACAACGAAAATTTTATCTTCCTTAAGGAATGTGTATTTTTCTGCCATTATATAAACAGAAGTTCTCAGGTTGATTTTTAAAAACAATGGCGTCCTACTTCTAAATTAGCTTTGTGCCTGTACTTTTGTGTGCACTCTTTGTCATTCAGGCCTCGGAGTTTAGTCACTCCAAGGTCTCAACAAATCTAAGTTGTATTGGTGCTGAGAGGGAAGCTCTTATCAAGTTCAAGCAGGAGCTCACCGATCCTTCCAGACGTCTATGGTCATGGATTGGAGAGGATTGTTGCAAGTGGCAAGGAGTCACATGCAATGAGAAGACCGGTCACGACTCGAAGCTCGATCTCCATAATCCCTGTGATGGCTTAGAGAAGTGCAGTTTGGGAGGTAAAATACATATTGCTCCAAACAAACTGAAACATTTGAAGTATCTAGACCTCAGCTTCAACAATTTTTCAACCCAAAAAATTCCACAATCCTTAGCTTCTCTTAAAAAGCTGGAGTATCTTAACCTCTCAAATGGAGGTTTCTATGGAGAAATTCCTCATCAGCTGAGTAATCTTTCCAATTTACGGTACTTGGATCTTAGTAGTGAGTGGTCAGTGCACTCTTTAAAAATAGAGAATCCTCAATGGCTATCCACATTTTCTAACTTAAAGTACTTGGATCTCTCTAATACATATGGTCTAGATACCAAAGAATGGTTTAGTCCTATCGACATGCTTTCCTCCTTGGAGTTTTTAATATTGAGTGGATGTGGTTTGGAAGATGTTCCAGCCTCCCAGCATGTCAATTTCACTTCTCTTAGATTCCTTGATCTAAGTTACAACTCCGTGAATTCATCTATTCCTCCTTGGTTTCAAAACTTCAGCAAACTCGAGTATCTTGATTTAAGTAATAATGATCTCCAAGGTATATTCCCTGCTGTCATCCTTGAAAATAGTCCATGGCTTAGATTCTTTGATGTCTCTGAAAATAAGCTAGAAGGTGAACTTTTGAAAAATTTTAGCATTTTTTGCAATCTACAAGTATTGAGCTTGGGTTATAACAAATTTAGTGGGAGGATTTCTGACATCAAAGGTGATGCTTTGATTTGTGGACAAAGCAACTTGAACACTATTGATGTTTCCAACAACAATTTCAATGGTCACTTGCCCAATCAATTTGGGAATTTCAAAGATCTCGAAATCCTTGATCTTTCATGGAACTCAATTTCAGGTCCTATTCCCACTGATGTGGGCCAACTATTATCTCTGAGAATGTTGCAGCTCTCTTCTAACAAATTGAGCGGAAACATTCCAGAAAGTATAGGGCAACTATCCAATCTAGAGGTAATGGACATTGGTGATAATCAATTAGATGGAGTTGTCAACGAGCTTCACTTTTCAAGTCTCACCAGCTTGACCTTGTTGTACTTTTGGTGGAATGAGCTTGTTATAAATGTTAGTGCATCTTGGGTTCCTCCTTTCCAAATTCAAGCAATTTTTATGTCAAGTTGCAAAGTGGGACCAAATTCCCAAACTAGCTTCAACACAAAGGACCCTTTTAGCATTAGACATGTCAAATGCTAGCATCTCGGATGAAGTTCCCTATTGGTTATCTGGCGTTTTATCTAACATTGAAGAGTTGAATCTCTCAGGCAATATGCTCAGAGGAAAAATTTCCCAAATTATAGGGAAAAAGATGCCACTATTAACTCTAATGTCACTTTCTAGAAATAACCTTAGTGGTGGCATTCCAAATTCATTATGCATGTCAGATTTTTTGTCTTTTCTTGATCTCTCTAAAAACCAACTATCCGGGAAACTTCTTACCAAAAAAAAAAACTATCCGGGAAACTTCCGCAATGTTGGAGGAAGTCGCAAGCAGATTTACATTGGATTTTATTGGGAGACAACCGGTTAAATGGTCAAATTCCAAACTCTCTATGCTATCTAGAGGGATTAGGACTTCTAAGCCTCCATGGAAATGGCTTGAATGGAGTGATTCCAAAATGTTTACTGAAGCTAAATTTAGAAATCATTGATCTTAGTGATAATCAATTCATTGGTAGAATACTTCAGTTTGGACGACACTCTCAATCATTTAGGATAATCGATCTTGAGAAAAATTACTTCACTGGAGACATTCCTTTGGAGCTATGCCATCTTCCTAACCTCTAGCACTTAAGCCTAGCACATAACAACCTTTCTGGAGGCATTCCTCGTTGTTTCAACAACTTCTTGCAGATGTGGGCTAATTCCACTTTTTATCCATATGGGGGATTTGTGTCGGGGGTTTCTATTATGGTTAATATAAAAGGAAGAAGCCTAGAATTCACCAAGACACTCCTATATTTATTTTCCATTGATCTTTCTAGCAATGCATTAGATGGACAAATACCAGAAGGATTGACTAGGCTTGCTCGACTTCAGAATTTGAATCTCTCTCAAAATAAGCTGATTGGAAAAATCCCTACGATATTGGCAAATTGAGAGATTTAGAATCATTGGATTTATCCAATAACGAGCTATCAGGTGAAATCCCTCATAGCATATCCAATTTAGACTTTTTAAGCCGCTTGAATCTTTCCTATAACAATTTTTCTGGTCCCATTCCAACGAGCAATCAACTACGCACTTTGGAGGATCAATCTATTTATCGTGGCAACAATGGACTTTGCGGAGCTCCTCTTTTGAAAGTTTGTCCAGGTGATGAGCATAATAATATGGATAGACCATATGGTCACAATACAAGTGAAGATGAATCTAACGAAGGTAACTTCATTCTTAACTGGTTTTACTCAAGATTGGGATGGGGTTTTGCGATGGCATTAATGGGATTATGTGGTATATTACATATCAATCAATCTTGGAGGACCTCTTATTTTCAGAAAGTGGATAGTATTATTCAAAAAATTTTGCTCTCGAGGATGATTACTATGCTTTGGTTCAAGAGAGCCTTTCAATTTCAACTATGCAATTAAGAGGTTATCTCTTATGATCTGTATTTTCTTTTCCTTATACTCATTTATTTTGTTGATACATGTTAATTATTTCTATATTTTGTCCTCACATTTGTGAGCTGCAGGTGACGCCTTTATGAAAGTACAAGTTGATTAATCCAATTTTGGAGACATGTGCCACTACAATTGCTATGAAACTGATAGTTCCTTTCTTTATGATGTAAGATTACTATTGAAGCTTCAAGTAGTAAAGAAGTTGTGCTCATTATTGTCCAACATTTCTCTCTTTCTTTCCGTTTGGTGATTAATAA
Organism: Eucalyptus paniculata subsp. matutina; assembly: GCA_017140255.1. Taxonomy (NCBI): domain Eukaryota; kingdom Viridiplantae; phylum Streptophyta; class Magnoliopsida; order Myrtales; family Myrtaceae; genus Eucalyptus; species Eucalyptus paniculata. The sequence continues at coordinate 70,684,249 of CM029437.1, read as the reverse complement.
AAAGAAGAAGAAAATCTTTGCTTTTGTCCTATAAAATAATATGTATTTATGTTTAATGTGAAACGAGCAGATTATGTGAAATTAGACAAGCCTACTATTCCATATTTGAAACACCGCTTGGCATTGCTAGCATGTGAAAACCGTTGATAACTATCAAAACGTGTTAACAACAAAAAATTTAGTTGGTAACTTTGTTGACCCTTGAATTTTTGTCGGCACATCAAGCATTTGTTTTTTTTGTAAAAAGAAAAAAATGAGATTAAGCATGGAAAAATCCGAAAAAAATAAAAGGAAGAAAAGTTAAATCATTAGTGAGGTGTTTGGTAGTGTGTCAAATGATACAGAGGATGAAAGTGAAAATATCATTAAACCATTTTCCTACATCAAACCATTTGTACATTTTCACATTGTCAACAAAATCTTGGTATATTTTGTCTTTGAAAGGAAGCTTGAGAGGCGGTTGTTGACACTTGAATTTTTGATGATAAAGTGAATTTGCATTTTGGTCCATTCGTGCGATAACCGGCTATTTAGCTCAGGCGGCCCATACTACTCAGGCCCAAATAGAGACTCAGTCTGTTTGGTCCGAAAGAAAAACTCAATTGAGTTCACAGCCCATTTGAACTCTGACTTGGAATTTTCAACAAAAAGGGCCCATCCAAGTGAAAAACAAAGAAAGCCCATTTATTTAACACAATAACCCATCCGTCCATGGCTCGTTCTGTCTCGCTCTCTTGGCGATGTCAACGTATGCTAAGATTGAGCGAGGCCATTCATTTCAAATTTACCTTGCATAATTTTGGCAACTTCTTCATACATTAACTCGTCGGAAGAACAAAAAATTATGTCTTTCTCCATATATATGCATAACCTACATATCCATAACTTTGCATTTGACAAAGAGAGTAGTATTAACCTTCCTTTAGTTGAAACATTTTAAATGAAAAAATAGATGAGACGGTCATACCAAACTCACAATACTTGTTTCAAATCATAAAAGTACCATTTCAAGGTTGAACATGACTAGGAAATTTTGGATTCTCAACCTTGGGAAGTTGTTCAACATAAATCTCTTTCTTGGATATAACCATTTAGAAATATACTTTTGTCATCTATTTGGTAAAGTTTAATATTTCTAGAACAATCAAAACCAAGCAACAAGGGAATAGCGTTAATTCTCTCATCAAAATCAATTCCATCCTCTTGAGAGTATTCCTTAGTAATTGGCCTAGCCTTGTTTCTAATCACATCACCATGATCATCCAATTTTTTTCCTAAAGACCCGTTAAGATCTAACCATACAATTCATAGGTCTATGAACCAATTTTCATACCTTCTTCTCTCCAATTGAAGCAGCCATTCTTGCATAGCTATAAAAACAACGTATGGACAAACGTATGGACAAACACTTAGTAGTTACCCCATTTGATGGATCTCCGATAATAAGATCTTTTGGATGATATTTCACGTACCTTTGATCTTTAGGCAAATCTCTTGATGTAGATGGGGAAATCCATAAAGGCATGCTCCAAAAGATGTATATCATCATCAATGCTTTTGTTAAATAGAAATAGATTCATCAAATATAACATTAGTATATTCATCAATAACCGAAGTTCATTATTATGCAAAGATTCACCAAGAAACATATCTTCATCACTCTCAGCATCAAACTTATAAAGTTCTTTTCCCCATTGTTAAGAATAAAGCAGGTACAAGTAAAAGCATGAAAATAAGCAAAATTAGATTTCTTTTCTTTAAAGAGTTCATAGGGGTTCTCTCTAAAACAGGTCTATACAAAACACGATCCAAAATATAACCAGTGGTTTTTTTTACAGATTTGGTTCCATACAATTTGGCAAAGAATTTCACAAAGTACTGTTCAAGCAATTTCTTAAAGAGTGGTTTTTCCTTTTTGTTACTCTATTTTGTTGAGGAGTTTTTTGGGCCAAAAATTTGTGATCAAGACCATGGCCTTGGCAATTGTGCTACAAAAGTTGGTTTCAAATTGACTGCCTTGGCCACTTCAAATAAAATTTAAATGAGATATTTTTCTCTTTTTGAATATTTTTCTCATTTTGAACCTTTTTGTTAATGGGCAAATTCATGAAAAGCTTCAGCTTTATCAGCAAGAAAGAAAACTCTGTATATAAAAAAATCATCGATAATAACAAGACGACATTTTTTACTATCAAGACTTAAAGGATTTTCATGGACCCAACAAGTCCATATGAAGCAAATCCAAAGGTCTAGAAGTGCCAACATGGTTATTTGACTTAGAGGACAATTTTGTTTGCTTTCCTTTAACACAAGCGTTACAAACTTAATCTTCAACAAAATTCAAGTTAGGTAATCCACGAACTAAATCAAGCCTGGACAACTTTGAGATAACATCCATACTAATATGTCTCAACTATCTATGTCACAATCAAGAACCATTTCCATTAGAAACGACAATAGGTGTTGCATCATTCGAACTCAAGTAGCCCATTTATTTTTAATAAAAAAAATTATGTCTTTTTCCAATAAACTTAGTAATACTGATACAAGTATCAATAATAGAGCAAGCGCATTTAAAAATCAAGAAAATCCTTTTATCACATAATTGCTAATACTAAACCTCCAACAAGCAAAACATACAGTAAATAGTTTCATTTTTACTGATATTATTAATACCTATGACCTTTCCTTCTGAGTTTGCCACCACAATTTACAAGTCCTCCATCCATTTTCTTCAAAAATTGAATAAACTTGGATTTATGTTATAAGTTGAACACCTCCATCGAGGTACCATTTGTGCATATTGAGCTTAGTCCAAAGTTATATCCAAAAAGAGCAAACAAATTATCAAAAAAAGTCATAAATTTATTGTACTTATGCTAATTTAGTCAATTGTGCTAATTTAATCATAAACATTTTAACATTCTACCAATTGAGTCCATCTAGCCAATTTAAGCAAGAAATTGTTAATTTAAACACCAACTGTCTCACGCGGCATAGTCAATGCTAACGTGAACATTTTTTCATAAATTGTTGAGTATTTTTATAATTTTTTTTATTTTTATTTTCTTTTATTTACACTTTATTTTTTGGACTGAGGGCTTACAAGGGTCGCTAGCCACAAATGAGGGCCGAGATGCCCTCATCGGCATTAGATGAGGGTGTTGCGGCCCTCGCTAGGTCTGGGCAAGGGACCATGCACCTTCACTTTGGCCAGCAAGGGCATCACAACCCTCACCAGAGCTAGGGCAAGGGTTGCCAGTGACCCTTGCAGGCCTTAAGTCCATATATATAAATAAAAAAGAGTAAACCAAAAAAACTTATTAAAAAAAATCCATGTCAGTGATAATTGTGTCATGTAGAAGCATCGGCATTCACATCAACAATTTTCAACCTAATTTGGCAAGATGGACTCAATTGACAAAATGTGAAAAGGATTTAAGACAATTGGCACAATTGAAATGTTTCCAACTAAATTAGCAAAAATATAACAAGTTTAGAACTTTTTTAGTAATTGTCCTTGCAAATAGCACATTTAAATATCGTTTCTTGGTCCCAAGATGTATTGGGTTCCTCAGATTTAGTAGAGAAAGTACCCTTAGGCATAAACACTATTCTTACTCTTCTAGCCACATCATTTCTGTAAAGAACAATTGTGCGCAATGCGTCCCTATTTACCACAAATTGCAAGTAATCGATGCATGAGAAGCTTTAACAAATATGGTATGCACACTATCATTTAATTGAAAAGGTTTATACCCAAGCCCAATTCTGTTAGTAGGAAATCTTTGATCTCCAACCATTGTTTCCAATGTCTCAGTACCCTTAGTAAACTTTTGCAAAATCACATTGAAATCCTCATTTTTACTTTTGCTAAGAGGTATGACATAGATTGGCAACATCTTCATCACTAGAGGACTCCACTATTTTGCTTAGCTTTCGCTCCGGGTAGATGCCAATGCCTTAGTCTTTCCATTCACGAACATTTTATAATCTTCTTCTCATTCTTGTCTCTTTTGTCCTTCTTGCCAAGCCGTTCATTCTTGTCCATTGTATCTTTGAGACAAGTCCTGGACATTCATACCTTAGATGCCCCGACTTGTTACAATTGTGACATTGACGTTGTTTCTTCAATTTGGATTACCTTTTGGAGTTGTTGCCCTTGAGTATTCTCATGTACTTTCACATGATTATTGTCATGTGTCATCACTATCTTCTTTTGGCTCCATTTCTTTTGAAGTAGTAGTCTCAAGAGCTATCCATTTCTTCTACTTTGTATCTTCTCTCAATCAAGCCTTCAACTTGATTTCATGTATAATAAGCTTTCAGGAAGCTCATCAGGAGACATCATGGAAAAATTGTGAACGTCGTCAATGGCTGACAATTTCGGCTTCAAAACATCCGATAATTCTCTTAAAATCTTTTGATATCGCTCTTCTTGAGGTTAAACCTTTGCCAAGTGATCTCAGACCAGTAATAATGTTGGTATATCGAGTAAACATATCAACAATTGACTCACCTTCATTCATAGTAAAAGGCTCATACAAATGGGTAAGCATAATTATATTAGACTTTTTGGATAAGTGTACTCAAAGTCCTAAGACTTGTAACAAAGAATAATTGGGTCCTAAAACTTTTAGAAATTGCAATCAAGTCCTAAAATTTATCTAATTGAATCCTAAAATTTTCAAAAAGTATAATTAAATCCTAAAAACTATCAACAACTGACTTACCTTCATTCATTTATTTCATTCATGTTACGTGTTAGTATAGACACATGTTGTGGTTAATTGCCCTAAGATCGACGTGTTTTTGCGTGGTTACGTCCATTTCTTCATGATGCATGCCACTGTCCAGGCCATGGACAGTAAGCATTGGACTTGTTTAGTTCATTCGACGAGTCACGGGCCGACCCACACGCCTTAGGGCTCGGAGCATTTATTAACCTTTTTTGGTCTTGTTTTACAACTTCGAGGTGTCTTGGGTCGGCCTTCATTGGTCTTTTCGGCCCGTATATGCATTGGGAGCTTGTCGCAGTTGTTTTGGTGTCGTTTAGTGCATAGAGAAAAAAATCCAAGGCCCACTGTCCAGATTTTAAGCGTGCTGAACATATGTCGCCTAGCGAATATTGGCTCTTGTTTCGCATCTTCAATGCGCCTTGGGTCAACCTTCATTGTTAACCACTGGGGGTTCGCTCCAGTGACCACCCTTCCAACTTGGAAGGGAAAAGTGGGGGGTTCAAATCTCCACCTTCTCAGGGGAGATTGGGGTAAAGACGATTTCATTTCAGGAGTGGGTTTCAACTCTCACACCCTGCAAGAAGGCAGGGCAAAAGTCTGAGAGTGAGTGTTAGAGTAGGACTAGAGTAGGACCAACCAAAAAAAAAAAAAAAAAAAAAAACCTTCATTGTTGTTCCTTCTGGCCAGTGGCTGTGTTGGGGTCATTCCTGACCCTTTTTATGGCCATTTAGCCCTCAAAAGGGGACCTAAGGCCCAGACCGTCTATGGGCTGGACAACGAGCTTTTCACTCCTATCTCAGCTATATGGAAGGCCTCAAGCGATCCCGGGTCACTTCTAACTAGTTTGCATCGTTTCCTTGTAATTCCATAGGCTTATATAACATGTTTTTTAATTCACGTCCTAGCATTCTAGTTGTTTTGTTATTTCGCGGCAAGCATCTAACTTGTTTTAAACTCTAGTTGGTTCCTATCATAATATAAATTCAAAAAAGGTAAAACGGATGGGAATGAAAAGGCAAGAAAATGGGAATTGCATTTAGGTAGGGTTTGCATCACAGGGTTTAGTTTCTGATGGTTTTATATGATGGGCTTAAGGCCCGTCCGCCCATGTTGGGCCTAAAAGCCCGGCCCACAAGATTACGGCCCATGGATGAAGGGGTACGTTTCTATTTTGGAGGGAACGTATATAAGGGAGGAAAGGGAGGGAGAACACACATTTTGGCATTTTCACAACGCACGTACGTTCCTCTCTCTCTCTCTCTCCCTCCAAAAGGAAAAGCTAAGGAAAAAAGGCGACGCCGTCTTCCCTTCAAGGCGAATTGACATCATCGGATCTAAAGGGATCATAATTTCTTCCTCAATCTTCAGTATTGATGTTTAATCTGTGGCTAACAAAGTACACTCGAATCCGTGGTGTGCTTTAGGATCGGTGATACATGTTTTCCCCGAGCTTGTCTTCTGCATTCGTTTTAGGAGTTTGCTTTAGTGTCGAATTCAGTTTTTGGAAATCCGACATTCCCAACATTGGTATCAGAGCCGTAATTCATGTTTTCCCGACCCCTTTCATGTTTTTTGATTGATTTTTCGCGAAAATATTCAGCCGACACGGATTGGGGCGAGAAATCTCGACACCCGAGCACTCTTCATCCATTTTTTCGAGTTTTTGTAAGTCGAAATCAATTTCTGAAGGCATAGGGTGAGAGAGCTCGTCGAGACGAGTCCGTCGACATGTCGTGCGCCGCCGGATGACGCCGGACACGCCCACACGCGCGGCCAGAAGCCGCTGCGCATGGGCGCGACGCGCCCGAAGCGCTAGCTCGGCCAGCGCGTGCACAACATGCACCGGTCGGCGAACCGGCACGTGCGCGTTGCCAGCCAGCGAACCGGCACGCGCCGGTCGGCGAACCAAAGCGTGCTGACATCACCATGACATCACAGTAACCGCCGGGATGATGTCATCGCCGACGACTGTTGGACGGCCGGTGACCTGACCCGACCCGACATGCACGGAAGCCTAGCGCGTGCTGCGCACGAGCTAGCTAACGTCTGCGTGACGTCAGCCCGCGCACGCACGCGACACGTGCTGGTCGGTTCGCCCGACCCGGCCCGACCGCCTCGACCGGCCTACCCGGTCCGACCGCCCTGACCGGTCCAACCGGCCCGACCCGCCACCCCCCCGTTGACCGTTGACTTTGACCGTTGACCCCAAAAAAAAATTTATGTATTTTCAATTATGTCTATATGGGTTATAAGTAATCTATTTTTTATCTTGCATTTGTTGCATGAATCATGGAAAATTATGTATTTTCCCTTATGTTCATTATGGATTATAAGTGATCCATTTTTAGTTCTGCATTTGTTACAGGAACTATGATGCGTTATGCACGGATACCCGCAATCCCGAGAACGGACGAGGGAAGTGCAAGACTTAAAAGGCTGATGACAGAGTTAGCTGATTATCGGTGGCATGACGATGATTTAGTATCACATGTGGTCAGGATCAATCAGATGATACAGGAAATCATCTGGAATGGTTATCTTATGCTAGATTTTGAGAATGTGCCGGCTTTGATGAATACTCTTCCACCTGAATGGCAAGTAGTGTTAGATCGGCTATGGGAGGTCAACGTGGTCCCGGGTTAGAGGAGGCTAGTGGTAGCTTTTGTTAGAGAGTACTATAAGATTGAGTTTACCAAAACTTCAACCCTTAAATTGAGCGCCACATGGCGCAGAGTGAATACGCCTTGGAGGCGACATAAAAGCTCTCCAAAATTTTTTCCATGGTTGGCAAATGTGCCTTCAAATTTCTCAGATATTTTGACTGATAGATTAGAAGGGACATTCCCTATTTATTTCTTAGATTAGTTTGAGATGTTTTTGAATGTGAATATCTCTTTCTATGTTGATATTTTTTTTTCCTCTGTATATGTTACTTAGTGTAATGGATAGTTGTATTATGTAAAAGCATTATTATTCTATTGGATGTCAAATATTATATGCTTTCTATTATTGTTGACTTTGCTATGGGTAGTTTATAGAAGTTTTTGTAACTTCATAGAATTTATTTTGCATAAGACAATTATATTAATAATAATTTTGAGTTAGGATTTTTGGAGGATGATTGGAAACATAGTGACCTTTTGATTCTGAAACCTTACTTAAAATTGTTCATTGATATGATGGGTCTGTGCAAAGTGGATGCATAAATGATAGGTATTAATTATTCATGCATATATGTCTGATGTGTTCAGATCGATGGTTTCAGCAACTAAGAACGTAATTGCTGATATGAACGGCAATAATTGTGAAATATTGAATATGAAGATTCAATATGTGCTGGAAAAGCAAGAAGCACTAGAAGCTCTTAACCATATTATGGAAGATCTTGAGGATGCCGTGCGCCACCTTGAGCTAGTAGAGGACCGCCTAACGGCATTTGAGTCGAAACTAGACATTTGCAATGCTGGTTCTAACTCAGAAAGGGCTTTGAGCTCTAAGTGCAAACGTATTGATTTGTTCAATATGTGAGAGTGCAAAGGATCAAGTCCTTATTGCAAAAAATCAAGAGTTAACTAACATAAGAGAGGAAAACGTCATCAAGTGAAGAAAATGTTAAGGGTGAGGTGTTACAATTATGACAAGAAAGGTTGTTATGCTCACAACTGTTGTGAGCCGAAAAAGGTAAACACCTCTTGTACATTTGAGAACTTTACTTATGTGTCAAGTTCTGTATTATTGGCTAAATCCAATCCTTTGTGTAGATTCAGGAGCGACGGACCATGTAGCGAAGGATAGAGAATCCTTCGTGGAATTCCGACGAGTACCAACTGGAACTAAGTGGATCTATATGGGATATAACTCCAGAGACGAAGTTAAATGGATTGGCACCTGTCAATTGAACATGTGTGGTGGACGCACCTTGTTCCTACATAATGTTCTATATGCTTCGGAGATTCGTCGAAATTTAGTATCTGTTTTGGTGTTGGTTAAGCTTCTTTTTTTTTTGTGTGAACTTCCGTAATAGCGATGTAGATTTGTATTTGGATATAAACTACTATGGTAGTGGTCATTTTCTGGATGGTTTTATTGTACTAAATGTTGACTGTGGCGATGTCAATGTTTGTTATTCCCTTTTCACGTCTTCTACTTCATATGATAATTATGTGAGTGTGTGGCATGCTGGAGTTGGTCATATTGGCCAACAACGTATGAATAGATTAGCCAAAGAGGGCTTGTTGGGCAGTATTGAAAAAGTCGATTTGCCCATATGTGAGCATTGCCTAGTAGGGAAAACGACAAGAAAACCATTTGGAAAAAGTAAAAGAGCTTAATTTCCTCTACATTTAATCCATTCTGACGTCTGTGGTTCAATGAATGTGAGAAGAATGCATGGGGCTGTTTATTTCATCACTTTTATAGAAGATTATACTCGATTCGGAAATGTCTATTTGATTTCTCATAAATCTAAATCATTAAGTTGTTTCAAAAGGTTTATGAAACTAGTAGAAAATCAATTAGACAAGAAAATAAAAGCATTGAGATTCGATCGAGGTCGAGAATATTTATCTGATGAGTTCAGAAAATTATGTGATGAAAAAGGAATAGAAAGACAGTTATCTATTCCATATACTCCTCAACAAAATGGTGTTGCAGAGAGAAGAAACAGAACCCTACTGGAAATGGTTAGGTCCATGATGGCGCATGCTAACTTACCTATTACTTTTTGGAGTGATGTGTTGTTAACTGCTGCCTATATACTTAACCGGGTGCCTTCCAAATCAGTTACTTCCACTCCATATGAGTTATGGACAGGTAGAAAACCGAACTTAAGTTTTCTTAAGCATGGGGTTGTGCTGCCTATACTCATGAGTCCTCTCACAAGTTTGGGAAATTTGGTCCCAAAGGAAATAAGAGTATTTTCATGAGATACTCTGAACACTCGAAAAGGTATGTGTTCATAGGTGAGTAGGAAAGTGGGAGTATAACTGAATTTGAATTACGGGATGTCACATTCTTAGAGGATGAATTTCTTAAGAAGGGCGAAATATGGGAAGATTACTCCCTATTTGAAATCTTGGATCAAGATAATGATATTAGTGGAGTTCGTCCAAGTGGGAGTAATATGAGAAGTGATGAATTCAATTCAACTTATTCTCAATTACAACCACATGATGAGACAACATCATCATTATCTCATCCAAGTGGGAGCATAATGGGAAATGATGTGCTAAGTGTACAATCTCCCATACGGCGAACAAGTCGCCAAAGTATTCCCCGTCGACGTTTTGACATTGAAGGGGAAACTTTTATAATTGCTCCACAAGATGAGGATGAGCCAAGAAATATTAATGAGGCTCTAAATTGTCCTAGTAAGGAAAAATGGATTCATGCAATGGAAGAGGAAATGGAGTCAATGAAGTCAAACCATGTTTGGGAACTGGTTGATCTTCCAAAAGGACACAAAGCTATTGGGAACAAGTGGGTTCTCAAAATAAAGTGAAAGGCTGATGACTCGATAAAAAGGCATAAGGCTTGCCTTGTGGCGAAGGGGTATAATCAATAGGAATGAATTGATTATGAATAAACATTTTCTCCTATAGTGAGATTTACCTCGATTCGCATTATTCTGGCAATAGTGGCTAGTATGGATCTTAAGTTATATCAAATTGATGTAAAAACTGCTTTCCTCAATGGAGAATTAGAGGAAGAAATATATATGGAACAATCTGCTGGTTTCATAGTGAAAGGTCAAGAAGAAAATGTATGTCGACTTTTAAGATTGATATACGGCCTTAAGCAGTCGTCGAGACAATGGTATATACGTTTTCATAATGCCATAATGGCATATGATTTTACAATGATTGACGAGGATCATTGTGTATATATCAAAAGATCAAATGATCAATTTGTGATCATATCATTATATGTTGATGATATACTAATTGTCGGAAGCAATATGAGGCTTGTTAATACTGTGAAGAATTGGTTGTCTTCTAACTTTGAGATGAAGGATATGGGTGAAGCTGCATACATTCTTGGAGTTAAGATTTCAAGAGATCGTTCGAAGAGATCGTTATCTCTTTCGCAAGAAACAGATATAAATAAGGTTCTTGAACGATTTAGTATGCAAGATTGTAAACCCATAGACACTCTTATTGCAAAAGGTGAAAGATTGAGCCATAGACTGTGTCCAAGGACTCCACAAGAGAAGGAACAAATGAAACATGTTCCTTATGCTAGTGCTGTTGGAAGCTTGAAGTACGCTATGATGTGTACAAGACCTGACATATGTTTTGCGGTTGGAATAGTGAGTAGATACCAATCCAATCCAGGTCAAGCACGTTGAAAAGCCGTTAAAAGAATACTAAGGTATCTAAAGGGAACTGCTGATTATACGCTGAGTTATTAAGGAAATGATCTGCAACTCAAATGCTATTCTGATGCTGATTGGGGAGGAGATTTAGATGAAAGAAAATCTACCTCTGGGTTTGTTTTCTTACTGAATAATGGCACCATATGTTGGAGCGGTAAGAAACAAAAGTGTATAGCCTTGTCCACGATGGAAACTGAGTTCGTGACATTATCAGCAGCAATATAAGAAGATGTTTGGCTTAAGAGATTATTGGATCATTTATGTGTTATTGGAAGTGCTGCAGTCCATTATTGGTTAACTGTGATAGCCAAGCAGCAAAAGTGTACACCAAATATCCAAAATATCATGGCAAGACCAAACCCATAGATACCAAGTATAACTTTTGTCAAGGATATGATTACACGAAAAGATGTGAACTTAGAGTACATACTACGCATAGAATGGTAGCAGATCCTATGACAAAGCCAATAGCTAGAAATGTGTTTTGTGGTCATATGAAATCTCTAGGATTGCGTAGAATCTGATGTACTGGATTGTAATTTCCCTTAAATGTTCACATTTGATGAATTTGTGTTTTTCATCATTAATGCCTATGAATCTTTGTTTGATCTTTATGCATCGTAATGCTTAGTGCATTACTTTAAGTTGAGAAAGTATGTCGGACAGATATAAGATTAGCACACTCACACAGGTAATCGCCTCTATTTACTGTGAGATAAATAGAGATGAAACTATTTTTAAGCTTATTATCTAGGTGATAATCGAGAGCTCAAGCTTAAAATACGTATGTCGCCTTAACTGAGTGTTAAGATGATGACATAATATTTACTATGTCCGAAAGTAAAATAACCCACATATTTTACTTTATCTGTCTATAATGCCAGATGTGAGTTTTGATGAATTTTGTGAATAAGTAGATACGTGAACTCAAGTTAGACATTGGGTATATCTGAACTGTCATCTGTACGGTATTGAAGGTGTAGACATACGCTCCATGAGAAAGGAGTTAATACCGTAATACGTATTTCATACTACGTATGCATAAGACGACCAATAAGAGTGGCAAAAGTTTGATCTCAACTTTTATGTCGTGTGAAGCTCTTGAGGAAAAGAGTTCCTCAATTTTTAGTCTCCTCATGACTCTTACTTATTCTCAAGATTTCTATTTAGTGTTTGCTATCTTAGGATGTTACCAATGGTCATGAGTTGATTCGATCTAATGGGACATTTCTAGAAAAGCAAGCTGAATTGAAATTGAGAGTTTGAAGGAAAGAGGAAGATCGAATTTGGAGAATCACATTATAGTTTTGTATTCACTGGTTAACCAATTATGACTGTCTTTGGGATGATTATAATTGTGAATACAATATATATATATATATATATATCATTGTTTGAAAGAGATCAAGAGAGATATAAATGTGATCGATCGATCTAGGGTACTACATACTAAATTTACTCAGGATGTGATGCCCATTATGAGCTGCTATATATTCCTAACAAATGTATAGCAACGAGCTCTCAAAGTATGCTGGTCGCACGGATTATTCACCGGTATAAATGTTGAAGATAGGTAAAGAGAATCATGTTCGGCCCACCATGTGCTAGTGGGAGATGATGGTTTTATATGATGGGCTTAAGGCCCGTCTGCCCATGTTGGGCCTAAAAGCCCGGCCCACAAGATTAGGGCCCATGGATGAAGGGGTACGTTTCTATTTTGGAGGGAACGTATATAAGGGAGGAAAGAGAGGGAGAATGCACCTTTTGGCCTTTTCACAACGCATGTACGTTCCTCTCTCTCTCTCCCTCCAAAAGGAAAAGCTAAGGCAAAAAGGCGACGCCGTCTTCCCTTCAAGGCGAATTGACATCATCGGATCTAAAGGGATCAGAATTTCTTCCTCGATCTTCAGTATTGATGTTTAATTTGTGGCTAACAAGGTACGCTCGAATCCGTGGTGTGCTTTAGAATCAGTGATACATGTTTTTCTCGGGCTTGTCTTCTGCATTCGTTTTAGGGGTTCGCTTTAGTGTCGAATTCGGTTTTTGGGAATCCAACATTCCCAACAGTTTCATTCAAACTTAGGGTGCGTTTGTTTCGCGGAATACATTTTCAGGGAAAACATTTTCCTCATTTTCTGGCGTTTGGGTTGTTTAGGAAAATGAGTTAATGGAAAACGTTTTCCTAACAAAACTTAAATTCAGGAAAATGATTTCCCCTTTAAAAGGACCAGAAAACGTTTTCCGAATCTACCAAAACTTAGATTTGATGCTTGGTTTACAAACAATTATTCTTATAAAAATATATTTAAAAAAATTGAAATTGAATTTTTTATTTTTTTTAAAAAATTAAAATTTTGAAAACATTTCTAAAATAAAAATAAAAAATTCGAATTTGCTTCCTTTTCTTTTTCTTTTCTTCCTTTTTCTTTTTGCTTCTTCTTCACCCATCACCAGCCACAAGGACGGCCAGTGAGTTTTTGCTTCTTCCATTTTTTTCCTATGATGAAGTGTGATTATATTTTAACGAGATACAAACGGTAGAAAACATTTTCAATTATACATCGTCAAACAAAGAAAAATAAACCGTATTCTTGGAAAATGCTTTTCCATAAAGCATTTTCCTTTATCATTGAGTTTTCCGTGAAACAAACGCACCCTCAGTCTCATTCTATTTGATTTAATGCTTCATCTTCATCCTCTAGTTTAGGATGTTTGCATGCCATAGTTTAGGTGGATTGCATGGTTAATTTTATGCATAGCTTAGGGGGTTGCAGTCCCGAGGCTTACTAACAAGACCGATGTTTAATTTTGTTTGATGTAGCTCAGTTACTTTCCTTTACCAGACTTTATTTATCTTGTTGTTATTGCATTCTACTTGATTATTCCCTTGTTTATATGTTACCATTTCAATGTTATCGCAATCCGCCAAACCACCTCGGGATCTTTTATTAAATGATACTAGCATTTTGATGGACAAAGTGAGTACAACTCATATGCATATAATTCAAGAAAATTATCCAAAAAGTTCTAAACATATTGTATGACAGTCAATTTGACATATCTTCCCAATCCCGATTGGTTGGAAATCACTGTGGCGCTCCATTCAGCGCCAAATGTTTTACATGGCGCACTCAGTGTTGACATGGGTGATTTTTGTAATTTTTCAAAATTTCCTAGATTTTTTATTTTCTTCCTATTTTCTTCCATTGGTCGCTCTGGCTCAACAAGGGCTACATGTTGGCCTTACCAAATTCAAGCGAGGACTGGCAAGCCCTTGCAATGGCTGGCGAGGTGGAGTACCTAACCATGTGTGGTACGCTCTTGCCTTTCCTCACCATGTCCCTGAGTTGAGTTCAACTCAAACAGGGTATTGTGGTTCAGAGAGAGAGAGAGAGCTCTGGATATCCAGGTCATTAGGGAGATTGCATCTACTTATGGAGATTGTAGATTCTTCGAGAGTTGTTTTTGGTCATTTTTTTCTCTTACAATTTCTGCAATCATGCCTTTTTGATTTGTAGAAAATAGTTGAAGGAGATTTTTTGTTTCTGTTTTCGCTTTCCACTCTTTATCTAGAAAGCTATTGCGCTTTCTCAGAAGAAATTACTAGCATTTGTTAGTTATGTTAGTTCAAATCTTTCTCTTTTTCAGATCTAATTAGAATCAGGAAGATAAGTGAGAGCTTCAAATCGGTTTTCTCCATCGCCATTTCCTCTCAAATCCTTGGGCAGTTTTAAGCACTTAGATCTGGGTTTAGTCGTGCAGGTTTTAATTTAGTTGGCCCAAATCCAGTTGTTAAGAAATCGCACATCGATCCCAGAAAAATACTGCACACAAACAATTTACCTAGGTAGAATATAATAATAAATAAGAGAATTGGAAGAGCACACTAGAAAATTTGTTATCAAAGTTCACGCAACTTGAGCTATGTCTTCGGGCAAAGGCACACTACAATCCACTAGACTTTGAAGAAAGTTGGAATACAATAATGATATTCTCTCAAAATCACGACACAAAGAGATTGAAAACCCTTGTTAAAAAAAAAAAAAAAACTCACTTTTTTTTTTCTCTTTTTCTTGCCTCTATTTTTTTTTTCAACGTCTTGACGGTTAGCGTCTAACTCACGTTGATATAAACGTCTGCCCTTTAACCTAAAAGCTAAATTAATAGAAAAGACAAAAAAAGCCTCTAAAATTATTTTGGCTTCATTTACCATCAATCTCCCATTTAAAGACAAATACACTCAATCCACCAAGCAACTATGCATCCATCTTCTTCAAAAGTTCATTACTTAAAAATTTGTGCCTCTTGATACTTGTCATCAATCAACATGAAATAATACCAATGGTAGTAGTATAAAAAATATATTTTTCATTGTCTACTACCTTGGTAAACATGCCAGCTAGACTTTTTGAGTCATCAATCTTCTATAACTTTAACTCATTATCTTTCAATACCGACCTAATGAAATGATAACGCTTCTTGATATATCTAGTCCTCGAGTGATTTGCTATATTTTTTTGTAAGTGCATTACAATTTGACTATTACTTCATAGTATGCTCACTGGTTTCTTTCGCTGTTACTCTTTTGTGTAATCTTGTAACCACATGATTTCCTTGAAGATTCCATGATTACCATGTACTCTACTTCTGTCATCAATAGAGCCACTACTTTTTGTAGTCGAGATACTCAATTCACTTCTGTACCTACAACTTTGAAGACATATTCAGTGGTACCTTTAACACTATCTTGATCACTCAAGTGATCTGCATCCACATAACTCTGTAACTCTAGAAATGTATCACCGTAACAAAGAAAATAATTTGATGTACCCACTAGATATCTCAATATCTATTTTACCACATTCCAATGCTCTTTGCTTGGGTTCTACATATATTGACTCACATCTCCCATTGCTTGTGTAATGTCTCGTCTCGTGTTTACCATGGCATACATCAAGCTTTTCACTGCTAATACATATGGAACTATCGTTATATCATCTTTCAAAGCATGAGTACTCATACACATGTTCTTGGAAAGCTTGAAGTGACTCTCTAGAAGAGTTGTGACTAGTTTTGCCTTATCCATGTTAAATCTCTTTAACATCTTATTCACATAATCTTCATGCGATAGCCTTAATTTCTTATTTTCCCGTCACTGATGATTTTCATGCCAAAAATAATCTTGAGCTCTCCCAAATCTTTCATAGTAAACTACACTGATAACATTTTTTTATACTTTTGCAATTCTCTTCATATTGGAGTTAGCCACTAACATATCGTCCACATATAAAGAGAGATATACAATATTACCATTGTTATACTTGCAAAAATAAACACAGTGACTCCTCATAGTGTGCAAATCCATTTTCTGTCACGAAACCATCAGACTTTAAGTGCCACTGTCACGGAGCTTGCTTCAAGCCATACAAGCTTTTTTCAAGCGACATACCATGTGCTCCTTACCTTTTACTTCAAAACCTACAGATTGCGCCGTATATAACTATTCATCTAAGTCATCATGTAAAACGTCGTTGTCACGTCTAACTGCTCGAGATGAAGATCCTCCCTTGCAAGTATACTCAACAGAACTCCGATTAATGTCATTTTCACTACAAGTGAAAATATCTCGGAGTAGTCGATACGTCTTGCCTTGTATCCAATATTATCATCTGCTTCAGTCTTAATCTTATACACTCACTTATTTAACAAAACTTTTTTGTCTATGGGCAACTTGGTCAACTCCTAAGTTTTGTTATGAAATAACAAGCCTATCTCGTTTTTCATAGCATGCTCCTATTGCATGCGAGACATGTCTTTCTTTACCTCATCATAAGTCTTCGTTTCTTCCGAATCTATATATAAAACATGGCTCAAAATAATATTAGATAATGCATTAAAAATTACCTTTGGCTTTCTCACATGTGTAGATCTTCTTAAGACAGATACTTCAAGGTCGTTAGTCTGCTTCAAATCAATGTGTTTCTCTTGAATTGCATCCTCACTAATTATAGGCTCATGTTGAATAGCTCCTTCAAGTACACTTTGATTTACTAAAACCATCTTCATGGACATTGTGTCCAGCTCAATATATTATGGTTCTACCACCCTTCCATGTTTTGTTTGACGATCCTTGTACATCTTTTCTTCATGGAATATCACATTCCGACTGCGGATAACTTTGTTATTCTTATAATCCTAAAGGCCCATATCCATACTAATCACCACCACAATTGATAAAGATGCACTTTTGGGACTTAGCATCAAGCATGTTCCTATCCTCCCTGTCTATTACGGAATATGCAATACAACAACAAAAATTTAGATATGAATAATTAACCTTTTTACCTAACCATTGCTCTTGTGGTATTTTTCCATCCAACACACTAGATTGACTCCCATTGATAAATAAATAAATAAAAAAACTGCATCAATTGTAGTAACCCAAAAGTGTGGTGGGAGACCTGCGTATAGTCTCATACATCTTGCATGTTCTTGAATAGTCATATTCATCCTCTCAGCTACGTCATTTTCTTGAGGAGTTCTAGGAATAATCTTCAATTCGTGCATACTTTCCCAGCTCAAGTATTATGCAAATTCCTTATTCATGTATTCACCACTATTATCGACTTCAAGACTTTAATTTGATAACCTGTCTCTTTTTCTATCATGATCTTCCATATTTTGAACATCCGGAATACTTCTGGTTTTTCTCTAAGGGTATAGACCCAAGTCTTCCTTGTTGCATCATTAATGAATGTGACAAAATATCTCTTACCACCATAAGAGAGTTCATAAGCCGGTCCCCACATATCAGTGCGAACTAACTCTAGTTTCTGGCTTTTATTTTGTCGCTCATTCAATTGAAAACCGATTGTCTTCTTTTTTCCATAAATGCAACTCTTACAAAAATCCAACTCAACTTTCTACAAACCCAAAAGTAATTTTTTTGAATGTAACTGCTTTACATTCTTTCCACCAAGATGTCACAAACAATAATACTAAAGAGTAGACAAATTACTTATAACCACTGTAGTTGCACCTATATCATTGATATTGTCTCATTGGAGATAGTAAAGTATACACATACGCTTTCCCTTTGCTACTACTCTTGCCCCTGAGATTATCTTATACTCTCCACATGCAAAGATTGTTATCAAGCCTTCTTGGCCAAGCTTACTAGTTGAGATCAAATTGTTCTTTAATTCTGGAATATGCTTGGTTTCATGCAAAACTAGACGTACTCCACTTGAGATGTTCACAGTCATAGTTCCTTTTTCGATGATCGGACATATGTAGCTGTTTCCCACAACCACTTGTCTAAAATCTTCATTGGCATAATTAGTTAATATGTCTCTTGGCAAGATGCAATGGAAAGATGCACCGGAATCAATAAACCACTTGTCTATCGTTAAGTCAAAATCTACAGACAAAAACACAAGTTCTCTAGCAAAGGTTCATCGCTAACCACATTCTTTCTTTGATTCTTATCTTGCTGCTTCTTTTGTATGCTTCACATTGAAACCTCCGATGTTTGGTTTGGTGACAAAACTAACACTCATCGTTTGCAACATGTCTCTTTCCCTTTAATTATGACCTACCACACCTGCTAAATTTTCATCTGCTTTTACTTCTTCCAACTCTGCTAGTGTTGTCAAATATGTTGATGTTGAAAAATTATTTCCACCGGAGACTTTTCCTTGTATCTTTTCATCCATGATACAACTCACAGCATCATCCAGAGTCAAATCATCCTTCACGGTGCTCGAAATTCCTTGCATTGCTATATTATAGCTTTTTGAAAGGAAACATAAAAACAATAAAGCTTGAAGTTTCATATCTAGAATTATTCTGGCAAATTTCAATTGACTTGTGACTTGTGTGAAACTATCAATATGCTCTGCTACAAAACCTCAGTCAAATAACTTCATATTAACCAGTTTTTTCAACGAAAATACATGATTTAATGTGGACGGTTTCTCATAAATATTCATCAAATTATCCATAGCCTCTTTTGTAGTTTTTGCCTTCAACTTGCCAAATATAAATAAAACACTGTGTTGAACTCATCAAGCGATAATTTTGACAAGACGTATCCATCGAACAGCAGATAAAGGAGAAAAAAAGGGCTACCTTTATTCATTTCTAGAGTTGAAAATGCCATTCAAGCACTACAACAATTTAGTTTTATAAATAAAAACATGATGAATAGTTCTTCCCCAGCCAATTAGTAATTACATAAGTTGAAGGTCAACATCTTTCACTTTTACATGTATACTTCCCCAACTGCTAGCACAAATCATTACACTAGGCCTCTACACAAGGAAATGACTATAGCATAGATTTAGTGCGTAAAAGCACTAGTGGTGATGAGGCATTTAGGTGTCTATTATTTTCTCCCAAGTGCATGGGTCACTTGAGCCATATGATGTTCTCGGATAAGTTCTTTTTTCTTTTGCATGATTAATGCAATTATCATTTCGAATTTCAGTAATTAATTTGTGATATGGTGCTTGTATAGTGGTTCACAACACTACCAATTAATTTGACAATGTAATATACCCAATAATAGAGTGCTTAAAGTAAACTAGGAGTTCTCAGGTGAATTTTGATCCACTTTCTACTTTCTACTTGTGTCCCTTAGATGCGGCTTGAAAATATGAAAGCTGGGAGGAAGGGGAACTTAAACATTGTGATAAAGGTATTGTTATCTGAACTACAATTTTGGTATTGGAGAATTACCACAAAAGTCCTAAACCTATTGCAATTGTGTCAATTTAGTCATAAACTTTTTTTTAGCCAATTTAGTTCTAAACCTTTTATAATTGTGCCAATTCAGTTCATCTGGTCAAAATTGACCGGTCGACGCTAACTTGGACGCAGGCTGGGGACAGCCAGCTTATGAACGCTAATGTGGTAATTTTTTTAATATTTTAAAAAATTGAATTTTTTAAAACTTTTAAAAAATTTTAAAATTCTTTTCTTTTCTTTTTTCTCACCTTCTCCTTCCTCTAGTTGGCCGGCGCCGGCCAGAGGCGAGGGCCGGCAAGGTCAGCCTCACCGGCCACTGGCGAGGCTCGCCCCCACCGACTAGAGGTGAGGACCGGTGAGGTCAACCTCGTCAACCATTGGTGAGGGCGAGGCCCCACCAAATCCGACGAGCTCAGCCCTCGCCAAGGCTGGGGTAGAGTCGGGGAGGGAGAGAGAGGCCTAGAAGAGAAGAAGTGGCAGAGTGGGGAGGCGGTCGACCGGGAGGGGAGAGGGAATTGGGGGGAGGAGGAGCCGAGCTGAGGAGAGGATCGGACACCCGATCTGAGGGTCAGTCCAAGGGACGTCAAAGCTCGCTGCATCGCTCGGTTGCAAGCGGACGCCGCCATTGACGCCGAGGTTCGGCTAACGAAATCTAAGAGCTTCGCGGCGGTCGGAATGAAGCCGAGTTGTTCATCCGGTGGGGCGAATTGGGGGGAATTCGGCGGAGGGACTCGTCTTCTTCATCATGGCGCACAAGGGCGTCTAGTCGTCTCCTCAGCTCAGCTTCACCTCCCCCAAATTCCTTCTCCCTGCCCGGTCGACTGCCTCCCTGCTTCGCCATTTCTTCTCTTCCAGGTCTCTCTCTCTCTCCCTGCCTCTGCCCCAGCCTTGGCGAAGGCCGAGCTCACCGGATCTGGTGGGGTCTCGCCCTCGCCAGTGGTTGGCGGTCAGCCTCACCGACCACTAGTGAGCCTCGCCCCGCCAGTGGGAAGGAGAAGGTGAGAAAAAAAAAGAATTAAAAAATTTAAAAAAATTAAAATATTTGAAAAATATATATAAAAATGAATTTAAAAAATGCCACATTAGTGTTCGTCGGGCCGAGCTGTCCCCGCCGGCATCCACGTCAACGCTGACCAGTCAATTTTGGTCAGATGAATTGAATTAACACAATTGTAAAAGGTTTAGGACTAAATTGGCCAAAAACAAAAAAAAGTTTAGGATTGATCTAGCGGCAGTTGACGGGTGGTGACCGGCGGATGGTAGAGGCCGGCGGACGGCGTAGGGTGGTCGGCGGTGACGAATGGATGACCAGTTCGTTTTAAGGACGAACAATGAGAAGAATTTTTATTTCTCGTGTCTATTCTAGAAATAGAAAAGTAGAAAATTTTTACTTTTGATTTTTATTCCAAACCTATTTCTAGAATAAATCTATTTCAGAAATGGAAAAATGAAATAATTTTATCAAACGGATTTCTATTCTAGAAACAAGTCTGGAATAGAAAAATTATTTCTAAAACAGAAATTCTGATTTGTCATACACCCCCTTAACTATCCATAACAAAGTCAAATCAATCCTTCGACACTATTTACATATTCTCATCATTAGGCTATTACCTAAATCAACAAAAAAGATATGCTATCTTCTTTTTTTTTTAAATACTTTTTACCTTTTTTATCTTTATAAATATTATTATAATTCTATTTAAGTATATTTCAATTTATGATATTTATTATACTAAAAAGTAAAACCTAATTTGGGGTTATATTCGATTCGTATTACTTATATTTTAGAAATAAGTATTTTCACAAGAGCATCAATAATGATATTAATTTATCTCTAGATTTCCCATACTTATATAGATCTAAATTTTGTTCCTAAATTTTTATATAGATAAAATTTTCAAGTTCTTTTGTTTCGTGGTTTCTTTATTAAAATTTAACTACATATGTAAATTAGGAAATTTAAATCAATACAACTCTAATTGAAGTTCCACTTTTATTATTATAGAGATAATATGCTAAAATATATTTAAATAGATTTATCATAATACTTGTAAAAGAAAAAAAAAACAGGAAAAAGTAATGAAAAGATAGCCATATTCTTTTTGTTGATTTAGAAAATGAATTGAAATAAAAATTCGTTCTAAAGTCCGAGTAATAATGTAATTATGAAAAATTTTGACTTTTTATTGAAAATTTAGGGATTAAATTAAACAAATTGAATGTTCATAAACTAGATTGAACATTTAAGAATAGTTGAAGAACTGCATTGAATAAATTAAAAGTTCAAGGATGACATTGTACATAAGACCAAAATTTAAGGAATATATGTATCATTATATATATACTAAGTTCCAAGAAGACCCCTCGAGTTTTATAATACTACTCTTAAAAATTGCATAGATTATGTTGAATTCATTAAAATACACTTGGGTGATTTTAATGTTTGCCTTATCACTTCTTTCAAAATTACGAAGTTGAGTTAGTGGTCAACCAACTTAGTCTTTTGTTGATTAGGTGTGCAAAACAGGTCTAACTTGTTATGTCACTTAGGGCCTATTTGGTAACCATCCTAACAGTTTCAGATTCTGATTTTTTGTTCCCGAGAGTAGTTTTGGAACATAATCGCATTTGGTAAAATTTTTGTTCCTGAGAATAGATTTGGAGGAGAATCAAGAATTAAAAAAAAGTTAATTCTTGTTCTGGGAACAAAATTGAGAATCAAAACTTTCTTCTTCTCTTTTCTTCTTCTTCCTTGACCACCATCCTGCGGCCGCCGCCCGCCATCGTCCGCCGCCGCCGGTCGCCAACAACCGGTTCAGCAAGCTCGCCGGAGGCTCGCAGGCCAGGGCGAGGTCCGGTGAGCTCGCCGGAGGCAAGCCCAGCCATCGGCGAGACTCGGCCTCGCTAGTGGCTGGGCGAGCCTCGCGACGTCCAGCCCAGCCACGGCGAGGCCGGCCTAGCCACCGGCGAGGCTTAACCAACGAGGGCCGGCCTCACTGAGGGCCGATGACGCTCTAGTGAGGTCGCCGGCCCTCGTCTAGCCGGTCGCCGGTCTGGCGACCGGCTTGAAGAAGAAGAAGAATAGGAGAAAAAAGAATAAAAAAAGAAAAGAAAAAAAGGAAAAAATTATAAAAATTAAAAGAAATTGATTTGGAACAGAATCAATGAACAAGGTACCAAACATAATTCTATTCCAAAATAAAAAATTTTGTACAATTACCAAACGTGTTCTTTTACTCAAAATCAGTTTCCGAGAACAGAATAAGAAATAATCATTTTTTATAAGAATTTGTTTCCAGGAACAGAATCGTTATCAAACACGCCCTTAGCGTCGCTTGTGTGATGATGATGTTTACGTTTGGATTTCTTTCAACCTTATGTCATTTTGCATGTCCTTCACTTATGCAGTATTTGATTTCTACACCATCCCACAGTTCTTTCACACATGTCTTATTTGAAATGCCTTGTCATTTTGCATGTTATTCACCCATGCCAGTCAATTTCTACATTGTTACGAACATTAGTTTCTCACATCTTTCTACATGGCATTCAAACCCGGAATTCGATCATTTCACTTGTCATCTATGCATGTCATATTCGATTATCATGTCATTTGTGTATGTTCCATTAGACATTTCACATCACGTAGAGATATCACGCTCAACCATTGCATATTCGATTACTCATCACATTGTACTCAACTTCTAAGTCATATTTGATCACTACTTATTCCATTTCAATTCCTATCATGTCATATTTATTATCTCCTTTTGTGTCACACATCATGCATTGCATACTTCAAAATGTATGGACACACAATGGAATTGCCCATTACACAAGTTGATGTGATCTTTTTGCTTAATTGCATATCTGTCAAAATTCTATCTTCAAATTCTTTTAGGAAAAATGCACGATAAATATGAATTAGGGCATAATCAAAGAGTTGTGGTATCTTAGATATTCTAGGTATACACAAGATACTTTGTAGATGTCACCTATATTGCTTAGATATTCTCAATATCCAATCAATGCAAGTTAGAAAGGTTTCAGCCTTAGCATGATTGTTAAAACTTTCATACAATCATATCCAGTGGATTTGGCTATTAATTATGTTTGTCTCTAAATTTGAAGGCCATCATATATGTGTGTGTATGCATGATATTTTCTTTTTAAATGGCAGATAAATAGGATTGACCATGCTTACCATAATCTGGAAAACCACAATCATTCTGCATTTATTTCTCCTATTTGAAACAAGATAACACAAATAAATGAGAAATGCCCCTGTTGAATGAGTAATATAGAAATGACAAATAATAGGATTGACCATGCTTACAATAATGTGGAAAACTACAATCATTCTGCATTCATAACTCCTATTCGAAACAAGATAACACAAACAAATGAGAAATGCCCCTATTACACGATATATTTCAATTTCCTCCCTTGTCTATTTATCGATTCATTTGGTCCAAAACAGCACCAGCTGAAGCTCCCAAACCTGAGGAGCCACAAAAGAAAATAGGATTTGCAGAAAACGAGGAGGGATGGTGGGGTTGTCTGATCGGACGTCCTCTTGCGCATCACACCTCACTCCCAAAAGGCAAAGGCAAATGGGCTTTTGCAGTGCCGCTACTTGCTCGTGTCCTCCAGAGTTGAACTGAAATCCCTTTTTATGAATCTTGGATGTGGGTCTCCGGGCGAGATGATTGGTCTCCAAAATCAGACGACGACCCTCTCTGTCACGCCCCAATCCATAAGAACAAGGGCATGACACGACCGTCCTTTCACCAAAGGACGCAGCTTCAACATAATCAAGATTCAACCCGATATCAACATATATACATCCACATATACATATTTGACAAAAAAAATGGCATTTGGTTACAATATCAGAGTATATCTATAATCCACCAAACCAAAACATATACATTTTACAAAGACTAACTTATAAACTTATCAACTATGTACCTGTCATACCAAAAAGTTTCCACCACAAAAGTCTTCCCCAAATGAACGCTCACGCCTACTCGCGACTCGCTGAAGAACCCGAAAAACAAGTAGATGAGAGGAGTGAGTTACCATGACTCAGTGAGTAACACATTTTGTCTAAACGGATTGAGAAATCACTATGCACATTTAAAACACAATTGTAACTCACTTTATCATAATACATAATCATAAGTCAAATATCGAAGATACCAATGGTCCAGTCCATTAGTCAATCTCATAAAACATATATCAATGGTTTATTCCATTGATTAATTTCATCAAATCATATCGATGGTCCATTCCATCGACCAAACTCAAATCATACGTCAATGATCCACTCCATTGACCAATTTATGCTCAAATGTTTAACCATGGTCACGCGTAACGCCTGTGACAAGATGACCAAGATTGCCCCCTTGGCAAGGTCTCCACCTATTATTAGTCGGTGGCTCGGCCTACAAGGATATCTTAGACTAGTATGCGCATACCCATACGCCCCTCAGGGTCCATAGAGACATTGAGCACCAACCACCAATCACAATATCGAGTAATCCAACATCAAAAAGAAAATTATATCACAACTCAAAATTTGATATATAAATATCAAAGCATTCTCCAAAACCATTCAAATCGAATTCGAAATATAACTCGACCTTTAAATAATGAAATGGCAGTAATAACTCGATTCTATTTTATGCAATAAAATATACTTTTTATCAACTCATAAAATGTATAATCCATCATGTTTCTTAAAACATGAGTTTAAAATACAAAAAAGAATAGTGTTACTCACCTGGGAAAAGCCAAAAATCAACTACGATGCTTACTCGAACCAACGTAATCGGATTCCTAACAATTAACGGAAAAACAATATCAAAAGGCCGAGTAAAAAGAATATTCGCATAACGACTCGTCTATACTATGCCTGTTTATCGATAAAACAACACTTATGCGCCACAAAAGCTCTCATTTTAACGGAAACCCATCACTTCCCGCTAGGAGCAACCCAAGCACTAACTTCATCACACCATAACTTCCTCCACAAAAATCCATTTCAAGCCGTCTTACAATCTTTAGAAAGCTCTCTTAACATACAACAACAACCCCAACTCAGCCACCCCCAAACAGTACCGAAAACAACAAAAAAAGAGGCTCGAAGCTACTGTTCGCTACAGTACCAGAATGCGCCCCCAACTTCAAAATTCCGTTCCGGACAAACCACAAGCTCAAATCATGATCCGAAAGATGCTATAGCTTCACAACACCCAAAGTACCATTTCTATAAAAATATATAGCTCAACGACTCAAAAATCGGGCTTCGCCATACAATTATCCAAAAAAACCCAAATTTCGAGCCCTAATTACGGCGATTGCTTCAAGTAAGTGATTAAAGGCTTCGATTTCTTACCGACGTTGCTAAACACACTTGAGTCGGCTTGATAAGGCGCCTAGATCACAAGTGCGCCAAATTTTTTTTTCCTTTTTCCTTTTTCCTTTCTCTCCTTTCTCTCCTCTCCCGTTTCTTTCGCTGCTGTCCGTGCTCTTCTTTCTCTCTCTCTCTCTCTCTTTAAAGCACAGCCGAAGGTTCCACAAATATCCTTCAACTTCCTTTTTTGACTTTTCAACCCTTTCTTTTCCTTTTTCTTTCTTTCTTTCTTTCTTTTTTTTATTAAAGAGCCCACATATTAGAGATCTGGATCTTCAGCATCATCACGTACTTCCCACTCGACGTCATCAAGTTCTTGATCCGCTACGCGTTAACCGGCAAGGCTTGGGACAATATGTTACAGAGCAAGGTTCTGTCATCATCTTTTTAACATCAATTCCTCGAAGAACAATTGCATCTTTTACTTCCGCTTTAATAGCTCACTAGACTAATGCTATTTTGACTACTAATATTGATAGACTGCATTCACAACCAAGACAGACTACGGCAAGGGTGAGAGGGAGGCGCAATGGGCTTTGGCTGAGAGGACGCTCCATGGACTTCAGACCCCACAATCACTGTTCAATGGCAAGAGCACCTACCAGGAGTTGTCCGAGATCGCCGAGCAGGCCAGGAGATGTGCTGAAGTCGCGAGGTGATTAGCTTCATTTGTCTCATAAATCAAGTTATGAATGGCCTAAAGCCGAATCTTCATTGTTTTCAACTTTTGTTCTTGCTGGAAATTTTTGACAGGCTAAGGGAGCTCCACACGCTTAAGGGACATGTTGATTCAGTGGTGAAGTTGAAGGGGATAGACATTGAAACTATTCAACAACACTATACGGTTTGATTTATCAAGTTGATGTCGTAAACAATGGAGATACAAGTTTTGTTTTAAAGTGTAGGGAAGGAAGAAGAAAGGAGACAGGAGAGGTTTTAGTTTTCTTCTGCGACCTTTCTTTTCGTTTAGTATTATGATATTAGGGGGTTGAGGTTACTTGTAAGTTGTTGCCAGAGATTAGCTGCATTTCACCTTTGAAAATGCAAGAATCTGCTCGGACCATCAATGGAGCTATAAATTATGTGAAATTACTTCTATGAGCTTTCACTTTCATGTTCTATGTCACGAAACAATGAAGTTGATTATGCATTCACAACTGGGGAGAAACTATGGTAAGATGAATTTTTTGCATTAGGGTTCCAACCCTCCAATCAAGCAGAGTCACTGATCACTTAAAAATACTTGTGATATCTGTGTGGCCTTATTTATGGAAAAAGAAAATGGCAAAATGTCACATAAATCAACTTATCGGTGCCTCAAAAGTCTAGCTATGGTGCAATGCAGAAGCTGGTCAAGCATAATTATCATAATCTGAGAGAATCACATGAAAGACTGAAAGTTCTCGAAAATGCTGTTGTGCTTGCAAGTATGTTCTGCAAGGAAGAAGAAATTCCTATTGCTCTCATAATATTCTTCCTCAACTATTACAAGCGGCCTAAAATATAACTCCAGATGAGGATTTTCAGTCTGCAATTTGAAGCGGCGAACGACAGTGGTTCAAAGCAAAAGTTGGTTAAACGCTTCACTCAAAGAAAGCATGCCAGCTTGAAAAAGCCAAAGGAAACACAAAAATCATGAAAACCATATGATGTTTAAGTGTGGGTTTCCACTTACAGGAATGGCAAGCATGACAGGCCTAAGTAGAGGTAAGCATGTGGAGTGCCACATCGGTAGCTAGATACAATCTATGAAGCACCGACACTCTCCAAGAGCCTTCGTGTCGTGTCGGACATTTCGACACGTGTCCGACACTCTCGAACACTCTCCAACACTCGGTCAACGTGTGTCGAAAAATCCAACACCTGGTCAACTTTTTCGATACTCTCTGACACTCGAGTCAGAATTCCAACATACAAGTTTCTGATACATGATTCCGATATCAAAATCAATTTTAAAAAATTTCAATAAATGAGATATCAAAATGTATATATGTGAAAAAATGAAACACAATAATAAAAAAAATGAAGAAAGAAGAAAAACATCATATTCTCTTCTTTTTTAACTCTCACTTTTCGTGATACACAATTCACGTCAAGTTTTTTTTTCCTCTTTTGACAAATCTAACATGTGAGTTCAGAATATCGATTGATTATTTTTTTCTCCAAGTTTAATGAATTATTGGAATAGAGTTGAATTTGTCAAAATGAAATAATGAATAATATTAAGAAATGGTGGATTGATGCTTTTAGTGTAAATTCATTCTAGGTTTTTTTTAATTATTTATTTATTTGTAAATTTCAATAAAATTAATTTGATTGAAATAATGATAAAAATGATAATTTATTATGTATATATAAAAATATATATTTAATATATAACGTGTCCAACACGTCGGAATTCTCTATTTTTTGAAAAATAACGTGTCGGTGGTGGGTCGGTAATGGAGTATGTCGATCAATAACGTCGATACTACTTAGGATACAATCATTATAAAACTTGCTGGACTCAACTTAATTCCTGAAGGAGGGCACATTCTGCAGTGATCAACTATCATACTTTTAGGATTCCATAACGGATGAGATTCCTCAAAGATTCTGTGACAAATGAAATTCCTTAGGCCTTGAGGTGTCAAATGAGTGTGTGAGGTCAGGTCAAAAATAAATTGACACGTTCTAACCTATTTATACTGTACTCAACCCAACCCATTAAAACCCATTCCAACCCACCTTCACTAGAATTTGGCATGTGTTTTAAGTTAAGTTTTGTAAGACTAAGGCACCGTTCGTTTAATGGAAAAAATTTTCCGAAAAAACGTTTTTTGGATTTTCCGACGATCATTTCACTAAAAATAAATTTCTTGGAGAAATTTTTTTCCATAAAATAAGAAAAAAGTCTTCTAAATTAGGCGAAAATATTTTCCACTTTTAAAAGTGAAAAACATTTTCCTAACTTGATCTCTCTCATCTCATATCTCTACAAGTCCCTCACTTCCTCCTCCCCTTTCTTCTTCTTCTTTTCTTTTTTTATTCGGATTATTTTTTAATTTTCTTTTTCTTTTTTAATTCGAATTATTTTTAATTTCTTTTTTCTTTTTCTTTTTTTTCTTTTTTTCTTTTTCTTTTCTTTGTTTCCCATCTTCTTCTTTCTTGGCTAGTCGTCGGCCATCACCAAGCAAACCTCAAGCTCATTGATCTCAAACTTGCGCTCGTCAATTTGGCAAGCCTCGAGCTCGAGACTCGCGCTTGCCAATCTGGTGAGCGGTAAGCCTCGTGCTCGTCAGCGAGCTTGAGGCTTGTCAGTGGTCGGTCGCGTGCCATCGCCGTGGCTAACGATCAGCTAGGAAAGAAGGAGATGGAAAACAAAGAAAAAGGAAAAAATTAATAATATATTTTAAAAATTAAAAATGACTAAAAATCAAATTTTAAAAAATATGAAAAATCCATTTTAAAAAATAAAATAAACGAAAAAAAGTATATGAAGGAAAAGATTTTCCTTACCGAATAGCAAAAAAAATATTTTTCACTTTATTTTCAGGTTTCATCCAAACAATGGAAAATAATTACATTTTCCTAGAAAATGACTTGGGAAATATTTTCCGTAAAACGCCACATTTTCCGCGAAATGAACTTGAAATTTAAATTCAATGAGATTTTTCTTTTAGTTGATGAAATTAGTATTTGCTTTATATGTTGGTAATAAAATCTAACTTTTTTTTTTTTGGGAGAAAATCTAGAGAACCTTGTCCAATAAGTCAGTAAACTTAGTAACTATGAAAAAAGAAAGACACAGGACAAATGTAACCTTGTCCAATAAGTCAGTAAAATCTCACTTTACGCCTGCACGACTCTCTCTCTCTCTCTCTCTCTCTCTCTCTCTCTATCTCTCTCCCGCTCTCTCTCCAGCTCTGCAACTTTGAATGAACTCAGAAAAATGGAGAATATGGCATGACAAATTCCATAAAACAAAGAAAAAAGGATACTAGTCGATGGAGCTATTTTACACCTCTCTCTCTCTCTCTCCACCTCCAACAACTTCACCTCCTTCAATGAAGATTTCACACGTCACGAGCCCTCTTATTTCTCACAGCACGCAAACTCAGCGAACCCATGCAAGGAAAACTTACTGTACTTCTATCGAACATAAAAACATATATTAATTTTTTATTGGAATTTAGACTATCTACATATAATCTGATCCCGAAAAATGCAAGTTGAAGAGTCTGGTTAGTGACCCGTTTTGACACCTCTACTCTGTTCTATGAAAACAACAAAAGGAGAATGATAATTTTTTTCATCCATTTTTTTTCCGAGTTGATTAGAGCCTAGTATTGGATTCTTGGTCTCTTTTGATTAGGGTAGCTTGTTAACCCGATGATTCATTTTTGGGCATTTCATACAAGCACTAACAATAGCCTTTCTTTCTCTTCCTTTGGGATTTTTTAATTGACGAATCTGATTGCTACCAGGGTCATTCCCATGGTCATAATGTGCTTATTGCAACCCGGCATCACCCCAGGTGGAAGACTAGTTTAATCTATACATCAAAATCAGCATGAATGTTTTCTAGCCGGCTAAGGAAAGGTCGATTTTTGGTTGGGTTCTTGTAGTTGGATTGGTTACTAATTACTTCAAATGGGGAAGCTATTTCATTGCATCCGAGTCTGAATAAATTTTTCAAACGGTGAGAGAACTTTTGTTACGTATAGTCGGTGTCACAGAATGTTGCCCTCTCCTTCCACATCTTCGTTAGTCTTACAAGACAGTCATCGACACTTGGTGCAGGGCATAAAGGCATGGACGGAGTGTCTTCAGTAGAATTGTAAACTAGAAAGCTTCCAAGGATCACAGGGGTGACCCAGGTGAGCACGTTTCAATTTCTGAACAGTTAGTCCCAATGTCTTGCAAATCAAATGTTTCTCCCCGATGTCTTGCAAAATGCACTTTTAGTCTCAGCCCACCTCCATCTTCAGATGTTTCTCGATTCAGCAAGTAAGATGGTGGTTTGCTCCCAAAGCGTACTTCGCAATGAGAAGGACTAGCAATGAATAACTTGGAGCTGCATAATAGTATTGACCAACTTCATGAGTATAAAACAAGACTTTGGCATCGAACCAATTCGACCAATATCTTATACTGGTGAATCTCATGGTTGTTCCCTCATGTGTTGGCCTAAGGTCCTCATAAATTCCCAAAGATATATACATATATGCAATCCTCAAGCTCCAAAGTGTAAAGCTGAGTCAGGTGTCAGACGATTTAGCCGGACAGTCCCAAGAATATATTCAGGCAACTCACTCGCTTCCTTGGCCTGCAAAGAAAGTAGCTACGATTAATCAAGAACACACATAAATTGAGCCTGAACAAACATAGTATTTTGCTAACAAACCAGAAAAAACCCACCAAAATATGATGCTACTTACCAAACTTAACCATATGCTAGAAATAGTTTCTACCCTCAAAACATTCTAACGATAGAACTCTGCCCTCTAGTCTACCCTCCACACAACCAGGACGTTAATGAAAGGATGCCATCTAAACTCATTCCCACAGATCCCATACTCCCTTGTACCAACTTAAATTGAGTCGACCCTTAATTTATCAAGATGGACAGCTTGTTATCAGGAAAATATCCAAGTTGACAGACATGGATAGTAAGACACTATCCTTCTAGAGAGAGATTTCAACTTGTCGGCAAGAATTGTTATCCACAATAGGAATCAAGCAAAGAAAAGACTCATCTTTTTTCTATTTGGATCACAAACCAATCAATGAGATTAATAGATGGAATGATAGTGCATAAACCCAATATTATCTGGAAAACTCCGTAACAAATCATAGTGCAAAGGCAAATGGAGACTGCAACCACCCCACCCCCACACCCACACCCCCCCTCTTTCGCCAGAAAGGGAAAATAATAAAAACCTCCAACATGCTATGCAGATTTTGTGATACTAAGTAGCCCATCAACAATGAGGCATGAAGAAAATTATAATACTAGGTTGATACTCAGTTGCACAATAGAACATTATGATACAGTGGAGTCCAAACATCTCCCTCATAACATGACTACACAGCCTACCAGCAGCTATGCTTGAACACAAAGAAAACTACCCGTTTGCATCACAAACTCAACAAGAAATTAACTTATTAATAGACATCCAAATCAATGAAACAGCTTCTCAGAAACAGATAACAATAAGCAGGTATTTTATCCAATATACAAACCTCCACCAAAATTGCGAGATCAACAACAATGCTAGTGACATATCCGAGTACAAGACCAATGACACTTCTTGCTACAGAAGATGATCCAATATCCACATCGATCTGCATATAGGAAATATGCTTTGTCAAGGAATGAGACTCTATACAGCAAATCTGATAAAAAAAATTAAAAAGAATTTCATATGGAAATTAAGTTCGCAACATCGATAAACTGCTAACATGCATCATACTTTCTAATTAATGAATTGCAATAATGGGTAGAGCTTGTGCGAGTTACCTCTCCATTAAAGGACCCCATAATGAGCCCATACATACACACAGGAGGCCTTTCTGTGTGTTCTCTAATAGGAGAACATGACAAAGAAATCAAGTAGGTAACACATCGATGCTGAAATTTTTGGTTAGACCAGAACAAGGTCACATACCATGTACACATAGTTGACAGGGCTTGATATCTGGCTGTATGTATTAAAGAGATGACTGATAGGTTCTGTTTCAATTTCCAAACACCACTACTTACCATAAAGTTAACTTACCACTGCAAAACCCTCTTAACCCTAAGGCTGAGGTATTTGCTCCTCCTGCTAGAGGAACTTTAAAACTGCACTGCACTGCTGAGATTTGCCTAAATCTTATGTTAATCGTACATTTTCATATACTTAGAATTAATTGATATTTGTAAGAGAGAAAGCCCTAGCATTTCAGTGATGTTTCCAGTAACTCTAGATCCCACTAAAGCAAGATACAATAACCACTTCAACCATTTTTGGATGGCATGGAAATGGATGAACTGGAAAGCCCAGATAGGGTTAGAGTTACTCTCTCTTTTGGAAAGAACAAATGGTTTCAAAATTTTTGCTTTCAAGTTAAGTAGCAGCAGATGATGATTAATTTATGAATTGTGAAAGGGTTGGCACCCTGATGGTTTCCCTGCTAGTAACATCTATACATTAAGGATGCAACAGTCAACAATTTGTACTGATGTCAACTCACAGATAATTTAACTAAGAAAGGCCATTAAAAAAAAAAAAGAAAAAGAATCAGATCCTTACTTCCAAAAAGTTGTCCTGTCTGAGATAATTGCATGTAACAGCTTTCCCCAACAGACAAGCTTTCGTGCCCACCGCACGCTTGACCATCCAATATCCCTACATGTGTTGAAGTAATAAAGCTCAGCACAAAAAGGAATTACCCTTTAAACAAAACAATCCCATAACATTCTATTCAAGTGTTTCTACCTCAACAATACTTGGAATCAACCTAAATCTGGAGTCCCTGAAAGCATCGCTTCCATCCACGAATTTACCCAATAAAGAATCCTTGTTTACAGGCCTATCACTGGCATAGTAAATAACCAAGCTATAATTTGGTCTCGCCGGAATCTGACAAGAGCAGCAAAACAGAGGCCCTCAAAATGTATCTGAATGTATGAGAGAATTCATTCCTCGAAATCAATTAGGAAAACAAAATAAAGGAAAACAGTCTTATGGTACCAGCATATACAAACAACTTAAGCAAGTCTTTATTCACTTAAACAAAATGGTTCATGCAATTTATTTGAGACTTTATGCTTCTAAAGAATACAAACAATTACAAATCTACCCCAAAATAATGTTGGTTCTCCTAATTTATGCTTTGCTTTAATTTTAACGGGCAAAAATTTAAAGGATATGGCAATGTCAAATTTTAATTAATATGTATGGAAAAATCAGTCTAAGGGTATTCCATTTGCCTTTAGTATAATATATTGTGTAGAAGATGAAAGAACACAGACATACCTGGAGATTAATGACTAGGATGAAGGGAAGCTTTTTGCCAGCTTCTGACTGAATAGACAGAGAAACCTTCATCAGTCACTCTAATCATTCAAAAGAATTAAAGAAGTCCAAATCATCTTTGATTTTTTTGCTGTGGATAAGTTTTCCTTGCTGTGATCAGACAGAATTACAGTTGAAAAATACAGAGGTTTCTTAACATCTCTACTGAGAGACGTGGGATAGATAAAAAATTGATACCAACTTTATTTGCTTAAGCACGGTGTCAGAAATGTTACTGAAATCTTAATGGTGTTCACGTCCTAGATTTAAGAGCAAATATAATGCAAGTGATAGTGACAAAGTAAATGGCAGTAACGAAATTTCAACCCTTTATAGTTCATGCATGATGCTACTGAGCATTCAAAAAGCTACCTGAGCCAAAGAAGCAGGCAAAAGATGTTATCATTTGTCAGTTATGAGATGGATTTCAGTACAGCTTGCTGGCTACTAGACAAAAAGGTTACAGCAATATGTCAGAATGACTCCTGATTAAACAGATGATGGTGAATGTGGAAAGGTCCAACCAATGCCCCCAGCAAAATTTCTCATATAAACAAAAAAGAAAGTTCTGCTCTAGCAAACTTTTTAGGTATAGTCAGCTTACAGTAAAATGGGACATTTATTTCCACAACTTGTATTATGCTGCTCATTTAATCTCACTAACATCTGTTCCAGTTTGCCTTAATATTCTCCACTGCACTTTTCTTTTTTTATTCTTTTTTTTCAGCTCTTCATCCACGGCAGCTTTCAAAGTCAAAGATAACCTACTTTGTGCCAATCCCAACCACCAGAGGTGATTGCACCAAAATGTCCTGCTCAAGGTAACTCTTACCAATTACTTGCATTTATCAACTATGTACTTGAAGCTATATGCTCCATTTCACCCAAAAATAGAGTACTAAACGGCTAATGAAGACAATGTGTAATTACCTGAACAAGACACTTAGGATGCAGGGCAATCCTATCCATCTTTTCATCCACTTTGAGCCAATCAACTGCTAAGAGCTTGAGAAGTGGGTCACCCCCTATCACCTGAAAAAAGATTCACAGGCAGCTGAAAAGCCAATCTTTAAAATGGAACTTCAGTTTCTCTGGCATTTCCTAAATACTGGAAAAGCAAATTAAATGCCAAATTAAGTTTATCGATAAAGAATGAACCCAGTGGGTATAACTATCCGTGATGTCCAGTCATTACGCTCTTTTCTTTATTGTGTTGGTCTTTTTA
This sequence comes from Eucalyptus paniculata subsp. matutina, assembly GCA_017140255.1. Taxonomy (NCBI): domain Eukaryota; kingdom Viridiplantae; phylum Streptophyta; class Magnoliopsida; order Myrtales; family Myrtaceae; genus Eucalyptus; species Eucalyptus paniculata. The sequence goes on along the minus strand of CM029437.1, from coordinate 70,648,701 downwards.
CCTGTATTCAAATCTGAATAAGTTGCCCTCCTCAGTGCTCTTAAATGAAGTTATTCTTCTTTATCAAATTAAAACAAAACAAAATTGAAGAATAAAGATCCACTTGAACCATAATCTTCTAATGCCAGCACCCCTGTACCTAGCTAAGGAAATGGAAGAAAGAGAATAACTGCAAACAATGAAAGCTTTGTACTGTTAAAAAAAAAAAAACTAATATTTCAGCCAGATATCTAGGTTCGACAGAAGATTCATATTGTTGTATCTACATGAAAGTCTATTTTTGCGAAAAGCAAATATACCATATGAGAATGTAGTTCAGAGGTATAACAACAAGATCCAATTGCATCTGGCATTTTAATACATCAAATGCTTAAAGATGAGGTTAAGATGCACCAGAAGAGCAACACACACCTTATTGTTATCTTTAAGGTAGTTCTTTCCTCTGATCATCAAGCCAGCACCACTTGGAGATGCCCAACAGTTTGTATCAGAATCATCCTTACTCTTGCGCAGGGAACCATGAAAATTGCTCGGATCAATAGTGGCAGGAGATAGCCTGGGGTCTAACTCCTTATTTGCATCTATAACTACATCCAAATGGTCAAGTGCTTCAATACTGGGTACAACACCAACAAATATGAAAGACCAACGGGAAGTATAGTATTTATAAAGCTGCAATTGATAATAGGAAATTCATTAAAAAGGTTTTACTAGGAATTCCTCCACTTGTGGTACCTCACGACCAATAGCCACTGTAAATTAAAAAAATAATAGCTCATTCAACTTTATGGTATTCATTAGATATAGTATAACCAAGACTAAAGAACATATCCCTTTGCATCTTTGACCTTTGTTGGAAGAATTGATACTCTTCCTTAAAAATAGGACGCATTGATTGTGCTTTATCTTTTAGGAGCTTTCACTCTTGTTTTAAGCATATTTTGTCATGGACACCTGTTGCTTTTTAGTGCTAGACATTCCTTAAATTAAAAAAGACATGAATTGTCATAAATCCATCGAGGACTCATTCTCCAGAAGCAATCAAAAAATTTAGAATTAAGTTAGTTAATCCAGCAGACGATCAAATCCTACATTTTATTTTAAGCTTTACACAATAGCCGATTAAATACTTTGAATATTGCTCTCCATATGGTAACATATCTTGTGGGAGAGCACACCAACAAAGACGTGCATTTTAATATTTCATAGTTAACATTAAGAGTAAATAAGCCTAAGACTGACTACCAATTACCATTACACAATTATCCTACTTACGTATATTCAGATGAAAATTCAGTAAAAATCTAACCCGAGCTTTTCTTCAAAGAGAAGCTTCTAATGGCCCAGGCAACATTCTTCAGCCTCACTTTTGCCTGCTAATACAATTTTCACAATCAGGAACAGTTCATGCTCTTCTTGATATAATTGGACCCCATGTATCTACGAAGTCTTAACTAAAATCTAACAAAATCGTGTCAAGGTAAATGACCAAACCTTATGACCAGTTTCTTCATCATCACTCTCGTCCTCTTCTGATGATGAATTGGCTGAAATTGCATCATAAAACTCATCCCGCAAATCTTACTCCTCATATTCGCTACTGGGAATCGAAACATTAGAAACTTTTGATTGAACAACTGCCATAGAAGACTGCACCTTTAGTGATGGATTTGCTTCTATATATTCCTTCAGACCTGGAAGCGAATGAATTAAGAAGGATAAATTCACTAAAGATGTCCAGATTGTTAAATTATGTCTCGATTTTGAGCCTGTGTACAAAACCCTATTGGAGAATGTAGATCTGTCCTTAAACTATGAATGATTTTGGGAGTGTTGGATTTACTAGAAGTTGTCTAAGTTGGTCGGAATTTTTCTACCAATTCTGAAGGCCACACATAAAGTGGCAGTCCATGTTTTCTAATGCAACACGTGAAGTCTGACTTATCCTCTGAAAACGTTGGTCCTCTTATCCCAAAAAGTTTCTTTGCTAATCTTCATATCTCACCATACATATACATGAATGGCCAATTACAGAACACAACCTCTGTAATTCTCCGACTGATTATCGGATTCTTTGCAACTGGCTCTCTCAATGCAGTAGTTACTGAAACTAACACCAAATCACATAAATCTCTCACATTTTTTACTGGTCCTTAAATTCTCTATTGGCTTTGTAAGATCTGTTAGATTTAAAGCATTAATTTACAACGCAGATAAAAGAACTTTGATGAAAGTGCCTCTGAGTCTAGTGCATAAAAGGAAAATAGGAAGAAATGAAGATGAGTTTCTCAAGAATATAAAAACACTCTAAGTTGGAGGAAAGATCATAGTTCTGGGGAACATTCAAGTTGCAAATAGGTCAAGTTAAACACAGGTAAGCAAGAAGAATCAAAGGCTACAATGGTCTTGTTTGACTGACTATGTTGTCCAATTAGGTATCTAGTAATAAAAGATATACAAGGAAATCTAGCAGTGGAATAACTCTCATAGCCTTGGGTACAATAAGTTGGAGGATCCCTTTAATTGGACTAGTCAAGGCTAAAAGGAAAATTTCAGGTAATAAACTTGAATTCAAGTGAGAGAAATTGACCGTGGACAACTCAGTTGTGCATGTAATTATAAAGTGACAGATGAATGTATTACGGCACTTCTAGGAAGAAAGAAGAAAAGAAAGAGAATAGAATACTGCACCTGACACCTGGCACATTAAAGCATAGGGTATAGTCTTCTCAAACTTTGAGCAATGACTGTTCTTCCATCTCGTCCATCCTATTTCATGTATCTCCAATGTTTGTGTCACAAGACTTTTTGCTATATTTGTACCCATTGGTGTATTTATACTGCTAATTTCCCATGTTGATGCTGTGGAATTAAAGAAGACAGAGCAACCAGTGAGTAGAAGTATATCTGCCCTCTGGGAATCCCAGAGTTTACGAATGATATTCTCAAATAAAGACGGAAGATATAATTAAAACCTGGCAAGTTTCTCCCCAACTCATCATCATCGACAAACAATCATCATTTTGTAGCAAGAAGTTTTTATGAAAATCCCAAGGTACACAAGCAAAAGCGCAAAAAACACTTTCATATGTGGGGAAAAAATTGACTGGGCCAAGAGTTATCAATTTTCCCAACTTCTAAGCAGATTGACCACCCAAAAACTGTTTCAAGCTCCTACTGAAAGTAAACAGTATCTTGATCTAAGAACAACTTGTGCTCCATTAACCTGATGATTTGTCATCATATCAGGACAGCTGACTGCAAAGGTATGGTTACGCCAGATCTTTTCTATTGTAGGCATGACCTTCTGAATCAGTAGAAGCTGAGAGAACTTTCAGAATCCTACCTATGATTCAGCTTGAGGGAAGTTCACGAATTAAACACTAATTCTTTAGGTACTTTATTAGTGCTATTAACAGCCGCTTCAAACTAAGAGACTCTCATTGGGATAAAAATTCCTGCTCACTGTCCATCCTGAAAAAGACGGACCATTTCAGTCTATGGCTAAATTTGTTACTGGGACAACTATTTCTAACAATAACTTAAAAAGATTGACCCACTTCATTCAGCCCAACAAATTCACTCATGACAGACTATCCTGCAATCCTCACTTTTTCTATTCTTCCACAATCATGCTCCCATTTTCTATGGGCTTCATGCAACTTTCTCATTAGAGCATCTTTATTTGATGATAATAAACAATCTTGTACCAGGACAAAAGGAAAGAACAAAAAACAAAAATAAAACATCAGAAGATTATACGGAATCAGAACATAATGACCAAAACCGATTAAAAGAGTAAAAAGACAGAAGTAACTGGAGATTCAAAACCCCAAAAAACCCTTAGTTGCATCATTGAAGCATCTTCATGATCCCTTCTTCCTTGTTTTTCACAAAGAATTTAAGATGGTGCTCCATTTTCAGCAAGCCATATGATTGATTCCCAGTACATAGATAATCCCTCCTTTCACTCAGCTAATCTGCCCCTTAAGTATCTGTCCTATATACCAACCTCCTGTCCTCACTCAGTAAGAATATCTTTCAAGAACCAAAGCATAGCCATTTGAAACTTAATTTCATTTTGGGATCAATGATTTCAACCCACCCAGTCCTACTGCCATTTTGGTATAACGGCAAAACCACGATATATATGCTGTCAAACTTCCAACACTGCCTTACTGAAGTTTCTTAGAAACAATTCCCCCATCTTGCTAAAACCACTCTCTTTCAGATGGAAGTGGCATGCTAGCCTCTTTCTCTCTCCGCACTCCCCAGATGTTCAGCATATGCACAATGATGTTTTCCATGGGTCATCACAGAAATGAAGTTTTAAAACAATTTCAGTGGAGCTCCATGTTGTCATGATTAGGGGTTAATTGCAAAACACGTCAACTGACATGTCTGTTCAGATACCCTCACATCCTTTGCATCATCATCAGCACAAATATTACCTTTCAAATCATTGCCAATACACCATCACCATTATCTTGATGCTATTATCTCCACTTATCATAAGAAATGCCCCACACAGGCTAAGATAAATTCTAAATAAGGAGAATAGCCATTGGAATTGATCACATGGAGAAGTGTGCATTCTGCAGATTGACTACCAATGTCCTATGCATTCATTTTATCAAACAACATTGTTGTGAAATAACATGCTTACACGTAACAATTAGGACATAATCATTTCAGAATACTAAGGAGAACTGAAAATGCTTTAGATGTTGCGGAGCAAAGAAATCAGAGAAGGGCAGGAATATTTACACACAGAGGATAAGCAATATCCACGGCACACCGTACACTCCTCCTTATCTGCTCTCTGAACATAAGTTTCAGGAAGAGGCCACTTTAGCATCTTGACTAATCTATGACCCTAAGCTAATGGACAAGAAGCAGACCCCTTTTCTGAACAGAGATTTGTAAACATCTAATGTTTTCAAGCAATAACTATTAATTCTTTTTGCTTAGCCAAGAAGGATGGGTAGCGCGACCAGCACTGACTACCCTCATAAGGGTCACCATAAGGGTCCCATACCCATGATAAAATGTTCAGCATTCACCAAACCAAATCATAAGACTACTGATGCAAGCAAGGTTCAACCCTATGACTTGGAGATGGGATTATCAGCGTGAGACCAACTATAAATCATTACAACACAGAGAAACTAAAATAATGCATTCTGGCTATCAAACACATCACAAAATCAAATGTCCCCTTCAAGCGCAACATGCAAGTCTTAGCAAATTATTATTCCTAGTTCTGTGGTCTAATTCAAAAGACCAATACCAGAGAATTCCAGATGATTGTAGTATCTCTATTAACAAAAGCCAAATAAGGAACAAGACGAGGCAAAAGTACCAAAGACTCAAAAAAAAAAAAAAAAAAAAAAAAAAAAAGAAGAAGCCAACCCTGCACAGGCTCTTAATCACAAAGTTGGTCTGTTGGAAGAAATCAATTAACTTACACTGATCTTAAAAGTCTACACAGTCAACTATAAACCATCATCACTATTTAACAGTAATTTAAATAAGTCAATAGATAGATAGATGGGAGTGCCATAAGACTAGATATTGAGGAAACAAATGAAAATTACAGAAGCATAATAGATGGAATGGAGCTAGTCAATTTCCACCACTATTATGACACCGAACTTTGGTAGACTACAACATCGACATTGGACAGTTTATGTCTCTCTTACATGCAAGAACACAGAAGTGCCCGCACATGCACATGGAGGACATCATTGCACAATCTTATGGCAGGTCCTGTGTAGGTCCTGTTACTTATTTTCATAAATCTAGGCTTACCCAAAAAAGAACAGAAGGTTTATATCTTTGAATCCAGCAGCTCACTGTTTTAGCTCAGAACCACACATTGATTCTTCTTCAAGCGTTAAAACAGAAAAATGATTTGACAATAGGCACATGTTTGCACACATATACTTCACAGAACTATGTACAACCAAGAGCCAGATGTATAAAAAGAGTTTCTCAATGTGGCATCAACTTCAAAAGAAAATCCTCATAACAATATATTATCATTGCGGGAGTACCAAATCTATTCAGTCTTGACACATCAATTAGTTAAATTTGAAACATGGACATGGTTTAAAGCATCACAGCAGGACATTATACTTTTTATTGGCAAAAATATTATGTTTGAGATTTAAAATTTCAGAAAGATCAAACTGGAAAGACAATAGAAGTATGGACATGAGCCTTTGGTCAAATATGAATTAAAGAATTATAGTGCAGGAATTGAGCAAACGGTGTCATAAATCATTCAGTCCAGAGAATCTTATCTCAAATAAGAATCTACACCATTTCCTCAACAGCAACCAAAAAAAAGGAATTACCACACCATTGTATCACTCCAGTTGCATGTTCGAAAACACGAATATGAATAAATGATAGGGATAGCCGATCTTGGAACCACAAAGCCATAACACCGCTTAGTGATAAAGAAAAAGAAGACAGGTCTATCTAGTATCTACCTTACCTGCTTAGGTATTTTGGATCATATATCCCACAAACAACATCGTAGCGTCCATCATAAGATTCTACCAACTCCAAATCACTAGTAAATGGGTCCCACCTGCAGAGATATAATAGATGAGCCTGAGCCATATTTAAGGCAATGGCACTCTAAAGACAAATTGTGAAGCTTACTCATATCTCTGCTGATGCTCAAGGTTTAGAAGCACTTCAAATACAGTGTATGCACTCGAATCAACAACACCAACAGACTTCACAAGAACATGTAAGAACTACAGTTTTGGTGCCGTGATCATCTTTTGTATAGTTTGGTTAAGTTTTGGAAATACCTGTAAGAAGCACCAGTTTTATCTCAACAAAACCAAAAGAAAGAATAGAAGATGGTCACGTACTTACAAATGTGAAAAATTATTATCAAGCTCACCACACCTTGGTAAAGTGCGTTTTACACGCACAAGATCATCTGATCGAAACCAAATGGTATTCTTACTACTGAAAAAGAACATGCAGATGCACGAACCATGGGAAAGTAGACCAATTATAGTCTGTTCATTTCATCACCTACCTTTGAACCAGAAAGATTGCAAAGCTGTCTCACTAAAATCTACAGGTGATGTTGAAAATTGCAAGTTCAGTATGCATCGTATAATTCCTTATTTACAAAACCAATTTCCAAAACCGCCTAAAGAAACGATTAACTTTACTTAATTGAACACAGCAGGCATTCAATATACTCTAAGATGAGAGATTCTGACCAATCCAAACATCCATCGCACCTCACTAACATATCTACTACAGGAGCTTAAATGAAAAATTCTTCGGACAAGAGGAATCAGAGTTCTTCACACCTAAAATGAGCGATCTTAACTTTGACGAGCTCAATAAGCAACATTCAGCACACAATTCATCTTTCCGATTTCATCTCGCGAACTTTAAATGCATGAACTCTAAGAAAGCAGAATCATCGCGAGCGATCATCCTACACAACAGCATTCGACTTGCCGAATGGAGCAAATGCAAGAACCAGAACGAAACCGCATACACACAAACACCCGCCACAAGGCCGCGTTATAATAAGCATGAGCGCTGCCCTAGCCAATGGGGGGAAAGACTAAGGGCATTCGACTAGCTAAATCAGAAGGAAAGACAGAAAGAGAACACTCACAAGAAGAGGTTAGTGGTGGTGTCGAGCAGAGGTCACCGAAAACAAACACATCCGATCACGATCTCGATTCACGACGAGCCGTGCACGCAGAGAGAGAGAGAGAAGGCATTCGGCGCCGGCGATGATTCCTGGCCCTTGACTTTCAGATTGATGTGGGTGGACTGATCGCCGGGCTTGTCCTCCTCCTGACCGCTGCTGCCGCCGCCGCCCGTCACAGACATTCTCTCTCTACTCTCACTCTCTGTCCCTCGCGAGCACGACCACTCTCTCTCTCTCTCTCTCTCTCTCTCTCTCTCTATATTGGTAAGTGATTAGGTTTTCTATCCGATGCAATCGAATCCAGCAGCGTGGACCAGGGCCCCTGAAGGTGGGACCCCAAGGAGAAAGACAGGAAGCGTGGTCCCGGTTAGGTCTCATTTAAAAAAATTAAGAGTGTTGGACAAGTAGAGTCGTCATCTTCATTACATCGCTTTAATTATGAGGAAATTCTATGTCGATCTCGTTGAGAAACCATATCACATCAATCATATAACGTGAATCCATTGTTTGATTCTTTTTTTTACGATCGCTTGATCGCTTGTCCTTCTATCCACACGACCGGATGACAAGTAAAATCAAACGAAAGGTAGGATCACCAATTATTACAACAAGACCGGAGGTGAAAAAGACGAGGAAGACCGTCTGCTTTTGATGAGCACACATTTCCGGTCCTTGCTTCGCCATCCTCGACCCGCTCCCTCGCTTCTGTGGCGGCACCGAACGCAGCTGCTTCCTCAGGGGGACTTCATATGGCATCTCTTGGGAATCGAGAGACCCGCAGCAGGGACGATGCGAACCTCTTTCGCTGCCGGGGAGAGAAGAACAGTACGCAGGCACCGAGGTCCGGCACGAACGAGCTTGCCGACGCTGGTGCAACAGGCCGCTGGAACCCTAGCCTGAGCTTCTCTAGCCGCCTGAAGACATGGGCTCAGCATCAGCTTGGCGACCGCTGACCTGATTGGCATCTTCCCGCACTCTCCGGCAGCGCTCGCTTCCCGCACTGCCATCGTGACGGACAAAAGCATCAAGATAGAAGCTGGAGAGATATTCCCCATTTTCGCTTTTGCTGAGATTTGCAGGAACAAAGGCATCGTGACCGTTTACGTGCCCTTTTATACCCACCCTGCATGTAAAGGGTCCTTACGTGTGTTTTCGTGGAGAAAATTTTCTCGTGGGAGTGCGCGCCACGTCATCTGATCTGGTGCGCAGATACAAAGAGAAAATATTAGGTACTCTAACAGTGCCACGCAATCCGTGCTCTGAACCATTCATTGCGTGACACCTGTCCATGTGTCAGTCCACGTCGGCTCCCTCGGCTCCCTCTTCTCTCCGACGTCGTTCCAGTTTAAACCAACGCGCGGGCAATTAAAAAAAGTGGAAAGGGCATTCTCTCTCCTCTGTCTTCTCTCTTCCGACGACGACGCTCCTTCCGATCTAGCGATTCCTCCGACAACCGTCGCTCCCTCCCGACGACGGCCTTTCTCTCTCCACTCAACGGCCTCATCTCAGGGCTCCATTCTCTCGGCGCACTTCTTCCTAAATCGCGCTCTCTCCCGACGGCCGATTTCGCTCGCCTCTCTCTGTCCCCCGACTCACGACCGAGAAGCAATCGCTCGGCTGGTGCCGTGGTTTCTCTGTCGTTTTCCGAGAAGCCCCACTTCAATTCCTTGCTCTGTTCGTCCAGCGAGTGCCATGTCCGAAGACCCTCTGGGCTTTTAGAAAGTGGGTGCGTGAAAAGGTGCGGCCTTAGGAGGAGCCTGAGCAGCTTCGTGACGTCTGCCATCGCCACGCCGAACTCGGTGCTGAGCGAGGAGGCTTTCAAGAAGTTGGGTACCGGTGGGTTCTCGGAGAGCGAGGTTGACGCGAGTGAGGATGAGGGCGGCTTCATGTCTGAGGGCCGCGAGGCTGAGAGTGTGAGCGAGGACGAGCTTTTTCTCTCCAAGCTGGGTTTGCCTCAGAGGCTCGTGGAATCTCTTGAGAGACTTGGCATTACCCATCTCTTTCCCATTCAAGTATGCTTTATCCTTTGTTTCCTTCCCCTGTGTTATCCAATATTTTCGCTTTGGTATGAATTGCTGTTGTTTATTGCTGGCTGAGTTTTTCTTTGTTTGAGCATACTTAGTTGGCTGGAAAATTAAGTAGAAAACCTTGACCTTTGTTAATGTGCTAGGCGAACCAGTCAGGTTCGATTTTATTTCCTGGGTTTTTATGTTCGCATCTTTGTTTTGGGGGAGAAAGGTTGGCCTAGATCTGCGACCAGAAGTTTGCTGGTTTATTGCTTCTGATTCTAAGCGCAGCAATGTGAGAAAGCTTAGGCGAACCATTCATGACAAAACGACAGTGATTTAATTTGCTTGCTGTCCGACCATTGTTTTGTGCAGATACTTGAGCACTTGGCAGATCTCAAGTCTCCTTGGAACTGCCCTGATGGAAGGGCGGTCATGCATCGTTGGTCGACTTGACGGCAATAAGCAAAAGGTAAGACAAGGACTCTGCTTAGTTCTGGTGATTCATGACTTGATGCTGCCGTCAAGTGCATCGTTTCCTGCAATGTTGTTCTTACATAAGCGAACATTTTACAGATGCTGGTCTCACCAGTGTAAGGATGGCAGCATATATCTGAGATGTCGCTCAATTATTTGCCTCTACATTTAGCATTGCCTAGACTCTTTCGATTATTTACTTGAATGTTAACAGTGCTTAGTGGCCAATTTTTTCAATAATCCAAAGGCTAATTGAGTCTACCACTGTAGCAATGTAAGGGTGTTAAATTGATATTTTGTCCTTCATGAAGGACGGATGACTTGCTCGTGAGATGATATTAGTATAGTTGTGGGTGTGAATTCTTCTGCTTCTTCTTCTTCCAACAATCAAGCTTGATGGGTGAACGTGCTTATGTCCTGAAAATAACTGGGAGTAATTGATCATGCGTGTTCAACACATTGGATGAACTGTCTTTCCTTTATCTGTTTCGGGAGAAATATTATTTGATCAAGAGAGCACCTGATCTTTGAACCTTCAACGTCTTTGCTGTTCTTTTTTTGTTTTTATTGTGCATATTTGGTTGTCTGATTATGCTTTTTTATGTTTCCATTTCTTCAGCAGAGCTATATCATTTTAAAGGAGGAAGACATACGACAACGTCAAGAGGATGATATAATGAGAGTTGCAGGCGTCCTATCTATACCTAGAGTTGCTGCTATCACCCTGCTGCACCATTACAATTGGTAAGGGGGTCCTTCGTTGGTGCTTTAGCTGTCGCACCTGATGTGCTATATGATGTGGCTTTCTTGCCATTATTTGTTTCTGGTGGTGCTTGGCATTATAATGCTTTTGACAGTCAACCTGTATATGTAATTTATTTTTGGAAAATTGCATTTATCTCCATGCTGCCGCTTTTAGTTGTGGTAATTGAGTTGTCTATAGAAATGCTTGATGTCGTGATGTTTAGGTGGTGAGTTAAAATTTAAGTTTCTACCATTCCTGCTATGCTTTTTAATGGATTAAGTTGGCATTGCAGGAGCGTAAGTAAAGTTCATGATGCATGGTTTGCTGATGAAGACAGAGTGCGAAAAGCAGTGGGCTTATTGGAAAGACCGGTTGTTGAGCATCCTAATTTAAGAGAAGTATGTTGTCTTAATTGTCTGAATTGTTTCCAGGCTCAGTTTCCACTTACTTTCACTGACTATGGACCGCTCTCTTTGCAGCTTACCTGTGGAATCTGTTTTGAGTCCTATCCGCGTGATAAAATTATGTCAGCTGCTTATGGTCATCCTTTCTGCAGTACATGCTGGGCAGGTTTTGTCTGATTTCCCACTCTTGTCATCCCGATGTTTGGGTTTTTATATGCAATGTCTTCACAATCTTCACTATCTATAGCTAGTTATCTAAAGAATGACTTCACTATCTATAGCTAGTTATCTAAAGAATGACTGTTAAGATATCTTGGTTCTTTCGTTGTTTATTGTAATCTATGGTTCAATATTGGGTCTTTTGCCTTTTGAAGTAATCTGAGATTTTGGGGCATGTTTGGTGATTATGGAAGGGTTTCTTCTTCAAGAACTAATGTGTTAGAGCTGTTTTTTATGAACTTCTTTATTCATTTAATAGATTTTTCCGTTGCTATCCAAAATGATGTTATATTTTCTTTCCATCTAGTTCTTTGAGAATATAATCATCAATTTAAGATGGTGCATACGTGTTCATAGTAAGTCTCTGACCAGCAGGCCTCAGCTAATGTTAATTTTGTTTTTCGGATGTGTATGTTTGCAAGGTGACAGCTAGAATTTGTCTTATTATCCCTTGGTCATATCTTTCTGAGGGTTGCTTCTTGGAAAAGCTGCGGCATGCAGGGGCTTTGAGTTCCTGTAGACTGTAGAGCAAAATGAAAATGTGTGAAATGTGAGAGTGGGACTGGAAAAGGCAATAGCACTTTGTAGATGATCTTGGAGATTTGCTTCTTGGCTATTGTATTTTGAAGCAGTCCTCGCTCTATCATTTTGGTGAAAAGAAGTACCCCAAACAAGAATCTCTGTGTGTTTGTCTTCAGCTGATAGATATGACTCTCTTGGAAGTATTTTTTTGGATTAACTGTGCACCTTAGAAATTTACATGCTTTTACTCCTGCGTCTTTCCCCAATCAAGATGCTTATTTGATTCGCTAACATTTGCATACGGATGTCTCCCATTAGGCATATGTCCTGAATTTCTCTATCATGCTGTTTCTTAAGATTCTTCCTGCTTAATGGAAGAAGGCTTTGATTTTGTTCTTGCCTACATGCTTTATGGTAGGCTTTAATAGATTGTGCTTTTACTAGATAAATGACCTTTTTGTATATCTATCTTACGTGTATGCGAAAGGTGGGAAGACCATTGTTTTCATACAGAGTAAAAGAGATGCAGATGAGGTGTCAATGGCATTAACGAGTATCATTGCCTCTGAAGCATTTTATGGGGATATCTCTCAGCATCAGAGGGAGAGAACTCTTAATGGTTTCTGGCAGGGGAAGTTCACTGTTCTTGTTGCTACTGATGTTGCATCTCATGGGCTGGATATCCCTTATGTTGATCTCGTAGGTTATTTAGTTTTTTACGTTTGTTTACCTGCACGATTGAAGAGCAAGGTGTAAATGCTCTAGCTGATGCTTTGGCTCATTTGAGTAGTTTTTCGCAACCTCCTACATCTCGGTCTCTTACAAATCATGAGCAGGTAAATTAGAGACATCTGTGGCAATTTTGCTAGTCATCTGTGCTTCTATAACCCTACTTTTTAATAGATTCATTTCAAGATTTAGGAAAATAAGTGGTTGCTTATTGGAGCATGGACCATTTATGTTGGGAAAATAATTTCTGTTTCCTCTTAACATTGATCTTTATTCATTGCTGCAACTTTCAGCATATCCATGGGTCAGAGAAGGAGGAAATGCATCAGATATCCCTATTGATATATAAGTTTTGAACAATATGAGACAATTTGTGAAGTATAGTCGACTGAAACAATTTGCTTTACGGGTAACAAAACTGCTCTGTAAGATTTGTTCAAGGAGGAAAGGATATTATATCATGTCAATGTCTAACGAATATTGCTTGCAGGCACTAGCAAGCACACTTGATGAAGAGGAACTTGCTGACCTCAAGGATCAATTTGCTGCAATTGATGTAGATAAAAACGGTTCTATTAGTCTTGAAGAAATGAAAGAGGTATCCATTTCTTTCTCATTCCACATTCACTCTGATGAATATTTTAATTACATCATGATCATGAGTGTTGTATGCATGCAGGCCCTTGCTCAGGATCTTCCCTGGAAGATGAAGGAACCACGTGTCTTAGAGATTCTTCAAGCGGTAACTTTTATCTTTACCTTTGTTATGGCCTTGTTTTCTCCTTGTGTATTAGTAATTGAGATTTGTTTTCTGGTGGGTTTTGTGGAATACCATTTCTGTCAGTTTCACGTTCTTTTTTTATTGTTTTGGTGATTCTCTTTTGTTCATATTCGATGCTTGAAGCTTCCATTTAGTTCTTGCTTCATGTTTCATCATTTAGAAAACTTGCTTGTGTTGTTAGCCAAGAAATGTTGGACTAATTTTTTCGTTCATAAGATGAGCTGCTGCCAAGCTTATAGATTTTGCACAAACATGTGAGTCCTGAATGGTGCATAAGAATCTCTTTTATTTTTCCTTCATGTAGATTGATAGCAACACGGATGAGCTAAGTGGATTTTATTGAGTTTGTTGCAGCTACTCTTCATGTGCATCGAATGGAGGAACATGACTCAGAGAAGTGGCAGCTGCGGTCACAGGCCACTTTTTGAAAAATTTGACATTGATCGTGATGGTTACATAACCCCAGAAGAACTTCGACTGGTAATTTTGACTATCTTCATTTATTCATCCCTTCCACATTCATTTGCCCTCTAGTTCTCATTTGTGTCACTATGGGTATGGGTAGAGTGAAAATTAAATTATGTAGACAGGGCTAAATGTATTTGTTTTAATTTGTAACTGAATTTTGACTCTGTCTCTTGGGAGCTTGAAGTTTGTTCTTTTTGCATATTGGGCACAAAATAGTAGCATAGCTACTTTCTGTTGCAGCTTCACATAAAGAAACTGTTCAGCTTGTGACCTTGATAATTTGGTTCTTGTCTCATCTAAAAATACTAGCCGAATGTATTGCCTCTTGTTGTATATTCTGCTCAAAGTAGTGGCGCAGGTTTTTTATGTTGCTTGCTACAAAGAAATGGTTAAGCATGTTAACGTGTAACCTTGACATGATGCTCCCATGCCCTTTTTAGCAGACAGGTTTGAAAGGCTCCCTCGGTCCTCTGCTAGAGGAAGCCAATGTCGACAAAGATGGGAAAATAAGTTTATCGGAGTTCAGAAGGCTGTTAAGAACTGCAAGCATGGGCTCTCAAAACTTGCCGAGCCCATCTGGTTATTGGAATTTGAGGAAGATATAGATCCATTCCGGAGCTTTTGGGTGTTAAAAAGAGAGGAGGGAGCACGAGACAGGTTACGTATTTTGGTTACTCAAGATATACCGAGCCAACCATGATGACCGCCTCTGTACTCCGCTCCATTGCCAGTGGAAAGTATCAAGGGATTTTTGCACGGCACCCCAAGTTAGCCGAGAAGTGCTTGAGGATGAAGGTTTGGAGAGATTGCTGGCTGTGGTCATTTACTTTGTGAGAGGGAAGGGCTATACGGGCGTACGTCTTCTAATGAGTGTGGGATGTGTAGGCTGCGAGTGTATATTTAACGCCCTCGAATTTGGGGGCTTGTTCTATTATAGAATGGGCAATGCTTTTTTACTTGTAAGGCCTTCTCTTTTCCCAATCTTTTTGGCATCGCAAATGAATTTAAGTGTAAACATTTTTCAGTCTCTCAGAGATGGGCAATGCACCTGCTTTTCCTGTGAATTATTTAGAGATGTATGCTGAGCAGCCATTAACGAAAATAAATTGATCATATTATTTAGGGTGACGCTTCTTCATTTCAACAGACACGTTGAATCATGACCAATAGAATAGCGAATGTAGGAGGTGATGCGCAGAACATAAAGAATTCGCCTTTTTCTGCTCCGGTCAATGATGTTGGGAATACCCAAAAGCATATGCTAGCTCACATCTCCATCGGTACATTGATTCGTTACCTCTTGACGACAGCATCTCTAGAGACTTTTTTTATCTAATAACCAACAGGGCATCACAAATACACGATGCGAATGACTCATGCAGGAGTACAACCTGGCTTTTGCCTCATGGCAGGTCAAAAGTCGCAAGATAGTTTGGATGCAAAACAGAAGCTCCAATCAATTATGTCATGGTTGCTGGAGCTAAACCCTTAAAAAAGTAATGAATGTGCCCTTCATTGTTCAAGTTTCAGGCATATGCTCTGAAATCTGTATAAACTAAAAAAATTCCCCGTAAGTTAAGCAAACGCAACATAATATACAACTGACCAGCCTCGGGGTACAAACTACGAAAGGACTAGAAAATGAGTTAAGCCTGTAACAGGAAAAGAAAATTGTGGCATTAAGATTTTCTGGACTCAACTCTTCATCTACTGGACTTTGGGTTGTCACTAACACTATTGGAGGAACTATCTGGAAAAGCCTGAGATGAGGAAAGCTTGCTCGACGAGCTCCCATCAGTAAAATACTTATCTCCTTCCTCTGGGTCTGCTTGCCCTTCTTTTCTCCGGACGTCAAGTCCTGCATAATATATACTGTTATGCATATTGTGCCAATTTACAGAGTAGATCTAGCTCTGGTTCAGAATTTAAAAAAAAAAAAAAAAAACCTGATGTGATGATGTTCCAGGCATCTTAAGTTCAAGGTCCGTTGCCACGTCATTTGAATCTTCATCTTGCTCTGCAATGCTGCCCCTTTGATGATCTGAAGACCTGCTTTTGGAGTCTTTTTTATTTGACACGTGAGAAGTGGAAGCATATTGGGTTGACTGCTGTTCAAATGTGGGATTGGCAGGCATTGAATTTGGGATAAAGGTAGAACACAGAGCAGGAATAGCACTTGCATTCTGAATTCCGAAAAAAGGGAAAGGCTAAAGTTGTGAGAGCATGGGTATTGGACCTGGAGTGACGGGTATTGGAACTGGATATGAGTAGGCTGGACCCATGACGACGGATGGATCCATGGCAGCCCAAGGGTACATAACCCTCGTCCTTTGCTGGTACTGGACATTAAAATTTTCAACTTCAAATTTTAAAGATGATTTCTCTTCTCTGAGCTCATTCTTCTCCTGCATCAGCTGGTTGTAATGCAAAGTTACTATTAGCATCAACGCAAACAATGGACATTAGAACCTCAGGATACTGGATGAAGATAAAATCACCTCACGAGATTCTTCAATAAGAGCTGCACATTCAGCTTTCAATTTGTTAACTTCTGTGGTTAAATCCTTCAGCACCTGGATCGTGTCCGTAAGAATGGTTGCCTTGTCATTCTTAGGTCAATCAGGATCTGTAGTTCATATAGGAAAGGCAAAAGCAGTTGTTCAAAAGTCTAGCATGAACAAAAGGCAGCTCTAATTACAGAGAAACGGCACATGCTAAATAATATAACCACAGCATTTATGTCCCTGCAGTAGCAAACCAATGCAATGATTTTGTATAATGCCTCCTTCCCAAATACCCTTTTGATGAGACTTCAATTTTGTTTCTCCACGGTTCATCTGGATCAGATTAAGAAGCCATGGGTGGAACATCTTTTAGCCTTTGAGAGAAGAAAGTTTGTCTTTGAACATCTTCTGGCTAAGCGCGTTCAGCATCACTCTTAACTACTGGCGTGAAGCCATTTTCCAGTCCATGACCGTTTTCATCATGGCCTTGAATTCATCGCCCCAATCCCGTGAGTCAAGAACCAATGTCGTTTATTTCGTCTTAAAGATTGTTGCGACTTGACATACCACAAAATAAATCTACCACCAAGAAAAAAAAAAAAAACATAAGTTTTCTCATTTTGGTCTACCAAACTTCCACAAATCAAAATTAAACTTATTATTTGTAATCGAGCATTACATACAAACATCTCCAAATTCTAGTCCCTCACCATCACCCAAATCTAGATATGAAAAACTCTCAATTGTCCATACCGTGGCCTTTTCATGCACTCATGCAACTCTATAGACTAAAAAGGCCATGTTAGCACGGGACCTTGCTGGTTCTGTATCCAACCAACCTAATTAAGCAACACCATTAAATTTTGGGACTTGTATTGTTGAAAACTTGCTCACTCCTTTTTCTTTTTGGGTACTGTTTCACCATTGTAATGATAATCTATAAGACATTATCTCAAACTCAAGACAGTTGCAAGTAATTCTCGGCAACATCATTTTATTGCTGCAGTTGTAGTATTCAATAGATACTATGTGATGCTGCAATTGTATCGCTGCACATTTAATAAGCCACATCAATTAAGACTGAAACAATATTAAAATAAACCACATAGACAACTACCTCAAATTTTCAACAAGTAAAAAGTATGTGCCAGGCTAATGAAAAAAAATATTGAAAATTGAGTCACCTTTAGTGCATTTTACCCTAGGCTTAAAAATGCGAAAGTCTGAATAGAGAAGCAGTTGGAAGAAAATGTGTCTTACAAAGAGGCAAATGACAAAAAAATTGATGAGATTACACACATTTTAAAGGAAATATGTAACAAGTGAAAAGTGAGAGCCATTTGTTCATGTGCTTGACGAAAAGTTCACAAACAATTCGACTAATTC
The DNA here is from genome assembly GCA_017140255.1 of Eucalyptus paniculata subsp. matutina. Taxonomy (NCBI): domain Eukaryota; kingdom Viridiplantae; phylum Streptophyta; class Magnoliopsida; order Myrtales; family Myrtaceae; genus Eucalyptus; species Eucalyptus paniculata. Next base: position 70,630,758 of record CM029437.1, on the reverse strand, counting down.
CCTTTACGGCAAAACCAAAAAAGGGAATGAGAAAACAAGAAAAATGGACACTAAAGTCAGATACAAAGCATGAGCAGATGAGCAGAAAACGCTTATCAATAAAAGAAATGCAACCATTTAATTCAATTCCAGGGTGTTCATGAATCTAGATACACCCACCAACTATTCCAAGAGATCTCAAGTAATATCAGTTTCCTTATGTGTTCAGTTCATCAAAAGAGTCACATTAGTTCAAGTGTCTACTCTTCCTATAATTTTTCTTGACAAACAGCATCTAAGATTAACTAGCTTTCAACAAAGAGGAATGCCGTGACTCCCAACTTGTCCAACTTCAACAAAATCAAAATTTTCAGCAAAACCCACTTAGTTGAAGAGACTTTTATCTTCTCTTTACCCTTTTTACCGCCTCTTGATATGAGAGTGGGTCCGGTGTCTCCTCTGCAATAGATTTGTGGTTCCTCTATTCTCTCTACTCTGTGTCTGTCGCTATAGAATACAGCGTCTTTGTGAGCTCCGCCACACCATCAATACTATCCTTTCTTGTGGGTGGACTCGTGTCCTCATTGGCATTTTGTTCGGGACCTCAATCCTCATTACCTTTGTGTGTTATCCTTTGGGCTCCACCGGAGCGATCGCCCCTCGGAAAATTGAATGAACGGATATAGGACCGCACAACACCAACGCAAGTAGTGGACCGTCACATGAACGGAACACCATCATGACAGATAAGATATCTGAAAACAACTAGATACAGGTCTAAATGTCCGCACAAGACTTTGCAATTGCCTATACTATATGTTTTTGGAAGGGAAAAGTGTTTAAAAAGTCCTAAACCTTTTATACTTGTGCCAATCTAATCCTAAATCTTTTTTTAATGCCAATTTAGTCCTAAATCTTTTTACTTAGTGCCGATTCAATTATTTCTGGTTAATTTTGACCGGATTTTGTTGATTGAATGTCGGCCGATGGACGCGCAAGATGATCGATACTAACGTTGACAAATTTTAATAATATTTTCATTTTATTTTTATTTTTATTTTTATTTTTATTTTCTTGCCTCGCCGCCGGCCTCGTGCTGGGCGTGAGGGCAAGGTGGCTGGCGAGATCCAGCGAGGTTGATCTCGCTGGTTGTTGACGAGGTCCGGCGATCAGTTGGAGGAGGGGAAGGAAAAAATAAAATAAAATTTAAATAAAATTCATAAATATTAAAATATTATTAAAAGTTATCTACGCCACCATTGATGATTAAGCCACGCGTCACCCGGTGTCCAGTCAATAAGAAATTCAGCCAAAATTAGTTGGAAATGACTGAATCGGCACTAAGTAAAAATATTTATGACTAAATTAGCATAAAAAATGTTTAGAACTAAATTGGTACAAATACAAAAGATTTAGGACTTTTTTTTAACACTTTTCCCGTTTCTGGAACATAAACAACTCATGAAAGTCAAGGGCAACTTGCGGCTTTGATCCTTTGAGCGTCGATTGCGGTATGCACCACTTTCCACATTGCTAGCCAAGTCAAGTACAAAATTAGGTACTGCGCAACATCAACTGAATAACCAATTTCCTTCGTGTTCAGGTTTGACCTTGAGGCTTGAGCTCATTTAACTCTAGGTTGATAGCTACAAAATCATTGACTTCTTCCTATTGACTAGGCAAAGTCAACCTTTGCCTTTTTGAATGTTCCGCTGACAATGCAGTCTTCGAAATTATATGCACAAAATTAACCCAGCTATAACATGAATGGCCCGTAACGGTGTTTGAAAGTACTTCAAGTAATTCACTAATTCCATTTAGTTTGACTCAATTACACAAATGAAACAGTAATTCGTTACATTAGCGTTGAGTTCAATTACACATGTGATAATGGACAGATCACTTTGGACCAAATAATGGAGCTGGTCAAGAAAGGCAGCCCTCTAGTAATTTAATGCTCTTTTACCAATAAGGCCAGCGATTCTCAACTAAAACAAAAACCACCACTCACTGACATGTCCTCCATTTCCTTATCCTCTCTAGAATATGGTTCCAAAAGCACGCAACTTGTGGACAAAGTCAATCATTTCTGCGGTCCCAAGAATTTTCTTTTCAATAACCTGATCTGAATGATGCCTAAGAGACATCTGTTTTGTATATATACATAGGCTCCAACCCTTTTAATTGCACACATGCCTTAGACATTTTGAACCCTTTTCCTGCAAAGCATGGCAAATTTCAGCTTCTTGAATTTGTTCTTCATAGTTCTTTTCTCAACGGCAGCCGTGGAAGTCGCTGTTGCGGCTTCGACTCTGGCAGCAGCTGTTAAAGGCGCTTACTATCCTTCATGGTTCTCGAGTTCTTTCCCTCCGTCGTCCATAGAGACATCGCTCTTCACTCACATCTTCTACGCTTTCCTCTCCCCAAGCAATTCGACTTACAAGTTCGAAGTCTCGGACTCGACGGCCCCGCTGCTCTCAGACTTCACTGCCTCCCTCCACCGGAAGAACCCGCCTGTGAAGACCCTTATATCCATCGGCGGCGCGAGTCATGGCCCGACTCTGTTTGCCACCATTGCGTCAAGCGATTCGACGCGGAAGCTCTTCATAGACTCCTCCATTGAGGTCGCGAGGAAGTACGGTTTTGATGGGCTCGATCTCGATTGGGAAATGCCCAAGAACCCGAAACAGATGACGGATTTGGGCTTGTTGTTCCAAGAGTGGCGGAGCGCGATACAGAGGGAGGCCCAGACCACGGCTCGGCCTCCGCTGCTTCTCACGGCGGCTGTGTACTTCGCCGTTGACTTCTTCCTCTCGGGAACGTATCGCATGTATCCCGTGGCTTCGATCAATCAGAACTTGGACTTTATCAACGCCATGTGCTACGACTATCACGGCTCATGGGACACTTCGGCCACGGGGGCCCAAGCCGCATTCTTCGATCCAAATAGCAACATAAGCTCCAACTATGGCCTCAGGTCATGGATTAAGGCCGGGTTGCAGAAAAAGAAGTTGGTCATGGGCTTGCCACTTTACGGAAGGACTTGGAAGCTCAAGGATCCGAACGTTCACGGCATTGGAGCGCCGGCTGTCGGGCTCGGCCCAGGAAATAACGGCGTGCTCACATATTCCAAAGTGGAGACGTTCAACAAGGAGAACAATGCCACCGTGAAGTACGATGCGACCACCGTGTCGACCTACTCTTTCCAAGGGACATCGTGGGTGGGGTACGACGGTGTTGTCTCGACGGCCACTAAGGTTCGGCTGGCTCAGGCCCTTGGGCTAAGAGGGTACTTCTTTTGGGCTCTCAGTTATGACAAAGAATGGAAGATATCAACCCAAGGTAATTTACTCTCTTCAAGTAGTTGACTACATTTGAAAGTTTATAGGTGGAAACACTCTCCAAGAATATGCTAAGCTCATTCGTTTTGTATTTTGCAGCTTCTAGGGCTTGGATCTATGGAAAATGAATTGGAAATTGAAAGACAGTGCGGAGGCCTCACTGGAGCTTGGGACATTTTAATGTCTAGTGGGATCTCAACATAGGACAGAACCTCCCTATCATAATGCATTTAGAATGATTAATTTAAGTTTTAGGTAATGTTGATTATGTCTATTGAAATAACGGAATGGATAGAGAGGATGAAATAAATTGATCTTCTAGAGATTATTTTGTATAGTCATCACTACGTGAATGCACTTGCAATGATGATTATCATTCTGATCTTAAAACATCTCTGTAAAATAAAACTATTGATCGAGGAGTAGAACATGTATGTTAAATGGCATGGTAATGCTCATGATGGTCGATTAAAAGTTCCACGTTTCAACTTGAGATGTCCAGGCCAGCTTATCCCGTTGTTCAATAAGCAACTTTCAGCAAAAATGATTAATATATGGCATTTCTCGGTATTGCGTATTCATATCCTGTAAATAAGATAGTACGGGCTTCGGGATGAAGCTTATCAATATCGATCGCTGTCCATGTACCCCGCCTGTAGACATTGTAGTATGTCAATTGCCACTCCCCCCTGTAGTTGAAGCTGCAAAATATGAAACATGATACAAGTCAATCGGCTTCCCAACAATATAAAATGGCAAGGCACGTAACTATGCTCTACATGATGAGAAAGAAGCTATCCGATTGCTTTATTTGAGTCCTCTGGCAGCATTAATCTCAGTTCCACAAAGTAAATTTAATGCACTATACTAATTACCTGTCCGAGAAAGAGTCCAATCCTGGTCATCATACCCAACTGCCCACAAAAGGTAGCCTCCAAGACCCTGCTCCTTAGCGAACTCGACCTTGTTCTCTATTGAGGTCGGGCCAGTACTTGTTTCAATAGTGGAATGTTGTACTTGGATTTGACATCTTTGTCAGATTCTTTTGTTTGATCCTTCATTGATCCGACATGGAAAGATAAAATTTCCCCATGGTTAAGAACTTAAGAGTGAATAAAAATGAGAGGAAAAATGTCAATTCATCTATTTGATAATCGAGTTCGCGTCGATTTAACTTTGAATCAATCGAATGTCCTCTAATTTACTCCACATGACACAAGTAGTTCATCAAAAAAATTTCTAAACCACTGGCTAATCCATCTTAATGAAGACAAAAGTTTCCCAGCTAGTGCATTTTTCCAATCGACTTCTTAAATAATAAGTTATCAAACTTACGTAACTTTTCTAATCAAGTAATTCCATTGGAGTTTGTAAGTTCAACGATTTGATTAGATTAATAAAAAATTTGGGGATTCGATCAAAATAATATGCCTAACAATGAAATTTTTTCATTGAAGAATAGACTATTGCTTGAGGTATGTACACGCTAAATTCCACTTAAGATTAATTAATTGCTTAAAGAAGTGAGAGTAGAACAAAGTGATTTTACTTATTTCATTCATACCAATCACTTTATCACATCATTCAAGGGAAAATTGTCCAAAAATTCTTAAACATATTGTATTTTTATGAATTTATTCTTAAACATTTTAATTTTGTCAATTTAATCCTAAAAATTTTCACTTCTTGTCATTAAGTCCATCTTAACAATTTTGGTTGAAAATGCTAACATGAATGTCGGCAATGCCATATAAAATTGTTGGTGCTAACATAGACAATTTTTAATATTTTTTTGAATTTTTTTTCTAAATTTTCTTTTTGGCTTGCTTCTTTTCCTTTTCCAATGGCTAGCTGACCACAGGTGATGGCCAGCCATCGACCACATCCAGTTGATTAGCTTTGTCCACTATAGGCGAGGCCCATTCGACCAAGGGTGAGCCTTGGTGAGGGGAGCCCTCACCCAAGCGAGGCTTGATGAGGCTGGCCTCACGCAGGCCAGGTGAGGTTGACCCATGCCCAAGCCACAGTGACCTCACTGGGCAACGACAACGTTGAGCAAGGCGACCCTAGCATGGGTGAGAGTTGGCCTCGCTAGATCTAGCAAGGAGAGGCCTCACCTAGACAAGGGTCAATCTCACTAGATCTAGCTTGGGCAAGGCTGACCCTCACAAGGCCACGCTGAGCGAGGGCTCCCCTTGCTGGGGCACACCCTCGCTTGGCCGGGCCTTGCCTATGATGGGAAGGCTAGCCAGCTAGCCGTTGGAAATGAAGAAAGCGAAAAGGAAAAGAAAGAAAAGAAAATAATAATTTTAAAAAATATATATTATTAAAAATTGTCCATGTTAGTGCCGGTAATAGGGGTGTGTATGGTCCGGACGGGTGGTTCTCGACCTAGAATCGAGAATCACCCGCTAAGGACCAGTTCCAAAAAATTGGAACCGAGATCCACCTAGGAACCGGACTGCCGATCTGATCCGATTTCTGGGTGAATCCATGGAACTAGACATCATCACGGATTCAATCCCAACATCATTACGCAAGTACGCAACCACGCAAAAAACAACACTAATTCTCAACCTGCGCAATCACAACAAAAGTAAGCTCATATTGCTCCATCGAGACTCCCAAGAACACTACTCGAATTCAACTTCAATCTCAATCAAAACAAAATAAGGAATTGCAATTGAAAGAAATGTAACATGTAGAATGCTACAACATTCTCCTGATATGCACAATCCATTCATCTAAACCCAAAAAATCGCAATCCTCTAGTCAGTGACCAAGCAACAAGCATCTAGAGTTAAATTAGAGTGTAACCAGTTGAAAAGATACAATGTTACGTTCACCACCAATCCAAGTAGACCGCAATCGCCACGACAATTGAAACTCAGCTTATTCTTTGGACATTCCTAGGCACAAGAGAAGCTCGAAGCTAGCATTTTCCTAAAAAATAGACTCGATCCGGTTTGGGTGGGCAGGTGGATGGATCTGCCCATGGAACCGGGAACCAGATCGGTACCCACCGATTCCCATAAATTGGAACCAGGAATCGGACCGGTTCCTTCAAGAACCCCCAGTTCCTGGCGGTTCCGGTCTGGTTCAGGGCAGTCCGGGCGGATCCCGGTTCTTTTGCACACCCCTAGCCGGCAGTCCTACATGGCACATGGCACCGCTAATGTTTATGTTAGCATTTTCAAGTCAAAATTGGCCGAATGGAAATTAAAAAGTTTAAAATTGAATTGGTAAATGTGTAATAGGTTAATAACTTTTTAGACAAATTTTCTCGTCGCTCAATAAATAAAATTTGGTAATACTTTATCGATATGTAGAGGGGGCGGGGGGAGAGAGAGAGAGCGAGAAGAGAGAGAGAGAGAGAGAGAGAGAGAGAGAGAATTAACTTCAAATGCAAATTGTCATATGCAATCTTTGTGGTTTTCAAAAGTGTAGGACGCAAGTGAATTTGAAGTGAAAAATGATGGGTTTTTAATTTATTATATATTTCATTAATGCCTAACCAATCCATCCTAAAAATACAATTCCCTCTACCACCATAGCAAGATATCACATGATATTTTATTTATTGTGCTATTGACCTTAAAAACATGGGGATATTAGGTACCGCATTATGAATAGCCAAAAAAGAGTACACAAATAAGCACAAGGTGGTGACTCTAAACATCTCCCATCCAGTGTAGAACTTGATAAGTCACAAATTCCCTTTCCGTGATATACTAGTATCCTTGTTAATGTCAGATGTCTGATCCAATCAATTTGTCTCCTTATGTCATTCTCAAATCCTGTTAAGAGTTGCACCTTGTTCTGGCCTTGTTGCCCAGCAGATAACTTTGAACTTGAGTTCTAAAATTTTCGATTTTACTAATTTAGTCCTACATCTTTATGTGAAATTCTAATGTAGCTATTCCAATCAATTTTCGGCAAGCACTAATGTAGTGATTTAGTCATCACCAATCATCATATGTGGTGTACCACAATATTAGCAATTTCTCAGGAAAATTGACCGGGAGAATTACATTGCAATTTCGCATAAAAATTAAAAAATTGGCAAAATTGAAAAATTTAAGATTAAACTATCATCCATAAATAGGTTTAGGACTAATCGTACAATTTCTTCCTTCTGGCTCTCCTTGTATCAACTAGGCGATTTTTTGTTTCCTTGAAACACTCATCCTCTCAAGTGGTCTCGTTGTTGTACCACTTTTGCAATTACACGGTCTGGTCCACTTAAATCAACTTCCTAAATGGAATACTTAATCAACCATCTGGGTGGTGACCATTTGAGGATGAATTTTATTTGCAAATTACTCAAAAAGGCTTCTCTCATCAAACGTTGAACTTGGGATGTCCCGATGTCAATAACTAGCAAATACCACGGGGACAAAGTAGGTTGCTAACGATCTTATAATGATCGTATTTTGTGTGAGAATTATGCATGAATAGTTTATTGCCGCAATTGATGGATTCTCATTCCTAATAAATCACTGGTTTCCGATAAATTATTGGTGGCCGTGTTTGCTGAATTCTCTTTGTTTATTCTTTTAACTATCTCAAAAAAAATAAGCTCATATTATATGAAAACCCACCTTTTATTATTTTTCTTAAAGCCCACTTTAGATAGGTAAATTTGTTAATACCCTTGCTTATCTAATGAATTACGATTAGCGCAAGTATAAAGACTTCAAGGGGACATGGCATCATCTCTTGCATTCTAAATTATCATCTCCCCACAATTGTCAAGAATTCATGGAACATCTGAAATTAGCCATGAAAATGACATCCAACAGTTCGACCGCAGACTTTGGCATGCCACAAAGGCCGAAATCACCATAATCAACCTGATTGTTCCCGGAAAAACTGTTGTCCGAACGTCTGTCTGTCTGTCTGTCTGTCTGTCTCTCTCAGAATACTATAAAGAGATCACAGCCCTGAAGCTAAGCTCCTCTCGGTCGTTCTCCAAAGGAACAGATCTCACATCCTTGAGCCTCTCCTCGTCCTTCTTTGGAGGAAGAGGGGGCTTTCTGAAAAGAGAGGGATTTCGATACAGCTACTGCTTTCTTCTTTCTTCTATGCTCCATCTCCATCACGATGGCCTCCGGCGACATCTCCTTAGACCAAATCAAGAACGAAAGCATCGACCTTGTAAGCCCTTCTCGGTTAACAGAGAATGTCTCCTCATATGGACAGGAGAAATGATGGTTCATTCTTGCATTCCAAGGCAACTTCACATTAAGCATAGTTTTCAAGCCTAGACCAACTTAACCTTTTTCTTTCGATTTTTACATTCATATGTCTCATTCATTTCTAACCATTAAACACACTGTCGGCCATAACTGTCTGCGAATTTCCTGCGTTGTACTTATAGGAGCGAATTCCTGTGGAGGAAGTGTTCGAACAGCTAAAATGTACACGAGAGGGTTTGTCGACTACGGAAGGTGGAAGGCGGCTTCAAATTTTTGGCCTGAATAAGCTTGAAGAGAAAAAGGTAAATAGTTAATGCGTCATCGCATTACTTTTTATTTTTTCCCTTTAATGTTCATAGAATTCTTTTGCTGTGGATTCCACATATAGTAACATTGATTTGCATAATACGACAGGAGAGCAAGTTTCTCAAGTTTCTGGGTTTTATGTGGAACCCTCTGTCATGGGTCATGGAGGCTGCTGCAGTTATGGCCATTGCTTTGGCTAATGGAGGGGTAATCACATATCTCACATCCCTCTCTCTCTCCCTCTCTCTCACTCTCTCTCTCCCTCTCTCTCACTCTCTCTTTCCCCCTCTCTCCCTCTCTCTCACAAGGAAAAGATACATGAAAATTACAGGGAAAACCACCAGATTGGCAAGACTTCGTCGGCATTGTGACGTTGTTGATCATCAATTCAACTATTAGCTTTATCGAGGAGAACAACGCAGGAAATGCCGCAGCTGCTTTGATGGCCGGTCTAGCCCCAAAACCAAGGTGTCTTACACTGGTTCTGTGTTTATAAAAGTTCGACATGCAAATTTTGCATTATTATCTTAAGTTCATTTTAAATAAAGTTCGCAAATTAATGAAGGTATTGAGAGATGGCAAGTGGAATGAGCAAGAGGCTGCAATCCTAGTACCCGGAGATGTCGTTAGCATCAAGTTAGGAGACATTGTCCCTGCCGACGCTCGTCTCTTGGAAGGAGATCCCCTCAAGATTGATCAGTCTGCGCTCACCGGTGAGTCGTTGCCTGTGACAAAGAACCCGGGTGACGAAGTTTTTTCAGGTTCCACGTGCAAGCAAGGTGAGATCGAGGCTATTGTTATTGCCACCGGCGTCCATACCTTCTTTGGCAAGGCAGCCCACCTTGTCGACAGTACAAACCAAGTTGGTCACTTCCAAAAGGTACCAATCATATGTGACATTCCAGTGATTCAATGCTTTGAAATTGCTGTCCATAACTGAAAGTTAACGTTGAGATTATGCTGATTTGAGTGTGCTATTCTTTTCTAATTGTCCAACTAGGTGTTGACGGCTATCGGGAACTTCTGCATTTGCTCGATTGCGTTGGGCATGCTAGTTGAAATTGTGGTGATGTACCCGATCCAACATAGGAGCTACAGAGATGGTATCGACAACCTGTTGGTCCTTCTCATTGGAGGGATCCCGATCGCAATGCCCACCGTTTTGTCTGTCACGATGGCCATTGGGTCTCACCGACTCTCACAACAAGGCGCCATCACCAAGAGGATGACTGCCATAGAGGAGATGGCCGGGATGGATGTACTCTGCAGCGACAAGACCGGCACTCTCACCCTGAACAAGCTCTCTGTTGACAAGAGCTTGATCGAGGTCAGTAAACAGGCTCTATATTCTGGTGATCGCACTTGAACAAAAGCCTTAAATGTCGCAGTGGAATTTCAATATTTTTTGGGGTCGATCTTCGTTACAGGTATTTCCAAAGGATGCAGACAAGGACACTGTTATGTTGCTTGCTGCCAGGGCATCCAGGGTTGAGAACCAGGATGCAATTGATGCTTCAATTGTCGGAACGTTGGCCGACCCCATAGAGGTGGTTAACATGCTGAGCGTTTTCTTTCATGTTGCATCAATGTTTATGCCACCAACTTCTTCGTAACGAATGGAGGCAAATTTTAACTGGGAATATCCTTCTACAGGCAAGGGCTGGAATTACAGAGGTGCATTTCCTACCTTTCAACCCAGTCGACAAGCGCACTGCGATCACCTACATCGACGGTAACGGCAATTGGCATAGATGCAGCAAGGGTGCTCCAGAGCAGGTGGCCAATGCATACTTAGAATCCCAATTTCCTTGATCATCTTTTGTAACTTCGGTACTTGTATGCCAGATCATGGACCTTTGCAATCTCAGAGGGGAGGCAAAGAAAAAAGCCCATTCGTTCATCGACAATTTTGCCGCACGTGGCCTCCGTTCGCTTGCTGTTGCTCGACAGGTGTGTGAGCTTCCCAAGCCAATGATAAGATATCAGACATCCTTTTTGCATTTTCTACGTAATACTGTGTCTAGAGTCATCACATTGTCTGGGCACTCACCAGATGGTTCCTGAGAAGACCAAGGAGAGCGCAGGAGGGCCATGGGAGTTCGTCGGTCTCCTGTCTTTGTTTGATCCTCCGAGGCATGATAGCGCAGAGACTATCCGCCGTGCCCTCAACCTTGGTGTCAACGTGAAGATGATCACCGGTGATCAACTCGCTATTGGCAAAGAGACTGGCCGCAGGCTTGGCATGGGTAGCAATATGTATCCATCATCTTCTCTTCTTGGTGAGAGTAAGGATGAGTCAATTGCATCAATTCCCGTCGAAGAGCTCATCGAAAAAGCTGACGGATTTGCCGGTGTCTTCCCTGGTAATAATAAGTCACATCTGACAATTCCTTCATTGTAAGTACAAGAAAGACTAACACATACATTGAACATGCAGAGCACAAATATGAAATTGTTAAGAAGCTCCAGGAGAGGAAGCACATTTGTGGAATGACCGGAGATGGTGTCAACGACGCGCCCGCACTTAAAAAGGCAGATATCGGCATTGCGGTGGCGGATGCAACTGATGCAGCTCGAAGTGCATCAGATATTGTCTTGACAGAGCCGGGGCTGAGTGTAATCGTAAGTGCCGTGTTGACAAGCAGGGCGATATTCCAAAGGATGAAGAACTACACCATCTATGCCGTCTCCATCACAATCCGTATCGTGCTGGGTTTCCTGCTCGTGGCTCTCATTTGGAAGTTCGATTTTTCGCCTTTCATGGTTCTCATTATTGCCATCCTAAACGATGGGACCATCATGACCATCTCTAAGGACAGAGTGAAGCCTTCTCCGGTTCCCGACTCGTGGAAGCTCAAGGAGATCTTTGCCACCGGCATAGTTCTGGGAACCTATCTTGCCCTAATGACAGTGCTCTTCTTCTGGCTTGCGCATGATACTGACTTCTTCCCCGTAAGCCAAAGTTAATTTTATGGCGATACACATATAGCAAAGAAAGTATGCTTACTATAATTTTTGCAGAACACATTCGGTGTGAGGCCAATCAAAGGAAGCGAAGATGAGCTAACTGCGGCGCTCTATCTCCAAGTCAGCATCATTAGTCAAGCACTCATCTTTGTAACCCGATCACGAAGCTGGTCCTTTGTTGAGCGTCCTGGACTCTTGCTTGTCGGTGCCTTCCTCGCTGCACAATTGGTACATAACTTTCATGCTTTCGATTCTTTGCGCGCGCACATTGTCTGCCGAATAAACAGGCTCATGTTATGATTTCTTGTTAAGGTGGCAACGCTCATTGCCGTGTACGCAACCTGGGGCTTTGCTAGGGTTCAAGGCATCGGATGGGGATGGGCTGGATTGATCTGGATCTTCAGCATCATCACGTACTTCCCACTCGATGTCCTCAAGTTCTTGATCCGCTATGCATTAACCGGCAAGGCTTGGGACAATATGTTACAGAACAAGGTTCTGTCATCATCTTTTTAACATCAATTCCTCGAAAGACAATTGCATCTTTTACTTCCGCTTTAATAGCTCACTATGCTAATGCTATTTTGGCTACTAATATTGATAGACTGCATTCACAACCAAGACGGACTACGGCAAGGGTGAGAGGGAGGCGCAATGGGCTTTGGCTGAGAGGACGCTCCATGGTCTTCAGACCCCACAATCACTATTCAATGACAAGAGCAGCTACCGGGAGTTGTCCGAGATCGCTGAGCAGGCCAGGAGACGTGCTGAAGTCGCGAGGTGATGAGCTTCATTTGTCTCATAAATCAAGTTATGAATGGGCTAAAGCCAAATCTACTCATTGTTTTCAACTTTTGTTCTTGTTGGAAATTTTTGACAGGCTAACGGAGCTCCACACGCTTAAGGGACATGTTGACTCAGTGGTGAAGTTGAAGGGGATGGACATTGAAACCATTCAACAACACTATACGGTTTGATTTATCGAGTTGATGTCGTAAAGAAAGGAGGTACAAGTTTTGTTTTAAAGGGTAGGGAAGGAAGAAGAAAGGAGACAGGAGAGGTTTTAGTTTCCTTCTGCGACCTTTCTTTTCGTTTAGTATTATGATATTAGGAGGTTAAGGTTACTTGTTAGTTGTTGCCAGAGATAAGCTGCATTTCACCTTTGGAAATGCAAGAATCTGCTCGGACCATCAATGAAGGAGCCATAAATCATTTGAAATGACTTCTATGAGCTTTCACTTTCATGTTCTATGTCACAAAACAACGAAGTTGATTCTGCATTCACGACTGCGAAGAAACTATGGCAAGATGAATTTTCTGCATTAGTGTGCCAACCCTCCAATCAAGCACAGTCACTGATCACTTGAAAATATTTGTGATATCTGTGTGGCCTTATTTATGGAAAAGGAAAATGGCAAAATGTCACATAAATCAACTTATGGGCGCCTCAAAAGTCTAGCTATGGTGCAATGCAGAAGCTGGTCAAGCATAATTATCATAATCTGAGAGAATCACATGAAAGACTGAAAGTTCTCGAAAATGCTGTTGTGCTTGCAAGTATGTTCTGCAAGGAAGAAGAAATTCCTATTGCTCTCATAATATTCTTCCTCAAATATCACAAGCGGCCTAAAATATATCTCCAGATGAGGATTTTCAGTCTGCAATTTGAAGCGGCAAACGACAGTGGTTCAAAGCAAAAGTTGGTTAAACGCTCCACTCAAAGAAAGCATGCCAGCTTGAAAAAGCCAAAGGAAACACAAAAATGATGAAAAAGTTAGTATGGGTTTCCACTTACAGGAATGGCAACCATGATAGGCCTAAGTAGAGGTAAGCATGTGGAGTACCGCATCGGTAGCTAGATACAATCATGATAAAACTTGCCGGACTCAACTTAAATCCTGAAGTAGGGCGCATTCTGCAGTGATCAACTACCATACTTTCAGGATTCCATAATAGATGAGATTCCTCAAAGATTCTGTGACAAATGAGATTCCTTAGGCCTTGAGGTGTCAAATGAGTGTGTGAGGTCAGGTCGAAAATAAATTGACACGTTCTAACCTATTTATACTATACTCAACCCAACCCATTAAAACCCATGCCAACCCACCTTCACTAGAATTTGGCATATGTTTAAGTTTTGTAAGACTAAGGCACTATTCGTTTCGCGAAAAATAATTTTGGGAAAACGTTTTCCGAATTTTTTGGCATTCGTTTCACGGAAAATAAATTCTTTGGGGAAAATGCTTTCCATGAAAAGAAAAAAGTCTTCTAAATTAGGAAAAATGTTTTTCATTTTTGAAAAGTCCTTTCCTCCTCCCTTTCTTCTTCTTCTTTTCTTTTTCTATTTGGATTATTTTTTAATTTTCTTTTTCTTTTTTAATTCGAATTATTTTTAATTTCCTTTTTCTTTTCTATTTCTTTTTTTTTTCTTTGTTTCCCATCTTCTTCTTTCTTGGCTAGTCATTGGCCATCTCTAGGCGAACCTCAAACTCATTGATCTCAAGCTCATGTTTGTCAATCTAGCAAGCCTCGAGCTCAACACTCGCGCTCACCAATCTGGTGAGCAGTAAGCCTCGTGCTCATCGGCGAGCTCGAGGCTCGTCGGTGGCCGGTCGCAAGCCATCACCGTGGCCAGTGACCGGCAAAGAAAGAAGGAGATGGAAAACAAAGAAAAAAGAAAAAAAAAAATAAAAATGAAAATATTAATAATAGATTTTAAAAATTAAAAAAGATTAAAAATCAATTTTAAAAAATATGAAAAATCCATTTTAAAAAATAAAATAAATGAAAAAGAGTACATGAAGAAAAAGATTTTCCTTACCGAATAGCAAAAAATATTTTTCACATTATTTTCAGGTTTCATCCGAATATCGGAAAATAATTACATTTTCTTGGAAAATGATTTTCTGGAAAATATTTTTAGAAAAGCGCATTTTCCGCAAAACGAACGAAGTCTATAAATTCAATGAGATTTTTCTTTTAGTTGATGAAATTAGTATTTGCTTTATACGTTGGTAATAAAATCTAACTTTTTTTTTTTGGGAGAAAATCTAGAGAACCTTGTCCAATAAGTCAGTAAACTTAGTAACTATGAAAAAAGAAAAACACAGGACAAATGCAACGGGCAATCAAATTTTCCATCAAGGCCCTCACTTTATGCCTGCACGACTCTCTCTCTCTCTTTCTCCCGCTCTCTCTCCAGCTCTGCAACTTTGAATGAACTCAGAAAAAAATGGAGAATATGGCATGACAAATTCCATAAAACAAAGAAAAAAGGATACTAGTCGATGGAGCTATTTTGCACCTCTCTCTCTCTCTCCATCTCCAACAACTTCACCTCCTTCAATGAAGATTTCACACGTCACGAGCCCTCTTATTTCTCACAGCATGCAAACTCAGCGAACCCACGCAAGGAAAACTTACCGTACTTCTATCGAACATAAAAACATATACTAATTTTTTATTGGAATTTAGACTATCTACATATAATCTGATCCCGAAAAATGCAAGTTGAAGAGTCTGATTAGTGACCCGTTTTGACACCTCTACTCTGTTCTAAGAGAACAACAAAAGGAGAATGCTAATTTTTTTCATCTATTTTTTTCCGAGTTGATTCGAGCCTAGTATTGGATTCTTGGGTCTCTTTTGATTAGGGTAGCCTGTTAACCCAATGATTCATTTTTGGGCATTTCATACAAGCACTAACAATAGCCTTTCTTCCTCTTCCTTTGGGATTTGTTAATTGACGAATCTGATTGCTACCAGGGTCATTCCCATGGTCATAATGTGCTTATTGCAACCCGGCATCACCCCAGGTGGAAGACTAGTTTAATCTATACATCAAAATCAGCATGAACGTTTTCTAGCCGGCTAAGGAAAGGTCGATTATTGGTTGGGTTCTTGTAGTTGGATTGGTTACTAATTACTTCAAATGGGGAAGCTATTTCATTGCATCCGAGTCTGAATAAATTTTTCAAACGGTGAGAGAACTTTCGTTACGTATAGTTGGTGTCACAGAATGTTGCCCTCTCCTTTCACATCTTCGTTAGTCTTACAAGACAGTCATCAACACTTGGTGCAGGGCATAAAGGCATGGACGGGAGTGTCTTCAGTAGAATTGTAAACTAGAAAGCTTCCAAGGATCACAAGGGTGACCGAGGTGAGCACGTTTCAATTTCTGAACAGTTAGTCCCAATGTCTTGCAAATCAAATGTTTCTCCCCGATGTCTTGCAAAATGCACTTTTAGTCTCAGCCCACCTCCATCTTCAGATGTTTCTTGATTCAGCAAGTAAGATAGTGGTTTGCTCCCAAAGCGTACTTCGCAATGAGAAGGACTAGCAATGAATAACTTGGAGCTGGTTCATGAGTATAAAACAAGACTTCACCATCGAACCAATTCGACGGATATCTTATACTGGTGAATCTCATGGTTGTTCCCTCATGTGTTGGCCTAAGGTCCCCATTAATTCCCAAAGATATATACATATATGGAATCCTCAAGCTCCAAAGTGTAAAGCTGAGTCAGGTGTCAGACGATTTAGCCGGACAGTCCCAAGAATATATTCAGGCAACTCACTCTCTTCCCTGGCCTGCAAAGAAAGTAGCTACGATTAATCAAGAACACAAACATAAATTTAGCCTGAACAAACATAGTATTTTGCTAACAAACCAGAAAAAAAAAAACCCACCAAAATATGACGGTACTTATCAAACTTAACCAGTGTGCTAGAAATAGTTTCTACCCTCAAAACATTCTAACGATAGAACTCTGCCCTCTAGTCTACCCTCAACACAACCAGGACGTTAATGAAAGGATGCCATCTAAACTCATTCCCACAGATCCCATACTCCCTTGTACCAACTTAAATTGAGTCGACCACCAAGTTAAAAATTTATCAAGATGGACAGCTTGTTATCAGGAAAATATCAAAGTTGACAAACATGGAAGGTAAGACACTATCCTCTAGAGAGAGATTTCAATTTGTTGGCAAGAATTGTCATCCAGAATAGGGATCCAGCAAAGAAAAGACTCATCCATTCTCTATTTGGATCACAAACCAATCAATGAGATTAATAGATGGAATGATAGTGCATAAACCCAAATACCTCCAACATGCTATGCAGATTTTGTGATACTAGGTAGCCCATCAACAATGAAGCATGAAGAAAATTATAATACTAGGTTGATACTCAGTTGCACAATAGAACATTATGATACAGTGGAGTCCAAACATCTCCCTCATAACATGACTACACAGCACAGCCTACCAGCAGCTATGCTTGAACACAGAAAACTACCCGTTTGCATCACAAACTCAACAAGAAATTAACTTATTAATAGACATCCAAATCAATGAAACAGCTTCTCAGAAACAGATAAGAATAAGCAGCTATTTTATCCAATATACAAACCTCCACCAAAATTGCGAGATCAACAACAATGCTAGTGACATATCCGAGTACAAGACCAATGACACTTCTTGCTACAGAAGATGATCCAATATCCACATCGATCTGCATATAGGAAATATGCTTTGTCAAGGAATGAGACTCTATACAGCAAATCTGATAAAAAAAAAAAAATTAAAAGAATTTCATATGGAAATTAAGTTCGCAACATCGATAAACTGCTAACATGCATCATACTTTCTAATTAATGAATTGCAATAGTGGGTAGAACTTGTGCGAGTTACCTCTCCATTAAAGGACCCCATAATGAGCCCATACATATGCACAGGAGGCCTTTCTATGTGTTCTCTAATAGGAGAACATGACAAAGAAATCAAGTAGGTAACACATTGATGCTGAAATTTTTTGTTAGACCAGAACAAGGTCACATACCATGTAAAAATAGTTGACAGGGCTTGATATCTGGCTGTATGTATTAAATAGATGACTGATAGGTTCTGTTTCAATTTCCAAACACCACTGCTTACCATAAAGTTAACTTACCACTGCAAAACCCTCTTCACCCTAAGGCTTAGGTATTTGCTCCTCCTGCTAGAGGAACATTAAAACTGCATTGCACTGCTGAGATTTGCCTAAATCTTATGTTAATCTTACATTTTCATATACTTAGAATTAATTGATATTTGTAAGAGAGAAAGCCCTAACATTTCAGTGATGTTTCCAGCAACTCTAGATCCCACTAAAGCAAGATACAATAACCACTTCAACCATTTTTGGATGGCATGGAAATGGATGAACAGGAGAGCCCAGATAGGGTTAGAGTTACTCTCTCTTTTTGAAAGAACAAATAGTTTCAAAAATTTTGCTTTCAAGTTAAGTAGCAGCAGATGATGATTAATTTATGAATTGTGAAAGGGTTGGCACCCTGATGGTTTCCCTGCTAGTGACATCTATACATTAAGGATGCAACAGTCAACAATTTGTACTGATGTCAACTCACAGATAATTTAACTAAGAAAGGCCATAAAAAAAAAAATATAAAAAAAAAAAAAAAAGAATCAGATCCTTACTTCCAAAAAGTTGTCCTGTCTGAGATAATTGCATGTAACAGCTTTCCCCAACAGACAAGCTTTCGTGCCCACCGCACGCTTGACCATCCAATATCCCTACATGTGTTGAAGTAATAAAGCTCAGCACAAAAAGGAATTACCCTTTAAACAAAGCAATCCCATAACATTCTATTCAAGTGTTTCTACCTCAACAATACTTGGAATCAACTTAAATCTGGAGTCCCTGAAAGCATCGCTTCCATCCACGAATTTACCCAATAAAGAATCCTTGTTTACAGGCCTATCACTGGCGTAGTAAATAACCAAGCTATAATTTGGTCTCGCCGGAATCTGACAAGAGCAGCAAAACAGAGGCCCTCAAAATGTATCTGAATGTATGAGAGAATTCATTCCTCGAAATCAATTAGGAAAACAAAATAAAGGAAAACAGTCTTATGGTACCAGCATATACAAACAACTTAAGCAAGTCTTTATTCACTTAAACAAAATGGTTCATGCAATTTATTTGAGACTTTATGCTTCTAAAGAATACAAACAATTACAAATCTACCACAAATTAATGTTGGTTCTCCTAATTTATGCTTTGCTTTAATTTTAACAGGCAAAAATTATTTAAAGGATATGGCAATGTCAAATTTTAATTAATATGTATGGACAAATCAGTCTAAGGGTATTCCATTTGCCTTTAGTATAATATATTGTGTAGGAAGATGAAAGAACACAGACATACCTGGAGATTAATGACTAGGATGAAGGGAAGCTTCTTGCCAGCTTCTGACTGAATAGACAGAGAAACCTTCATCAGTCACTCTAATCATTCAAAAGAATTAAAGAAGTCCAAATCATCTTTGATTTTTCTGCTGTGGATAAGTTTTCCTTGCTGTGATCAGACAGAATTACAATTGAAAAATACAGAGGTTTCTTAACATCTCTACTGAGCAACATGGGATAAATAAAAAATTGATACCAACTTTATTTGCTTAAGCACGGTGTCAGAAATGTCACTGAAATCTTAACCGCTGTTCATGTCCTAGATTTAAGAGCAAATATAATGCAAGTGATAGTGACAAAGTAAATGGCAGTAACGAAATTTCAACCCTTTATAGTTCATGCATGATGCTACTGAGCATTCTAAAAGCTACTTGAGCCAAAGAAGCGGGCAAAAGATGTTATCATTTGTCAGTCATGAGATGGATTTCAGTACAGCTTGCTGGCTACTAGACAAAAAGGTTACAGCAATATGTCAGAATGACTCCTGATTAAACAGATGATGGTGAATGTGGAAAGGTCCAACCAATGCCCCCAGCAAAATTTCTCATATAAACAAAAAAGAAAGTTCTGCTCTAGCAAACTGTTTGGGTATAGTCAGCTTACAGTAAAATGGGACATTTATTTCCACAACTTGTATTATGCTGCTCATTTAATCTTACTAAAATCTGTTCCAGTTTGCCTTAATATTCTCCACTGCACTTTCTATTCCTTTTTTTCAGCTCTTCATCCACAGCAGCTTTCAAAGTCAAAGATAACCTACTTTGTGCCAATCCCAACCACCAGAGGTGATTGCACCAAAATGTCCTGCTCAAGGTAACTCTTACCAATTACTTGCATTTATCAACTACATACTTGAAGCTATATGCTCCATTTCACCCAAAAATAGAGTACTAAACGGCTAATGAAGACAATGTGTAATTACCTGAACAAGACACTTAGGATGCAAGGCAATCCTATCCATCTTTTCATCCACTTTGAGCCAATCAACTGCTAAGAGCTTGAGAAGTGGGTCACCCCCTATCACCTGAAAAAAGATTCACAGGCAGCTGAGAAGCCAATCTTTAAAATGGAACTTCAGTTTCTCTGGCATTTCCTAAATACTGGAAAAGCAAATTAAATGCCAAATTAAGTTTATCGATAAAGAATGAACCCAGTGGGTATAATTATCCATGATGTCAAGTCATTATGCTCTTTTCTTTATTGTGTTGGTCTTTTTACCTGTATTCAAATCTGAATAGGTTGCCCTCCTCAGCACTCTTAAATGAAGTTATTCTTGTTTATCAAATTAAAACAAAACAAAATTGAAGAATAAAGATCCACTTGAACCATAATCTTCTAATGCCAGCACCCCTGTACCTAGCTAAGGAAAGGAAATGGAAGAAAGAGAATAACTGCAAACAATGAAAGCTCTGTACTGTTAAAAATAAAATAAAATAACTAATATTTCAGCCAGATATCTAGGTTCAACAGAAGATTCATAATGTTGTATCTACATGAAAGTCTATTTTTGCGAAAAGCAAATATACCATATGAGAATGTAGTTCAGAGGTATAACAACAAGATACAATTGCATCTGGCATTTTAATACATCAAATGCTTAAAGATGAGGTTAAGATGCACCAGAAGAGCAACACACACCTTATTGTTATCTTTAAGGTAGTTCTTTCCTCGGATCATGAAGCCAGCACCACTTGGAGATGCCCAACAGTTTGTATCAGAATCGTCCTTACCCTTGTGCAGGGAACCATGAAAATTGCTCGGATCAATAGTGGCAGGAGCTACCCTGGGGTCTAACTCCTTATTTGCATCTATAACTACATCCAAATGTTCAAGTGCTTCAATACTGGGTACAACACCATCACATATGAAAGACCAACTGGAAGTATAGTATTTATAAAGCTGCAATTGATAATAGGAAATTCATTAAAAAGGTTTTACTAGGAATTCCTCTACTTGTGGAACCACACACTTGTGGTACCTCACGACCAATAGCCACTGTAAATTAAAAAAATAATAGCTCATTCAACTTAAGGTACTCATTAGATGTAGTATAACCAAGACTAAAGAACATATCACTTTGCATCTTTCACCTTTGTTGGAAGAATTGATACTCTTCCTTAAAAATAGGACGCATTGATTGTGCTTTATCTTTTAGGAGCTTTCACTCTTGTTTTAAGCATATTTTGTCATGGACACCTGTTGCTTTTTTTTTTTTTTTCTCTTTTTTTTGGTGAAAGTAAGAATTAATAAAATGGGGAAGGTCAATATGTACAACCAATCAGCTCCAAAAACTTACACTCACATGAACATGCTCAATCTGAGTGGAAGGGAGTCGAGAAGAAAAAGCCAAAAGGCACCAAATCAAACAAAGAACCAGGAACCAAGCAGCAAAAACGCCAGGCAATACGACCTAGCTACCAACAAGACACCTGTTGCTTTTTAGTGCTAGACATTCCTTAAATTAAAAAAGACATGAATTGTCATAAATCCATCGGGGACTCATTCTCCAGAAGCAATCAAAAAATTTAGAATTAAGTTAGTTAATCCAGCAGACGATCAAATCCTACATTTTATTTTAAGCTTTACACAATAGCAGATTAAATACTTTGAATATTGCTCTCCATATGGTAACATATCTTGTGGGAGAGCACACCAACAAAGATGTGCATTTTAATATTTCATAGTTAACATTAAGAGTAAATAAACCTAAGACCGAGTACCAATTACCATTACACAATTATCCTACTTACGTAAATTCAGATGAAAATTCAGTAAAAATCTAACCTGAGCTTTTCTTCAAAGAGAAGCTTCTAATGGCCCAGGCAACATTCTTCAGCCTCACTTTTGCCTGCTAATACAGTTTTCACAATCAGGAACAGTTCATGCTCTTCTTGATATAATTGGACCCCATGTATCTACGAAGTCTTAACTAAAATCTAACAAAATTGTGTCAAGGTAAATGACCAAACCTTATGATCAGTTTCTTCATCATCACTCTCGTCCTCTTCTGATGATGAATCAGCTGAAATTGCATCATAAAACTCATCCCGCAAATCTTGCTCCTCATATTCACTACTGGGAATCGAAACATTAGAAACTTTTGATTGAACAACTGCCATAGAAGACTGCACCTTTAGTGATGGATTTGCTTCTATATATTCCTTCAGACCTGGAAGCAAATGAATTAAGAAGGATAAATTCACTAAAAATGTCCAGATTGTTAAATTATGTCTCGATTTTGAGCTTGTGTACAAAACCCTATTGGAGAATGTAGATCTGTCCTTAAACTATGAATGATTTTGGGAGTGTTGGATTTACTAGAAGTTGTCTAAGTTGGTCGGAATTTTTCTACCAATTCTGAAGGCCCCACATAAAGTGGCAGTCTATGTTTTCTAATGCAACACGTGAAGTCTGACTTATCCTCTGAAAATGTTGGTCCTCTTATCCCAAAAAGTTTCTTTGCTCATCTTCATATCTCACCATACATATACATGAATGGCCAATTACAGAACACAACCTCTGTAATTCTCCGACTGATTATCGGATTCTTTGCAACTGGCTTTCTCAATGGAGTAGATACTGAAACTAACACCAAACCACATAAATCTCTCACATTTTTTATTGGTCCTTAAATTCTCTATTGGCTTTGTAAGATCTGTTAGATTTAAAACATTCATTTACAACATAGATAAAGAACTTTGATGAAAGCGCCTCTGAGTCTAGTGCATAAAAGGAAAATAGGAAGAACTGAAGACAAGTTTCTCAAGAATATAAAAACACTATAAGTTGGAGGAAAGATCAAAGTTCTGGGGAACATTCAAGTTGCAAATAAGTCAAGTTAAACACCGGTAAGCAAGAAGAATCAAAGGCTACAATGGTCTTGTTTGACTGACTATGTTGTCCAATTAGGTATCTAGTAATAAAAGATATACAAGGAAATCTAGCAGTGGAATAACTCTCATAGCCTTGGGTACAATAAGTTGGAGGATCCCTTTAATTGGACTAGTCAAGGCTAAAAAGAAAATTTCAGGTAATAAACTTGAATTCAAGTGAGAGAAATTGACCGTGGACAACTCAGTTGTGCATGTAATTATAAAGTGGCAGATGAATGTATTACAGCACTTCTAGGAAGAAAGAGGAAAAGAAAGAGAATAGAATACTGCACCTGACACCTGGCACATTAAAGCATAGGGTATAGTCTTCTCAAACTTTGAGCAATGACTGTTCTTCCATCTCATCCATCCTATTTCATGTATCTCCAATGTTTGTGTCACAAGACATTTTGCTATATTTGTACCCATTGGTGTATTTATACTGCTGATTTCCCATGTTGATGCTGTGGAATTAAAGAAGACAGAGCAACCAGTGAGTAGAAGTATATCTGCCCTCTGGGAATCCCAGAGTTTATGAATGAAATTCTCATATAAAGATGGAAGATATAATTAAAATCTGGCAAGTTTCTCACCAACTCATCATCGTCAACAAACAATCATCATTTTGTAGCTAGAAGTTTTTATGAAAATCCCAAGGTACACAAGCAAAAGCACAAAAAACACTTTCAGATGTGGGGAAAAAATTGACTGGGCCAAGAGTTATCAATTTTCCCAACTTCTAAGCAGATTGACCACCCAAAAACTGTTTTGAGCTCCTACTGAAAGTAAACAGTATCTTGATCTAAGAACAACTCATGCTCCATTAACCTGATGATTTGTCATCATATCAGGACAGCTGACTGCAAAGGTATGGTTATGCCAGATCTTTTCTATTGTAGGCATGACCTTCTGAATCAGTAGAAGCTGAGAGAACTTTCAGAATCCTACCTATGATTCAGCTTGAGGGAAGTTCACGAATTAAACACTAATTCTTTAGGTGCTTTATTAGTGCTATTAACAGCCGCTTCAAACTAAGAGACTCATTGGGATAAAAATTCCTGCTCGCTGTCCATCCTGAAAAAGATGGACCATTTCAGTCTAGGGCTAAATTTGTTACTGGGACAACTATTTCTAACAATAACTTAAAAAGATTGACCCACTTCATTCAGCCCAACAAATTCACTCATGACAGACTATCCTGCAATCCTCACTTTTTCTATTCTTCCACAATCATGCTCCCATTTTCTATGGGCTTCATGCAACTTTCTCATTAGAGCATCATTATTTGATGATAATAAACAATCTTGTACCAGGACAAAAAGAAAGAACGAAAAACAAAAATAAAACATCAGAAGATTATACGGAATCAGAACATAATGACCAAAACCGATTAAAAGAGTAAAAAGACAGAAGCAACTGGAAATTCAAAACCCCAGAAAACCCTTAGTTGTGTCATTGAAGCATCTACATAGATAATCCCTCATTTCACTCAGCTAATCTGCCCCTTAAGTATCTGTCCTATATACCAACCTCCTGTCCTCAGTAAGAATATCTTTCAAGAACCAAAGCATAGCCATTTGAAACCTAATTTCATTTTGGGATCAATGATTTCAACCCACCTAGTCCTACTGCCATTTTGGTATAACGACAAAACCACGATATATATGCTGTCAGACTTCCAACACTACCTTACTGAAGTTTATTAGAAACAATTCCCCCATCTTGCTAAAACCACTCTCTTTCAGATGGAAATGGCATGCTAGCCTCTTCTCTCTCCGCACTCCCCAGATGTTCAGCATATGCAAAATGATGTTTTCCATGGGTCATCACAGAAATGAAGTTTTAAAACAATTTCAGTGGAGCTCCATGTTGTCATGATTAGGGATTAATTGCAAAACACGTCAACTGACATGTCTGGTCAGATACCCTCACATCCTTTGCATCATCATCAGCACATATATTACCTTTCAAATCATTGCCAATACACCATCACCATTATCTTGATGCTATTTCCTCCACTTATCGTAAGAAATGCCCCGCACAGGCTAAGATAAATTCTAAATAAGGAGAATAGCCATTGGAATGATCACATGGAGAATTGTGCATTCTGCAGATTGACTACCAATGTCCTATGCATTCATTTTATCAAACAACGTTGTTGTGAAATAACATGCTTACACGTAACAATTAGGACATAATCATTTCAGAATAGTAAGGAGAACTGAAAATGCTTTAGATGTTGCACAGAGCAAGGAAATCAGAGAAGGAGGATCTCACGATTAAGTGTTGTACGCCGATATCCAGATTTTGTAGGTCGCTTTTTATGGGCAACTGGAAGTTGCAGGATTGCTGCAAGCATAAAAACACATTTATCATACAAGCATATCATCTCAAATTGCCCCAAGTGACTATAACAGAAATGCAAAGCACTGATTACTTAGCCTTAGGAGATATTTTGTTCTTCTCCTGAAGCATAAAGGCACAAAATATAGCAATGTAATCAGAGTAGGTTCAAAACCCAGGATTCTCTGCAAGAAGCAAAATGGCTTTGAAGATTTTATGTGACCAGAAACATATTTTGAGGTTTATGGACTCTTAAAACTTCATTGAATTTGCACATTTTGGAGACTTCTCATATACTTGACCAAAAAGGAATGCCACTAATGTGTTCAAACAATGGAATTGATGACATTTAGACAAGGAGGACATCATTTATGGCCTGGAAGAGAAATCACTTCATCACTAGCTTAATTCTGAATGTCATCTAATTGATAGTATTTGGGGCTATGATGTATGGAACAGATGAGAGGATCTCGATGATAGCATTAAAATTGGTTTCAAGGTGCACATTCCTCATTTGCAGCTAAAGGCGTATATTGTTCTTTTTTAACTCAAAGTGATGAGTAAATCTCCATTCAAACGTTTATACCATGACTTAGGACTTGCATTTAAGGAAAACATGGAGACAATCAGCATCAAATACTTAATTTACTATGCGTATTTTATAAGGCATGAGAAGAACTATTAGGGGGTATAGGGGACTGCACAGGTGCTTGTTGAAGTTGTCATATCCTTCACCAATTGAGTTGTGTCATTATGTGGAAATATGATATTAGGAAACAACCACATAGGACAAGGTTCAGAAATTCAATTGGAAAGCAATTTCAGCATTTACTAGAAGTACATCTGTTGCTCAGACAATAAGGTCAAAGCAAGATAAGCAATCTCAGAAGAAAATAATGTTCTTAAATGGCACATGCACTGCTTAAATATCGGCTGATGTGATCAAATGAGAGCCAAAGAGCTTTGAGCTGTCAATAATCTGAATTACAATCCAGTTGCGTGTAAATCAATTTCATTGTATATCTAATCAGTGCATTGATAATATATATTTAGCAGTTAGACAAACTCATATCAAGTTCTTTCTAACCAAACATACTTTGCAATACAAATAGAGACAAAAATGGTCATTTTCTCCTTCATTTTCTCCATAGGCATTCTTCATTTGGAAACAACTTCCAAACTTCAATCATCTGCCAAAACCTTGAAAGGGTTAGCACATATGACTTTGTTGTTGTCATATGGCAATCTATAGAGTTTCCCATTATGTAGTCTATTTCATGTAACTTGAAACTAGTGAGTATCCATGTCTACTATAACTGCTTTTGAATGTTAAGTGATTGAAATACTTCTAGAAAATCTTCTATACGGTCAAGGATTCACAAAATAAGGATCAGAATTCACTGGATATTTATTCAATAATAAGATTCACAACAAGCGATGCAAAAACAAATCCCGACATATCTTAAGAATATCCCTTACTATATGTTCCATCTTGGGCATGGAACCACTGTCTGGAGAAAACAAAATCTCTTTTAGACTGCCACCTGAAGAAAAAAAAAAAGTCAATAATGTGAATATGAGTTAATGAAGCGACTAATGTAGAAGCAAAACTGAGAATGGAATAGATCAAATGCAACTTTACAATGTACATTCAAATAAATTCCAGAAAACTTGGCAGTCATTGAACGGTTTTACAAAGAAAGCAATCTGTTACAGATCAACAACGACAAACAACTGAAGGGCAGGAATATTTACACAGAGGATAAGCAATATCCACGGCACACCCTACACTCCTCCTTATCCGCTCTCCGAACATAAGTTTCAGGAAGAGGCCACTTTAGCATCTTGACTAATCTATGCCCCCAAGCTAATGGACAAGAAGTAAACCCCTTTTCTGAACAGAGATTTGTAAACATCTAATGTTTTCAAGCAATAACGATTAATTCTTTTTGCTTAGCCAAGAAGGATGGGTAGGGTGACCAGCACTGACTACCCTCGTAAGGGTCACCATAAGGGTCCCATACCCATGATAAAATGTTCAGCGTTCACCAAACCAAACCATAAGACTACTGATGCAAGCAAGGTTCAACCCTATGACTTGGAGATGGGAATATCAGCGTGAGACCAACTATAAATCATTACAACACAGAGAAACTAAAATAATGCATTCTGGCTATCGAAAATATCACAAAATCAAATGTCCCCTTCAAGCGCAACATGCAAGTCTTAGCAAATTCTTGTTCCTAGTTCTGTGGTCTAATTCAAAAGACCAATACCAGAGAATTCCAGATAATTGTAGCATCTCTATTAACAAAAGCCAAATGAGGAACAAGACGAGGCAAAAGTACTAAAGACTCAAAAAAAAAAAAAAAAAAAAGAAGCCAACCCTGCACAAGCTCTTAATCACAAAGTTGTTCTGTTGGAAGAAATCAATGGCTAACTTACACTGATCTTAAAAGTCTACACAGTCAACTATAAACCATCATCACTATTTAACAGTAATTTAAATAAGTCAATAGATAGATAGATGGGAGTGCCATAAGACTAGATATTGAGG
Organism: Eucalyptus paniculata subsp. matutina; assembly: GCA_017140255.1. Taxonomy (NCBI): domain Eukaryota; kingdom Viridiplantae; phylum Streptophyta; class Magnoliopsida; order Myrtales; family Myrtaceae; genus Eucalyptus; species Eucalyptus paniculata. Next base: position 70,602,944 of record CM029437.1, on the reverse strand, counting down.
AAAAAAATGAAAATTACAGAAGCATAATAGATGGAATGGAGCTAGTCAATTTCCATCAGTATTATGACACCGAACTTTGGTAGACTACGGCATCAACATTGGACAGTCTCTGTCTCTCTTACATGCAAGAACACAGAAGTGCCCGCACATGCACATGGAGGACATCATTGCACAATCTTATGGCAGGTCCTGTGTAGGTCCTGTTACTTATTTTCATAAATCCAGGCTTACCCAAAAAAGAACAAAAAGGTTTATATCTTTGAATCCAGCAGCTCACTGTTTTAGCTCAGAACCGCACATTGGTTCTTCTTCTAGTGTTAAAAACAGAAAAATGATTTGACAATAGGCACATGTTTGCACACATATACTTGACAGAACTATGTGCAACCAAGAGCCAGATGTATAAAAAGAGTTTCTCAATGTGCCATCAACTTCAAAAGAAACTCTGCATAACAATATATTATCATTGTGGGAGTACCAAATCTATTCAGTCTTGACTCATCAATTAGTTAAATTTGAAACACGGACGCAGTTTAAACCATAACAGCAGGACATTATACTTTTATTATGGCAAAAGATTATGTTTGAGATTTAAAATTTCAGAAAGATCAAACTGCAAAGACAATAGAAGTATGGACATGAGTCTTTGGTAAAATATGAATTAAAGAATTATAGTGTAGGAATTGAGCAACCAACGTCATAAATCATTCATTCCAGAGAATTTTATCTCAAGTAAGACTCTATGCCGTTTTCTCAACAGCAACCAAAAAAAAAAAAATTAACATACAATTGTATCACTCCAGTTGCATGTTCAAAAACACAAATATGAATAAATGATAGGGATAACCGATTGTGGAACCACAAAGCCATGACACCGCTCAGTGCTAAAGAAAAAGAAGACAGGTCTATCTAGTATCTACCTTACCTGGCGAGGTATTTTGGATCATATGTCCCATAAACAACATCGTAGTGTCCATCATAAGATTCTACCAACTCCAAATCACTAGTAAATGGGTCCCACCTGCAGAGATATAATAGATGAGCCTGAGCCATATTTAAGGTAATGGCACTCTACAGACGAATTGTGAAGCTTACTCATATCTCCGCTGGCGCTCTAGGTTTAAAAGCACTTCAAATACAGTGTCTGCACTGGCATCAACAACACCAACAGACTTCACAAGAACACCTTTTCTCATCTGCAAAATCACAACAAGCACTGTAACTGCTTGGCACCAATTTGGCAGCAAATTTTACGTCTTTGGCTTGGATTTATCAAGCAAGTTTGATTACTCTTACCAAAATGTTTGGTCTATTAAGAGAAGCAATTTATATAATGCAACAACATAAACATGGGCAAGTATGCTGATTATGCTTTTTACCAAAAGAGGCATCTTTTAATTCTAATCATGTAAAAAACCCTTCAACTTGTCATTTCAAAAGTCACTTCCTATATTATATCTAAACGATCACATCAACGCATGCACAAGCAGACATCATCCCTATATCATAAAGTGAAATTTGTTCTGTAAAGGAACAGGAATAAGGCCTTGATTTAATTTTTATATGTATTATCCCGAATGTGGCTTTCTGTTTTTCAATATCGATGGGGTGTCCAGAGTTAAATAAAATTTGCACATTAACAACACTGTTGATGTCTGTTAAAAAAAAAAGAACAACGCTGTTGATGGTTTTCTTTTCCTCCTTTTTCAATTTTAAGAGTTGGTGGATGCTAAAGCAAGTGCTAACATTTATAGATTTTATTAGCACAATTTCCTTTTAACTTATTTTGTTCTGGGATAGTATAATGTAATAGCAAAAACTTACTGGGATATTTTCATATGATGAGTCATATATAGTAAAGCACCTGCCTATAGAGAATTCTCCTCCTTTTAATTAACCAGGGAGGTATTCTCCTTTAGTCACTAACAGAGCAAATATAGTCTTCATTTGGCACCCAAATATAAACCTAATAGGATAACTTAAGACATACTAATGAAGTGCAAACATTTGGAAACCTCATCTTATGGAACTTTTATGGAGCCACATGATACCATGCACCACACAGTCTCCTTATTATTATTATTCTCAAGATGGAATTTCATTTTTTTTTTTAGGACAAAGTTGGAGAAAAGTAAAGTTGGGGAGAGCATTTCTTCCAAAAAAAATATATTTGACCAAAAACAGGCACACAATTTTTTTGTGAAAAAAGCCTCTGTGGAAAGCTGTAATCCAGCTCTGATTAACAAAATAAAGTACAGCATGGGAAAAGTGGCACAGCAAGTGCTACAGAAACATAAGAGACACATGAGAACAACGAAAGAAGAAAGCAGAAGGCTTGCACATACCTTGGACTCAGCAACATCCTCAAAGATTCTAATACCTGAAATCACAAAGAAATCAACATCATAAAGACTTGATAATACTTAAAAATTAGCATGCTTATTTGCCAGGGAAATCAGTTCTCAACATGCAAACAAGTCTTTACAGGAAATCTTTATTCAGAGTTTCAACAGGAAAAACAGAAGCTAAGGAATTGCAGCACAATATACAGAGGATAGTTTGTATGAACATGAACAGCAATATTTTGAGAATGACAGTTGAAGCCTCCACAAAACCTCAGTATTCTCTCATGAAATACACACCATACGATCCTGAAAACCCCAGATGGAGCAGCTTTTAACATCATCTTATGCTGATCACCCCAGTGCAGATCCCCAGAGCAAAAGCACTCTCTAGATTTTTTACCATTAGTTCAAGGCTGTTGAGTCATAATCAGTCAGGCAAGATCCGTGTTTACTCTTGCATTTGTCTAGAGTGAACCTGTCTAACTTTAACAGATTTACACAATTTAGAAATGATCTAATTATTACCACTTGCAAACAATCCAAGTCTTCAGCCACCTCACTTCACAAATCTGTTCAAGTTCATTGTTTAGATCAGTAATTATTAGAGCTTATGCTTGCTCCAAGCCCTTTTTTTCATATGCATGTAAATGCTGACTAGATAAACGAAAGAATTAAATTTCTTATAAACATAAAATGTTTGCCATTCTAAAAATCAATGCTTCTTATCACTATATGGACAAGTCCCCTCACCCTTTTTATAGTTTTTGGATAAGCTAGCCAATTTCTTACTCCTTGAATTTTGTAGTCAACAGAGTCAAGTATAAATTGGGAAAGAGAGAAAAATGAACCAAAATGCACGTCAAACCAAAAAGTACCTCACAGGACAACAATAAACCATAACTATATACCGACTATATACCAAGGCTCACATTTTTTTTTCAAAAAAGAATTACCATATAAAAAGACCAGCGATTCAAACATCATTCTAGGCCATGAACCATTATTACTAAAGCCAAGATAGAGTACCATTCATTGTACGAATACATTTCCACTCGTTAGCTTCTATTGCATCTCCTACATTCCCTCCAATGTTTCCACCTGCTCTAATACCCAAGATCGATGATTTACTTAGGAGCATCTCTGGACCTGTAAAAACAGAGACAGTGGTGCAAAACATAGAATATGAGAATTCAAGGTCCATGGTCATGCATATTTCTGGATGAGCATTGTTTACCATTTGTACTTCTCAGTATTAGTATGTGCTAAGTGCACAGTGGCATACTTTTATTTATTCATTATCATTTCACTATAAGAAGATATTAAGTACTCAGATCACCCCAACCATTCAGAAGCAAACCGTGGCAAGATAATGAAGAAAGATGACCCCCCATCATGGTTAGTGACAAATTCAGTGAATGTTTAAAGTTATTAATGCATTGTCCATGCATTACATTCCAATTGTGTGTTATAACATAACCGGAAGCAGCATCTAGACTTTCAGTTGAAATTTCTTGCTCACTTCAATGCTCCAGACTCACCAGACATCAGCAGAGTAAGTTGCTGATAATTTGGCAAGAAGCAGTATGTTCCAGTGTCTATCATCTATATATTTCGCTATAATAGAATAAATTTCTTCAGTATAATTTGAATCTCTTCTTGACAGTGTCAGAATACTTTGACTATATGCCTTCTCAGACCAACTGCTATTGCTCAACCACAGAGAAAAACTTCCCTATGGAGTTGGACTTAGCTGAACTGGAGAGAAGGCATTGTTACCTTAGAAAAGGAAAGCAACCGCTTTGATCAATTTTATCTTTCTTTAGGTTGCGTCCATTAGCCAGTTCTGGGATTATTTGATCTATTACAAGAGTGATCTGTCAATAACATCCTGTTCATTACTGAATACCAATTTAATTAGCATTGACTGGATTTACTTAACTTATTTTACAATAAATGGCTTACATCTAAAGGTCAAACTTATATTTTACATCAGTGACTAATAATACTTGAAATCACATGGATTACATATGTAGCATTTCACTAGTCACTAGTTAAACAAGACCTTCATAAGTAGCATTTAGCAAGCATGAAAGTTTAAAATTTTCATATTTGTCTTTGTGAACACCAGTTCTAAGACAATGAATATAGATATGATTTTCAATAATAATGTACTCCCACATCTGGAAAATCTTGACAGCGTTAGTTACGAACTACAGAAGGGTCTTTGTGGATGTCACCTTGATAGAAAAAAAGAAGGTGCTGACCATTGTAAATTTGAACCAAAGTATTGGTTCTCACAAGACATCTTACTTTGAAAGCCTTTCACCAGTTACTTTCTTTTGATGCTCCAAAAAAAAAAAATTCAAATCCAATTCTTTTCACTCCCGACCTATCATCCTCATTTACAAAAATGAAATTATCTTTCCCATATCTTTAACTGTTCTTAGTCCACCAAATTTATAGTATATCAATTGACCATTTTCCTAACTCATTCAGTTCAAACATTTGCCTATATCTTTAAATTGAACTGAAGCGCAATTCTCCATATTTTTAATCTAATTCTTACAAGACATACCTAGTAACTAAGTATTCTTTTCTTTGATTAGTACCAATGTTATCCAGAAAAAAGGATTTTAATCTACATTTCCATATGCATTAATTCATATCAAATGGTAAAGGAAAGAACAATGAGCAACGAAACACCATGAGGCATAATACGAATTTGAGGACCTACTTTGAACCTGAGGCCAAACATCAATGCACAGAAAATATCAAACTAATCAAATCTAATGGGAGGACACTTGGTTAAGCCTCCCTAGTATTATAGTATAAGCTCCATCACAATATCACTTCAGCATGAGCCAAACCATTCAAAAAACTTCTCTTGCAGATAGTTTGTGTGTGTGTGTGTGTGTGTGTGTATTAAAAAAGCCCACTCAATAATGTCTCTGACTATATGTACTATATCCTTCTCAGTTGTCATATGTCATCCACAACCTCAGCTCTTTGTCTAACTAGGACTCCCCCTCTATCAAGACATTATCAACCGACACAAAGCCAAGTCATGCCATAGAGAGAATGAAATACAAATCATAGAGTATACACAAAAATAGAAGATGAATATTCTACCCAAGATGACTTTAATTCATGTATAACAATCTCAGAAAGTGCATTTAGGCATAGCATATAGGAAGAGAATGCTTATGCTTTTGTGGCCCCATTTGGTTCGGTTTTTGGGGAATGTCTTTGCAAAAATGCAAATACCTTTAGGTGAAAGGAGTTTTCCGAAATGCAAATGGCATTTGGTGAATTGTAATTCTAACGTGTATTGAGAAACAATTTTGGCCAAAATATTGTTTGGTAAAATTTGCATTTGTAAAGGATTTTTATTAAATTAAAAAAAAAACATTTGTATTTTTTATAATCCATTAAAGTAGTACAAAAACATTTGTATATTTTTTTTTTTTAAGTCTGGCCACCAACCGGCCGGATCTGGTTGTCGGATCTGGCCGCCGGATGCCGTCGCTTGCCTGAGGTGGGCGACCTTAGGCATCAACTGCTTGGGTTCACACAGCCGATTGGGTTCATGCGGCCGCAAGTGGTAGTTGCCTAAAGTCGCCCGACCCAGGCAACCGTCGCGTGACCTCAGGCGACCGCCGCTTGGGTCAAGCGACCTCGGGCGATGGCCGTCTGAGGTAGCGCGACCCCAGGCAACGGCGGAACCCAAGCAGGTGACACCTAGGTGGTTCAGCGCCTGGGGTAGCCCGACCTCAGGTGGTAGCTCGACCCCGGCGGCCGTTGCCTGGGGTAGCCTGACCCTGGCGATCATCGCCTGAGGTTGCGCGACCTCAAGTGGCCGCTTGGGTCGCGCGATTCAGGCCATTAGTTGCTTGGGTCGCGCGACCTAGGCATCGCCTGAGGTTCGGCGACAGTCGCCGGGGTCGAGCGACCCTCGGGTAGCGGTCACCGGCACGCGCGACCCCTTGGCCAAAGGTCATCGGCCTCCGATCGGCTTTTCGTGCAGTGGTTTTGGAGAAAATAAACAGTATTCAGAACTTGCATTCCGAAAGACCTGCTTTGGACTAAGGGCCTTTAAAGTCTTTTGGAGATGCAATTGTATTTTCCTAAAGTTGAGCAAAAACATGAACCAAACATGTTTGCATTTGGTCAAGGGACTTTAGAGTCCCAAAGTCCATTCCAAAAGCCAAACCAAACGGGGCTAGTGTTCTGATTTTGTACATTAAATATTTTTTCTTCATTGTCATGATAATAGATCAACAAACATGCTATAAAAAGATTGATGGCAATTGGCTTATACCAATATTATATATAAATCTTTTTTCTATTATTCACCTTTAGCCATCAAAAGATGCTAAGTACAGAAGATAAAAAGAGTATATGTAGCCTAAGAAACAATGGTATTCGAAAGTTTTTGTACTACTTTCATGGATTATAAAAAGCAGATAGTGATTGTTGAAGGAAGAAAATTTTACTATATATTTTCCTCATTAATTATATTCATTGATTATTGGGAGATTTATATCCCTTCAAAAGGTTTTTCGTATTTTTTTTCTTTGTTTAAGCAAAATACGTCTATCGTCACTAGATATCATTAATGATTGTATACAAGCCTATAATAATAAATGTAAATATAACCAACCTTGCCCAATTCTAATAAGCTTCTTCAATTCATGGGCATAACGCCTTACTCTGTGTCGGTGTCCCTCTAGAGTGATCCTACAGAATATAAGAATTCAGAAAATTTTAGCATGGCACACTCACATGCACATCCGCGGCACACCCAAGAAAGCAGGTGCAGCTGCAGGCATGCACAGAGAGAGAGAGAGAGAGAGAGAGAGATATTTACTAAATTGATGTAAAAGCATTGTTAGTAAATGGAAGTGTATCATAAAGCACATGTAAATGCATACTCTGGCTCCACAGTCAATTTGTTCCTGGCACTGCCACCTCTTGACAGCTCATACTCAGCCTGTTTAAAACAAAGAATTCGTTAAAATATACATTAATTTCATTTTGCTCTGCTGCCTCATTTCTACTCAGCCCTTCAAAATCAAGGCTTTACCAATGTAGGACTACAATTCACAGAGAAAATCCTAGAACTGAAGATGGAGTGCAAAGGAAAAAAAGGGACATAAAACAACATTCATGCTAAATGTCATTACTCTCAAGATACATTTGAACCTGTTGCTTGGCAATGTCAAAAGCCTCCATCCACTTCTTCACTTCTCCAGCAGTAGCACAAGCAATCTTGAAGCAAAGAAGCAGTCAATCATCATTCATTTTAGGCAGATTTAAAAGGGAATACACTTCTACAAGACAGGACACCAATTAGACATGAGAGTCGAAGCAAAGAAAAATCACAAAGCATATTTACCCAGCAAATACTGCTTTCCAAAATAAAGCCACACAAGCTACTTAAAATATTTTCTTGCCTTCTCAAAAGAACATAATAATATGACAGACAATTGATTCCGTTGAAATCAAGACTTTAGTACAGTACTATGATGCTCCAAAGTTAGATTATATAAACAAGAATGTGTAATTTTCTAAATTTATTTTCTTTCTTTGATTATCAACAAGGATCTGTACTACACTTAAATGGTCTGCCTCTCATTCATATACCATTAAAATTGTTTCCAGACCGCAGAAAGGACAATCATTTTCTCGTCATTTTCATTGGCATTAAGAACATGAGCCTTCTTCTCAAAGGAACAGTCATATGTTTCTCCAAAAAAAGAAAAAAAATAGAGCAATGCAGGTATTAGCTCCCCCACCAAGTGCTAGTTCCATGTGACAACATCCATTCTTTGCAATTACAACTGATTTCAACAAAATGTGAAACATGCCACTGGCGGCACTATAAGACCCTTCTATAGAAGCAACTTCTCTTTTTAGATTACTTTATGGGATGTGGTGACGAGATTAATGATGTTGACTATAAGACATATTATATAAGAAAATTGAAGGGAGTCACGATTAAGCTGGTTTCAAGTTCTACGGCGGTTGCCACATTGGGGATGTTCTAATCTTAGCACAACTATTAATACTCCCTAACCTGATAGGAGAAAGAGAACAGGTTATGAGTGTCCCATATCACTTGTCTATGACTTTCAAAGGACCTTATGATTATGTAGTCTCCCTCCATTTATCAACTTAAGCTTTTGGGTGGGACATTCTAATATGGAAACGGAGCCGAGTTTCACACCAGATTTATTTTGCATGTGAAGCTCCCCATTTGTCAGTTCCATGTGCCATTTTTAGTTCAGTTTGCATGTGAGAGGGAGTGTTACAATATCCCACGTCACTTGGCTATGGGGTTTTCATTGGCCTAATAAATGCATATAGTCCCTCCAACTATCATCTCAAACTTTTGGTTAGACATTCTAACAACTTGACATAAAGGACACTCAACTATTGCAAGCTTATTGGCTCATTTCAGTTTTGTTCTACCATCCCATCCCTATGCTCTAAACCTTCTCTCCATAGCACCTGTTCTTCTCCAGTCTTTTCACAATTTCTGCAATTATTGCTCCATCTTCATTGTTAGCATGACCCAGCTCCGCTTGTTAGCCCCACTTTGCCTTGGACCAGACCACATGTGTTACTACAACTAAATTAACTTATCCTAGTCTTGTTCCACCTTCGTAGTTTCTTTATTCGCAAAACTGCAGTACCTTTCATAGCATGACCTATAGAATGTTACCATGACACATGGCGTTTGTTAATTTTAGCTTGAACCTTTTATGTGCAGGCCTTGCTTGTCACCCAACTCAATAAATATTGTGGCCAACCCCATTGAGAATTTTTTGTGAGGTTTATGGCAGAGCCAGCACGGGGATCATTAGTTTCAGCGTTCAGCATTCTCTTCTAGGGTTTAAGTGTTTCACTTTGTCATATTTTAAAGGGTATGAGAAATATCAGCTTTATGTGGGACTAGGGTTCTGAGTTTGCTTTTTGGTTGTAGTCCGAATTCTAATTAGTGAATTCCTGCTGCTCCTCTTTTGCCTGTGATGTAGGCCAATGGCCAAACCATGAAAATCTTGTTCTTCCACTTTCTCAATTCTATTTTCTATTACATTGGCACTTATGCTTAACAATGAAGCATACTAGGATGAGAATTTGAACAAGCTTATTAAGTACAGAATCAGAAAAAAAAAAAAAAACACTAATTGCCAGTTCAAAAGTACTCCAAAAAAAAAAAAATTATTCACAAAATATCATCTCCCAGTTTCATGTCAATCACCGATAAGAATAGCACAAAAACAAAAAACTCACCTCTCCTTTCTTTTTCTCATCTAGCCTGCTATAAAACCGCATAACATACAGATCCTGCCACAAAAGAAGAAATCCGCTTAAAGAAGAATCTAAAGTTACATCAACTTTTCACCTAGAGGATGTAAGTGTGCTTTTGGAGGTTGGAGAACAATTCTGATGTCTTATATCCATGCAACTGTTGACAAGATATGGGGGAAAGAAAGGTTGACCTTCTGACGCCCTAGCTCCTCCACCATAAGGGAGGGCCCTACAACACCCCTCCTGATAGGTCGCTGTGGCAAGGGAAACAATTAGGGCCAAAAGTACAGATGCATTCAGTTTTCTTGTACATGCAAATGATATAATGAAGCAAAATCCATAAACAATCAAGTTGATAGATCTAAACAATGGAAATCCTTTTTGGCTAAACTATGGTGAGAAGTGACTGCAAAATAGTTTCACAAATAGCATTCTATAGTCTTCTTTCTAAAATATCCTTATATGATGGATAAAGAGGGGAAAACAAACAAGCAAGAAGATGCATTTGACCTCATATGTGCATTTAATTAGAAGAAAGGACAACAACAATCAAATATCAAACAATACTGAAAATGGGATCATGATGCAACAATAGTTCATGAAGAAATTAAGCAACAGTCATTAAACCTATTTTCTCGCTAGGGAAGTCAATTTTGGCATTGGGGCGTCAAAACCATTGCTAATTGATTGATAATCTTTCCCACTACTCTTGGGATTAATTAGTGTCTGATCCTGAGGAAGTTCAAGGAGCCAAAGTTACGCTGCACATCTTTGAAATTGTTAAAAGAATGTCCAGCAGGGTACTCATACTAGCTTTTGGTTATTAGAGACATGTCTTATAACTCAGCTATAATCCAGAAAGAGCTTATTACTAGGCCAAAGCAGGGCCTGTTTGATAACTCCAATACATATTGAACATTAACGTAATCAGCACTTAATAAAATTAAGCACATTTGATAACCATAGCCAGCTTTTACCTGATCAAGTCAAAAAAATCACTTAATTAGCTAAGTAAGGATGGGTTTAATTACTTTATATAGTACATTGATAAAAGCCTAAGAAATACCAATAATACTCATGATTCTATATTTGGATAATATTATTCAATACTCAATAGAATATTAAACAACATTTTACTTTCAATTTCAGCACTTAAAATGGCCAACACTTCAAATTCAGCATCCAAATTTTTTGGCATTAAATTTTCTGTTTTACCAAACAGAAAGCTTGAAAAAGAATTTGTATCATTCACACTAGCATTTAGTGCTAAGTGATTATCACTTGAACAGGGTTTTCAAAAAGGTAAGATTAGTCTTTTTGATAAACCAGATGGTAACTGAAAGAGGACTGATTAGGTTCGTAAAACCTTAGCCAATTTTCAGTTCTGCATGTTACAGTACTCTTCAAGTCAAATTGCAGAAAGTTCTCCATCTCCATTCAAAAGACTTCGCTGCATTGACACCATCTGTCTGACTTGCCTACTAAATTGATGACAAAAGCACAGCTCGCGGCAATTCGCAGTTCTAAATTTCCACAAGTAAGCAGGAAGGTGGTCAAAATTACTATGAAAGTGGATCGTCATTTTGGCACCCAAAACACCAGCCAAATTTCATGGGTCCAGTATGAAATCACATAGTGTCATCTCTTCAAACCACACCCTTTCCCATTCAAGTTTTTCTCTTGCTCTACTATGAAAAAGAATTGCTGAGAGAGGGAGAAGAAGCATGAGCAATCAATGTTATCTGGACGATATGTAAAATTATAACCAGAAAATGGTCTCGGATGGACTCAATGTATGACAATAAACATAGGAGAAAAATGCTAGTCGTACTCAGTTTACAAATACTGGCAGATGATAGTGATCACAGGCAGTTACAAGGCTGCTGTTAGCCACTATTGAACAGGCCAAAAGAAACCCAAGAACTAATCATTAAACAGCTACTGATCCTGGCATAGCACTGAAAGAAGCCATTACTTATTAACTCGCAGCACTGTACAGTAGGCAATTATCGATACAACGACTCTAATACATTACATCCTAATGGTTAGTCACCGCCAGAGTAAATATTGAGATTTGAACAACAGCAGCCGAATAGAATTGCAGAGTACAGAGCAGGGCATTCGAGGCGACAACAATTCACATTCCGAATCCTCTGCCCCATGAGCGGATTCCCCTACTCCCTTTGCCAAACCAATAAACAAAACCACCATCAGACAATTTGAGCTACCACGGCACTCATCGTCAGGCGCCGAGACCAAAAACAAAACTCGACCCGCGAGCCGAGATCGCGAAAAGGACCGCCCAGCGCCGCCCGCGAGATAAACGCGACCGCAACGGGAGAAAGAACACAGACTGACAGACATCGAGAAACGAGAAACGAGAAACGAGGGAAACACGTCCTCGGATATTCCGAAACGCTTACAATGCCGGGGTTCTCGTGAGGATCGCGCTTGTACATCTCCACGTACTTGCCCCGGATGAACAGGAACCTCAGGTGGCAGTACTCGTGGCCGATCGAGTTGACGCCCAGGTGATAAACCCACCCGAAGAACTCGAACACCTCCCTCTTCCCTCCTTCCCTGTCGCTCTCCGACCCCTCCCTGTCCATCGACGATCTGCCGCTCCCCATGCCGCCCCCTTTCCTGTCCTCCGCCGCCGCCGTCGCCGCCGCCGCCGCCTCCATCGCCGAACCCACCTCCCAAGATTCGATCTTGAGCTAAAAAGGAAGGACGAGAACGCGGTGGAAGGAGCTGGAGAGAAGGTGGCAATGCGGAGGTGGACAGGAACGGAATGCGCCCTTACGTCGTTTGACGTCTGCTGAAAAAGGAAACAATCCTCGAGCCTTTGCGCTTTTTGCTGCGGTAGATCTGGTGCAGCGTAATGGCGAACCGGGGAGCTCGTTTTGGCTCCCGCGGCATCCGGGCCGTCCACGTCATCGCGCTGGGGCCCCCGCCGGTCGTTAAGATCGTGGGGCCCACAGGGGGCGGACCGACGATCGACGGTCGACGTCACTGGTGGGGACGCGTCAGAAGAGCCGCGGCTTGAGGATGCGGGGGGGACCACATGGGCCGACCGACCTCGGGGGTTCCAACCTAATCGAGTTGACAGCTCGTCCAACTTGATTCCAACTCGATTCGACTCAACTCATTTCTTGTGAATGAAACTCCAGCTTAAGATTAGTAAAAATTAAAACATCCTATAACTTACATGTGTATTGTCTTTTTGTGGGTATGGGGAAAATTTGATGAAGTCCCTCTCGCTCATGGAACTAAATATTAATTAACCGGGGCTTGATTGGACAAAAATAGACATCCCATTAACTCAAACTCAAGCTTGATTCAATTTTAGGTGGATTGGGTTTGAAAGTAAATAATATGAATATCTCTATATTGGGATATATCATAATTGAAAATTACATTAATTTATTTATATAAACTAATGTTATATGTAATAACTATAAAAAGGTAACGAGATAGACATAAATATTAAAAAAAAATCGATTAAGGAAATATTATATTGAAAGAGACATGTATAACCTTTGGTTTGACTCAATTTGAATCCTATGCCTTTTTGGGTTTTTGTTGTGTTTCTCTTTTTGAATTCTGGACGAATCTATCTTTTGCAAAAGGTTGGACACACGTGGAAGGGATCGGTGGGGATATTGTCTTTTATGCGAACGTGATTTGAGATGGAAAAATCACGACAGGGCTCTTTAAATCTTAAAATAAGATTATTCTGGGCTTTCCGACTGCGTGATCACTGATTTGTAACTTGTAAGTAGCATCTGGGAATCCTCGTCGTGTCGGCAAAAGATAAAGCGGGGGAGATGGGGGAAAAATCGGAGGACCCACCATGTCGGCAAGGGCAGCTTTGCCTCCATATTTTCTCACTGATGACGAGATAATGCCGCCGACCCACCCCGGTTGACTCCCGAGGTAGCTCTTCCTACTTCTCCTTCTTCTTCTTGGTGGCCAACCATGGCAGTTCTGACGAAGATGCAGGCTCTTGCGGACAGAGCTTTCTGGTCCCGCGTTTACTGTCGCCATCGTCGTAGCTCCGGCATAAATTTTTGTAAATACGAAAATTTAAAAAAAAAAAATTACAATTCATATGCGAACTTACTCTTATTTTCATCCAACAGTCCAGACATTTTCAGGATTTAATCCTCAAGGATTTGTAGGAACCCCGAGTGGTTCCTCGATCTGTCGTGGGGTGGCTCCCCTTGACAAAACGGATGGTGGCTCCTTTGAATTTTTTCTTGACTCATATAAAATGTTATGATAAGAAAACCTGAAATGTTTTATGATTAACGGATGGAATTTGCTTTTTTTTTTTTAAAATTAAATTATTTGTTAATTCATCGAGGGATTGGGAATTCGTTTGTCAGCAATACTCATACGCATTTCTTGATATCGGATTCGAAAGTTCTTGTCCAAGCTCAGTGTGATATTGAGTTTTAGCTTTATCAGGTGCATTTCAAGCAAAAGAAACTTTAATTTCTCCAAGCCAATTTCGAGAAATGCTCTTTTGAAATTGTTCGAAGAGGTGGACTAATTAAAATGACGTAAATACTAGCTTAAATCAACCTACTCGCCAAAAAAAAAAAAAAACTCTTTTTTTTTTTTTTTCATGACTAGCTAAACCAACAAATACAAACCTAGAGATCCAGGAAAAACCCACCATCCCTGTAAAGCGGGTAAGTCCACTTGTGACGTGATGGGAATTCGAACTTCTCTCATACGTGAATGAGAATGAGAGAAAGTCCTTAGTGCGGTGGTAAAAGAAGAAAACTCTTCATCCATTTACTTTCACTACTTTCGTAATTGAATCCATGTACTTTTAATTTTCTAATAAAAGTTTTATTACTTGCGTAACATGTCGAATTAATTTTCTCGGTCGCCAAATTAAAATAAAACTGAGCTAACGTGGCTATCAGAACACCCCATACTTCGACATGTATAAAATATTGCCTCTATGGAAACTCACCACAGCGAGGAGGGTGAACAAGAAACATAAATAAAAGGTATCAGGAGCAAAACTCAGAATAGACTTTTTGATGGTTGTTCGTGTAGATAGCTACAACTTTTCTGTGGTGGAATGCTTATCGGGCCGGGCTGAGTCCCCTTGGCCGGCCCAATCTACAGTAGATGATTGTAAAAGAATCTTGGCCCAGCTTAGCGGAGTTTCGGTCCTATACAAACCGAGGGAAACAAATAAGGCCGTAGATTGGGTCGCTAAAGCCCACCGAGCCAACTCTCTTCCTTCTAATTGGGTTTCTTTTCCTCCTCAGCCTTTAATTTCTATTTTATGTTTGGACTTTCCAGCTAATGGTGCCCCTTTTGTGGGTTAGCAATGAAATGTTTATCTTTTGGCAAAATAATAATAATAATAATAATAATAATAATAATTGATGTGGAAGAGACTTGGTTAGACATTTTATTAATTAGAAATGCACGAGTATAAACATTAAAAATACATAGGCTTGATTAGAAAAACAGTACACCCAAAAAGAAGAAAAACTTCAAACCAAGTTATGTTTTCGTTCTCAAGATAATTAAATATGTTAATGCCATAAAATGGCCGAAGCGCTTCAAAACTGTCTCGAGCCATCCGGGTTCGAATCTCTTTTGCTGCAACATCCATATACTTTTTTTCTTTAACAATTAAGATTAAAACCAGTTAAAAGCCGGTTTTATCCTCGGAACTAGCTTTGGGTCGACCGATTCTCGAATTAACCCGGAGATCGAGCCCAGCTTGCCCGGCCGGTCGGGTTCTCCAGGGTTCCTATGGGCCTCTACGTAGGCCCACTAATCAAAATAGAAGGCCCAACAGCCAAGCCCACTAGCACCAAAAAGGCCTGGGCCCATCTCGCGGTGGGCCTTTCCTCCTCCATGGCGGTTTCCAAAATCCAGCTCAGCAATATAAAATATCGAATCTATAAATACCCAATTCCTTCTAACCAGAGAGAATCAAGACAAGTAAATTTTCGCGTGCTTCTCTTTCCTTCCCTTGCCTTTGCCGGACATGGCCACCGCGATCCTCCGACGAAACCCTAACCCTCGCCGCCTCTCCGATCCCGACCACGGCCGCCCCCGCCGGCGGAAGCTCAGCCCCGAATCGGTCGCCTCCCGCCCTCCCGTGGCGGCCCCGCCGTCTTCGAAGAACCTCGAGATGGGCCAGGTCAAGATCCTGAAGCGCGGCGAGCCCCTGACCGCCTCCTTCGCGGCGGCCCCCCGCGGCTGCGGCGGCGGCGGCGGATCCCCCGGCCTCTTCCCCCGCGATGCCCTCGCGACGGCGGCGGCGAAGGGGGGGAGGAGCAAGAGGGGCGATCCCGACCTCGCGCTCGGGTCCACCGACCGCCTCGGGCCTGACCCCGAGGTCGTGCAGAGGCAGATCCGGGTCGGGGAGTTGCCCGGCGTCTATGCGGGTCCGGGGATGTGCGTGTCGTCCCCGCCGCCGAGTTCCGTCCCCGTGCCGTGCTTCCTGGGCAAGAACAACCTGGCGACGTGCGGCTTAAGGCGGCTCCTGGGGCTCCAGTTGTCGTGAATTTGAGGGAAAATTCGCGTGGTTTCGGAGACTTTGCGGCGGATGTGACGGTGCCTGTGAGTTCCGCGAATCGGATGGATGTGTTTCCGCTGGACATTTGCTTGTTCGAGAATCAAAGGGCTCTCCTTTATCTTTTCAACAGGAAGGGGCTTTTGATTGCAAGCAAAGAGGAGGTTGTTGAAGATGGAAGCTTGGTAGCCTTTATGATATTGAGGGAAGTCGAGATCATTGATCAAGGAACAACTTGAACGGTTGCTTCTAGGGGTTAAAGATATGTTAAGTTTAGATGTGTGTATGTGGATCTAATACAGAGTATTTATTGCAGCCTGTGTGGTCTATAAGTCTAAGTATTGGTCTGCAGAATTGTCGGTGTAGGCATTAGCCTACCACTTTTAGAAAGAAATATTGGCTAACTTATGATTCTATGTAATGGGTCGGTCTGATACTAAGTATCTGTTGCTTCTATGTAATACATCAGTTTCATGGAATAAAGTTTATGGTGATGATTTATTATGTTGCTGTTCGATTGCCTAATGAGCCAATTTCATATCTTTGCGCAAATTGAATTCAATTTCCGTTTGTTAAGAAATCAGACTTTCTGTCTTTTCACTGAACATTGGCTGAGAGAAGTGTGGTGGGTATGACAAACTACAGCTACAATGTTTGATGAGGTGTGATTTGAAGCAGTGGTTCTGGTAGAGAACCTTATCTTGTGCAGCAGCAAATCAGCTTCTGGTTGCTAGGGGTCCTTTCTAGTATGTGGTATGTTGTAATGTAAGTGGTTGAGCAGGAATTTCTGAGTTCTAGCAGCCTCGGTGAGCTTTCCCTTGCCCAGATGTTCGCCTTTCTAAGTCAAGTAATGGTGACCCGCCGAAGACTGGAGCCTCGTAACATGTTGACGAAGACCTCCGAACTGAGGATTCGATCAGTAGAGGGGGCTACTTTGCGGCCCCACAGAAGAAATTAGCATTTTTGGCATTAAAAGATATTGTTGGCTGGTAATTTTTCCAAAAAATACTATCAATTCTGCAAGAACACTCATACTCCAGCAGGCTCGGTTTAGCAAATGTATATATGACTGCAGCTTCATGGGCCATCTTCCTCCAGGCATATTGAATCCAAGTGACATCTTGTGTTTGTGTCGTGGGGAAGGGAGATAATGTTGGTGACTGTGATTGGCATGAACTGCACTGATTGAATAAACCCTGCTCTGGCTGCAAATGCATTTGATCTTGGATCAAATATGCATAATCTCAAGGGAACTAAAATGCCGACGAGTTAATGATCTGACTGAATGGATATGATTTGAGGCAAGTCTCTTGTTAATCTTCTCTTTATAGTTTTTTCCGGACGCATCTTTGTCATTTCAAATTGCTTGTGAAAAAGTTCTAGGCATCATATGATCAACTAGTAAATGGGCTACTTTCTAGTGCACATTGCATCGGACAGTTGACACTCGATGATGCAACTATTGCTTTCTTAATTTGGCCACCACAGCTACATGCTCTAAAATGCACCTTTTATGTTGTTAGTCTGTTAGGTAGCAAGAAAAAATACATGTCTGCTGAAGGAAAATAAATTGCATAACCTTCGCAGTTTTAGTATTTACTTCTCTGTTTTTGGTGTCCGGGGTCCCCATGCGCGTTGGTTTTCAATGCATCATGGATGACACTGTGTGCTCATTAGGTTGGACTGAGATGGCATCTTCGATTTTGCTCATCAGCAATCGGTAGTTGGCAAAAACAATTCAGGGTCATGATCCTCATCCTTCAGAGGGTATTTAGATGTATTAGGGGGCAAGAATAAGATCTGGCCGCTCCAACCGTGGATTTCAGAGAATATAGCCCATTAGCTGTCTTCTTCTACTTTGCCCTGTAAATGGGATATTTACGTTGACAACCACGACAATTGACTGATGCCAGCATCTGGAATGATTGCCCTATCTTAGAACTTATGCCGAAACAGCCATTAAATTCGTGACATTGTGATTGACAAACAGTATTCCTCTAATATACCCAGCCTCACAATAACCAGAAGCAAAAAGTAACAAAATAAAATGTTCTTATTTGAGATCTTTGCGGCCTTCAACTAGTTTCTGCAACACTCAATCCTAAGTTGGCAACCTTGAAAAGCAAGCATAGGCAAGTTTAGTACAACATATGATCACCTCGAACCCATCTCCACGGAGTTGCTTTCTCTGCCATTACTTTCATCAAGTTCTGGATAAGCAGGCACTGTCCTCTTCCAGAACCAGTGCTTTCTCCACAGGAATATCATCTCTTCTATCGGGACTCCCTTGGTTTCAGGTAGGAACACGTAGACAAAGATAGTCATGATTGTGATCCAGCCGGCAAAGAAGAGGAAGATCCCAAACTTGAATGCGCAGAGGAGGGAAAGAAAAGCCTGCCCGATTATGAAGGTGAACAGGAGGTTCACGGCCACGGTAATGCTTTGCCCAGCTGATCGGGTCTCTAGGGGGAATATCTCACTCGGGACGGTCCAGCCAAGAGGGCCCCATGACCACCCAAAAGCCACCACGAACAAGCAGATCACGGTCACGACCAGTATTGAGAAGCCCTTTGATAGCTCTTGGTTGTTGCCGAATTTGACTCCCAATATCACTGCCACTATGCACTGTATCACAGGCAAACGGAACACGTTTAATTTTGTTGAACTCAACTGGAGTATTTGTATATGCACCTGAGCGCCTCCACATTGGAATGGATGACCACTATTTTTCTGATAGTTATCAATATCTCTGCTCTAAAATCACAAAGCGAATATGCTGTATCATGTAATCCACATCATACAAATCGATACATCTTTTTTTGGTTGGTATTTCATTTGGAATTTGGGTGATGTCCTCTCATATTGGAGATTAACTTTTTGTGTCTTAAGTGCAGAATATGCAAAACAGAACACAAAATTCTTTTTACCTGGCATACAACCATCTGAATCCCTCCGCTAATAAGTAGAGCTCTTCGACCCCATTTGTCAACTGTAGCAATGGAAATAAATGTGGATGAAAAAAGCACTGCTCCTGTCAAAGCAGAGGCATAAAGGGATGCGCTTCCTCCGAACCCCATGCTCTGAAACAGCACTGGAGCATAGAAAAGAATTGAATTTATGCCCGTGAGGATTTGGAAAGTGGGCATGAAAATAGCCATAACTAACTGAGGCCTGTTTTTTCTCTTCAGAATATTTCGGAACGGATGTTTGATCGCCTTTGCTAATTCACTGGCATCGACAATGTCCTGAAACTCTGCATTGACTTTGTCGGTTCCTCTAATCTTTTCCAGGACTCGTCTTCCTTCCTCATTATTTCCACGTTCAACTAGGCTGTTGGGTGTCTCTGGTAGGAGTAGTCCTCCAACTGTCATCAACAGAGCTGGCGCTGCAGCCAGGCCTAGAGAGAGCCTCCAACCCCAAGGCCTGAGCTTCTCAGTTCCGAAGTTTATCATGTTTGCAGTGAATATGCCCAGAGTTGTAGCCAACTGAAACATCATGTTCAATGCTCCTCGAAGATGGGCAGGTGCCATCTCTGACAAATATAGTGGAACAGCCTTCAGAGAACAAGAGAGGCGAATGAGTTTCACTTGGGTAAAGCTGAACATGAGCAGAATATTTCTAAAACTTTTCCATCTCATTCGGTTCAATGCAAACAAATCCCTCACTTCAGTAACTCCTTATAATCCCACTAGACATTCACTTTTTATTCATCTTCCCAAGAATACTATCTTTCTTTCTGCTATTTTATTATTATAGTGCTTAGTCACAAGCATTAATATTTATTCAACAAATTCACATAGATCACCTCTCGACTGATGCGTGATAAGTTACTGCTTTTATACTACAAAATAAATGGAGAAGAGGGCATACCTGATTTCCAAAGCCAATGCCAACGCCAAGCATAATCCGACCCACAAGAAGCATAGCGAGATTTTGTGCTGCAGCATTTAAAGTTGCTCCAGTAAGAAAGCTCACCCCACCACAAATAATACTTGCTCGACGTCCATAGTTTCTTGTGATGGGAGAGGCAACCAGAGAGGCAACCAACCCAGCAAGGTAAAGAGAAGACGTAAATGAGGCAAGGACTTGGTTGTCGTACTTGCAGTAGTTGCTTTCATGTGCATGCTGCTTGCTTCTATAAACTTCAGGGAAGAATTTCTGAAGAAATCCATCCATTGAGGTCACTCCTCCTGTGAAAGAAGGCAAAAAGTTATAGCACAGTTCTGCAGAAAGACACTCTGCATTCAGTCAGATTAAATTTCTGAGTTGGGTTGTTTCTTGTCATTTTGGGAAATTATGTGTAAAGTGATATTAAATTTTGCTATTTCTTACACAAAGCCGCTGTAGTTGCAACTGTAGAATGTGCTGCACCATCTGAAGAATATCAAGATGTACCCCATCTTTTATCCATATACATGTAAACTTTTAACCAACGATCCATATAAAGTTAAATTCGGTTTTTAACTAAGATTAGCATGGTATTCTTCGAAAATCTTTGGCGTAATATGATCTGTTCTATTGCGTTTGAAGTGTGTGAAGCAACGAGATGGTCTTAAATATCATGATTTTTTTCTATCCTAGCATGGCGCTGCAAAATACAGATCAAGGTTCCACACCATAGCTCAATTATCCATTTAAGTGTCTTCGAAAGCAATCGTGCAACCCAGGCCAAAGGAAACTTCTTGAATATCATAATTATTGCAAAATAAAAAATCAAGACATCTCCTGTTCTGCTATTTCTTTTGTCTCCACCAGCAGCAATGAGGAGGATGTGTATCAGGAATCAGATACGGAATCCATCAGCTCATTTCTCGCGCTTACTGGTTTCCCATCACTCTCATACTGAAAAACGCGAGGAGAACTCCATACAGATGGCTGACAAGTAAAAAGAATTGATATCACAAACGGAGAGACTCACCTGAGATTCCAATGTCATAGCCGAAGATTGAACCGCCGACTGCAGCGATGAGGCATGTTCCAACCACATAAGCAGTAACCCTCCCTTGGTACAGATCCGCTCTCTCCTTCGCCACCCCAGTTGGACCCAAAGACCCTCCCGCCATCTTTCAACTCCCTTCTTCTCTTCCCACCTCTTAGAGCTTCCCTCTAGCAAAAGCTGTCTGAGCACAAAACCAGACTCTACGTATATATAGTCACCAGCCCAGTTGACCAACCAAGAAAGAACCTCCCACCCACCTAACCATGAGAGGAAAAAGCACTAACAGACTGTATGAGGTCAGCCATGATAAGTGCCAAGAAGGGCTCTGGTTTCATTTGTATTCTATCGATCGCCCTCTTTACCACAAATACATGGACTGACCATTTTAGGGAAGAAATCCTGGGATAGACTAGCCCCGCTGATCATGTGGCTGATAGTGAATCCATTGTTTATTGATATTTGATTGGCTTGATCTTGGAAATGAAGCTGACACGACGCAATTGCGGGCCTCATCAATGACGGGCGTACAATAGTAGTTTCCTTTCTCTCTCTCTCTCTCTCTCTCTCTCTCTCTCTCTAATCTGCACTTGCTCATTTTTATCTTTCACTTGGTGGAAGGGTCTTAATGATAGAGCCGCGTTTGTTCGGCTCAACGTTTCATTTATCTTGATTCAAATCTCTCTCCTTCTCTCTCCCCTGCCATTCAAGTCAAGTAAATCCGCCACAGACTGGACACTTTCCAGACAACGTAAGCAGCAACTCAAGCACAGGAATACAGAATTTCAAGAATGCACGATGAAAATGACCTTACGGCATTCTCTATTTTTAGGTTTGTAATTCAAGGGATCACATGGACATCTCTTCACCGCTCAAATTCATTTTATTCTTTCAAATTCAAGTATTTGTAATCAACTCATGAAAAATGAGGGGAAAAAGAACAGATACATGATAAAGAGGCCGCCGCCCTCCGATTCCTATCTGCCTTTCTTATACTTTAACAGATACAGAATCTGCAACAGCAATAATGAAATGGTCAGAAAAGAATTAAAGAAATAATTATACAAAAAGAAAAAGAAACTTAAAACGTGGAGACGTTGTCTACCGAGTGTACTGTTTCGACAAAAGGCGACATCCTAAGTTGCGCTTTCTTGAATGGTTTTCTTTCTTACCATGTTCACGATCTCTTCTATCCTTCGTGGGAAACCAGGAAACTGAAACGACAGTTGGTGCGGGGCAGGTGTGGACATGGAATTCTGCGTCCATCGACCCCTTTTTGTCCATGACTTTGCATTCTCGAATTGAGAGTGGCATGTTGTGACATTGATGAAAGATGATGGTGATGACTTGTGGGCGATCCCCATTTCCTGAAATTAGAGGGTGCTTAATGTAGAATTTCCAAATTTAGATGAAATTGGAGGACGAGGGCGATCGAAGAGCAAACTTAATTTCGCAGTCTATAGTTGTTTTCGAGCATGTCTAGTATGTGTTAATGAGTCCACTAAAAGGCATTACCTAATTTGTTGTTCCATAAAGAAAGCCATGGTTGATTTCACATAGAGAATTGATAGCTAGGCTTAGTCCAATGAATAAAAAACAGGATTAATACTCTGAAAGATCTCAAATTAGTACACTTATCACATTTTTATCCAAAACTAATTTTTTAACCATGAAAAACCCTAAATTGATACATTTGTGATAAATTTATCCTAAATGATCACAAAAAAAAAACTTCAAACCGGTACACTTGTGACAAATTTACGATAAATTAATTTATTCGCCCGCTACCAATCCCAAACTAGTACATTTATAACAAATATATCATTTGTTAAATTAGATTAATAATACAAAAAATCACAAACATATAGTAAATCCCAAACTAATACGATAGTCTATTATCATGTGTCATTCAACTCAGTAATTTAACTATAAAATTTAACGGAAGCTAACATAGGATAAATTTGTCACAAATATACTAATTTGTGGTGAGTTTATCAAAGGCATACCGGTTTGGGATTTTTAGTGGTCAAAAAATTAGTTTATAATAAATTTATCACAAGAATACTAGTTTTGGGGTTTTTAGTATTAATCCTAAAGAAAAATTACATGAAGTATGACATCATGGTGATAGAAAATGACATAATAGGTGACATCATGGTGATAGAAAATGACATAATAGGGGACCATATAGATATTTCAGATTCAGCCTTTTTACCAATCACTTTTTTCTTGATGTAATGGCTATGCGTTCCATAAAATTGAAAATGGACTACGTCCGCGTGTGAACTGGGATGTCAAAAGCATATCTCTTGGGACCCTTGATTAGGGGCATCACTAGCAACAAAATTCCATGACTTGTAAAACGGGTCATTGACTTGACTTGTATTTTAAGGGATGACGACCTCATGTCCTTGTCCAATTTACATGGTGGTCACTCATCGACCAAAATAATATTGACATTATAATGATTTCAAAACGGTCATTTTTGGTAAAACCTGTGTGAGATCTACGTAGGACCATTTTTTTTATCATTCCAATTCATTTAGATACATGTACTGGATTCATGTAGAGATGCCTCCGTCGACCCAACTTTTTGTCGTATGTTTATCCATGTTGAGACATTTTGGTCAAGCAGCAAGCTAGCCTCTTTTCTTCTTCTTCTTTTTTATTTTTATTTTTTTGGCCTTTAATGGCAAGTCCAAAACAATCGAATCTGGTGCCAAAAAAAAAAAAAAGAAAAATTTTAATCCAGAAGGGCATCTGACCACTAATAGAATAAAATTTCCATCCGATGGCATCTGTAGATCATTTAGTTGACATTTTCCAACTTCTACGATAGGAAAGTGGCATTATATTGCTGGGATTTTTATTCTATAATTCTTCTGCTTTCAAGTTTCTTGGATAAATAAATGGAAACATAAATAAATAAATAAATCCAACTTGCTCTATGCTCCGCTTGGTTGATTCAAACGAACATCAAATTTGATAAATTAATAAGATACAAGTACGCACCTGTCGTAGCTTTGAATTTGGGTTACGTATGCAATTTATAGTCGATAAAGTTTAAAATTAATACTTTCTCTATGCATAGCTTATCCACTTGGGATTTGAGTATTCGTAGATCAGCATGAAACCGGCTGAAGTCCAATATACAAACTTGAAAAATACAGATGGTGGCTAGACCTCGAGAAGAGATATTGATAATTTAATGAGATATTTTCCGCTTCTTTGGCAATGGAAATTGGAAAGCATGAGCTGCAATCTGCCTCCAGTCTGTAGACCGATTCAGGGGGCAAAGGCGTTGACCTCTTTGGATGAGTAGGGAAAACGAGAGAATAATGAGATTGACAGTACATACGAGAAAAGGAGGAAATTCAGAAGTTGGTGTTCAATCATGTTCAATGTGACAAATTGCAGCAAGATTCAGGCTGCTGAACATATAAAGTTTAGAATGAAAACAATATCTGGTGCAATTCCCTTAGGTCATCCAAGTTAGGGAACGACCGAGGCATTGTTATTCAAGAAAAGCATGAAATTTTAGATTTGATGATTTCTACTTGGCACCAGATGCAATGTGGTTCATGCCTCAATAAGATTTCCCCTTTTGAGCTTGACTTGTCCATAAACCCTTCTAAGACCCAATCGATTCTCTATCTGAACATTTGAAAAGTAAGAATCTCTTTAATCATGGTCCACACCACTAAACTGCTAGGATAGGTAAGTATGAAATTATTCATACTTAAAAGAATTTGGTCTTTCATGCGGTTGAATGCAATACCGAAAACAAAAAATGGTTCATGTTAAACTAATTTAAACTTAGAAGGGAGTTTGAATAATTGCATTACTTCTCTTCTACTTTAGAATATATAATAATGTAATATTTATACAAAGTAAAACACCTCAATAGGCAATATAAATAAATAAAGAGGATGTCAAGGCAAGAATCATGGGTCTCCAGGTTGCATGAATAATGCTAGATGATTGAAGCCTATCATTCAGCTTCGCATCTTCTGCATCAATTTGACCAGATTCTTTTACCCATATGTGTAGCCTGATGTAAACACCATTTACCCCCATTCCATTCAAGATTTATGATAGATAAGGAATGAAGTCCCATTGCTTGAGATTATTTGAGCACCACTTCACTCATAAATTCTAACCAAATTGGTGGTTGGGTATCATTTCCAATTTGGGTTCATGGAGTTAGGTTCACTTGGCAAATGCTCTTGATTAATGTGAGATCAATGCATATGAGCAATTAGATCTTATGCATCTCACATGGTCTCACAAAATTCACCGGTTAACATACACTAGGCTCACATAATTGTAGCCCCTAGGGATCGGCATAATTGATTGAAGCACTTTAGGGATTTCTAGCTTGAAATTCGGGAATCACCCGCAAATTGATCTATCAAGGCCTTCTGCACAGATCAACTTTTTGAATTTAATTGGTCTATAGGACTTGCAGGGCATTTTGAAAAACTTTCTACCTACCCAGTCTTCACGCTCCGACACATTGACTTTAAAAAAAAAAGGCGTTACCACGAGATTTCTGCCACTCCAAAAGCAATTGAACAGAGCATATACGAGTCAAATGCGGTGGCCTCGTGCGTGTCTACCCCTTCCTCTTACATTTGAGGAATGACATGCAGAATTAATGTGGCTGTCACGGTCGATGCGTCTTTCCAAATTAAATTATTTTATAGTGCTTCCTTTGTCTCCTAAAGAGTACTTAAAGTGCAGATAAAGCGGCCACCTTTGTAAGCCCCGTGCCTTCCGGGGCAGACGACTTTGGATTTTTCAGCGTCATCTGTCAAGGTAACACTCATACTGACATCGCCAATGGATGGCATGTCTGGACACTTCTCTCCTTCGACAATGTTGCCGTAAAATAAGCGGCCGACCCTCGGAGGATTCTGATTGACCAAATGTCAAATTAACTAACAAATCTCAACCGATGAATAACGATGATACACGAAATTTGTACTTTAGAAATTTCTGTAGCAGTACAATTTTACATGTATAGGATGAATGTCAAGTTGCCAACCTGCATAAGATTGTATTTTTTACTCATTTGGATCAACTCGATTAAACGGGACATAGACTCCATAGCTACTGTCACCAGCCGACATTCCATAATCAGATCTCACAAGTTCTACGCACCTTTCCGCGTGTAGCACTTGGATTTTGTTTGACCAATCTCATTGTCAAGAAAAATTTACTCGGACATCACATGATTGAATTGATACGCGTATGTAAGCTAGCTAAGAATCTAAGATGCCTTCAATTGAGCACCCTCTCTAATTGACAATTACCAGTTGTGATGCTGAAACAGCACTCATATGACAGCTTCAAGCACTATCACTCGCAGTATCCACACGTCGAAGGATCAATTTACATCTAACTAGACCATATTGACTTCTTTTGTGATGATCTATAACTGCATCTCAAGTAAGACCAACTCACAATTGCAGAACTTTCATGCTAAATAACGGTAAAGGTGCAAATCGTACACATTTGCTTCATTAACGTAATACAAGACTCAGTATTTCCACAAATTTCTGCTTTGACAAATTACCCCATTGACGCTTCTCGCGGAGATGGTAAAACAAGGCCAGGTTGTACATATTGCTAATGCATCTTTCCAACAGGATACATTTTGAAAAGGTTATACCTAGGCATCGATCAAGCCTTCTTGGCCATACTATAAAGTAATCTCCTGACCACTTAAACAGAAAGAAATCCTCCAATAACTTATAACAAGGGGTGCATGAGCCAATGTCACTAGCTTTTATGTTGACATTACATAATACTGGTGTAACAAATTCCATTGAAGTTAAGACAGAATTAGAATAATTGTCACTAGGATATTCACATTCATAATCTTGACTGCAAAGTAGAATAACTTACTAAGCAGCTGCTTGCTGAGGTTGGGGACCGATATATCCTAACCAGTGGCACCCAATCCTCGAGATTTCGGGAACCTGACAGCGGCCAAGGGGTTGACTATGCCCTGAGAATCCTTTCCCAAACCCATACCTTCAACAAATCCCATCTTTGCCATCACTCTGGATCCAAACCCTTTGGTATGCCTTTCAAAAGCTCCGATACTTTGAGGTGTTCTTCTCACGGATGCTCCTCTGCCACTTTGCTTTGACTTAGCGCTTTGAGATTCTGACTCCCTATTCCTTTCCTGTTCTTCGCCAGACTCTGGGATGCTCATCCCTAATCCAAGAGATTTAGGACGCTTAATCACTTCGATGGGCTCCGCGAGACCTGTGCCTCCCTTCCCCAACCCTTGGCCTTCTATGAATCCCATTCTCGCCATCATTTTAGACCCAAAGCCCCTAGTGTGTACCTCAAACGCACCAAAGCTCTCAGAAGTGACCAGAGTCACGTGCTCCTCACCATTTTCACTGGCCCTGGCTAGATTCACGGGGCTGATCTCTGTCGTTTCAGATGGCATTACGCCACTCGACACGAAAGACACGGGTTGACTGGCCAATGAAACCTTTCCACTGGAACGGTTGACTGAGTTTTTTAATGACTTGCTTCTGCTAGATTTTTTAGCTTCTCGAGGTCTTACCTGATTTCTACCTCCGCTGGTCATCTTTGCATGTGGGACATCAATTACCGAGAAATCAGCATCATCATCAACAGGTCCGATGAGCTGTCATTAGCAACACAACAATTGATTGTAGGATTTCCAGATATGCAAATAGACAACTGACCACACTTTGTGAAACACAGAAAAAGGAAGATTTAACAATCCTGAATGAAAACACAGCACTGATATGCATAAAGTTTCCACTAATCAGATTTAATACCTTTTCCAGTATAAGTTTATCAGTTGAAGATGGCATGCATGTCTGTGGTGTTCGCACAACCATTACAAATCTGGAAAAATAAGATGACAATTAGAATGTCAAAAGCTTAAAGCCTAGAAAGGGCAAAGATAGGGGAAACATAAGGCCCATTAACCTTTTCTTGCCCGATCCTTGGGAGCTACTTCGCAACCGATAAATTCTTGCCAGTCGTTGAACCTTATCACAAAAAGAAAAGTTGTTATCATTAAAAAATGTTCTGACTTACAGATGCAGACACAATCTACTACCGGAGCAAAAATCACTTCCATGGAACATAAGCGTAGAAACCCTTAAGAAGTGAACATGACGACGTGTCCAAACCACAATCAAGTTTATTGAAGACAAAGAATCAATGAAATCTGAGAATTGGAAAATTGGCAAACCAGAACATGCACCTCTGCAGCTGAATAAAATCAGAGAAAACTGGATAGGTGATTCACATGAGCAAGGCCAAAAAGAAAAGCTATACCTAAAGTTTGACATGATTGCTGAATGAATATGCAATTATGCAAATCATCTTTAGCAACACTAAACCTTGGGAAGGCACATATCAGTACTTGCATTAGTTTGACAGCAGTAAGAACACTTAGGTTGATGTGTAACATAATACAAAAGATACAGAGATAAACCAATGAGTGTAGAGCAAAGTCACAACTTTTCGATGCAAAATAAGAGATCAAGGATAAGCAGATCTACGAGAATTTTAATTAGGATTATCAGAAAAATAAAACTTTCAATCTAACAAATACTGAATATGGTCATCATGGCACAAAACAAAAGATACTTATAGCAGCAGTCTTATTAATGATTGATATACCCTAACACAGATCACTTTTGCATGTGCTTGGATGTTCTGCATAAGTTAAACTAAGCATGTTATTATCTGCTTTATTACACGTCAATTTTGCAGGGATAAGATAAGCATGTTAAGGTACTTGACCATAATACATAGTAACATCACAATCAACCACAAAATCTCGAATTTTTTCAGGTGTGAGCAATTGGTACTTTAACAATTGATTAGGGCAAAGAAAGATCATTCTCATTCTTATAAGGTCTTTCTATGAATGAGGCAGTACATCATCATGCAAAAGTGAGCATTAGCAGGAATGGTGAAGGATTGGCGAGTAGTCACACCCTTTAGTAACTAGAGAGAGATATATAGATGATAAAACATACCTGGGAACAATCACGAGAATGCATAGGTTGAAAAGAATGTATGTCAACTCCATTGAGAACAATCTGCTCGAGCTTCTAAAAAAATGAAACCAAGAAGAGCTTTGAGATTTGTTCCTAATAATTTTGTTCCTAATAATCAATTCTAAATACCACATAAAGAATAATATGCCCATCCCTATTTAAACAACATAGGAGCAGAAAGGCCAGATTGACCGTGACATTAAAAACTCAAGCATTATAGGAAGAACAGGGACACAGGTTGAAGAACGTCACGCCTAACAAAGTTGACTTCTAATGATGCCATAGAACTTCATGCCAGCAAGATAATTTATAATACCGTGATAAAGATTTTTGTTACTCAGTATAACCCCAGAAAGACCCCAAAATGCCAAAAAAAAAAAAAAAAAAAAAAAAAAAAACCAAAAGGATCCTCTCAGAAGAACATGTACCCTCTCATTCATCCATTACCATCTCATATTTATGAAACCAGGTCTAAAACTTCCATGCTTAAAAATCTGATAACAAAATAACACTTCAATGCATGAAAAATAAGAAAATTAAGAAAAGACATCATAGGATCCATCAAGCAGAAGTAACAGAGTTAAATTTGGCTCAAACAAACATGGAAAAATGAGAGGCATGTCCAAAAGATAATTATGCAATTGCTTGTTAATTGTACATCAAATCACAACGACAATTTATAATTAAGGAGAAGAAGGAAGAATGCCTTTGCAACTTCCAGATACTTCCACCCTTACCTTATTTACACTCTCAAGGTCCATGCCCCTACGAATCATTCTGTCCCGACGTTTAGCAGCAATCAATTCTTTGCGATGTTTCTTCTTTTCACCTGTGCATCAATTGCATTTGAATTTTACCAAAAGAGCAAAAAACTAAAGAAACATTATCCTATGAAGGGCGTTCAGACAATCTAAATTGTTCTTCATTCCCCAGGTAAGAGACAATAATTGCTCATTTTTTCCCAGGACACAGAAGGGGAGCTCCATAAATTGATAAGTAAACAGTAAACTTCAGAAAGAGAGGTTCTTGTGTGCCTCGAACGTGTTTCTTTCTCAGGAGATCAAAAACATAGAGACCCCTCCAACCATGTCATCCAAACACACCGATCTCCTTAATTCTCCATTTTAGTATTTAATACTTGAGACTTAACTACTAGTTCATGGATCAAAATAAAAAGCCAAGATTCATTATTAATTGATTGATATTTTGATTATCCAATCCCAATTTATACCACTAAACTAGTTTTCCATTGAGCATGACTTTCTCATTCCCCCACGGGACAGGACGGGACGGGGTGGGGCGGGGAGGGAGAGAGAATTAAGTTAGATTAGTGCATATACAAAGTTTACCAGGAAATCTTCTCGATCTTGTACTCTTCTGAGACCCCAATGACTGAGATTGAGGCACTCTTGTACCACGATTCTTCTTGGCTGAAAGAGTCCTCACATCTTTTACCAAGATAAAATCATCCACAGCTGATGACCAATTATCTCTCACATTCCCAAGACCTTGATGTTTTGATTGACGCTTCCTCTGCATACCATACTCCGTGGAAGCATCCTGGAGAGCAATTCCACCCAATTTTTTCGTCGTTTCATCCAAATCACTACTAGAAGAATCGTCTGAATCATCTGACGAAGAAGAAACCTGCTGCAAAAATTTTTTGCATCTAAAAGAGAATCGCTCCCACCAATTCCTTCCAAATAATCTCGAGCAATTTCATCATCAACATCTGAACCACTATCAGACATGTCCTCGGAGTCATCACTTTCAGAAGAATCAGTTGCTCCATCCTGCTCAGCCGACTCCGACTCTGAGTCTTCCTCATCACCATATTCTGCAACATCATCCTCACCATCTTCCTCATCGGATATATCTTCTGTATATATTTTCAATCCCCCAATTGACACAAACCCAGAATTTTTCTTCGTGGATGTATCCTTTGACAAAAGCTGAGCCCCCTTTTCAGCTGCTCCAGAGTCAAAGCTCTCACGATAATCCACTTCCTGCTCAGGCGATGACATGCCACTCTGCGACTCTTCTTGATTTTCCATTTTCCCTGATGATGCTTCGATTCCCATTGGAGCTGCATCGTATTCATTACAATAACCCAATCCTCTGTGTGAGCTATCACCGAGAACAAAATCTGAATGATACTCATAACTGATATTTGCTTGATCCACAGAGGATGGCCCTTCATCTACATAAGCAACAATTTGGCTGTCCTTTGAACCACACAGAATGAAAGGCTGAGAAAAATCCATTTCATTCTCTCCATTTGTATCTCCGAACGTTGATACTGGATGCAAACCATCCTGTAAAAGAATTTAACTAACCCAGATCAACACAAGTGAGAGACTGAGATCAGCTGATCCACAAGAAGTCTTCCCAAATCAAGAAAGCTACAAAGACGAAAACCATAATCTAAGCCTCACGATATTAACTAAGAACAACTCCTAAAATTACTTTCTATTAGGGTCAAGGCTTCAGCTTGATTGAGTCTCCGTTTAAAAAACTGAACGGGTATGAAATCCAAGAGACAGTAATAACTAATTTCAATGGCTCATGAACTTTTCACACCCAGGAGGGCGACTATCAGCATAAGATTCCAAACAAAAGCCGACAACCTTCAAATTATTGCAACCTGAATATGGATCCTAAAAACCAAATAGACTTTACCCGAAGGTCGAGAGACGGATACTGGTATCCGACGGCATTCGATCTCGAACTTTGTGGCAAGCTTTTAGAACCGGAACCCCTACCTCGCCCGGAGCTTCCGGCTTTTGATGCATCCGAATTTTGATTCGATCCTACAATGGAAACCAAGCAGACCAAAACACACTCTTATGCTCACAAAAAAACACCGTTCTCACGCACAAACAACTGAGACAACTGGGATTTTTCAGTTCCCGTTCAAGCCCCCTTTTTTATCGAGAAAAGCGCAAGCGAAACCGAGAGAAATGGACCTCGCCGGGGGCCGGAGACGGGGTCTTGGGCTGCCAGTCCGACAAGAGGCCGCCTTCTACGAAAAGGCCGGCTCTGATCGACGCCGAGGCGCCGAATCCTCCTCCCCTCCCTCTTCTTCCGCCGCCCCCGCCGCCGCCGGACTTGCTGCTGCTCCGGTTGAAGCTGCCTCCGCCGTCAGTGCCGCCGCCGCCGCCGCCGCCGCCGCTGTTTCTCCTCGAATTCGATCTCCTCTTGCCTCCAGCCATGTCCGAGCTCACGAATCAACTTCGATTGAATTGTCTGACCTAATTGATCGATCGATCGAGATCGATTTGGGGGCGACGACGAGAGAAAGGGATCACCTCCTCCCGCGTGCGGTTTCCTTGCCTTGGGGAAGCGGTCGCATCTGGACCGTTGAAGATTCGCCGTGGGACGCAAGGGGACTCGTGGACCGCTGTGATGCGGCGGCGGGAGCTTGGGGATATCGTATTCCGCTACGCAAACAGCTGCGGCGGGGGGATCTTTCTCTTTGGGAATATGCGAGAATCGATGCCATCGGCCCATCAGCCTGGTCTTTTGGGATTGTCCTGGACAACTAGTCTAGCTGGGGGGAATTCGACCTCGATTGGTTTTGGAATTTGATAGTGATCATCTAAAACTTTTTGGCTTAGGCTAAAACAATCACTGACGGTTTGTGATGCATTTCTATGTTAATGGGGTTAATTAAGTCGATTTGCCCTCTTAAATTATGGGACCCTAAATTTTCTTTAACAAAGTATCCGAATACTTAGACATTAATTAAAGAAGATTAGATGAGAAAATGACCACTGAATTTTTACAAACCTATTATTTTTATTCGTCGATACATGAAAGATCTCTAAGTAGAAATGGTTTCTTTATTATTGGAATGAAGTTGGATTGCACACAAACTAGCTTTCCCATATGCTCTTTTCTTCTTATTGGAGATACCATACTGTTACAATTGGACAACAACTTCACTGGTTGCTTTATATAAGTTTGTCATGTTTGGGAGGCTGAAGATGTCCTTGGGGACCATCCTCGCTTTACATTTTGAAGATAAGTGTATCATGATACAAAATCATAAGAAAATTTGAATTCCCGTGGTAGCAAATTACACTTTTAATTTGGTTGGCTCTCCGATGTGCATTAGCCTCGTAGACTAGATGTGCAGCGGAAGATTTAGTGTGGAAGAGAGATTGTTTTGAGAAGGTTTTTAAACAGGGATTTTATTTTTTGTTGGCAATCTAGTTGCAATTTAGCTACCTACTTTGGCAATTTGGTTTACTCTCTAGGTGGCCAGATCGCATGACTTTCGAGGTCAAAGGCCATCGGCATTCGTGCTGCCTTTGAGCTTGTCTAACAACTAACATCGGCCATGGCCTTGAACTGCGTGCATTCTCAAAAGTGGGGATGGTTTTTCCAAGGTTCTCTATATTTTTTCGTTTTCGAGCTCTAACATTTAAACGTTAAACTTGCTTCTACAATTTCAAGAATTATTATATGATGTGTGGCTTTATCACGTTCAAGCTCATAAAATGTCATTCCGTTAGATAGAAATCGATGGCCTAATCAAATTGTGAACCTTCATTAAAGTTAGAAATCGAATGAGCCATGAACCTATGACTCTTAAGAACATGTAGTCATTCATGTTATATTGTCAAGTAAGAGGAGTTTTATTAACGGTTTGCGAATGGACCAAGTGATAAATGGAGACCCAAATTTTCATTTGAAATGAAAGCAAATGTCCTTGCAAAATAACAAAGGTCAAGAGACAGCTGTGTTTTTCTAGTGTTGTTTGTTATCGTTAGTAGTATGATCACCCAACCAAATAGAGATGAGCCAGCAACTACATAAAAACCACCTTTTTCAAAAGAGGGAAGGATCACACCATGTATTGTCTTCAAGAAAATTAGAGCAAGACCTTATTTAGTTGTTAAGGTGAGAACTTACATTGATGTGGTAGATCCACATTGAGGGCAATGTTGATCAATGACAGTAACAAATGACAGAAAAAAAACCCAATCCTGCCATTACCTGGAAATGCATAATGAGAGAACCTAAATTGTTCGACCACTAGACAATTTTTGAAAACCATCTTGTACAAATTAGTAGCATGTGATGAACAAGCTCCGACATAAGGTGATAACCAGTTCCACATAATGAAACCATCCTTGCCGCCATTGGGGGTTGATGAACAGAACAACCGGAATTACTAGTAAAACCATCGTGTATGACATTCCAAAGCTGATATAGAATGTCTCTCCATCAATAAAACCATCTTCTTTAGCTAACTTGCGTGATGTTGTTGCTGAGCAATTAACGTTAATGGTTGTCGAACAGTCATTACTCAACGATAGTCCACACAAAAGATGGTTTCCGTAGTAACTGCTTTCATCAAATGACCCAAACTGATTTTTATTTGGTATGGCTCCTGACAAGTCATTGTAAGACACATTGAAGACTCCCAAAAAATTCAACCGAGTGAGCTCTTCAGGGATAGAACCAATCAAGTTGTTGTAGGAAAGGTCAATGCTCTCTATCTTTGTGAGGTTCAACAATGACATCGGTATATGTCCTGTAAGCTTGTTGTGCGATAGATTCAGCACAATTATGTCTTGTGAGATTGCAATCTCTGGTGGGATCTCCCCGCTGAATTGGTTGCAAGAAAAATCTAGTCCTACCATGTTAAGTAGTGCGTAGCCTTTGTAAGCATTAAATCTTCTTTTTGCTCTGAACCCAACAATATGTGGAATTTGCCATGCTTCGTCTCCCAGAAATTTATCTTGGTAGAACCTGGTCTGGCTTCTAATTGTCCTCACATAAGAAAGAGGTGACGATTCTTCACCTCCAACTATGAAACCCGGTATTGAAGTTACCTTATCGGCATATCCTGTAGAGGAGAAATTCATGGGTCCCAAGCAAATAGGTAATGGACCAAACATGTTGTTTTCGAAATATCGATCATACTTAAGCTTTTCAATCTACACAATTGCTTGGGAAATGTTCCATAGAAGCTATTACCTCTTAGTAAAAGAATGCTTAATTGAGAGAGGTTACCTAGCCAATAGGGTATGCTTCCGAAGAACTCATTTTCACTCAAATCCAAGGTCACCAAATCGGAGTTGTTAGGGAGTAGATGCATGATTGAACCATTCAATTTGTTCCCATTCAGATGGATATGTCTCAACAAGGGTGCTATGAAAGATGATGCTAATGAACCAGAGAGATTGTTGTCAGACAAAGCCAAATACTCGAGCTCAGGAAGATCAAAGAGTCCTTGAGGGATGAGGCCATTTAAGATTTTTGGACAAGTCAAGGAGCATAAGCGATGACATGTTTGCAATCAATCTAGGAAGCTTACCAATGAAAGAGTTGTTGCTAACGTCCAATAGGAATAGATCTACGAGTGATGAAAGAAAACAGAGATCTCCAGTGAACATGTTGTGCTCTAACCGTAGGTGCATCAAATATTGGTTCATGGTGTCGTCGGAAAACACGATTTCTCCTTGCAAGTTGTTATATGCTACGTTGAGGCTAGACAATGATGAGTTGCTATCTGAGTAACTGGATAGGTAGTCCCCGGAGAAATAGTTGTGGGAAAGGTCTAAGACTGATAGGGATTTTATAGTACCCAGTTCGGATGGAATATTCCCTTCCAATCTATTGGCTGATAGATCAAGGTGGTACAGATTTGTGACATTTATACAAAATTCGGTTGTGAGCTCTCCTCTCATGTCATTGTTGGACATGTCCATCACCGAAAGAGTACGAGGGGTCATCAGTGGAACCTCAAGTGTCACAAATAAGTTATTTGCCATAAGAAGGTTTTCCAACTTAGTGTTGTTTTCCAACAACCAAGCTAGGAAAGGGACCCGCAATGTCATTCGAGGAGAGATCAATGGTTCTCAGGTCATATTGATGATTGAGAAAGCCAAGAGAAGTCACTTTGAATCCTTTCAATAGCCTATTTGACATACTAAAAAATTTCAATTGGAACCTCGGGATCTTAAGGCGGAACTTTGGAATCAATTGTTAGTTGTTGTCATCAAGCAAGAGGACCTTAAGTCTTGAATAGTTTGCAAGTGGGCTGAGTGATGAGGGGATATCAAAATAATTACCGGAAATGGAAAGCAATTCGAGTGAGGTAAGACTAGTGAGGGGAGATGAGGCAACATTATCTATGAATTCATTGTCTTCAAGAAATAGAACCCGGATAGATGTCATGTTTCGCCAGCATGTAGGAAGCTTGCCAGTAATTCCGTTAATGCTAAGATCCAGCTCTTCTAGTTTTATGAGGTTACACAAGCCTATTATTGATATCACAAGTCAATTCAATTACAATGGTAGATATCAGAACATATAACAAGGACACACACGCGCATGAAGGATTCATTTTATGTTCAAGTTTTACACGGAGAGATAAGGACTTACTCTGATGTGATAGTTTGCCACTAAGACCGGTGCTGTATGAGGACAACAATCTAAGAGATGTCAAAGGACCAAGGCTGGAAAGGATTCCCATGGTGGTGTTCAATGAAGAATAATCCAAGATGAGCTGTTCCAACTTACTGAAGTTATGGAAATCTTCCGAGAAAACAAAAGATTATTGAACATCAGATTTCCTTACATAGACATAATCAAGAAATGGCATAGAAATATCATGAGTGAATGGAATATTTTAATAAAAACTTAGGCTCTATTTTGTTTCGTGGAAAATATGACGTTTTTGGAAATGTTTTCCAAAAAATCATTTTTTTAGAAAAATGACAATTTTTTTTGATGTTAGGTTGAAATTTGAAAATTAACTAGAAAATATTTTCCATCATTTAGTATGGAAAATTTGATTTGATTTTCATTCGTGTACTTCTTTCAATAATATTTTAAAAAAAAATGATTTTTAATTATTTTTTCTTTTTCTTTTTTTTTTTCCTTCTTGTTTGGTTGATCACCAACCATAAGTGATGTCAAGATTGCCCGAGGCAGACGAGCTCGAGCCTTGTTAGATTGGCGAAGCCTTGGCCTTTGGCGAGCTTGTCCTTCGCCTATGGTCGGGCGTTGGCAATCGTCATAGTTGGCGATCAAATGAGGAAAAGGAAAAATAATAAGAAGGAAAAAAGAAAGAAAGAAAGAAAGAAATTAAATATTTGATTTTTTTAAAAAATGAAAAAAAAAAAAAATTAAAAAGAGTGCATGGAGGAAAATAGGTTTAGGTGAAAGAAAGAGAATGGAAAATGATTTCCTCATTTTCCCCACTTTTGAAAATGCTTTTTCCATTGTAGGAAAATATTTTCCTTCACTTATTTATTTTCCGTAACCTAAATGCTGGAAAACATTTTCTTGAAAATTGTTTTCCGCAAAAAAAAAATAAAAATGGAGCGTTATTATGAGCATACATTTACTAATGGGTTTGACTAACCTTGAGTAGTAATTGTTCCTTCTATCATATTATCCTGGAGAGAAAGGATCTTGAGGGATGACAGTGCCCCTAATGCTCGCATGATGGTCCCCACATCCTTCAAGTGGACACCATCCAGGTAGAGTTTCTCTAAGTGGCTCAAGTTTTTGATGCCTACAAGTAAAATTCCAAGAAAATAACTTGCTTGGCAATAAAGTTGTGAAAGCACCCATGCGGATGCTTCATGACAGGAATCTTTTGAATAAGGCAACATTTCTATATGGAAAGAGAAGGGGATCCTAATTTATGACTTCTATATTCTCAATATGATGCAGACATAAAGCTATGAGAGATACGGCATGAAAACATAAACAATACCTTTAGCGTAGCTGCTGCATTGATTGCATTACAACTTATGTCTAGCTCCTTTAAATTATTTAAACAACCTAATTTATGCATGAACCTTGCTAACTCAAGTCAAGGATGGTCATTTTGTCCAAAATTATGAACAGAGAATAAGTTGGAGAAACTATCATTCACATTTAAAGTCCAATTCAAATGTTGTTTTGGAGAATAGACACATGAGAGTCGGAATTGTACCGCGAACAGGTCGAATAGAATCATCCAGAGAAAATAATGAAAACACCCACGCAAATGTCTAGGAATAGGAATCTTTTAAATCAGCAACATTTCTATATGGAAAAAGAAGGGATGACTTCTATATTATTAATATGACGCACATGTAAAGGTATTAAAGAGCATGCATGAATCGTAGTCTAGTTAGTTTAATTTATGAATACAAACGAGGATTCTACATGAAAACTGAAACAATACCTTCAGCAATAGCTGCTACATCGCCTGGATTATCACTTATGTCCAGCTCCTTTAAATTACCGAAACCACCTAATTTATCCACAAACATTGCTAACTCAAGTCAAGGATGGTGATTTTGTATGGAATTATGAATAGAGAATAAGCTGGAGAAACTATCATTCACATGTGAAGTCCCATTCAAATGTTGTTTTGAAGCATAGCCACCTGAGAGTCGGAATTGTACCATGAATGGGTAAAGTAGAATTATCTAGAGTAAATAATGAAAGCACCCACACATATGCCTTGGGATACGAATCTTTTGAATCGATAACATTTCTCTATGGAAAGAGAAGGGGGTTGCAATATATGACTTCTTTAGTCTTAATATGAAGCACACATATAGGTATTAAAGAGCATGCCTACATGACTCACAAGCTAGTTAGTTTAATTTACGAATAAAAATGATGTTCCTACATAAAAACTAAAATAGTACCTTCAACAATAGCCACTGCATCAATTGCGTTACCACTTATGTCTAGCTCCATTAAATTGCTAAAACCACCTAGTTTATCCATAAACAATGTTAACTCATGTAAAAAAATGGTGACTTTGTACTGAATTATAAGCAAAGAATAAGTTAGAGAAATTTACCATTCACATGTAAAGTCCCATTCAAATTATTGCATTTGAGGAATAGATGATGGAGAGATGGAATTGTACCAAGAATGGATAGAATAGAATGATCCAGAAAGTTATAGCTCAAGTCAAGCACCTCTAGTTTGCTCAGCCTTGAAGATAGCAAGTTTGGTTCTGCAAACAAACAATAAAAAGCAGTAAAAGCCGTAGAAATCTATTCAAGGACACGTGCAAATAGATATTGCCATTTCAAGGGGAAATATGTCGTAGACTCGTGAAGTAATGATGATGTGGACATAATCATCTATGATGCAAGAAGTGAGTAAGAACCTGGACGTGATTACCTTAGATAATGAGTATCTCTTCTTTATAGGAAATGGACGAACGACGAATTTATACCTTCTGGTGCAATCCACCCTCCTAAATAGTTGGAGGACAAATCGAGGCTCTTGAGTTCTTCAAAGGGAAGGAGTAGAGAAGCGTTTAGGTACCAAGTTTTGGAGCCGAAACAGTCATATCTCAAAGAGGTTAGCATTAGCTGAGTGACTCGTCCTGTGGTGGGGTTGCACTCAACACCTTCCCAGCTGCAACAGTTGAAATATGATCCCCCGACATCCACCCTATATGTTAGGTCCAATGTGGCATTGAGCGCTAAGAGGGCAACCCTTTCTTGCTCCCGACACCCACGAGAGCCACATAAACATGCGATACCCCAAACCACCACAAACACCCACAGTGCTTCCTTTTTCATGACTGCAGATTCAAGTGACCAAACTTTATATGGATCGCACTTTGGAGTTAACATCTTTTTTGCAAGTTAAAGCAATTTTATAGGAGTTCAGCGGCGCCTGTACTTGAGTGTGAACCTCATGGTCATGGCCAAAGTCTTGGTCATCTTTAAAGATGAATGTACCTTAGCCACTTTTGGTGACAAGGTTAATTAGTCCACTTTTGGCATTTCATTGGCGGAAGGTCTCTATTGGCATAATTTTTCCATGCGGTTAGTCTAGCCTAGCCTAGTCAACCATTGTCATTTATATGACTAATTCAATCTCTATCCAAAGTAAAGACAAGCCTTGTGATTTACTTGGAACTTTCGGGCAAAAAGTGATCTTGACTAGAGGCATCTCAAAAGTAGACATGTTGTAAAAGTAACACGAAAATTGACAAGATCTTGCTATTAAAACAACTCAAAAACATTGAAGAAATAGACGAGGAACAACAAAGATACTAAATATTTATGTGATTCAGTCCGAATATGGGTACCTACCCCATAGGAGAGCCGATGATAAATAATTCATTGTAATAAGAGAATTGGAGTTATAATCGCTTACATGCTCAGGTATTTCCCATACCTAGATTAGGATCAAACTCAAAAGTGTTTACGAATAAACAAATTAATTAGATGTAAAGCTCACGGTGCAAATCATTACGTGTTTAAGCCTATAGCAAAACCTTTGGAACAGCTAATTCAAGAGCGTCTGTATGTTCTTTCTTTTGTTCTTTGTGCGGTGGCTCAATTTCAAAAGGAACCCCCTATTTGGCTTCTTTAGTAAAGGAAACCCAAGAAAGCAAAACTTTGCTTTTAATTTATTTTCTTTTCTCTAACCACTTCTTGAACCCACGTGCTTTCTTTTGTACAACCAATAAGAAAATCCAAAGTAGGCAATTAAAGTCTACAGAAAATTTGACCACAAGAGTTCATTGTATTCGCTACTGGGGCCCTTGGTAGCTATCAACAAAAAAATTTCTCCATCAATGTTTAACGAGCCAGAGTCTACATGCCCAAACCTCCCAAAATTGAACTTGTATCTTTTTCTTACCCAACGTCCAAGCAATATCCTTTCAAAACTTTGACATTGAAGGTCTAGA
Organism: Eucalyptus paniculata subsp. matutina; assembly: GCA_017140255.1. NCBI lineage: Eukaryota > Viridiplantae > Streptophyta > Magnoliopsida > Myrtales > Myrtaceae > Eucalyptus > Eucalyptus paniculata. The sequence continues at coordinate 70,562,044 of CM029437.1, read as the reverse complement.
TGTAATCGTGAATACATCCAACCAAATAAAAAAACCCTTCAATAAATAAGCCATTCACAGAAAGATTTTTTGGATTTCTTTCTTATCCAATTTGGGTTCATCGACTTTGGTTCACTCGGAAAATGCCCTCCATTAATGCGAGATCAATGCATATGAGCCAATAGATCTTGTGCATCTCACATTGTCTCAAAAAATTCACCAGTGAAAATGCATTAGGCTCACATAATTGTAGCCCTTCGAGATTGGTGTAATTGATTGGAGTGCTTAGTGATTTCTAGCTCGAGAATTTGGGAATCACCCATTGATCCCACTATTTTCATGCAAACTGGCCTTATGCACAAATCAACTTTTTGTATTTAATCGGTCAATAGGACTTGTGGATTTCAAAAAACTTTCAGTTAACCTAGTCTTCACGCTCCGAGCCATCAACTATAAAACAAAAGGCGTTAGTGCGAGATTTCCGCCCACTCCAAAAACAATTGTACGGAGCGTGTACGGGTCAAATGTGGTGGCCTTGTGCGTGTCTACCCCTTGCTCTTGCATTTGAGGAATGACATGCAGATTTACTGTAGCTGTCATGGTTGATGCATCTTTCCAAATTAAATATTTTATAGTACTTCCTTTATCTCCTAAAGAGTACTTAAAGTGCAGATAAAGCGACCGCCTTTGCAAGACCCGTGCCTTTTGGGGTAGACGACTTTGGATTTTACACAATCATATGTCAAGAGAAGAATCACACTTTCATCGCGAATGGAAGGCATCTCTGGACTCTTCTTCCCTACGACAATGTTGCCGTAAATTAAGCGGCCGACCCTTGGAGGATTCTGATTGACCAACTGTCAGTTTAACTGACAAATCTCAACCGATGGATGATGACGATACATGACAATTCTGTAGCGATACAATTTTACAAGTATAGGATGAATGTCAAGTTGCCAACCTGCATAAGATTGTATTTTTGACTCATTAGACCAACTCGATTAAACGGGACATAGACTCAATAGCTACCGTCACCAACCGACATTTCATAATCGGATCTCAACTTTCTGCGTGTAGCACTTGGATTTTGTTTGACCAATCTCGATGTCGAGAAAAATCTTCTCGGACATCTCATGATTGATTGAATTGATACGTGTATGTACGCTTGCTAAGAATCTAAGATGCCTTCAATTGAGCACCCTCTCTACTTCACAATTACTAGTTGTGATGCTGAAACAGCACTCATATGACAGCATCAAGCTCTATCACTCGCAGTATCCACACGTTGAACGGAAGGATCAATTTACATCTAACTAGACCATATTGACTTCTTTTGTGATGATCTATAACTGCATCTCAAGTAAGACCAACTCACAATTGCATAACTTTCATGCTAAATAACGGTAAAGGTGCAAATCGTACACATTTGCTTCATTAACGTAATACAAGACTCAGTATTTCCACAAATTACTGCTTTGACAAATTACCGCATTGACGTTTCCAACAGGATATTTTGAAAAAGGTTGTCCATATTGCTAATGCATCTTTCAAGGATACATTTTGGCTATAAATCGATCAAGCCTTGGCTATACAATAAAGTAATCTCCTGACCACTTAAACAGAAAGAAATCCTCCAATAACTTATAACAAAGGGCGCATGAGCCAATGTCACTAGCTTCTATGTTGACATTACATAATACCTGGTGTAACAACTTCCATTGAAGTTAAGACAGAATTAGAATAATTGTCACTAGGATATTCACATTCATAATCTTGACTGCAAAGTAGAATAACTGCTTGCTGAGGTTGGGGACCGATATATCCTAACCAGTGTGGCACCCAATCCTCGAGATTTCGGGAGCCTGACAGCAGCCAAGGGGTTGACTATGCCCTGAGAATCCTTTCCCAAACCCATACCTTCAACAAATCCCATCTTTGCCATCACTCTGGATCCAAATCCTTTGGTTTGCCTTTCAAAGGCTCCGATACTTTGAGGCGTTCTTCTCACGGATGCTCCTCTGCCACTTTGCTTCGACTTAGCGCTTTGAGATTCTGACTCCCCATTCCTTTCCGGTTCTTCGCCAGACTCCGGGAAGCTCATCCCTAATCCAAGAGATTTAGGACACTTAATCACTTCAATGGGCTCCGCTAGACCCGTGCCTCCCTTCCCCAATCCTTGGCCTTCTATGAATCCCATTTTCGCATCATTTTAGACCCAAAGCCCCTAGTGTGTACCTCAAACGCACCAAAGCTCTCAGAAGTGACCAGAGTCACGTGCTCCTCACCATTTTCACTGGTCACGGCTAGATTCACGGGGCTGATCTCTGTCGTTTCAGATGGCATTACGCCACTTGACACGAAAGACACGGGTTGACTAGCAAATGAAACCTTTCCACTGGAACGGTTGACTGAGTTTTTTAATGACTTGCTTCTGCTAGATTTTTAGCTTCTTGAGGTCTTACCTGATTTCGACCTCCACTGGTCATCTTCGCATGTGGGACATCAATTACCGAGAAATCAGCATCATCATCAACAGGTGCGATGAGCTGTCATTAGAACCACAACAATTGATGGTAGGATTTCCAGATATGCAAATAGACAACTGACTGCACTTTGTGGAACACAGAAAAAGGAATATTTAACAATCCTGAACGAAAACACAGCACTGATATGCGTAAAGTTTCCACTAATCAGATTTAATACATTTTCCAGTATAAGTTTATCAGTTGAAGATGGCATGCATGTCTGCGGTGTTCGCACAACCGTTACAAATCTGGAAAAATAAGATGATAATTAGAACGGCAAAAGCTTAAAGCCTAGAAAGGGCGATAATAGGGGAAACCTAAGGCCCATTAACCTTTTCTTGCCCAATCCTCGGGAGCTACTTCGCAACCGATAAATTCTTGCCAGTCATTGAACCTTATCACAAAAAGAAAAGTTGTTATTATTAAACAGAGTTCCGACTTACAGAAGCAGACGCAATCTACTACCGGAGCAAAAATCACTTCCGTGGAACATAAGCGTAGAAATCCTTAAGAAGCGAACATGAAGACGTGTCCAAACCACAATCAAGTTTATTGAAGACAAAGAATAAATGAAATCTGAGAATCGGAAAATTGGCAAACCAGAACATGCACCTCTGCAGCTGAATAAAATCAGAGAAAACTGGATAGGAGATTCACATGAGCAGGGCCAAAAAGAAAAGCTATACCTAAAGTTCGACATGATTGCTGAATGAATATGCAATTATGCAAATCATCTTTAGCAACACTAAACCTTGGGAAGGCACATATCAGTACTTGCATTAGTTTGACAGGAGTAAGAACACTAAGGTTGATGTGTAAAATGATACAAAAGATACAGAGATAAACCAATGAGTGTAGAGCAAAGTCACAACTTTTTGATGCAAAATAAGAGATCAAGGATAAGCAGATCTACAAGATTTTCAATGAGGATTGTCAGAAAAATAGAACTTTCAATCTAACAAATACTGAATATGGTCATCATGGCACAAAATAAAAGATACTTATAGCAGCAGTCTTTTTTATGATTGATATACCCTAACACAGATCTCTTTTGCATGTGCTTGGATGTTCTGCATAAGTAAAACTAAGCATGTTATTATCTGCATCATTACACGTCAATTTTGCAGGGATAAGATAAGCACGTTAAGGTACTTGACCATAATACATAGTAACATCACAATCAACCACAAAATCTCGAATTTTTTCAGGTGTGAGCAATTGGTACTTTAACAATTGATTAGGACAAAGAAAGACCATTCTCATTCTTATAGGGTCTTTCTATGAAGGAGGCAATACATCATCATGCAAAAGTGAGCATTAGCAGGAATGGTGAAGGATTGGTGAGTAGTCGCACCCTTTAGTAACTAGAGAGAGAGAGATAGATGATAAAACATACCTGGGAACAATCCCAACAATGCATAGGTTGAAAAGAATGTATGTCAACTCCATTGAGAACAATCTGCTCGAGCTTCTAAAAAAATGAAACCAAGAAGAGTGTCATGACCAAAATTTTGTGGATTCTTGAAGCTGCCCTCAGTCCCATACCAATTTGTAACTTAGGTTCAAGTTCTTAACATGTAAATGATTTTCAATTGGGAGTCGCCACTAATCTATTTTCGGTAGGTCGATTAGACAGAGAAATAATTTTGTAAAACTTATTTCTCATAACATTTTGAAAAATGTTTGGCAAGTAGCTTGAATTGATTTAATTCACTTCCCTAACACATGTAGGTTGTTAGATCAAGAAATTTAGCATTTCGACAAATTGTAAAACTTATCATACGTTTGTTGTTAGATCAGAATTCACATTGACGGTCCTAAATATAATTTTTAATTAACACGCAATTTCTTTTTTGTTTTCACTTATTTAATGAGAATCATGCCATGCATGCTATTAATCTAACATGAAATGATATGACATAGCAACACGATAGTAAAGTAATTTTTTTGTGTTTTCTTCTTGAAATTCAAATTAAAGAAATGCAATAATTAAATGTGTAATCTAAATTAACAAAACGACCTAATTCTAATGACGAGCGGTTTCTAATTAAATGAACCTAACAAAAATCACTAAATGACGTGTATTATATGAACCTATTTTTCTAAAAAATGCAACTTATTCAAATATGCAATGTCATGCAAAGAATGCCATAATTCTAATTTTTCTTTTTTCTTTTATTAAATTCGAAATTAAAATTGACAAATAATTAAACATGCAAGTCAAATTTAAAACTAACATCCTAAATGAATGCATTTTTTTTTTCAAAAAAATTCAAAATAAAATCCCTATCCTAAATATGCAATCTATTTCAAAGATATCATCTAACCTAGATACCATTTAAAAATAATGACTAACTAACCTATCATGCAATCAATCCTAATCTACATGGGATGCAAATGCAATTTTTTTTTGTATTTTCGGGATAAATAGAACAATTAAAAGATAAACATCAAACCATCCATAGTCATCAAAAATGCCATCCACCATTCGAATGAAATTCAAACTTGATTATTTTGCTAATAAAATCGATAAATTGATCTTAAGCCTTAAACATCATATATCAATTTTACTCACACGTGAATTATTTCATCTAAAGCCTTGGAATAAAAAATCGTGCGGTTGCGAATTGGATGCTAAATCAGGAAATTTCAATCATGCATTGGAAAATAAATCAAACAAAGAGACAAAATATTCAAAAAAAACTAAAACAAGATAAAATAAATCTACCTAATAAACTAAATCTAGTAAATCTACCTAATAAAATAAAATAGATCTATACCTAAATTTGCATTTTTTCAAAAAATCCAATCGGTAGAATGGACCAACAATGGGCACGGCACGGCACAGCTCTAGGGCAACGGCCGTGGCGGTACCTCGGCGTGACTTGACAAAGTCACGACAAGTTCAATGGGATATCTTCTGGGACACCAAGAAATCTGTGGAGTCGAATTACACAGGAAGCAACAACGTGGATGCAGCGAGATCAGCAGGTTTCGCCAATGTCGGGCTGGGCCGTGAGATTCAGGCCCGAAGACCCGACGGACGCTTCTACAATAATGAACAGATGCTGGAGACGACGCTTCTTGAAACGCACTTGGACTGGCGTGGCCGAGCAACGGGAGCAGCACCTGGCGTGGCAGATCAGCGGGAGCAACACCTGGCGTTTGAAGATCCGAGCGTTTGCTGGAGAAGCTGGGCTCGCCAGGAACCTGCAGCAAATCTGGGCTAAGGAACTTGCAGTCGATCCAGCACGCTGCCCAGGCTGTCTTGAATCACTCAGAGACCGCTGGCAGAAGCAAGATTGCAGTGGGGGAACAGCGAAGCGCCTGGCGTGGCAGAGCAATGGGAGCAGCACGACACCGGCACCGAGAAGGAGCTGCAGGCACGCGTAGGGATCACCGACGTCGTGGAGCCTCTATTGAACTACCACCAGCAAGAAGGCCGAGCTTTGTTCCATATCAAATTTTCTCTCACGATCCACCCTTTCTCTCGATTCTCACGTCTGTCGCTCAATTTTTTGTCGTGTAATTAATTGTGCCTCCCCGAAACCCTACACAAACAACCTATTTATAGGCCATGAATTAATTTTTTTTTTTTTTTTTTTTTTTTTTTCCAAATCGATATCGACGAAATTTTTTTTCCAAATATGATATTCGTTTCGCCGAACGCAATATTTGCTTTTCCACTCACTTCTATCCGAAAAAAATTCCATCATATCTTGGAAAATTTCAAATTCCTATTTTCACAAGATAATTTCTAATAAATAAAAAATAAAAAGGCCAAATTTAATTTTTCACACGTGAGCGCTTTATCCGCACTCAAAATTAAAGCTCAAAACCACTAATTCGAATCCATTCATCATCGGTTTAATAAATAAATGCATCACATGTAAATTAAAAATAAATACACCTACATCTATATGCTATGCAATTAATATTTTTTCAGGAATAAAATTAACCCTTAATTTTCTATACAATAAACAAATGATTGGATCTCCAAAATTTAGGTGTCAATAAAGAGCATTGAGATTTGGTCCTAATAATCAATTCTAAATAACACACAAAGGATAATATGCCCATCCCTATTTAAACAACATAGGAGCAGAAAAGGCCAGATTGACCGTGACATTAAAAACTCAAAGCATTATAGGAAGAACGGGGACACAAATTGAAGAACGTCACGCCTAACAAAGTTGACTTCTAATGATGCCATAGAACTTCATGCCAGCAAGATAATTTATACTACCGTGATAAAGATTTTTGTTACTCAGTAGAACCCCAGAAAGACCCCAAAAAGCACCCAAAAAAAAAAAAAACGAAACGAAACAAAAGGATCCTCTCAGAAGAACATGTACCCTCTCATTCATCCATTACCATGTCATATTAATGAAACAAGGTCTACAACTTCCATGCTTAAAAATCTGATAACAAAATAACAATTCAATGCACCAAGCATAAGAAAATTAAGAAAAGACATCATAGGATCCATGAAGCAGAAGTAACAGAGTTAATTTTGGCTCAAACAAACAAGGAAAAATGAGAGGCATGTCCAAAATTTAATTATGCAATTGCTTGTTAATTGTACATCAAATCACAACGACAATTTATAATTAAGGAGAAGAAGGAAGAATGCCTTTGCAACTTCCAGATACTTCCACCCTTACCTTATTTATACTCTCCAGGTCAACGCCCCTACGAATCATTCTGTCCCGACGTTTAGCAGCAATCAATTCTTTGCGATGTTTCTTCTTTTCACCTGTGCATCAATTGCGTTTGAATTTTACCAAAAGAGCAAAAAACTAAAGAAACATTATCCTATGAAGAGCCTTTAGACAATCTAAATTGTTCTTCATTCCCCAAGTAGGGAAAATTGTTTAAAAATTCCTAAACCTATTGCAATTTTGTCAATTTATCCATAAACATTTCAATCTTGCCGATTGAGTTATAAACATTTTATCAGTTTGCCAATTGAGTCCATCCGGCCAATTTTGGCCGGAAAATGCTGACGTGGACGCCGGCGGTGCTACGTAGGACTGCCGGCGCTGACGTGAACAATTTTTAATAATATTTTAATATTTTTTATTTTTTTTAAATATTTTCTTTTTTTTCCCTTTTTTTTTTCTTTTTCTTTTTGGCTTTTCCCTTGCCCTTTTCTAGATGGCCGGCCACCAGCCACAGGCGACGGCCGACCACCGGCCACAGCCAGTTGGCTAGCCTCGCCCGCCTCGGCGAGGGCCGGCCTCACCAGATTTGGCAAGGGGAGCCCTCGCCGGGGCTCGCCCTCACCCAGGCGAGCGTCGACCTCGCCCAGACCAGATCTGGCGAGGTCGGCCCTCACCCCTGGCCGGCCGGGTGTCAGCCTATGGCCGGTGACCAGCCGTCACCCGCTCGGCTAGGGGCGAGGCCGACGCTCGCCTGGGCGAGGGCGAGCCCTAGCGAGGGCTCCCCTCGCCAAATTTGGCGAGGCCGGCCCTTGCCGGGGCCAGGGCTGGGCTCCCCCGGCATTGCCCTCGCTTGGCTAAGCCTCGCTTGTGGCGGGCAAGGCTAGCCGTTGCTTGTGGCTGGTGGCTAGCCATCGGAAAAGGGCAAGGGAAAAGCCATAAAGAAAAAAAAAAAAAAAAGAAGGAAAAAACAGAAAATTTTAAAAAAATAATAAATAATAAATTAAAATATTATTAAAAATTGTCCATGTCAGCGCCGGCAGTCTTACGTGGCATCGCTCGCGTCCACGTTAGCATTTTCCAATCAAAATTGGCTAGATTAACTCAATTGGCAAACTGACAAAAGGTTTAGGACTCAATCGGCAAGATTGAAAGGTTTATGACTGAATTGGCAAAACTGTAATAGATTTAGGACTTTTTGGACAATTCTTCCCCCAAGTGAGAGACAATAATTGCTCATTTTTTCCCAAGACACAGAAAGGAAGCTCCATAAATTAATAAGTAAACAGTAAATTTCTGAAAGAGAGGTCCTTGTGTGCCTCGAACGTGTTTCTTCCTCAGGAGATCAAAAACATAGAGACCCATCCAATCGTGTCATCCAAACGCACCGATCTCCTTAATTCTCCATTTTAGTAATTAATACTTGAGACTTAACTACTAGTTCATAGATCAAAATAAAAAGCCAAGATTCATTATTAATTGATTGATATTTCGATTTACTTTCCAATCCCAATTTATACCACTAAACTAGTTTTCCATTGAGCATGACTTTATCATTCCCCCGCGGGCCGGGGCGGGGCGGGGCGGGGAGGGAGAGAGAGTTAAGTTAGATTAATGCATATACAAAGTTTATCAGAAATCTCTCGATCTTGTACTCTTCTGAGACCCCAATGACTGAGATTGAGGCACTCTTGTACCACGATTCTTCTTGGCTGAAAGAGTCCTCACATCTTTTACCAAGATAAAATCATCCACAGCTGATGACCAATTATCTCTAATATTCCCAAGACCTTGATGTTTTGATTGATGCTTCCTCTGCATACCATACTCCGTGGAAGCATCCTAGAGAGCAATTCCACACAATTTTTTCATCGTTTCATCCAAATCACTACTAGAAGAATCGTCTGAATCATCTGACGAAGAAGAAACCTGCTGTAACAAAATTTTTGCATCTAAAAGAGAATCGCTCCCACCAATTGCTTTCAAATAATCTTAAGCAATTTCATCATCAACATCTGAACCACTATCAGACATGTCCTCGGAGTCATCACTTTCAGAAGAATCTGTTGCTCCATCCTGCTCAGCCGACTCCGACTCTGAGTCTTCCTCATCACCATATTCCGCAACATCATCCTCACCATCTTCCTCATCGTTTCTCCTCAAATTCGATCTCCTCTTGCCTCCAGCCATGTCCGAGCTCGTGAATCAACTTCGATTGTCAGACCAAAAAAAAAAAAAAAATCAACTTGAATTGAATTTTCTGACCTAATTGATCGATCGATTGAGATCGATTTGGGGGCGACGACGAGAGAAAGGGATCACCTCCTCCCGCGTGTGGTTTCCTTGCCTTGGGGGAAGCGGTCGCATCTGGACCGTTGGCGATTCGCCGTGGGCCGCAAGGGGACTCGTGGACGGCTGTGATGCGGCGGCGGGAGCTTGGGGATATCATATTCCGCTACGGAAACGGCTGCAGCGGGGGCTCTTTCTCTTTGGGAATATGCGAGAATCGATACCATCGGCCAATCAGCATGGCCTTTTGGGATTATCGTGGACAACTAGTCTAGCTGGGCGGAGTTTGATCTTGATACAACACTAATATAATTGGACAACAACTTCACTGGTTGCTTTATATAAGTTTGTTGTGTTTGGAAGGCTGAAGATGTCCTTGGGGACAATCCTTGATCAGCGCATCGTGATGCAAAATCATAGGAAAAATTCAAGTTCCCACGGTAGCAAATTACACTTTTAATTTGGTTTGTTCTCCAATTTACATTAGCCTCATAGACTAGATTTGCAGTGGAAGATTCGATGTGGAAGAGAAATTGTTTCGAGAAGGTGAACGAGGGACTGTATTTTTTGTTGGCAATTTGGTTGCAATTTAGCTACCTAATTTGGCAATTTGGCTTACTCTCCATGTCTGCAGATTGCGTGACTTTTGAGGTCAAAGGCCACAGGTATTTGTGCTGCCTTTGAGCTTGTGGCCATGGCCTTGAGTGCAACGTTCAAGCTCTAACAGTTAACATTGGTGTCGTGGAAGATAAAGGGATGGGGGAGAAAAATGTGGTGGGAGCGGGGGGTTGTTTCTCTCTTTTTCTTTGGGTCTAAGGGTTTGTTTGTCTTTTTAACTGGGGCCTTTCTCTCAAAATGCATATTGTGCATTCTCAAAAGTGGGGATGGTTTTTCCAAGATTCTCTATATTTTTCCCTCCTTTCTTTTTTTTTTTTTTTGTGGAAAAAAGGGCATGATACCTTACTTATATGTTATTTGATATAATAATTCTCTTTTACACGTTAAACCTGCTTCTACATATTTCAGGTAATCTATAAGGTCAATGTTATACGATGTGTAGCTTTATCACAATCCCTCCTCTGGAGCTAAGCTCCTAGCATAAAGTTACAATGTCATTCTGCGCAGATAAGACTAGCAAAAGTAGTCATGAAAATGCAAATTTGACCATGAATTTAAGTATCCCATGAGACACTCCAGCATAAGTGAACTTTCATTAAAGTTAGAAATCGATAACCTAACCAAATTGCGGGTGAGCCATTAACCTATGACTCTGATGGACATGTAGTCCTTCATGTTATATTGTCAAGCAAGAGGAGTTTTATGTCTCAAATGATTTCCAAATGGACCGAGTGATATACAGAGATTAAAATTTTCATTCGGAAATGAAAGCAAATGTGCTATGGCAAAAATAACAAAGGTGAGAAGAGACAGCTGTGATTTTCTAGTATCGTTTATTATCAATAGTAGCATGATCACCTAACCAAATAGAGATAAGCTAGCAACTACATAAAAATCACCTTTTTGAAAGAGCGAAGGATCACGCCATGTATTGTCTTCAAGGAAATTAGAACAAGACCTTATTCAATTGTGAAGGTGAAAACTTACATTAACGTAATGCTGATCAATGACAATAACAAATAACAGGAAAAAAACCCAATCCTGCCATTACCTGGAAATGCATAATGAGAGAACCTAAATTGTTCAGCCACTAGACAATTTTTGAAAACCATCTTGCACAAGATAGATGCATGTGATGAACAAACTCCGACACGTGGTGATAATCAGTTCCACATAATGAAACCATCCCTGCTGCCAGTGGGGGTTGATGAACAGAACAATCGGAATTACTAGTAAAACCGTTGTGTATGACACTCCGAAGCTGATATAGAATGTCTCTCCATCTATGAAACCATCTTCTTTAGCTTTGTTGTGTGATTTTGTTGCTGGGCAATTAACATTAATGGTTGTCGAACAGTCATTACTCAATGGTAGACCACACAAAAGATCGTTTCCGTAGTAACTGCTTTCATCGAATGACCCAAATTGATTTTTGTTTGGTATGGCTCCTAACAAGTCATTGTAAGACACATTGAAGACTCCCAAAAATGTCAACCGAGTGAGCTCTTCAGGGATAGAACCAATCAAGTTGTTGTAGGAAAGGTCAATGCTCTCTATCTGTGTGAGGTTTGACAATGACATTGGTATATGTCCTGTAAGCTTGTTGTGCGACAGATTCAACACAACTATGTCCTGTGAGAATGCAATCTCTGGTGGGATCTCCCCGCTAAATTGGTTGCAAGAAAAATCTAGTCCTACCATGTTAAGGTGTGCATAGCCTTTATAAGCATCAAATCTTCTTTTTGTTGTGAACCCAACAATATGTGGAATTTGCCATGCTTCATCTCCCATAAATTTATAGTGGTAGAACTCCTTATAAAAGGACCAGTGGCTTCTAATTGTCCTCACATAAGACAAGGGTGACAATTTGTGACGTCTCTCTCCGAAACGCGGTATTAAATCTACCTTATCAGGATATCTTGTAAAGGAGAAATTTATGGGTCCCAAGCAAATAGGTAATGGACCAAACATATTGTTTTCAGAAAGATCGATCATACTTAAGCTTTTTAATCTGCACAATTGCTTGGGAAATGTTCCATAGAAGCTATTACCTCTCAGTAAAAGAATGCTTAATTGAGAGAGGTTACCTAGCCAATAGGGTATGCTTCCCAAGAACTCAATTTCACTCAAATCCAAGGTCACCAAATTGGAGCTGTTATGGAGCAGATGCACGATTGAACCATTCAATTTGTTCCCATTCAGATGGATATGTCTCAACTTCGGTGCTATGAAAGATTATGCTAATGAACCAGAGAGATTGTTGTCAGACAAATCCAAATACTCGAGGTCAGGAAGATTAAAGAGTCCTTGAGAGATGAGGCCATTTAGCTTATTTTTGGACAAGTCAAGGAGCCTAAGCCTTGACATGTTTGCAATCACTTTGGGAAGCTTACCAATGAAAAAGTCGTTGCTAACGTCCAATTGGAACGGATATACGAGTGATGAAAGAAAAGAGAGATCTCCAGTGAACATGTTGTTCTCTAAGTGTAGGCATAACCAATTTAGGTTCTTGGTGTCATCGGAAAACACAATTTCTCCTTGCAAGTTGTTATATGCTACATTGAGTTTATACAATGATGAGTTGCTATCTAGTAACTGGATAGGTAGTCTCCCAGAGAAATTGTTGTGGGAAAGGTCTAAGGACTTTAGGGATTTTATACTACCCAGTTCAGATGGAATATTCCCTTCCAATCTGTTGGCTGATAGATTAAGGTGGGACAGATTTGGGACATGTAAACAAAATTCAGTCATGAGCTCTCCTCTCATGCCGTTGTTGGACATGTCCATCACCGAAAGATTACAAAGGGTCATTAGTGGAACCTCAAGTGTCACAAATAAGTTATTGGCCATAAGAAGGTTTTCCAACTTAGTGTTGTTTTCCAACAACCAAGCTGGAAAGGGACCCGCAATGTCATTTGAGGAGAGATCAATGGTTCTTAGGTCATATTGATGATTGAGAAAGCCAAGAGAAGTTACTTTGAATCCTTTCGATAGACTATTTGACATACTAAAATCCTTCAATTGGAACCTCAGGATCGAAGACGCAACTTTGGAATAAGTTGTTAGTTTGTTGTCATCAAGCAAGACCTTAAGTCTTGAATAGTTTGCAAGTGGGCCGAGTGACGAGGGGATATCAAAATAATTACCTGAAATGGAAAGCAATTCGAGTGAGGTAAGACTAGTGAGGGGAGACGAGGCGACATTATCTGTGAATTCATTGTCTTCAAGAAATAGAACCCGAATAGATGTCATGTTTCGCCAACATGTAGGAAGCCCGCCAGTAATTCCATTATTGCTAAGATCCAACTCTTCTAGTTTTACGAGGTTACACAAGCCTGTTATTGATATCACATGTCAATTCAATTACAATGGTAGACATCGGAACGTATAACAAGGGTATAACAAGGACATACACGCACATGAAGGATTCATTTCATGTCCCAATTTTACTCTGAGAGGTCGGGACTTACTCTGACCTGATAGTTTGCCATTAAGACTGGTGTTGTATGAGGACAACAACCTAAGAGATGTCAAAGGACCAAGGCTAGAAAGGATGCCCATGGTGGTGTTCAACGAAGAATAATCCAAGATGAGCTGTTCCAACTTATTGAAGTTATGGAAATCTTCCCAGAAAACAAAAGATTATTGAACATCAGATTTCCTTGCACATACATAATCAAGAAATGGCATAGAAATATCATGAGTGAATGGAATATTTTAATAAAAACTTAGGCTCTGTTTGTTTCGCGGAAAATATGACATTTCTGGAAAATGTTTTCCAAGGAGTAATTTTTTTAGAAAAATGACAATATTTTCCGATTGTAGGTTGAAATCTTGAGAAATGAACAAAAATATTTTCCATCGTTTGGTATGGAAAATCTAATTTGATTTTCATCTGTGTACTCCTTCCAATAATATTTTATTTTTATTCTAAAAAAAAGAATTTTTAATTATTATTTTTTCCTTTTTCCTTTTTTTTTGTTTGATCACCAAACACGGTGATGTCAAGATTGCTCGAGACAAACGAGCTTGAGCCTTGTTAGATTGGTGAAGCCTCGGCCTTTGGCAAGCTTGTCCTTCGCCTGTGATCAGTTGCTGGTAGTCGTCATAGTTGGCGATCGAATGAGGAAGAAGGAAAAATAATAAGAAGGAAAAAAGAAAGAAAGAAATTAAATATTTGATTTATTAAAAATGAAAACAAGAAAAAAATAATTAAAAAGAGTGCATGGAGGAAAATAGGTTTAGGTGAAAGAAAGAGAATGGAAAAATGATTTCCTCATTTTCCCCACTTTTGAAAATGCGATTTCCATTGTAGGAAAATATTTTCCTTCACTTAATTATTTTCCGTAACCTAAATGCTGGAAAATCTAAAAATCATTTTCTTAAAATCGTTTTCCTCAAAACGAACGGAGCGTTATCTGAGCATACATTTATTAATGGGTTTGACTAACCTTGAGTAGTAATAGTTCCTTCTATTGTATTATACTGGAGAGAAAGGATCTTGAGGGATGACAGTGCCCCTAATGCTCGCACGATGGTCCCCACATCCTTCAAGTGGACACCATCCAAGTAGAGGTTCTCTAAGTGGCTCAAGTTTTTGATGCCTACCAATAAAATTCCAAGAAAATAACTTGCTTGGCAATAAAGTTGTGAAAGCACCCACGCGGATGCTTTGCAACAGGAATCTTTTGAATCAGGCAACATTTCTATATGGAAAGAGAAGGGGATCCCAATTTATGACTTCTATATTCTCAATATGATGCACATGTAAAGCTACAAGAGATACTGCATGAAAACTGAAACAATGCCTTCAACAATTGCCGCTATAATGACTGCATTACAACTTATGTCTAGCTCCTTTAAATTATTGAAACAGCCTAATATATCCATGAACCTTGCTAACTCAAGTCAAGCATGGTGATTTTGTCTCGAATTATGAACAGAGAATAAGTTGGAGAAACTATCATTCACATTTAAAGTCTCATTCAAATGTTGTTTTGGACAATAGACACATGAGAGTCATAATTGTACCGCAAATAGGTAGAATAGAATTATCCAAAGAAAATAATGAAAACACCCACGCGGATGTCTAGGAATAGGAATCTTTTGAATCAGCAACATTTCTATATGGAAAGAGAAGAGATGACTTCTATATTCTTAATATGAAGCACATGTAAAGGTATTAAAGAGCATGCATGAATTGTAGTCTAGTTAGTTTAATTTATGAATACAAACGGGGATTCTACATGAAAACTGAAACAATACCTTCAGCAGTAGCCGCTACATTGAGTGGATTATCACTTATGTCCAGCTCCTTTAAATTACTGAAACCACCTAATTTATCCACAAACATTGCTAACTCAAGTCAAGGATGGTGATTTTGTATGGAATTATGAACAAAGACTAAGCTGGAGAAACTATCATTCACATGTGAAGTTCCATTCAAATGTTGTTTTGAAGCATAGACACCTGAGAGTCGGAATTGTACCGTGAACGGGTAAAATAGAATTATCTGGAGTAAAAAATGAAAGCACCCACACATGTGCCTTGGGATAGGAATCTTTTGAATCAGTAACAATTCTATATGGAAAGAGAAGGGGGTTGCAATATATGACATCTTTAGTCTTAATATGAAGCACATGTATAGGTATTAAAGAGCTTGCCTACATGACTTGCAAGCAAGTTAGTCTAATTTATGAATAAAAATGAGGTTCCTAAATGAAAACTGAAACAGTACCTTCAGCAATAGCCACTGCGTCAACTGCATTATCACTTATGTCCAGCTCCATTAAATTGCTAAAACCACCTAATATATCCATAAACAATGTTAACTCATGTCAAGGATGGCGACTTTGTACTACATTATAAGCAGAGAATAAGTCGGAGAAATTTACCATTCACATGTAAAGTCCCGCTCAAATTACTGTGTATGAGGATTAGATGCTGGAGAGATGGAATTGTACCAAGAATGGATAGAATAGAATGATCCAGAAAGTTATTGCTCAAGTCAAGCATCTCTAGTTTGCTCAGCCTTGAAGATAGCAAATTTGGTTATGCAAAACAAACAATAAAAAGCAGTAAAAGACGTAGAAATCTATTCAAGGACACGTGCAAATAGATATTGCCATTTTAAGGGGAAATATGTCGTAGACTCGTGAATAAATGATGACGTGGACATAATCATCTATGATGCAAGAAGTGAGTAAGAACCTAGACGTGATTAACTTATGAGATCATTAGATAATGAGTATCTTTTTTTTTTATAGGAAATGGACGAACAACGAATTTATACCTTCTGGTGCAATCCACCCTCCTAAATAGTTGGAGGACAAGTCAAGGCTCTTGAGTTCTTCAAAGGGAAGAAGTAGAGAAGCATTTAGGTACCAAGTTTTGGAGCCGAAACGGTCATACCTTGAAGAGGAAAGCATTAGCTGAGTGACTCGTCCTATGGTGGGGTTGCACTCAACACGTTCCCAGCTGCAACAGTTGAAATATGATCCCTCGGCATCCACCCCATATGTCAAGTTCAATGTGGCATTGAGCGCTAAGAGGGCAAACCTTTCTTGCTCCCGACATCCACGAGAGCCACATAAACATGCGATACCCCAAACCACTACAAACACCCATAGTACTACCTTTTTCATGACTGCAGATTCGAGTGACTAAATTTTATATGGATCATACTCTGGAGTTAACATTGTTTTTGCAAGTTAGAGCAATTTTATAGGAGTTCAGCGGCGCCTGTGCTTGAGTGTGAAACTTGTAGTCATGGCCATCAAGTATAAAACGAAAGGCGTTAGTGCGGGATTTCTGCCCACTCCAAAAACAATTGTTGGGAGCGTGTACGGGTCAAATGTGGTGAACTCGTGCGTGTCTACCCCTCTTCCCGAAAGAAAACAATTAAAGACGAAAGTGGAAGACCCCCCCCGCCCCTTGCTTGGGTGGTGGGGCCCCCCACGATTGGAAAAAGAAAAAGTCTCGCAAGTGCGAGGGAGGGGGAGTAAGTTTGACGCGTGTACAGTCGCGCGTGGGGGCCCCACCCGGGCGGGGTGTGGGGCCCGCCTCGCTAGCAAAAAGTCCAAATCCCTTATTTATTGGGCGACTTCTGTAGAGAGGGAGGACCATGGCGGAGGAGGTGCGATGAGATGGAAACTGGGGTTCCGATTTTGGATTTTAGCAATTCTCAAATTCTAGAAAAGCAGCTCGCTCTCCTTAGTTTCTTTATCAATTTTAATGAAGAAAGTTCATTTTGGACGTCTCCCAAAAGACGCCCTTTTACGTCTTTTAAATAAATGACGCGAAGCTATTTTTTAATCCAATTTTCAAAAAAAAAAAAAAAGCAAGGGGAAATTGAAAAGCACATTAGGCTAGCGCGTGCAATTTCAATATTTTTGTCACGTATTAGATATTTTATAGTACTTCCTTTATCTCCGAAAGAGTACTTAAAGTGCAGATAAAGCGACCACCTTTGCAAGACCTGTGCCTTTTGAGGCAGACGACTTTGGATTTTACACCATCATCTGTCAAAAGAAGAATCACACTTTCATCGCCAGTTGATGTTGATGGCATGTCTGGACTCTTCTTCCCTACGACAATGTTATTGTAAAATAATAGCGCGTTTGATTATGATTCTAATATATCTGGACTCTTCTTCCCCACGGCAATGTTGCCGTAAAATAATGGCGCGTTTGATAACGATTATGTTTCCCGAAATAGATTCTGATCAGAAATGATTCTTTTTTATTTTGTTCTCAGGAACAATTTCTAAACATTTTAAGGCTGGCCCTCGTGGACGGCGAGGGACGACGATGGACGTCATCGACGAGCAGTGGAGGACCGTGGTGGATGGCAATAGAGGAGGGGAGAGAAGGGTTCCACTTTTTTTTTTTGTTCTTTTTCTTTGTTCTCGGAATAAGAATCAATTTTTTTTTTTTTAATTCTTGATTCTACCTTCCTCGTTCCCGAACAAACTTCCCTAAACAAAAATTTTATCAAACGCAATTATGTTCCTAAACTAATCCTGGGAACAAAAAATCAAAATCAAATACTGTTTGGATGGTTACCAACAGTGCCTAAGCGGCCGACCCTCAGAGGATTCTAATTGACCAATTGTCAAATTAACTAACAAATCTCAACCGATGGATGACGATGATATTCGAAATTTATACCTTAGAAATTTCTCTAGCGGTACAATTTTACAAGTATAGGATGAATGTCAAGTTGCCAACCAACAATTCTCCACATTCCGGGGCAAGAACATATGAGTTATATTGAGCGGGACGTCCACCACCACGCGATGACCTTTCCCCATTTTGATGGCGGATGACTCGAGCACTCAAAATTCACAAGATCAGACTCAGCGTTATTTTCACGAAACATCCGTTCCAATTCGTCCAGTTCACACGAAATTTCTGTGCTCGGTGCTATCTCCTTGTCTCGCTCCTCAAACTAAATGTCTGCGTCTGCCAAATGAAGTCAAAAAGGAATCCACTTTTGTCTTTGGCCGTGCGTCTCCTGCGGTGCGGTGATGTGGTCCGTGTCGATCCGACGACTTCTCCGACTCCGACTCTTGAGTGGGAGCGTGCACGACGAAGACCCCCAACTGCTGAACGCGTGCCTGTTTTTACACCCACTATGCTAGGCTGCATCAAAAGCCAAGATAATAGGATCTCGAGCTACCGGACCAGTTTGATCCGACGTAATCATGTTCTAGTCGCGCCGTGACACTTGGCTCTCTCGAGCAAGCCGATCAACACTCGCGGCGGTGACAAATTCGTTGATGTTTGTTGGGTTGTCGGGGAATTGGGAACCGGAAATCGAAATGAAGAGAGCTCATTCGGTATCATTGTCTTCTCCCTACTTCATGGGAATTCGAATTGAAAAGAAAGAGCGTGCAGCATACTGTCTTTATAAATTTCTGAGCACATCCCATGGACATGCTTTGGAAGAGATCAGGAACCTTCTTCGGATTAAAGTAATCAAGCAAATCGAGGTCTAATGCCATGCATGAGGAGCGAATTAAGGACGAAAGTCGGGGTGTCAATCTGTGTCGACGGCCAGTATTCACGTGGTGTCATGTTAAGGGGATACTCTTAAATTGATTGGCTGGAATATGATTCATGTAATCAATAGGTAATCCAGCCCCAACCCACATGATTCTGTTTAATTAAATAGGTCAAGCTAGGCCAGTCCAATCCAAATGTTACACAAAGAATCCAAATAACTTTTTAAAGGTAAAATCTAGTTTTTGTGGCTTTTACTCAAGAAAACTGATGTGCTTATATGGTTATTCACCCAAGACCTACTAATTTTATGAAAATTCGAAATTTTAATATGAGATAATAGTGATTTATTCCGATTGTGTGTAATATCATCATCAATAATACAGAATTGGGGAAAAAAAACTAAGCTTAAACTCCTTGACTAGCCCCATTCCTCCATCTTTGGCCAATTTAACAAGCTCGACTGTTCTTGTGTCCAATCCCGCCTCTTGGCTTGGACTGAGCCATCCCATTGGAAATATGAGATTTGACTAATCTCCCTTGTCTAGATTTGAGCTCGAATGACTTCAATGGAGAATTTGTCTGTTAAATTTGAATAGTTTAATAAAGTTTGGTTAGTCAGACCTTTCCCTTACGATGTGTTAGAATTTTTTGAGGGTCAAACATCATCAATAGAAGTGTCATGTAGAAAGTTTGGTAAGACGGACCTTTCCCTTACGATGGGTTAGAATTTTTTTTAGGGCCAAACATCACCAATAGAAGTGTCGTGTAGACCATGACTTCTCATGAACCATCGGCCACCCATTGATCCAAAAAGTCAAAACATATCAAACCCCACAAAGACCTTAACTTCTTGATGGATGTGTACAAGTTTCTTGATACGCAATGCTCGTTTACATTCTTTTTCTTTTTTGAGGCAAGGCGTCATGGGTAGCTACTCCAATAAGTGGTCTTTTTCTATGATTATTTGCCACGAAAATCACCTGCTGGAATGTCAAACGTAACGTTCAAGGTGAAATTTTTGAATTTGAAACTCATGGCCTCATCTTCATTGCAAGGCCTCCTCTTCCTCCACCGACCTTGAAGAACCCGTCTCTTTTTCGCCTATTCTTGGAATGTCGTTGTCCCTAGATGCTCACGAAGACGAACGGGAGGCTAAAACAGGTAACTCTGTTTCTCCATCGAGTAAATGGAGCTTTGCTTAGGAGAAACAGAGCTCTTTCAGCGAGAGAGAGAGAGAAGCTTCCCCAATTTTAAATGAAGCGTTATTGTGCTGTTCATTTTGCCTAGCTAGATGAAGAATATTTCACATTAGACTTCAATATCTCTTATAATTTGTTTTTTAAAGAAAAAGAAAACAGGTGTAAGTCAAAGTTTAATTTAGAATGCCACATAGGATGAATTGTCGGAATTTATTGTTGGAGTCGGAGACACCTAAACGACCATTTTTTCATCGACGTAGTACTCAATTAATTGCTCAAAATATTTTAGTATTAAAGTGAGTGTTATATGAAAATTATGATATTTTTAATTTTTCTTTTCAAGTTAAAATAACGTGTGTTTGACAATAATATTCAAACACAAAAAAGTGTTACATGTGAGATCAAGGTTATCTAAAAAGTTAAAATTCAGTGGTATCTCGTGAGCATGATTCATAGAATGCAAAGTGTAAATTGCATCTGCACTAACATTGTCTCATTCGGGGAGACTTCTTTTGTGATGATCTATAACTGCATCTCAAGTAAGACCAACTCACAATTGCAGAACTTTCATGCTAAATAACGGTAAAGGTGCAAATCGTACACATTTGCTTCATTAACGTAATACAAGACTCAGTATTTCCACAAATTACTGCTTTGACAAATTACCGCATTGACGCTTCCAACAGGATACATTTTGAAAAGGTTATAACTAGCCATCGATCAAGCCTTCTTGGCTATAAAACTTGGCTATACAATAAAGTAATCTCCTGACAACTTAAACAGAAAGAAATCCTCCAATAACTTATAACAAAGGGTGCATGAGCCAATGTCACTAGCTTCTATGTTCACATTACATAATACTGGTGTAACAACTTCCACTGAAGTTAAGACAGAATTAGAATAATTGTCACTAGGATATTCACATTCATAATCTTGACTGCAAAGTAGAATAACTTACTAAGCAGCTGCTTGCTGAGGTTGGGGACCGATATATCCTAACCAGTGTGGCACCCAATCCTCGAGAGTTCGGGAGCCTGACAGCAGCCAAGGGGTTGACTATGCCCTGAGAATCCTTTCCCAAACCCATACCTTCAACAAATCCCATCTTTGCCATCACTCTGGATCCAAATCCTTTGGTTTGCCTTTCAAAAGCTCCGATACTTCGAGGCGTTCTTCTCACGGATGCTCCTCTGCCACTTTGCTTCGACTTAGCGCTTTGAGATTCTGACTCCCTATTCCTTTCCGGTTCTTCGCCAGACTCCGGTAAGCTCATCCCTAATCCAAGAGATTTAGGACGCTTAATCACTTCGATGGGCTCCGCAAGACCCGTGCCTCCTTCCCCAACCCTTGGCCTTCTATGAATCCCATTTTCGCCATCATTTTAGACCCAAAGCCCCTAGTGCGTACCTCAAACGCACCAAAGCTCTCAGAAGTGACCAGAGTCACGTGCTCCTCACCATTTTCACTGGCCCCGGCTAGATTCACAGGTCTGATCTCTGTCGTTTCAGATGGCATTACGCCACTTGACACGAAAGACACGGGTTGACTGGCCAATGAAACCTTTCCACTGGAACGGTTGACTGAGTTTTTCAATGACTTGCTTCTGCTAGATTTTTTAGCTTCTTGAGGTCTTACCTGATTTCGACCTCCGCTGGTCATCTTCGCATGTGGGACATCAATTACCGAGAAATCAGCATCATCATCAACAGGTCCGATGAGCTGTCATTAGCAACACAACAATTGATTGTAGGATTTCCAGATATGCAAATAGACAACTGACCGCACTTTGTGAAACACAGAAAAAGGAAGATTTAACAATCCTAATGAAAACACAGCACTGATATGCGTAAAGTTTCCACTAATCAGATTTAATACCTTTTCCAGTATAAGTTTATCAGTTGAAGATGGCATGCATGTCTGCGGTGTTCGCACAACCGTTACAAATCTGGAAAAATAAGATGATAATTAGAACGGCAAAAGCTTAAAGCCTAGAAAGGGCGAAGATAGGGGAAACATAAGGCCCATTAACCTTTTCTTGCCCAATCCTTGGGAGCTACTTCGCAACCGATAAATTCTTGCCAGTCATTGAACCTTATCACAAAAAGAAAAGTTGTTATTATTAAACAGAGTTCCGACTTACAGAAGCAGACGCACTCTACTACCAGAGCAAAAATCACTTCCATGGACCATAAGCGTAGAAACCCTTAAGAAGCGAACATGAAGACGTGTCCAAACCACAATCAAGTTTATTGAAGACAAAGAATCAATGAAATCTGAGAATCGGAAAATTGGCAAACCAGAACATGCACCTCTGCAGCTGAATAAAATCAGAGAAAACTGGATAGGTGATTCACATGATCAAGGCCAAAAAGAAAAGCTATACCTAAAGTTTGACATGAATGCTGAATGAATATGCAATTATGCAAATCATCTTTAGCGACACTAAACCTTGGGAAGGCACATATCAGTACTTGCATTAGTTTGACAGGAGTAAGAACATTAATTGATATTTCGATTTACTTTCAAATCCCAATTTATACCACTAAACTAGTTTTCCATTGAGCATGACTTTCTCATCCCCCCGTGGGACGCAAGGGGACTCGTGGACGGCTGTGATGCGGCGGCAGGAGCTTGGGGATATCATATTCCGCTACGCAAACAGCTGCGGTGGGGGCTCTTTCTCTTTGGGAATATGCGAGAATCGATGCCATCAGCCCATCAGCCTGGCCTTTTGGGATTGTCGTGGACAACTAGTCTAGCTGGGCGGAATTCAACGTTGATTGGTTTTGCAATTTGATAGGGATCCTCTGAAACATTTTGGCTTAGGCTGCCGAAATCACGACGGTTTGTGATGTATTTATTTGTTAATGGGGTTAACTGAGTCGATTTGCCCTTTGAAGTTATGGGACCCTAAATTTTCTTTAATGAAGTCTCTGGATACTTAGACATTAATTAAAGAAGATGCGATGAGAGAATGATCACTGAGTTTTTGCATATCTAGTATGATTTATTCATCGATACATGAAAGATCTCTAAGTAGAAATAGTTTCTTTATTACTAGAATGAAGTTGGATTGTGCGCAAACTAGCTTTCCTAGATGCTCATTTCTTTTTATTGGAGATACCACACTAATATAATTGGACAACAACTTCACTGGTTGCTTTATATAACTTTGTCATGTTTAGGAGGCTGAAGATGTCCTTGGGGATGATCCTCGATTTACATTTTGAAGATAAGCGCATCATGATGCAAAATCATAAAAAAAATTCAATTTCCCGTGGCAGCAAATTACACTTTTAATTTGGTTTGCTCTCCAATTTGCATTAGCCTTGTAGACTTGATGTGCAGCAGAAGATTCGGTGTGGAAGAGAGATTATTTCTAGAAGGCAAACGAGGGATTGTATTTTTTGTTGGTAATTTGGTTGCAATTTAGCTAGCTACTTTGGCAATTTGGTTTGCTCTCCAGATCACCATATCGCGTGACTTTCGAGGTCAAAGGCCACGGCATTTGTGCTGCCTTTGAGCTTGTGGCCATGGCCTTGAGTGCAGCGTTGAAGCTCTAACAGTTAACACCAGTGTCATGGAAGATGGGGGGGGGGGGTTATTTATCTCTTTTTCTTTGGGTCTAAGGGTTTGTTTGTCTTTTCAACTTGGGTCTTTCTCTGAAAATGCAAATTGTGCATTATAAAATGTGGGGATGGTTTTTCCAAGGTTCTTTGTGTTTTTCCCTCCATTTTTTGTGAAAAGAAGGGCATAATACCTTATGTCACGCCCCGGTCCTCGGGGACGCGCCTATCCTTCTAATTGGTCAATTTTAAAGTGCGATATCCCAGGACTAAGTATCGCCAACCCTTTTTTTTTAACTTGCATGCGAAAGCATTTTTAAATCCCCAGACAATAAAACAATGGGATAGAAAAGCAGGCCATATTTTTCATATTGAAATTCACAACCACACTTTTATTAACAGCATAACTCATAGTATATTTACAATACTATTTACAGCAAATAAGTCTCACACCTATCTACACTAAGATAGGGTTCACAAAAGGGATGAGATCTCAATCCACACCCGAGTTATACTCAAGATCCCTCATCATCTTCTTCTTCAAAAGTCTTTCTCTCCTTCAGGTTCCTCCTCCTCAGCTTCTCCTCAGGGTCCTGAAATGGTTATTCAATAACCAATGAGACCACGTCTCAGCGAGTCCTACCCCCTAAGACCCGATTAGTAAACTAATACGACAAACGGTTGCCTAAGCACAACACGAGTCAGAGGACTTACCTTGGCCTTAGTTCCAACCTGCAATTCAATGTTAAACACAGATATTCAAACAATTCATGACATCCGAACAAGCACTAGTCAATCGACTTAGTCGATTACATGTCAGTCGGACCATCTCTAGGTCATTCCCACTCATCCCATGATTTCCCAATGGTGTACTCCACCAAATCACATGTGTTTCTCGGGCGTCGTTTTTGCCAATGACATACCGATCACCGACACCGTGCGTTCTTTAAAGCGCTAAATTGCTTTTCACTAAATGATATCCCGATCACCTAACCACGTCCTTTCTAGGCGCCGTTTTTGCCAAGGTGACATTGGAATAGACAACATCGTGAGTTCTTTAAAGCGTCGTTCACTAGTGATATTTCCTTAATCACCGAACCACGCTTGTCTATAAGTCATTCACGTCGTCTTTTTGCGTATTGCTTTTCACCAAATGATACTTCCAATCACCGAACCACATATATCCAATAATATCGTGAATCGATTAGTCTCAACCAATAATGTTCTCGCTTAGCTCTCACCATTCTCTATACTATATAGCCCATCAACGATCTGGCTATATATCCATGCTTCGCCATTACCAATCAAATACTCAATAACAAACAATTTGGGACAATTCCTCAAATTTCACAATTTAAATCAATTCCATAAAAATTGAAGCTCAATTAAATAAACGAACTCAACCACGATCAATCGCACGAAATTCGTCATCGGCCATCCCATTGAATTTCCGGAAAAATAATTAATTAAATAATTAATTTCGAAAAATAAATAAATAAATATTAAAAATCCAATTTAAGCTCGTAATGCCTTATTGGAACCCGAAACGGGTCGGGAAAAATCCTTATATCATTCAATAAATAACCGAACCTTTCTACTTGCTAATAACTGCGCCTAACCACCTAACATGATCATTAAGTCAATAAATTAATTGTTCTAACCTAATCTAACCACATAATCGCACTTAATTAAATCTAACCAACCCTAAGCATAATTAGCAAACTAATAAAGCATTAGTGAGTAAAACTCACTTGGTAAAAGCGGAGATCAAATCACCGCGACGGCGACACGACGGCAATGCAACGACGAACTCTTGGGCTGGGCCTAAAACCTAGCAAGCCCGCAGAAACTTTGGGCTTGGGCCTGCTCAAATTCTTGGGGCTGAGTTGATCTGGGCTTCAAGACTAAAACAGAACTGAACTGGGCTAGAACTTGGGCCAAACTGATGCTGTGAAAATGGGCTGAGCTGGACTGGCTTCTTGGGCTGGCTTGACCTCTTTGCTGGGCCAAAATTGCCTGAAGGTGGGCTGAGCTGGCTGCTGGTTTGCGTGGGCGTAGCGTGCAAAAATGCTGGCCCGAATTCCAGTGGCTCGTGGATTAGATCCGTGCGGCGTGCGGCTTCAATGGATGAGCAAGGGTCAACAAGGAAGAAATCAGCTGACCGAAGACACGCGGCTGCTGAAACTTGCTCGACGAAGACACGAGCTATTGCTAGGCTGCTCGCTTGAGAATCACGGAGTTCTTGGGCCCATGAAATTTCAGTAGAACCGTGGCGTTGAAGTGGCGAGATGGAGCAGCTTCGTCTGGGCCATGAGGGAGTCAATGAAGAGGAGAGCTCCACCGTTCGTTGACGCAGGCGTGAGCTGAAGACGAAGACGCGTGGAGACTTCCTCCTTCGGTGGTGTTGGCGAGCTGGAGAGAGGACGCGCACCGACTTCAATCCCGTGGAGAGCAGATCGACAAAACTGGCGTCTGCTGACCGAAGAAGTGGACGACGCCTGGCAGAAGACATGGATGGAGGAGCATCTTGGGTTTCGGTGGAGGGAAGACGTGGGCTTTGCTGGCTTACGGTCAACAAAGGGGAAAACTTGATGGTTTTGTTGACTGAGGGAAGGTAGGCCGTGGACATGTGGCGCTGCAGCTTCGGTGAAGTAAAAGAAAAAGAAGAACAGCCGACGAAATGAAAGCGAAGCCAGAGGTTCACGCGAAGGAGATGAACGGCGGTTGAGCTGGTATTGCTGGCTGCTTCTGCTTCCGTTGGCTTCTTCGTTGCTGCAGGCGTGCGGAATGGAGCAAAGAGGAGAAGTCTTGGACGACAGCTAAGTGAGAGGGAAGAGAGAGATGGATAGAGATGAAGTTGAGGAGCCCACCAGCCCTCCTTTTCCACATGATTATCCCTTCAAACCCTTCCTAGCCAAGTCTTCTTCCTTGGCTCACCTTAGGCCAACAATGCACTCTCCAACACATCTCAATTGGTCCAACAAAATGCTAGGGGAAGGGGGCTACGAATTTTTAAAATCATGGCTTCCAATGGGACACTCATCACATCTCAATATCATCTCATATGCCTCCAAAAATCAATTTAAAGTCCAAATTAATGCTGCCCTCCTTTAAATCCGAATTTCAAAATTTTCGGGACATCAATTTCTTCGAAAATTTCCCAAATTCGACGTCCAATTTGATGTAGAAAGAGCCCACTTAATTTTCTATAAATCTCTGACACTCAGAGGCTCAGTCTGGAAGTCCAATTTTCTATCAATTTAGCCCGTCTGAATTTCCGTCAAATTTCCGCGACGTTCGAAACGGTTTTTCGTAAAAATTCCTGAATCTCCGAAAATCTTCCGAGACCGAGCGGTACGACATTCCTAAAATTTATCATGTGACACAACAGAATCTTCATTTCAAATCGACTTGAATTAGGGTTAATTTTCATTCAGTAGCGTTTTTAAGCGTGACCTGCAAACTAACGGTAGTTTTGAACTTTTCGACACCGACTCGTGGTCGATTTTCTTCGAGCCACTATGAACCCACTCGACTCATTGGCGACTCTCGCTTGTCGTGAAAATCTCGAGGATCCAAATACGGACACTGGGTACCAAAACAATAAGAAAATCAGTCTAGAGCCAGTCGACGAAAATTTTCCAATTTAATGGAGTCACCCACGATCGGCCACACATCTCAGTCGAACAAACCTATCTCTAATTTCTCGAATCGATTTTTAATTGTGTCGTAATGGCCTCTAAAGATGGACACGATCAAGTTCGATCATGATCGAGTTCTCAAGTCTAATTGCCTTAAAATTCCTAATAATTTCCCCAGATAGTCTAGTTATCTCAAGAATGATCAGTTAGAATAGCCTTATAAACGTCAATGAAATC
Organism: Eucalyptus paniculata subsp. matutina; assembly: GCA_017140255.1. Taxonomy (NCBI): domain Eukaryota; kingdom Viridiplantae; phylum Streptophyta; class Magnoliopsida; order Myrtales; family Myrtaceae; genus Eucalyptus; species Eucalyptus paniculata. Next base: position 70,534,324 of record CM029437.1, on the reverse strand, counting down.
TTAGATTTATTCATAGAAGACGTTGAAAATCTGGATGTCACACCTTACTTATATGTTATCCGATATAATAATTCTCTTTTGCACGTTAAACTTACTTCTACATATTTCAGATAATCTATAAGGTCAATGTTATATGATGCGTAGCTTTATCACAATCTCGCCTCTAAAGCTAAGCTCCTAGAGTAATGTTAGAATGTCATTCACCGCAGATACGACTAACAAAAGTAGTCATGAAAATGCAAGTTTGACCGTGAATTTAACTATCTCATGAGACACTCTAGCACAAGTGAACCTTCATAAAAGTTAGATACAAATCGATGTCCAAACCAAATTGTCGATGAGCCATGAACCTATGACTTTGATGAACATGCAGTCTTTCACACTATATTGTCAAGCAAGAGGAGTTTTATGTCTCGAATGGTTTGGAATGGACCAAGTGATATATAGAGATGAAAATTTTCATTCGAAAATGAAAGCAAATATGCTATTGCAAAAATAACAAAGGTGAGAAGAGACAGCTGTGTTTTTCTAGTATCATTTGTTATCGTTAGTAGTATGATCACCTAACCATATAAAGATGAGCTAGCAACTACGTAAAAACCACCATTTCGAAAAAGGGAAGGATCACGGCATGCATTGTCTTCAAGGAAATTAAAACAAGACCTTATTCAGTTGTGAAGGTGAAAACATGCATTGACCGAGTAGATCCACATTGAGGACAATGCTCATCAACGTCAATAACAAATGACATGAAAAAAACCCAATCCTGCCATTACTTAGAAATGTAGAACGGGAGAACCTAAATTGTTGGGCCACTGGACAATTTTCGAAAACCATCCTGCACAAAATAGTAGCATGTGATGAACAAGCTCTGACATGTGGTGATAACCAATTCCACATAGTGAAACCATCCCTGCCGCCATTGGGGGTTGATGAATAGAACAACTGGAATTACTAGTAAAACCATCATGTATGACACTCCGAAGCTGATGTAGAATGTCTCTTCATCTACGAAACCATCTTCTTTAGCTTTCGTGCATGATTTTGTTGCTGAGCAATTAATGTTAATGGTTGTCGAACAATCATTACTCAATGGCAGTCCACACAGAAGATGGTTTCCGTAATAACTGCTTTCAATAAATGACCCAAACTGATTTTTGTTTGGTATGGCTCCTGACAAGTTGTTGTAAGACACATTGAAGACTTCCAGGGAAATCAACTGAGTAAGCTCTTCGGGTATAGAACCAATCAAGTTGTTGTAGGAAAGGTCAATACTCTCTATCTTTGTGAGGTTCGACAATGACATTGGTATATGTCCTGTAAGCTTGTTGTGCGACAGATTCAGCATAAGCATGTCTTGTGAGATTGCAATCTCTGGTGGGATCTCCCCACTGAAATGGTTGTAAGAAAAATCTAGTCCTATCATGTTAAGGAGTGCGTAGCCTTTATAAGCATCAAACCTTCTTTTTGTTGTGAACCCAACAGTATGTGGAACTCCCCATTTATCGTCTACCAGAATTTTATCATGGTAGAACTGGCTATAGTAGAGTCGGGCCAAGCTTCTAATTGTCCCCACATAACACCGGGGTGACAATATTTGACCTCCATAGTCGGAACGCGGTGTTGAATCTACCTTCTTGGCATATCCTGGAGAGGAGAAATTCATGGGTCCCAAGCAACTAGGTAATGGACCAAACAGATTGTTTTCAGAGAGATCAATCATACTTAAGCTTTTCAATATGCACAATTCCTTGGGAAATGTTCCATAGAAGCTATTACCTCTCAGTGAAAGAATGCTCAATTGAGAGAGGTTACCTAGCCAATAGGGTATGCTTCCGAAGAACTCATTTTCACTCAAATCCAAGGTCACCAAATTGGAGCAATTAGGGAGCACATGCACGATTGAACCATTCAATTTGTTCCCATTCAGATGGATGTGACTCAACGCAGGTGCTATGAAAGATGACGCTAATGAACCGGAGAGATTGTTGTCAGATAAAGCCAAATACTCGAGCTGAGGAAGATTAAAGAGTTCTTGAGGGATGAGGCCATTAAATTGATTTTTGGACAAGTCAAGGAGCATAAGCGATGACATGTTTGCAATCACTCTAGGAAGCTTACCAATGAAAAAGTTGTTGCTAACGTCCAATAGGTACAGATTTACAAGTGATGGAAGAAAAGAGAGATCTCCCTTGAACATGTTGTGCGTTAACTGTAGGCTTCTGAAATTTAGGTTCATAATGTCGTCGGAAAAGACGATTTCTCCTTGCAAGTTGTTATTTGCTACATAGAGGTCATACAATGATGAGTTGCTATCTAGTAATTGGATAGGTAGTCCCCCAGAGAAATTGTTGTGAGAAAGGTCTAAGACTCCTAGGGATTTTATACGACCCAGTTCAGATGGAATATTCCCTTCCAATCTATTGGCTGATAAATTAAGGAGGCACAGATTTGTGACATTTATACAAAATTCGGTCGTGAGCTCTCCTCTCATGTCGTTGTTGGACATGTCCATTGACGAAAGACTACGAGGGGTCATTAGTGGAACCTCAAGTGTCGCAAATAAGTTATTTGCCATAAGAAGGTTTTCCAACTTAGTGTTGTTTTCCAACAACCAAGCTGGAAAGGGACTCTGAATGTCATTCGAGGAGAGATCAATGGTTCTTAGGTCATATTGATGATTGAGAAAGCCAAGAGAAGTCACTTTGAATCCTTTCAATAGACTATTTGACATACTAAAATCCTTCAATTGGAACCTCGGGATCGAAGGCGCAACTTTGGAATCAATTGTTAGTTTGTTGTCATCAAGAAAGAGGACCTTAAGTCTTGAATAGTTTGCAAGTGGGCTGAGTGATGAGGGGATATCAAAATAATTACCCGAAATGGAAAGCAATTCGAGTGAGGTAAGACTAGTGAGGGGAGATGAGGCGACGTTATCTGTGAATTCATTATCTTCAAGAAATAGAACCCGGATAGATGTCATGTTTCGCCAGCATGTAGGAAGCCCGCCAGTAATTCTGTTAATGCTAAGATCCAGCTCTTCTAGTTTTATGAGGTTACACAAGCCTGTTATTGATATCACAAGTCAATTCAATTACAATGGTAGATATCGGAACATATAACAAGGACACACACGTACATGAAGGATTCATTTTATGTCCAAGTTTTACATTGAGAGATTAGGACTTACTCTGATCTGATAGTTTGCCATTAAGACCGGTGTTGTATGAGGACAACAATCTAAGAGATGTCAAAGGACCAAGGCTAGAAAGGATTCCCATGGTGGTGTTCAACGAAGAATAATCCAAGATGAGCTGTTCCAACTTACTGAAGTTATGGAAATCTTCCCAGAAAGCAAAAGATTATTGAACATTAGATTTCCTTACACAAACATAATCAAGAAATGGCATAGAAATATCATGAGTGAATGGAATACTTTAATAAAGAATAAAAAAATTAGGCTCTGTTTGTTTCGCGGAAAATATGACATTTCCGTAAAATATTTTCCAAGAAGTCAAATGACAATATTTTCCGATGTTAGGCTGAAATTTGAAAGTGAACTAGAAATAATTTTCCATCGTTTGGTAAGAAAAATCTGATTTGATTTCCATCTATGTACTCCTTTCAATGATATTTTATTTTTTATTTAAAAAATATAATTCTAATTATTTTTTCCTTTTCTTTCTTCTTTTTTCCTTCTTGTCATGCTAATCACGCGACAAGTGACCTCAAGATTGCCTGAGGCAAACTAGCTTGAGCCTTGTTAGATTAGTGAAGCCTCGGCCTTCGGTGAGCTTGTCCCTCGCTTGTGGTCGGTCGCTAGCCCTCATCATAGCCGACGACCAAATGAGGAAGAAGGAAACAGAGAAAGAAAGAAAATTAAATATTTTATTTTTAAAAAATGAATAAGAATAAATAATTAAAAAGAGTGCATGGAGGAAAATAAGTTTAGGTCAAAAAAAGAGAATGAAAAATGATTATCTCATTTTCCCCACTTTTGAAAATACCTTTGCCATTGTAGGGAAATAATTTCCTTCACTTGTTTATTTTTCTTAATTATTTTTCTTATCCTAAATGCTGAAAAAGCTGAAAAACATTTTCTTGAAAATTGTTTTCCGCAAAACGAACGCATCGTTATTATGAGCATACATTTACTAATGGGGTTGACTAACCTTGAGTAGCAATCGTTCCTTCCATTGTATTATGCTCGAGAGAAAGGATCTTGAGGGATGACAGTGCCCCTAATGCTCGCACGATGGTCCCCACATCCTTCAAGTGGACACCATCCAGGTAGAGGTTCTCTAAGTGGCTCAAGTTTTTGATGCCTACCAGTCAAATTCCAAGAAAATAACTTGCTTGGCAATAAAGTTGTGAAAGCACCCATGCGGATGCTTCACGACGGGAATCTTTTGAATCAAGTAACATTTTTATATGGAAAGAGAAGCGGGTCCTAATTTATGACTTCTATATTCTCAATATGACACACATGTAAAGCTATGAGAGATACTGCATGAAAACTAAAACAATACCTTCAGCAGTAGCCACTGCATTAACTGCATTACAGCTTATGTCTAGCTCCTTTAAATTATTGAAACAACCTAATTTATCCATGAACCTTGCTAACTCAAGTCAAGGATGGCGATTTGGTCCGGAGTTATGTACAGAAAATAAGTTGGAGAAACTATCATTCACATTTGAAGTCCCATTCAAATGTTGTTTTGGAGAATAGACACATGAAAGTCGGAATTTTACCGCGACCAGGTCGAATAGAATTATCTAGAGAAAATAATGAAAACACCCACGGGGATGTATGGGAGTAGGAATCTTTTGAATCAACAACATTTCTATATGGAAAGAGAAGGGATGACTTCTATGTTCTTAATATGAAGCACATGTAAAGGTATTAAAGTGCATGCATGAATCATAGTCTAGTTAGTTTAATTTATGAATAAAAACGAGGATTCTCCATGAAAACTGAAATAGTACCTTCAACAATAGCTGCTACATCACCTCGACTATAACTTATGTCCAGCTCCTTTAAATTACTGAAACCACCTAATTTATCCACAAACATTGCTAACTCATGTCAAGATGGTAATTTTTTTACGGAATTATAAACAAAGGAATAAGTTGGAGAAAGTATCATTCAAATTTAAAGTCCCATTCAAATGTTGTTTTGGAGAATAGACACCTAAGAGTCAGAATTGTACCATGAACGGGTAAAATAGAATTATCCAAAGTAAATAATGAAAGCACCCACACATATGCCTTGGGATAAGAATCTTTTGAATCAGTAACATTTCTATATGGAAAGAGAAGGGGGTTGCAATAGATGGCTTCTTTAGTCTTAATATGAAGCACACGTATAGGTATTAAAGAGCATGCCTACATGACTCATGAGCTAGTTAGTTTAATTTATGAATAAAAATGAGGTTCCTACATGAAAACTGAAATAGTACCTTCAGCAATAGCCACTGCATCGACTGGGTTATCACTTATGTCCAGGTCCATTAAATTGCTAAAACCACCTAATTTATCCATAAACAATGTTAACTCATATCAAGGATGGCGACTTTGTAATAAATTATTAGCGAAAAATAAGTCAGAGAAATTTATAATTCACATGTAAAGTCCCACTCAAATTACTGCATTCGAGGAACATATGCTAGAGAGATGGAATTGTACCAAGAATGGATAGAATAGAATGATCCAAAAAGTTATGGCTCAAGTCAAGCACCTCTAGTTTGCTCAGCCTTGAAGATAGCAGGTTTGGTTTTGCAAACAAACAACGAAAAGCAGTAAAATCCGCAATAATCTATTCAAGTACACACGCAAACATTTATTGCATTTCGGGGGAAATATGCTGTAGACTTGTGGATAAATGATGACAAGGACATAATCAGCTATAATGCATGAAGTGAATAAGAACTCGGGCATGGTTAACTTATGAGTTCATTAGATAATGAGTATCTCTTGTTTTGTAGGAAATGGACGAACGACGAATTTATACCTTCTGGTGCAATCCACCCTCCTAAATAGTTGGAGGACAAGTCAAGGCTCTTGAGTTCTTCAAAGGGAAGAAGTAGAGTAGCATTTAGGTACCAAGTTTTGGAGTCGAAACGGTCATATCTCGAATTGGAGAGGAATAGCTGAGTGACCCGTCCTGTGATGGGGTTGCACTCAACACGTTGCCAGCTGCAACAATTGAAATATGATCCCCCAGCGTCCACCCAATATGTCAGGTGAAATGTGGCATTGAGCACTAAGAGGGCAACCCTTTCTTTCTCCCGACACCCATGAGAGCCACATAAACATGCGATACCCCAAACCACCACAAACACCCACAGTGCTTCATTTTTCATGACTGCAGATTCGAGTGACCAAACTTTTTTATGAATCGCACTCTAGAGTTAACATATTTTTGCAAGTTAGAGCGATTTTATAAGAGTTCAACGACGCTTGTGCTTGAGTGTGGAACTTGTGGTCATGGCCAAAGTCTTGGTCATCTTTAGTGATGAATGTACCTCAGCCACTTTTGGTGACCAAGTTAATTAGCGTGCCGTGCAAGGAATGTACGTTACGTAATGGCCAAATTTCATTGGCGGAGAATTTTCTAAAAGTCTCTATTGGCATAATTTTTCCACGCGGTTAGTCTAGCCTAGCCTAGTCAACCGTTGTCATTTATATGACTAATTCAATCTCTATCCAAAGTAAAGCACAAGCCTTGTGATTTACTTGGAACTTTCGGCAAAAAGTGATCTTGACTAGAGGCATCTCAAAAGTAGACATGTTGTAAAAGTAACGTGAAAATTGACAAGATCTTGCTATTAAAACAACGCAAAAACATTGAAGAAATAGACAGGGAACAAGAAAGATACCAAATATTTATGTGATTTGGTCCGAATATGGGTACCTACCCCATGGGAGAGCTAGCGATAAATAATTCACTGTAATAAGATAATTGGAGTTATAATCGCTTACACGCTTGGGTATTTCCCACACCTAGATTAAGACCAAACTCATAAGTGTTTACACATAAACAAATTAATTAGATGTAAAGCTCATGGCGCTAATCACTGCATGTTTAAGCCTATAGCAAAACCCTTTGGACAACTAATTCAAGAGCGTCCATACATTCTTTCATTTGTTCTTTGTGCAGTGGCTCAATTTCAAAAGGAACTCCCTATTTGGCTTCTTTAGTAAAGGAAACCCAAGAAGGCAAAACCTTGCTTTTAATTTATGTTCTTTTCTCTAACTACTTCCTGAACCCACGCTCTTTCTTTTGTACAACCAATAAGAAAATCCCAAGTAGGCAATTAAAGTCCACGGAAAATTTGACCGTAAGAGTTCATTGTATTTGCTACTGGGGCCCTTGGCAGCTGTCAAAAAAAAAAAAAAAAATTTCTCCATCAATGTTTAACAAGCCGGAGTTTACACGCCCAAACCTCCCAAATTGAACTTATATCTTTTTCTTACCCAATGTCCAAGCAATATCCCCTCAAAAATTTTACATTGAAGGTCTAGATGTAATCGTAAATACATTCAACCAAATAAAAGAAACTCCCCAATATATACGCTATTCACAGAAAGATTTTTTGGATTTTTTTTATTATCCAATTAGGTTAGATCACATAACATCTAAAAATCAAGACATACTTTAGCAACTATCTACCTTGCCTCGACTTTTGTAATTAAGTCATAATGTTCATCATCCATGCCAGTTCTCCCAATGCCCTGATGGATAGATGACAATTGCACCCAAGTAAAGCTAAAGTTTCGTCAGACGAACATGCTTGGTCATCATGTCTAACGAGTTCTCTACCTTCACTTGATGTTTGTAATTTATTTATATGTAAACAGGTTAATTGAGTGGATTTGCCCTCTCAAGTTGGTGGGATCCCAATCTTTCTTCGACTAAGTATCGGGGCACTCAACATTAGTTAAATAAATGAGGTAAGAGAATGACCACTATGTTAGGAAGTCGGATTGTGCACAAATTTGCCTTCCTAGATGCTCGTTCCTTCTTGGAGGAGATCTCACAACAATATAATTGGATGACTTTACTGGTAGCTTTGTGCTCGAGTTTGTTGGCTTTCGACGCATCTGAATTTACAATTGATCCTACAAAGGAAACCAAGCGGACCAAACCACACTCTTATGCTCACAAAAACCACCCCCTTCTCACACACATACAACTGAGAAAACCCATCTGGACCGTTGGCGATTCACCATGGGCCGCAAGGGGACTCGGGGATGGCTGTGATGCGGTGGCGAGAGCTTGGGGATATCACATTCCGCTAGGCAAACAGCTGCGGCGCGGGCTCTCTCTTTGGGACTATGCAAGAATCGATGCCATTGGCCAATTAGCATGGTCTTTTGGGATTGTCGTGGACAACTAGTCTAGCTGGGCGGAGTTTGATCTTGATTGGTTTTGCAATTTGATAGGGATCCTCTGAAACTTTTTGGCTTAGGCTACCGAAATCACGACAATTTGTGATGTATTTATATGTTAATGGGATTAACTGAGTCGATTTGCCCTCTCAAGTCACGGGACCCCAAATTTTCTTTAACAAAGTCTCTGGATACTTAGACATTAATTAACGAAGATGAGACGAGAGAATGGTCATTAAGTTTTTGCATATCCAGTATCATTTATTCGTCGATGCATGAAAGATCTCTAAGTAGAAACAATTTCTGTATTACTGGAATGAAGTTGGATTGCATGCAAACTAGCTTTCCTAGATGCTCATTTCTTTTTATTGGAGATACCACATTGATATAATTGGACAACAACTTCACTGGTTGCCCTCTTGTTGTCTACTGAGTATACTGTTTCGACAAAAGGCTACATCCTAAGTTGCGCTTTCTTGAATGATTTTCTTTCTTACCATGTTCATGATCTCTTCTATCCTTCGTGGGAAACCAGAAAACCGAAACGACAGTTGGTCCGGGGCAGGTGTGGACATGGAATTCTGCATCCAACGACCCCTTTTTGTCCATGACTTTGCGTTCTCGAATTGAGAGTGGCATGTTGTGACATTGATGGAAGATGATGGTGATGACTTGTGGGCGATCCCCATTTCCTGAAATTAGGGGGTGCTAAATGTAGAATTTCCAGATTTAGATGAAATTGGAGGATGAGGGCGATCGAAGAGGAAACTTAATTTTGCACTTTGCAGTTGTTTCCTCCACGAGAGTTCGTAATTTTCGAGCATATCTGGTATGTATTAATGAGTCCACTAAAGGCATTACCTAATTTGTTGTTCCATAAAGAAAGCCATGGTTGATTTCACATTGAGAATTGATAGCCTAGCTTAGTCCGATGAATAAAAAAATAGGTTAATACTGCTGAAAAACCCAAACCTGATACTTTTGTGACAATTTTATCCCAAACTAATTTTTTGACTATGAAAATCCCCAAACTGGTACACTTATAATAGATTTACCCCAAGTAACCATAAAAAAAAAAAAAAAAAAAAAAAAAAACTCCAAACTGGTACACTTGTGACAAATCTACCATAAACTAACTTATTCGACCGCCACCAACCCCAAACCTGCATTTGTGATAAATATATCATCTATTAAATTGGATTAATAATACAAAAACCACAAAAATGATATAACTGTCTCAAACAAACAGTAAAATCCCAAACTAATATAGCAATCTACTTTGTTATGTGTCATTCAACTTAGTAATTTAACAGTAAAATTTAATGGAAACTAATATAATGTAAATTTGTGAGAAATGTACAAATTTGGGGTAAGTTTATCAAAGGTAGACCAATTTAAGATTTTTGGTTGTCAAAAAATTAATTCATGATAAATTTCTTATAAATGTACTTAGGTTTGAGAGCTTTTTTCGGGATTAACCTTTAAAAAAAAAATACATAAAGTATGCATTGTGGTGATAGAAGATGACATGGTAGAGGGACCAGATAGATATTTCAAATTCAGCCTTTTTACCAATCACTTTCTTCTTGATGTAATGGCTATGCATTCCATAAAATTGAAAAATTGATTGAGTCGGCATGTGAACTGAGATCTCAAAAGCATATCTCTTGGGACACTTGATTAGGGGCATCGCTAGCAACAAAATTCAATGACTTGTTAAACGGGCATTGACTTGACTTGCATTTCAAGGGACAACAACCTCGCGCCTGTGCCCATGCCAGATTTACATGGCGGTCACTCATCAACCAAAATAGTATCGACGTTACAATGAATTCAGACCGTCATTTTTGTTAGAAACAACATGAGATCTACATAGGACCAATCTTTTTTATCATTCCAAACTCATTTAGATACATGTATTGGATTCATGTAAAGATGCCTCCGTCAACCCAAATACAACTTTTTGTCCTGTGTTTATCCATGTTGAGACATTTTGCTCACGCAGCAAGCTAGCCTCTTTTCTTCTTTTCTTTTTGGCCTTTTGCCATTGGAAGGCAAGACCAAAACAATCGAATCTAGTGCCATAAAAAAGAAAAATTCTAATCCAGAACGGCATCTGACAACTAACAGAATAAAATTTCCATCCGATGGCCTCTGTAGATCATTTAGTTGACATTTTCCAACTTCTATGATAGCAGAGTGGCATTATATTGCATATTTACCCTTTACCCAAAAAAAAAAAAAAAAAAAAATGGCATTATATTGCTGGGATTTTTATTCTATAATTCTACTGCTTTCAAGTTTCTTGGATAAATAAATGTAAACGTAAATAAATAAATCCAACCTCCTCTATGCTCCGCTTGGTTGATTCAAACGAACATCAAATTTGATAAATTAATAAGATACAAGTACGCACCTGTCATAGCTTTGAATTTGGGTTACATAAGCAATTTATAGTCGATAAAGTTTAAAATTAATACTTTCTCTATGCATAGCTTATCCACTTGGGATTTGAGTATTGGTAGATCAGCATGGAACCGGCCAAAGTCCAATATACAAACTCGAAAAATACAGATGGTGGCTTGACCTCGAGAAGAGATATTGATAATTTAATGAAATATTTTCCGCTTCTTTGGCAATGGAAATTGGAAAGCATGAGCTGCAATCTGCCTCCAGTCTGTAGACCGATTCAAGGGGCAGAGGCGTTGACCTCTTTGGATGAGTAGGGAAAACGAGAGAACAATGAGATTGACAGTACATACGAGAAAAGGAGGAAATTCAGAAGTTGGTGTTCAATCATGCTCAATGTGACAAATTGCAGCAAAATTCAGGCTGCTGAACATATAAAGTTTAGAATGAAAACAATATCTGGTGAAATTCCCTTTAGGTCATCCAAGTTAGGGAACGACCGAGGCATTGTTATTCAAGAAAGGCATGAAATCTTAGATTCGATTGATTTCTAATTGACACTAGATCCGATGTGGTTCATGCCTCAATAAGAGATTTCCCCTTTTTGACCCCGACTTGTCCATCTCAACCCTTCTAGACACAATCAATTCTTTATATGAATATTCGGAAATTTTTCTTAATCATGTATGGATTTGAGTAATAATCTCTTTAATCATTGTCCACACCACTAAACTGCTAGGATAGGTAAGTATGAAATTATTCATACTTAAAAGAATTTGGTCTTTCATGCGGTCGAATGCAATACCGAAAACAAAAAATGGTTCATGTTAAACTAATTTAAACTTAGAATGGAGTTTGAATAATTGCATTATTTCCCTTCTACTTTAGAATGTATATAATAATGTAATATTTATACAAAGTAAAACACCTCAATAAGCAATATAAATAAATAAAGAGGATGTCAAGGCAAGAATCATGGGTCTCCAGGTTGCATGAATAATGCTAGATGATTGAAGACTATTATTCAGCTTCGCATCTTCTGCATCAATTTGACCAGATTCTTTTACCCAGTATCTGTAGCCTGATGTAAACACCATTTACCCCATGCCATTCAAGATTTATGATAGATAAGGAATGAAGTCCCACTGCTTGAGATTATTTGAGCACCACTTCACTCATAAATTCTAACCAAATTGGCGGTTGGGTATCAATTCCAATTTGGGTTCATTGAGTTAGGTTCACTTGGAAAATGCCCTCAATTAATGTGAGATCAATGTATATGAGCCATTAGATCTTACGCATCTCACATGGTCTCACAAAATTCACCAGTTGACGCACGCTAGGCTCACATAATCGTAGCCCATAGGGATCGGCATAATTGATCGGAGCGCTTAGGGATTTCTAGCTCGGAAATTCGGGAATCACCCATTGATCCCACCATTTTCATGCAAATTGCTCTAGATCAAGGCCTTCTGCACAGATCAATTTTTTGTATTTAATCGGTCTATAGGACTTGCGCGGCATTTCGAAAAACTTTCAGTTAACCCAGTCTTCACGCTCCGAGCCATCGACTATAAAACAAAAGGCGTTACCACGAGATTTCTGCCACTCCAAAAGCAATTGCACAGAGCATAGACGAGTCAAATGTGGTGAACTCGTGCGTGTCTACCCCTTCCTCTTACATTTGAGGAATGACGAGCAGACTTACTGTGGCCGTCATGGTCGATGCGTCTTTCCAAATTAATAGTACTTCTTTTATCTCCTAAAGAGTACTTAAAGTGCAGATAAAGCGGCCACCTTTGCAAGACCCGTGCCTTCCGGGGCAGACGACTTTGAATTTTACACCATCATCTGTCAAAAGAAGAATCACACTTTCATCACCAGTGGATGGCATGTCTGGACTCTTCTTCCCTACGACACTGTTGCCGTAAAAGAAGCGGCCGACCCTTGGAGGATTCTGATTGACCAACAGTCAGATTAACTAACAAATCTCAACCAATGGATGATGATGATACACGAAATTTGTACCTTAAAAATTTTTGTAGCGGCACAATTTTACAAGTATAGGACGAATGTCAAGTTGCCAACCTGCATAAGATTGTATTTTTGACTCATTTGGACCAACTCGATTAAACGGGACATAGACTCAATAGCTACCATCACCAGCCGACATTTCATAATCGGATCTCACAAGTTCTACGCACCTTTCCGCGTGTAGCACTTGGATTTTGTTTGACCAATCTCGATGTCGAGAAAAATCTACTTGGACATCGCATGATTGAATTGATACGTGTATGTAAGCTAGCTAAGAATCTAAGATGCCTTCAATTGAGCACCCTCTCTACTTGACAATTACCAATTGTGATGCTGAAACAGCACTCATATGACAGCGTCAAGCGCTATCCCTCGCAGTATCCACATGTTGAACGGAAGGATCAATATACATCTAACTAGACCATATTGACTTCTTTTGTGATGATCTATAACTGCATCTCAAGTAAGACCAACTCACAATTGCAGAACTTTCATGCTAAATAACGGTAAAGGTGCAAATCGTACATATTTGCTTCATTAACGTAACACAAGACTCAGTATTTCCACAAATTACTGCTTTGACAAATAACCGCATTGACGCTTCCCTCGGAGATGGTAAAACAAGGCGAGGTTGTCCATATTGCTAATGCATCTTTCCAACAGGATACATTTTGAAAAGGTTATACCTAGGCATCGATTTGAAAAAGCTATACCTAGGCATGGATCAAGCCTTCTTGGCTATACAATAAAGTAACCTCCTGACAACTTAAACAGAAAGAAATGCTCCAATAACTTATAACAAAGGGTGCATGAGCCAATGTCACTAGCTTCTATGTTGACATTACATAATACTGGTGTAACAACTTCCATTGAAGTTAAGACAGAATTAGAATAATTGTCACTAGGATATTCACATTCATAATCTTGACTGCAAAGTAGAATAACTTGCTAAGCAGCTGCTTGCTGAGGTTGGGGACCGATATATCCTAACCAGTGGCACCCAATCCTCGAGATTTTGGGAGCCTGACAGCAGCCAAGGGGTTGACTATGCCCTGAGAATCCTTTCCCAAACCCATACCTTCAACAAATCCCATCTTTGCCATCACTCTGGATCCAAACCCTTTGGTATGCCTTTCAAAAGCTCCGATAGTTTGAGGCGTTCTTCTCACGGATGCTCCTCTGCCACTTTGCTTCGACTTAGCACTTTGAGATTCTGACTCCCTATTCCTTTCCGGTTCTTCGCCAGACTCCAGGAAGCTCATCCCTAATCCAAGAGATTTAGGACGCTTAATTACTTCGATGGGCTCCGCGAGACCCGTGCCTTCCTTCCCCAACCCTTGGCCTTCTATGAATCCCATTTTCGCCATCATTTTACACCCAAAGCCCCTAGTGTGTACCTCAAATGCACCAAAGCTCTCAGAAGTGACCAGAGTCACGTGCTCCTCACCATTTTCACTGGCCCCGGCTAGATTCACAGGGCTGATCTCTCTCGTTTCAGATGGCATTACGCCACTTGACATGAAAGACACAGGTTGACTGGCCAATGAAACCTTTCCACTGGAACGGTTGACTGGGTTTTTTTATGACTTGCTTCTGCTAGATCTTTTAGCTTCTTGAGGTCTTACCTGATTTCGACCTCCGCTGGTCATCTTCGCATGTGGGACATCAATTACCGAGAAATCAGCATCACCATCAACAGGTCTGATGAGCTGTCATTAGCAACACAACAATTGATTGTAGGATTTCCAGATATGCAAATAGACAACTGACCGCACCTTGTGAAACACAGAAAAAAGAAGATTTAACAATCCTGAATGAAAACATAGAGACCCCTCCAATCGTGTCATCCAAACATACCGATCTCCTTAATTCTCCATTTTAGTAATTAATACTTGAGACTTAACTACTAGTTCATGGATCAAAATAAAAAGCCAAGATTCATTATTAATTGATTGATATTTCGATTTACTTTCAAATCCCAATTTATACCACTAAACTAGTTTTCCATTGAGGATGACTTTCTCATTCCCCCCGCGGGACATGGTGGGGCGGGGCGGGGCAGGGAGGGAGAGAGAGTTAAGTTAGATTAATGCATATACAAGGTTTACCAGGAAATCTTCTCGATCTTGTACTCTTCTGAGACCCCAATGACTGAGATTGAGGTTTTCTTGTACCACAATTCTTCTTGGCTGAAAGAGTCCTCACATCTTTTACCAAGATAAAATCATCCACAGCTGATGACC
Organism: Eucalyptus paniculata subsp. matutina; assembly: GCA_017140255.1. NCBI lineage: Eukaryota > Viridiplantae > Streptophyta > Magnoliopsida > Myrtales > Myrtaceae > Eucalyptus > Eucalyptus paniculata. The sequence goes on along the minus strand of CM029437.1, from coordinate 70,519,247 downwards.
AATTGTCTCTCACATTCCCAAGACCTTGATGTTTTGATTGACGCTTCCTCTGCATACCATACTCCGTGGAAGCATCCTGGAGAGCAATTCCACCCAATTTTTTCATCGTTTCATCCAAATCACTACTAGAAGAATTGTCTGAATCATCTGACGAAGAAGAAACCTGCTGTAACAAATTTTTAGCATCTAAAAGAGAATCGCTCCCGCCGATTTCTTCCAAATAATCTTGAGCATTTTCATCATCAACATCTGAACCACTATCAGACATGTCCTCGGAGTCATCACTTTCAAAAGAATCTGTCGCTCCATCCTGCTCAGCCGACTCCGACTCTGAGTCTTCCTCATCACCATATGCCACAACATCATCCTCACCATCTTCCTCATCGGATATATCTTCTGTATATATTTTCAATCTCCCAATTGATACAAACCCAGAATTTTTCTTCGTGGATGTATCCTTTGACAAAAGCTGAGCCCCCTTTTCAGCTGCTTCAGAGTCAAAGCTTTCACGATGATCCACTTCCTGCTCAGGTGATGACATGCCACTCTGACTCTTCTTGATTTTCCATTTTCCCTGATGATGCTTCGATTCCCGTTGGAGCTGCATCGTATTCATTACAATAACCCAATCCTCTGTGTGAGCTATCACCAGGAACGAAATCTGAATGATACTCATAACTGATATTTGCTTGATCAACTGACAATGGCCCTTCATCTACATAAGCAACAATTTGGCTGTCCTTTGAACCACGCAGAATGAAAGGCTAAGAAAATTCCATTTTATTCTCTCCATTTGTATCTCCGAACGTCGATACTGGATGCAAACCATCCTGTAAAAGAATTTAACTAACCCAGATCAACACAAGTGAGAGACTGAGATCAGCTGATCCACAAGAAGTCTTCTCAAATCAAGAAAGCTACAAAGACGAAAAACCATAATCTAAGCCTCACAATATTAACTAAGAACAACTCCTAAAATAACTTTCTATTAGGTTCAAGGCTTCAGCTTGATTGAGTCTCCGTTTAAAAAACTGAACAGGTATGAAATCCAAGAGACAGTAATAACTAATTTCAATGACTCATGAACTTTTCACACCCAGGAGGGCGACTATCAGCATAAGATTCCAAACAAAAGCCGACAACCTTAAATTATTGCAACCTGAACATGGATCCTAAAAGCCAAATAGACTTTACCTGAAGGTCGCGAGATGGATACTGGTATCCGATGGCATTCGATCTCGAACTTCGCGGCATGCTTTTAGAGCCGGAACCCCTACCTCGCCCGGAGCTTCCGGCTTTCGACGCATCCGAATTTTGATTCGATCCTACAATGGAAACCAAGCAGACCAAAACACACTCTTATGCTCACAAAAACACCGTTCTCGCACACAAACAACTGAGACAACGGGGAATTTTCAGTTCCCGTTCAAGCCCCCATTTTTATCGAGAAAAGCGCGAGCAAACCGAGAGAAATGGACCTCGCCGGGGGGCTGGAGACGGGGTCTTGGGCTGCCAGTCCGACGAGAGGCCGCCTTCGACGAAGAGGCTGGCTCTGATCGACGCCGTGGCGCCGAATCCCCCTCCCTTCCCTCTTCTTCCGCCGCCCCCGCCGCCGTCGGACTTGCTGCTGCTCCGGTTGAAGCTGCCGCCGCCGTCGTTGCCGCCACCGCTGCCGCCGCCGCCGTTTCTCCTCGAATTCGATCTCCTCTTGCCTCCAGCCATTTCACGACGGTTTGTGATGTATTGATATATTAATGACATTAACTGAATCGATTTGTCCTCTTACGTTACGAGACCCCAAATTTTAACAAAATCTCTGGATACTTAGACATTAATTAAAAAAGATAGAGACGAGAAAATGACCATTGAATTTTTGCATACCTAATATGATTTATTCGTCGGTGCGTTAAAGATCTCTAAGTAGAAACAGTTTCTTTGTTACAAAAATGAAATTGGATTGCACACACAAACTAGCTTTCCTAGATGCTCATTTATTCTTAGTGGAGATACCACATTGACAAAATTGTACAAAAACTTCTTTGGTTGCTTTGTATAAGTTTGTCATGTTTGGGAGGCTGATGTCCTTGGGGACCATCCTCGCTTTACATTTTGAAGATAAGCGCATCATGACGCATAATCATTAGAAAAATTCGAGTTCCCGTGGCAGCAAATTACACTTCTAATTTGGTTTGCTCTCCAATTTGCATTAGTCTAGACTAGATGTGCAATAGAAGATTCAATGTGGAAGAGAGATTATTTCGAGAAGGTGAACGTGGGATTGTATTTTTTGTTGGCAATTTGGTTGCAATTTAGCTACCTACTTTGTCAATTTGGTTTGCTCTCAAGATCACCAGATCGAGTGACTTTCGAGGTCAAAGGCCATGGGCATTCGTGCTACCTTTGAGCTTGTGGCCATGGCCTTAGTGCAACGTTGAAGCTCCAATAGTTAACATTGGTGTGGTGGAAGATAGAGGGATAGGGAGAAAAATGGGGTTTGGGGGTGGGGTGGGGGGTTATTTATCTCTTTTTCTTTGGGTCTAAGGGTTTGTTTGTCTTTTCAACTTGGGTCTTTCTCTGAAAATGCAAATTGTGCATTGTAAAAAGTGGGATGGTTTTTCCAAGGTTCTCTATATTTTTTTCATCCATTTTTTGTGAAAAATAGGGCATAATACCTTACTTATATGTTATTTGATATAATTCTCTTTTGCACGTTAAACTTGCTTCTACATATTTCAAATAATATATAAGGTCGATGTTATATGATGCGTAGCTTTATCACAATCCCACCTCTAGAGCTAAGCTCCTAGCGTAATGTTAGAATGTCATTCCACGTAGATAGGACTAGTAAAAGTAGTCATGAAAATGCAAGTTTGACCGTGAATTTTACTATCTCATGATTCACTCTAGCACAAGTGAACCTTCATAAAAGTTAGACAGAAATCGATGTCCTAACCAAATTGCGGATGAGCCATGAACCTATGACTTTGATGAACATGCAATCGTTCACGCTATGTTGTCAAGCAAGAGGAGTTTCATGTCTCGAACGGTTTGCAAATGGACCGAGTGATATATAGAGACGATAATTTTCATTCGGAAATGAAAGCAAATGCGCTACTGCAGAAATAACAAAGATGAGAAGAGACAGCTGTGTTTTTCTAGTATTGTTTGTTATCGTTAGTAGTATGATCACCTAACCAAATAAAGATGAGCTAGCAACTACGTAAAAGCCACCTTTTTGAAAAAGGGAAGGATCACGGCATGCATTGTCTCCAAGGAAATTAAAACAAGACCTTATTTAGGTGTGAAGGTGAAAACTTGCATTGACCCGGTAGATCCACATTGAGGCCAATGCTCATCAATGACAATAACAAATGATAGAAAAAAAACCCAATCCCACCATTACCTAGAAATGCAGGATGGGAGAACCTAAATTGTTAGGCCACTGGACAATTTTCGAAAACCATCTTGCACAAAATAGTAGCATGTGATGAACAAGCTCCGACATGTGGTGATAACCAATTCCACTTGGTGAAACCATCCCTGCCGCCATTGGGGGTTGATGAACAGAACAATTGGAATTACCAGTAAAACCATCGTGTATGACACTCCGAAGCTGATGTAGAATGTCTCTCCATCTATGAAACCATCTTCTTTAGCTTTCGTGCATGATTTTGTTGCTGAGCAATTAATGTTAATGGTGGAACAGTCATTACTCAATGGCAATCCATAAAGAACATGGTTTCGGTAATAACTGTTTTCAATAAATGACCCAAACTGATTTTTGTTTGGTATGGCTCTTGACAAGTCATTGTAAGACACATTGAAGACTGCCAAAAAAGTCAACCAAGTGAGCTCTTCAGGGATAGAACCAATCAAATTGTTGTAAAAAAGGTCAATGCTGTCTATCTTTGTGAGGTTCGACAATGACATCGGTATAAGTCCTGTAAGCTTGTTGTGCAACAGATTCAGCACAAGCATATCCTGTGAGATTGCAATCTCTGGTGGGATCTCCCCGCTGAATCGATTGCAAGAAAAATCTAGTCCTACCATGTTAAGGAGTGTGTATCCTTTGTAAGCATCAAACCTTCTTTTTGTTGTGAGCCCAACAATATGTAGAACTTGCCATGCTTCTTGTGGCAGTAATTTAGAGTGGTAGACCACGTTATGGCTTTTAATTGTCCTCACATAAAACCAAGGTGGCATTTCTAGACTTCGAGCTGTGACATGCAGTGTTGAAGTTACCTTATCAGCATATCCTCTAGAGGAGAAATTCATGGGTCCCAAGCAACTAGATAATGGACCAAACAGATTGTTTTTAGAAAGATCGATCATACTTAAGCTTTTCAATCTGCACAATTGCTTGGGAAATGTTCCATAGAAGCTATTACCTCTTAGTAAAAGAATGCTTAATTGAGAGAGGTTACCTAGCCAATGGGGTATGCTTCCGAAGAACTCATTGTCACTCAAATCCAAGGTCACCAAATTGGAGCTGTTAGGGAGCAGATGCACGATTGAATCATTCAATTTGTTCCCATTCAGATGGATATGTCTCAACTCAGGTGCTATAAAAGATGATGATAATGAACCAGAGAGATTGTTGTCAGACAAAGCCAAATACTGGAGTTGAGGAAGATTAAAGAGTCCTTGAGGGATGAGGCCATTTAGCTGATTTTTGGACAAGTCAAGAAGCATAAGCGATGACATGTTTGCAATCAATTTGGGAAGCTTACCAATGAAAAAGTTGTTGCTAACGTCCAATAGGAACGGATTTGCGAGTGATGAAAGAAAAGAGAGATCTCCAGTGAACCTATTGTGCTTTAACTGTAGGAAGAACAAATTTAGGTTCAAGGTGTTGTTGGAAAACACAATTTCTCCTTGCAAGTTGTTATATGCTACGTTGAGTTTTTTTAATGATGAGTTGCTATCTAGTAACTGGATAGGTAGTTCCTCGGAGAAATTGTTGTGGGAAAGGTCTAAGATTGATAAGGATTTTATACTACCCAGTTCAGATGGAATATTCCCTTCCAATCTATTGGCTGATAGATTAAGGTGGTACAGATTTGGGACGTTTAAACAAAATTGGGTCGTTAGCTCTCCTCTCATGTCGTTGTTGGACATGTCCATGATCGAAAGATTATGAAGGGTCATCAGTGGAACCTCAAGTGTCGCAAATAAGTTATTTGCCATAAGAAGGTTTTCCAACTTAGTGTTGTTTTCTAACAACCAAGCTGGAAAGGGACTCGGAATGTCATTTGAGGAGAGATCAATGGTTCTCAAGTCATATTGATGATTGAGAAAGCCAAGAGAAGTCACATTGAATCCTTTCGATAGACTATATGACATACTAAAAAATGTCAATTGGAACCTCGGGATTGAAGGCGCAACTTTGGAATCGATTGTTAGTTTGTTGTCATCAAGCAAGAGGACCTTAAGTGTTGAATAGTTTGCAAGTGGGCTAAGTGATAAGGGGATATCAAAATAATTACCCGAAATGGAAAGCGATTCAAGTGAGGTAAGACTAGTGAGGGGAGATGAGGTGACATTATCTGTGAATTCATTGTCTTCAAGAAATAGAACTCGGATAGATGTCATGTTTTGCCAGCATGTAGGAAGCCCGCTGGTAATTCCGTTAATGCTAGGATCCAGCTCTTCTAGTTTTATGAGGTTACACAAGCCTGCTATTGATATCACAAGTCAATTCAATTACAATGGTAGATATCGGAACATATAACAAGGACACACACATACAGGACGAATTCATTTTATGTCGAAGTTTTACACTAAGGGATCAGGACTTACTCTAATCTGATAGTTTGCCATTAAGACCGGTGATATATGAGGACAACAATCTAAGACATGTCAAAGGACCAAGGCTGGAAAGGATTCCCATGGTGGTGTTCAATGAAGAATAATCCAAGATGAGCTATTCCATCTTCCTGAAGTTACGGAAATCTTCCCAGGAAACAAAAGATTATTGAACATCAGATTTCCTTACACATACATAATCAAGAAATGGCATAGAAATATCATGAGTGAATGGAATATTTTAATAAAAACTTAGGCTCTATTTGTTTCACGAAAAATATGACATTTTCGGAAAATGTTGCTGAAATTTGAAAATAAACTAGAAAATATTTTCACCGTTTGCTATGGAAAATCCGATATCATTCTCATCCGTGTACTCCTTTCAATAATATTTTATTTTTATTTCAAAAAATAATTATTAATTATTTTTTCATTTTCTTTCTTCTTTTTCCTTCTTTTCTAGTTGATCACCATCCATAGGTGACATCAAGATTGCCGGAGTGCGTACGAGCTCGAGCCTTGTTAGATTGGTGAAGCCTCGGCCTTTGGTGAGCTTGTCCTTCACCTGTGGTCAATTGCCAGCAGTCGTCATAGTCGACGATTGAATGAGGAAGAAGGAAAAATAATAAGAGGGAAGAAAGAAAGAGAGAAAGGAAGAAATTAAACATTTGATTTTTTAAAATGAAAACAAGAAAAAAATTAAAAAGAGTGCATGGAGGAAAATAGGTTTAGGTGAAAGAAAGAGAATGGAAAATGATTCTCATTTTTCCTCACTATTCTCATTGACAGTTTTTCTAATCCAGTGACGAAGGAAATCCAGAGCCGAAGTATTTGGTAGAAGATTTATTCCTATCCTCTGGAGAAGATCTCTTGGCTGGATAATTGTAACGGATTCATTCATTCGTTATCAAGATCGTTTGAAGATCCGATGATCGACGAAGTATTCTTGGAAGGTTCTATTCTTGAAAACCAAAATCCTGATTGTATGGGCGAACAGGATTGATGGGCTATCGTCAAGTTCCTTTAATAGCTCAAATGATCTTCTTGATTGATTCCGTCCAACGGATAGATTGGAGGAACTCCTTTGGAAAGTGAACGGGTATGACGGCATAAAGGAGTATAAAAGGAAGTCGTTCTAACTGCTTTAGTGCATGATCGATAGAGAAATTTCAAAGTCTAAAGCACCTTGATTATTAGTCGATACATTCTGAGCGAAATTGTACACACAGAGAGTGTCTATACTTAGTGATACCTTGAGCGAGTGTGATAGATCATCTACACCAAAAGATCAAGGGAGAACATCGCTGTAACATCTCTTTGTTCATAGTGAAATCCAGCCAATAGGCTGTCAGTGCAGAAGAGTGGACGTAGGCTTGAAATAAGCCGAACCACTATAAACGGCGTGTTCAATTTTCTCTTCCCTTCTCTCAGTCTTACTTTGATTACCGTTTGTCTCGAATCTATTAACTGTCTAGTATTGTGAAATTATCGATAAAAATATTGCATATACCTATTCACCCCCCTCTAGGTACTTATTCTAGCTATATCAGAAATCACGCCTTGAATCGATGAGGTACCAACTGTGGTAGGCCCTCATCGACCAAGATCGTGGTCACAATGAGCACTCGGGTCCAGGGATTCTCAAGGACAGGGAAGACGGTACTCTGCTCGCTATACCCTCGCGGCTGCCCAAAACGAACCAAACAAACTTCCATCTTGGGACCTGTAAAAAATTGTAAACCACGACGGGGTGAGACGATGTCTCAGCGAGTTCACACCCTAAACCCCGATTATGAAGGAAATACACCTAGAGGTAGCCTAATCATACATCCCAAAAGACTTACCTCGCCTTTGCACCTTCCTGCATGTTAGTACAGCTCATATCACATATATATGCAGTACTAGCACTCAACAATTGGAATGCCTCAACTTATATCTCAAACAATCACAGGGGTCCCGATTATAAGGCCAAATCGTTATGACATGTCCCATTCCGTGCCACACAATTTTTTTCCCATAATCAGGCATGGCTAAATTACTAATTCATGCGTTCCAATTGATTACGTCCCCACGGGCACGGCCAACTCAATAGTCGGCAGTTCTCCGGCATAGCCAGGCGTCGTCTCGCCCCATCGAACAAGGCAACGTTTGCCTCTAGAAGGTATTCCCAAAGAAGCATCAATCCAGCCTCTACTGTAACCGGCATCTATTGACCAAGGCATTCCATATAGGAGTATCGCCCACCCAACCTTCATTAGGTGACAGGTTCTCATAACTATCACACGCATATTGACCAAGGACATTGTGCTTTGCACTCAAATGTCTCAATTTAAATAATGAACTTAGCATATTTTCTTCATATTAAAAACACTTCGTAAAATAATCGCATGTGGGTACATGGTCAGATCGAACCAAAAAAGTGATATCCTCTCTTTTAAAAATTTCACTATTTGATATAGTACTTCAAAACATTTTTGGCATCAAAAACCGATACCCAATATTTTATAATTAAATACAAAAAATCCATAATTTTGAAATAATAAACCAAAATCAACATTCATCATTAAGTTGCACAAATAATCACTCAATTACACAAACTAATTACACCACGACAATCAGCATAAAATTCCGACGACTGACTATCCCTAGATAATTTCTGGAAAATAATAAATAATTAAATAAATTACAAAATAATTAAATAAATCACTAATTAAGCAATGTACAATAATCTAACCACCTAATTGGACTTAAATAAATAATATACTAAACTAACTAAATCACATAATCTAATTAACCTCTAACTAAACTAAACTAACCACCTAATTGGACTAACTAAATCACTAATTACACTAACTAATCCTCATAATCCAATCTTAGTCTAAACTAGTCCTCCTCTAAGCATAATTAACTCATTAAGTAGAGTTTAGAAAGTAAACTCATTGGATTAGCGAGCTGATGATTTCATAGCGACGGCGACGCGGAGGAGAGTGAGACTCGGGCCGACAACAATGCCAAAAGAGGTCCGAAAGGGCCCGGAAAAGGCCCACAAAGTCCCAACACCAAGCTGGACTTCACTTCTATCTTAGGCTAGACTGAAGGCTATGGTGGCTTAGCTGGTGAGGGAACGGATGAAGCTGGACAACGGCGCGAGCAGGGGTAGATGACGGTGGCTCGGGCGGCTGGAACAGCAGACAATGGTGGCCAGGTGGATGGCGAGCAGGCGCGGGAGACAGTCAAGCGGTTGGAGTCGCGCGAGCTGGCCTAGCTTGCGGGCAGGCGAATGGCGACATCGGCGGCTGCTACGGCTTCGACGAGCTCGGGCAATCAACAGTAGGGGGCTTCAATACTGGCTAGTCTTGGCTGGCTTTTTGCTCTTGTTTTAGCAATAATGGAGGAGAAATGTTGAAGAAGAATAAGAAGATGGGGCTACCACTGGAAATGATGGGGACGAGGCCTTCAATGCTCACCAAAAGATCTAAAACACTTGAGTATGCAGCCCCCAAAGTCCACAGCCTTTATCAACATCCATTTCCCTCCTCAAGCTTCCCTAACAAGCCAAAATTGAAGCTGAAATATTGCAACCCCCATGGCCTACGAATTTCATGTGCCTCCCTCACAAATCAACTAAATTATACACCAATTACCCTCAAATTGATGGCCAAAATGCCAAGAAGGAAGCCCACACTCAATTCCACAATTTTCCGCACTCAATTTTGTCCATCCGAATTCTTGAATCAATTTCGCCGAATCTTGATTTTTTGCCGAAAATCCTGGTTTGTCGAAATTTCTTGAAGAATGAATTGACGTTCTAAAATAAATCGCGACATACTAGAACTTTTGATTTATGAAACTGGGGTCAATTTCATGGTTAATTTCAACCGAACGCAATTTTAGCGCGACTTAACCTACCGGGTAGCTTTTAGGAATTTTTAGTGCAATTGACCTGTGATTGATTATTTTCAATCCACATTGTACATCTCCAACTCATAAATGCTTATTTCGATTGTTGTGAAAATTTCAAAATTTCAAATACGGGCATAGAATGCAAAAAACAAAATTTGGTTTAGTGCCGTTCGACATAATTTTTGCAATTATGTAGAATCACTCACAATTTGATTACATGCCTCTATCAAAATGACCTATCTTCGATCTCTAATCATTTTTAACGGTCTTGATTAACCCTCGCAGATTAAGACAAATAAGCAAATCAATTTCTAATCAAATTCTCAAGTACGCATGTCGTGTTTAGATTCTTTAACGACTTCACCTAATTGGATTAGTTATCTCGTAAATGATCAATTCATGTAAAAAAAAAATTATAAGCGCGCATCGATGAAAAGCCCCATTTCATTTCATCGAAAACAAGGTTGAAAATCGAATGTCACATCAAGAGCGTCTATACATTCATTTTTTTTGTTCTTTGTGCGGTGGCTCAATTTCAAAAGAAACCTCCGATTTGGCTTCTTTAGTAAAGGAAACCCAATAAAGCAAAACCTTCATTTTAATTTATTTTCTTTTCTCTAACCACTTCCTGAACCCACGCACTTTCTTTTGTACAACCAATAAGAAAATCCCAAGTAGGCAATTAAAGTCCACGGAAAATTTAACCGTCAGAGTTCATTGTATTTGCTACTGGGGCCCTTGGCAACTATCAACAAAAAAATTTCTCCATCAATGTTTAACGAGCCGGAGTCTACACGCCCAAACCTCCCAAATTGAACTTGTATATTTTTTCTTACCCGACGTCCAAGCAATATCCTCTCAAATCTTTTACATTGAAGATCTAGATGTAATTGTGAATACATCCAACCAAATAAAAGAAACTCTCCAAATATATACGCCATTAGCAGGAAGATTATTTGGATTTCTTTCTTATCCAATTAGGTTAGATCACATAATGGCTCAAAATCAAGACATACTTTAGCAACTATCTACCTTGCCTAGACGTTTGTAACTAAGTCATAATGTGCTGCATCCATGCGAGTTCTCCCAATGCCCTGATGGATGGATGATAGTTGCACTCAAAGTAAAGCTGAAGTTTCGTCAAACGAACATGCTTGTTCATCATGTCTAATGAGTTCTCTACCTTCAGTTGATGCTTGTAATGTATTTATATGTAAACGGGTTAACTGAGTGGATTTGCCCTCTCAAGTTGGTGGGATCCCAATCTTTCTTTGACTAAGTATCGGGGCACTTAACATTAAGTAAAAGAGGTAAGAGAATGACCACTAAGTTAGGAAGTCGGATTGCACACAAATTTGCCTTCCTAGATGCTCATTACTTCTTGGTGGAGATCCCAAAGTGATATAATTGGATGACTTTATTGGTAGCTTTATGCTCAAATTTACATTTGATCCTACGCAGGAAACCAAGCAGACCAAAACATACTCATATGCTCACAAAAACACCCTTCTCACACACATGCAACCGAGAAAACCGGATTTTTTCAATTTCCGTTCAAGCCCCCATTTTTATTGAAGGAAAGTGCGAGCAAAACTGAGAGAAATGGACCTCGCCGGGGGGCCGGAGACGGGGTCTTGACAAGACGTTGAGTAATGCCAGTTCAACAAGATGCCACCTTTGATGGAGAGGCTGGCTTTGATCGACGCTGAGGCACTGAATCCTCCTCCCTTCCCTCTTCTTCCGCCGCCCCCACTGCCATTGGACTTGCTGCTGCTCCGGTTGAAGCTGCCGATGCCGTCGGTGCCGCCGCCGCTGTTTCTCGTCGAATTCGATCTCCTCTTACCTCCAACCATGTTGGAGCTCGCAAATCAACTTCAATTGAATTTTCTAACCTAATTGATCGATCGATCAAGGTCGATTTGGGGGTGACGACGAGAGAAAGGGATCACCTCCCCCCGCACGGGTTTCCTTGACTTGGAGGAAGTAGACGCATCTAGAACGTTGGCGATTCACTAGACCGCAAGGGGACTGGTGGACGGTTGTGATGCGGCAGTGGGAGCTTAGGGATACCATATTCCGCTACGCAAACAGCTGTGGGTTTTTCTCTCGTTTTGTAGTCTTTTTCTACCATTTGGTAGTCTTACCTCTCTTTCATCCCTAATCTTCATAGATTTCCTTCTGATCGGTGTTCTGGTTTTCGACTGTTGTCTCCATGGATTTGGCGGACGGGTATCCTCTCGAATAGGGAATTATTGTCCATCTTTCATCTTTTTTTCTCGCATTTCCTTTCCTGTCATAACCCTCATCTTCCTTTTTCTTCTTCAATCATCCTTTCTTTCCCTCTCTTCTGGTGAATTTCCCTGTCCAACTATGTCGTCTCTCCCTTGGTGAACCCATATTTCCATATTTTACTTGTGCATGTTACAACCAAGCTCATCAACTCGCCCAGATCGGATGTTCTGCATGTGAATAATCTAGTTTCCATAAGTCTCCGCCTCATCTCTAGTAGTAATTCCCTTGATGGGTAGTATGGATTCTGAAGAGGCAACTCGGCTTGGTGCCCTTTGTAGCCGGTTGGGGCGACTTTGGTCTACCCAGGAGATCGATGAGTGGGATGAAGAACCTCCTGCAGATACAATTGAAGAATGTAAGTTGAGCCTAGTTGGTAAACTAATTGCTGATACCTCTATGAATTTCCCAGCATTCCAGCACACGAAGAAACGAGCCTGGCGCATAGATAATGTAGATATTTTACAGAGGGAAACAGGGCTTTATGTATTTAAATTTCACTCAGAGGCAGAAAAACAATATGTGTTAGAAAGTGGCCCCTGGTCTTTCTCAAGCAACCTAGTTATACTCAAACCTTGGACCCCAAACACTCCCCTTCATTGTTATAATTTCAACAGTTGTGCTTTTTGGGTGCAAGTCCTTGGATTACTGTTAGAGAGATGTACGGAAAAACTAATCAGCAAAGTTGTTTGCGATCTTGGAACGGTGTTGGAAGTTAGATTTGAGGCAAAACAAGGAACAACTTTACGAACAGGGAGAGTTAGAGTAGAACTTGATCTACGGGATCCTCTTAAACCTGGTAAACTTATCCAAGTGGCTAGGAAAAATATATGGCTTGATTTCCGTTAATAACGTTTACCGCATTATTGCTATTCCTACGGTGTTCTAGGCCACTATGCATCATATTATAAAGAGTTTCCATATGTTGAGGAAAATTTTGAAGGAAAGGACAAGCTCTATTATGGAAATTGGCTCCAGGCAGAAGTTAAGGAACATAGCCCCTTCTGGCAAGCTTTCTATGAGCAAAACATCTCTCAAGAAAATATTGAAGAAACTGTACCTGAAACACCTCAAGCTAGGTTGCTATTACTCCCTGCAGCATTATGCGATATCAGCGGACAACCGGCTCCTATGGAGACTCTTCCAAACCAGCACATCAAGACCTCAATTGCCATGAATATGCCTTGTTCCCCCCTGCTGATTCTCTACAAGTTATTGCTCAGCACAAACTGTAATCCCCTGCACCAGAACAAAAAACAGAAATTATAACCTCTAGAGTTGGGGCCTCTTCATCAAAGAAATCGAAAAACTCTCATTTGCAAACCAAGACTACTCCCCTGAAGAAAGTAAAGAGGCTTTCCCCATATAGGTCACATTCTATTTTGCCAGGAAGTCTAGATGAGAGTGACATGTTAGAAACTCCAATCTTTAAGGCCAAAAGGGCTAGTGATTGGGCTGTGGTGGCTTGCCCGAATAAGCCACCAAATGACAAATGAAGATACTCAGCTGGAACTGTCAGGGACTGGATAATGCCCTGATAGTTCAAGCTCTTAGAGCCTTAGTGGCTCAAGAACGGCCCGAAATTGTCTTTTTGATGGAGACAAGGAATAAGGAACATGTTATAAGCAAAGTACAACGGATGCTGTAGTAGGAGTTTTATTGTGAATCCCCTAGGTTTGGCTGGAGGGATGGTTCTATTTTTGACAGACAATATTTCCCTTAGTGTTAATGCTCATAATTCCTATTTCATTGATGTTGTTTGTTCTGCCAATATAAGTGTCACACCTATGAGCCTTACTTGCCTGCATGCACCTGCGGTTTATCAACAGAGACAGTTTTTATGGGCAGATTTGCGGAGACTCGGCCACTTAACTACTTTGCCATGGGTGTGCATCGGCGATTTTAATGAGATTTTACATCATTAGGAGAAAGTGGGCAAGAGACCAGTTGAGCAATATCGGTTGCACTCCTTTAGGGAATTATTACATGATTGTGCTTTGATTAATATGGAGACTAAGGGCTGTGCCTATACTTGGGTGAACAATAGAAGTGGAGAAGAGGTGGTTAAAGAGAGACTGGATTGCACTTTGTGTAATATCGATTGGCGACTGGCCTATTTAGAAACTGAAGTTCTTGCTTTACCAGCCCTAGGGTTGGATCATAGTCCGCTTATATTAACTACAAGAATTAATCCGGTACGACGAAAGAAGTCTTTTACCTTTGAATCCTATTGGCTGCAAGATGCAGATTGCCACAGGGTGGTTTCAGCTTCATGGTCTTCTTTATCACTCGCTCATTCCACAATCTCTTAGAAGCTTCGCGCTACAACTCAAGCACTGGCCAGGTGGAGTAAATCGAAGTTTACTGCAGGCCATGATCAACTCCATATTCTGCAGCAGCAACTTCAGCAATACATCAATCAACCTGTTTGTAATTATAACAAAGCTCAGGTCATTTCTCTGAAGGAAAAAATTCAGCAAATCTGGTCACAGGAAGAACACTACTAGGTGATGCGTTCTAGGATTAATTGGATGAGATGGGGGGACAGAAATACGAAGTTCTTTCATGCAATGACTGTTCAGTGACGAAAAAGAAACAGAATCAGTATGCTAAAGGATGAAAATGATGAATGGATATGAGAGCCAAAACAGGTAAAGAACATGACTTTTACTTTCTGCCACAATCTTTATACTTCAGTGGGACATCGGGACTATGGACCGATTTTAATGCAATGTCCTAGAACAGTAACAGACATGATGAATGATCAACTAATAGCTGAAGTCACGCGGGAGGAAGTTAAGCTAGCAATGTTTCAATTGGGTGCTACCAAAGCGCCCGAACCTAATGGTTTGAACGGACTTTTTTATCATAATCACTGGGATATTTTATAGGAAGATGTCTTTTGATTAGTGCAAACTTTTTTCATCACAAGGGTGCTGCCTGCGGATATTAATAAGACAGCAATATCTTTGATCCCCAAGTTTCTGAGCCCTGAGAGGTTAGATCAGTTTCGCCCTATCAGTTTATGCAATTTTTTGTATAAAATAATATCCAAAGTCCTAGCAAATCGACTGAAAACTTGCCTACCTGAGCTGATTTCTAAGGAACAAAGTGCCTTTGTGTCAGGCAGACAAATACAGGATAATATCCTAATAGTTCAAGAGGTTCTACATTGCTTAAAAATTAGTAGCAGAAAGCAAAATTTTTAGGCGATATTTAAGTTGGATATGAAGAAAGCCTATGATAGGGTGGAGTGGGATTTCTTGGATGCCTATCTTCGTCAAATGGGATTTCAAGATCGATGGGTGACTTGGATAATGCAATGTGTCACCACGGCTTCTCTAAGCGTCAAGATCAACGGTGAACATCTACCTTATTTCCGACCATCTCGAGGACTTCGACAGGGCGACCCTCTCTCCCCTTACTTATTTATCCTCTTGGCAAATATGCTATCCACACTCATCCAACAAGCTGTTGATATGGGCAATCTAAGAGGAATCAAGCTTAACAGGTGATGTCCTACTTTATCCCATCTATGTTTTGCCGATGATGTGATCTTTTTCTTAGATGTTAGAACCCAGGAATGCCAAAATTTAGCGAATATCCTTAACCAGTATTGTCTAGCTATAGGCCAACAGATTAATAGTAACAAATCTGGTCTGTTTTTGGGTAAAAACTGCCCTCAGAATCTTAAGCAAAATCTAGCAAGTGAATTAAGGATACCGATTCTACACAAAACAGGCAAATATCTAGGCATACCTTCTGATTGGGGCTCATCAAAAAAGGACATGCTCGCTTGGATTCTTGAATGGGTCAATGCTAAGTTGGAAGGGTGGAAAGAAAATTTCATATCTAAAGGCGGGAAGGAGATTCTGTTAAAATCAATGGTTCAGTCCTTACCTCAGTATGCAAGTTTATTGAACAGAAAATAGCTAGATTTTGGTGGAAAAACAACAGCAACAGATCAGGTATTCATTGGAAAAGCTGGGATCTACTTAAAGAGAAAAAAGTCGACAGAAGAATAGGGTTTCGAGACTTACTCACTTTCAATAAAGCCCTTCTAGGAAAGCAAGCTTGGCGCCTCTTCCAAAACCCATAGTCTTTGTGGGCTCGAGTTTTCAAAGCCTTGTATTTTCCTTCAAAAACATTCTGGCATGCTGATAAGGAGACTAGATCTTCCTGGGGATGGTAGAGTCTTATTTTAGGTAGAGATTCTATAATCAAGCAAATGCAATGGTCAGTAGGTAATGGTTAATTGATAAGAGTTAGAGAGGATAAATGGTTACCTACGGGTATTCTTGGAGGCCCGGCACCTCGAGAGGAACCTGAAACAGTAGCAGGGTTTATTATCCCAGAACAGAACCAGTGGAATGTGGAGCTTTTACAAAACACTTTTGATGAACCCACTGTTAAGGAGATCCTAGCGATAAAGATTTGGCCAGCGTCCACTAAAGATAAAATCCTTTGGACAGGGACACCAAATGGACAGTATATGGTTAAGAGTGGCTACAATGTTATCAAGTTGACAGGACCCACAAAGGTACAATCTTATGCATCTTCTTCATATACTATACCTAGCCAGCTATGGAAACAAATCTGGAAAACAAAAACGGCACCCAAAATACGAATCTTCCTCTGGTCTATATGCCAAAACGCCTTACCTACATTAGACAATCTGTTCAGACGATGCATCACCTCTGACCCAGTATGTAAGCTCTGCTCATCTCGATCCCCTGAAACAACAGAACATTTATTTCTGTTTTGCCCATGGACATAGTATATCTAGAACCATCCACAAGTGAAAATCAATATTCCCTCCTATAGAATGCATCGCATAGAAGCTTGGCTAGAAGATCTTATCAAACAGAAGAAGTACGTACCAGATTTTGTATTCGTCACAGCCCTCTTATGGCAAATTTGGAAAGCAAGGAACCATTTTGTTTTTCGTCATCAACACACACACCTGGACCACCTCGTTGATACAGCCATTACTTTCGCACAACTCCAAATCAGAACCCAGCAGCAGGAATCAAAAAAGGGCAACAATTTGCTGAACCCTAATCGCATTTGGATCCCACCGCAGCAGGGCATCATGAAGGTAAATATCGACGGAGCCTTTCCTATTGCAACTCACACGGGAGCGATCGCCAATATTGTTCGTGATTACAACGGGAAATTGCTCGGAGGTTTTACCCGCAGCATTCCCGCACTATCTGCCTTGGAAACGGAGATTCAAGCTCTATTAGGTACACTCAAGGATCTATTATAGCAAGGAAAAACTACATCTCACCTGTTGTTGGAGTCTAATAACATCATTCTGGTGGAAACCATCAACCAATGCTGTTCGCCGCAGTGGGAGTTCCGTGCTCTGTTTGCCGAAATCGAATTGATGTTGCTCTGTTTTCCAAACCTACAGGTGCGACACTATCACCGTGAAGCCAATGCCCTAGCTGACTAGGCCGCGAAGGCCCACGGACGGGCCTCCCTTCCATCAAACTGGGTCCAATTTCCTCCTCAAATTATGTTGGATATGCTGTGCATTAAAGCCCTTGTTAAGGGTTTTTCCTTTTTCCCTACGTGAATAGCAATATATCTTATCTTTCGACAAAAAAAAAAAAAAAAAAAAAAACAGCTATGGTGTGGCCTCTTTCTCTTTGGGAATATGCAAGGATCGATGCCATCGGCCAATCAACATGGTCTTTTGGGATTGCTGTGGACCACTAGTCTAGCTAGGCGGAGTTCAATCTTGATTGGTTTGCAATTTGATAGGGTTCCTTTGAAACTTTTTGGCTTAGGCTACCAAAATCCTGACAATTTCTGATGTATTTATATGTTAATGGGATTAACTAAATCAATTTGCCCTCTCAAGTCACGGGACCCCAAATTTTCTTTAACAAAGTCTCTGGATATTTAGACATTAATTAAAGAAGATGAGACGAGAGAATGACCTTTGAGTTTTTGCATATCCAGTATCATTTATTTGTCGATACATGAAAGATCTCTAAGTATAAATAGTTTCTTTATTACTGGAATGGAATGAAGTTGGATTGCATGCAAACTAGCTTTCCTAGATACTTATTTCTTTTTATTGGAGATACCACATTGATAAAATTGGACAAAAACTTCACTGGTTGCCCTCTTAAAATGTGGAGATGTTGTCTACTGAGTGTACTGTTTCGACAAAAGGCTACATCCTAAGTTGCGCTTTCTTGGATGATTTTCTTTCTTACCATGTTCATGATCTCTTCTATCCTTCGTGGGAAACCAGAAAACTAAAACGACAGTTGGTCCGGGGCAAGTGTGGACATGGAATTCTGCGTCCAACGATCCCTTTTTGTCCATGACTTTGCGTTCTCGAATTGAGAGTGGCATGTTGTGACATTGATGGAAGATGATGGTGATGACTTGTGGGCGATCCCCATTTCCTGAAATTAGAGGGTTCTAAATGTAGAATTTCCGTATTTAGATGAAATTGGAGGACGAGGGGGATTGAAGAGGAAACTTAATTTCGCACTCTGCAGTTGTTTCCTCCATGAGAGTTCGTAATTTTTTAGCATATCTTGTTAATGAGTCTACTAAAGGCATTACCTAATTTGTTGTTCCATAAAGAAAGCCATGGTTGATTTCACATTGAGAATTGATAGCCTAGCTTAGTCCAATGAATAAAAAAATGGTTAATATTCTAAAAAACCCTCAAACTAAGATACCCGCGACAATTTTATTTCAAACTAATTTTTTAATCATAAAAAACCCCAAATCGATACACTTGTGATAAATTTACTCTAAATAACCATAAAAAACTCCAAACCGACACTTATGATAAATTTACCCTAAATTAATTTATTTGACCGCCACCAACCCCAAACCGATACCCTCTATTAAATTAAATTAATAATAAAAAAATCACAAAAATGGTATAATTGTGACAAACAAATAGTAAAAACCCCAAACTAATACAACAATCTACTATTATATGTCATTTAACTCAGTAATTTAACAAAAAATTGAACGGAAACTAATAGAATGTATATTTGTCATAAATATACAAATTTGGGGCAAGTTTGTCAAAGGTAGATCAATTTAAGATTTTTTGTGGCCAAAAAATTAATTTAGGGTAAATATGTTATGAGTGTGCAGGTTGAGATTTTTCGGGATATTAATCTTAAAAAAAAAAAAAAACATAAAGTATGACATCATGGTGACAGAAGATGACATGGTAGGGGGACCAGATATATATTTCAAATTTAGCCTTCTTACCAATCACTTTCTTCTTGATGTAATGGCTATGCGTTCCATAAAATTGAAAATGGATTGAGTTGGCGTGTGAACTAGGATCTCAAAAGCATATCTCTTGGGACACCTGATTAAAAGCATCACTAGCAACAAAATTCCATGACTTGTTAAATGGGTCATTGACTTGACTTGCATTTTAAGGGACAACGACCTCGCATCTGTGCTTGAGCCCGATTTATACAACGGTCACTCATCAACCAAAATAGTATTGACGTTATGATGAATTCAAACGGTCATTTTCGATAGAAACCGCGTGAGATCTACATAAGACCAATCTTTTTTATCATTCCAAATTCATTTAGATACATGTACTGGATTCATTTAAAGATGCCTCCGTCAACCCAAATACAACTTATCGTCCTATGTTTATCCATGTTGAGACATTTTGCTCAAGCAGCAAGCTAGCCTCTCTTCTTTCTTTTTTTTCTTTTTTTTGGCCTTTTGCCATTGGAAGGCAAGTCCAAAACAATCGAATCTAGTGCCATAAAAAAGAAAAAATTTTAATCCAGAACGGCATCTGACAACTAACAGAATAAACTTTCCATCCGATGGCATCTGTAGATCATTTAGTTGACATTTTCCAACTTCTATTATAGCAAAGTGGCATTATATTGCTGGGATTTTTATTCTATAATTCTACTGCTTTCAAATTTCTTGGATAAATACATGGAAACATAAATAAATAGATAAATAAATAAATCCAACCTCCTCTATGGTCCGCTTGGTTGATTCAAACTAACATCAAATTTGATAAATTAATAATATACAAGTATGCACCTGTCATAGCCTTGAATTTGGGTTACATGTGCAATTTATAGTCGATAAAGTTTAAAATTAATACTTTCTCTATGCATAGCTTATCCACTTGGGATTTGAGTATTGGTAGATCAGCATGGAACCGGCCGAAGTCCAATAACCCAGTCTTCACGCTCCGAGCCATCAAGTATAAAACGAAAGGCGTTAGTGCGAGATTTCTGCCCGCTCCAAAAACAATTGTTCGGAGAGTGTACGGGTCAAATGTGGTGAACTCGTGCGTGTCTACCCGGAATTCAATTACGCGCCTAACACCTCTTCCCGGAAGAAAACAATTAAAGACGAAAGTGGAAGACCCCCCCGCCCCTTGCTTGGGTGGTGGGGCCCCCCACCATTGGAAAATGAAAAAGTCTGGCAAGTGCGAGGGAGGGGGAGAAGAAGGGGTAGGGTTGCTGTGTGTTTGACGCGTGTACAGTCGCGCGTGGGGGCCCCACCCGGGTGGGGTGGTGGGGCCCGCCTCGCCAGCAAAAAGTCCAAATCCCTTATTTATTGCGCGACTTTTTGTAGAGAGGGAAGGACCATGGCGGAGGAGGTGCGATGAGATGGAAAACTGGGGTTCCCATTTGGATTTTAGCAAATTCTCAAATTCTAGAAAAGCAGCTCGCTCTCCTTAGTTTCTTTATCAATTTTAATGAAGAAAATTCATTTCGGACGTCTCCGAAAAGACGCCCTTTTACGTCTTCTAAATAAATGACGTAGAGCTATATTTTAATCCAATTTTTCAAAAAAAAAAAAAGTAAGGGGAAATTGAAAAGCACATTAGGCTAGGCGTGCAATTTTGATATTTTTGTCACGTATTAAATATTTTATAGTACTTCCTTTATCTCCTAAAGAGTACTTAAAGTGCAGATAAAGCGACCACCTTTGCAAGACCCGTGCCTTTTGGGGCAGACGGCTTTGAATTTTACACCATCATCTGTCAAGAGAAGAATCACACTTTCATCGCTCGTTGATGGCATGTTTGGACTCTTCCTCCCTACGACAACGTTGCCGTAAAATAAGGGCGTGTTTGGTAACAATTCTAGCATGTCTGGACTCTTCTTCCTTATGACAATGTTTCTGTAAGATAAGCAGGCGCGTTTAGAACGATTACGTTAGGAAATAGATTCGATAAAAAATGATTCTTTTTTATTCTGCTCCCAGGAACAATTTGTAAACATTTTAAGGCCAGCCCTCATAGATGGCGAGGGACGACGGTGGATGGCGTCGACGGGCAGTGGAGGACAGTGGTGGACGGCAATAGAGGAGGGGAGAGAAGTGTTCCACCTTTTTTTTAATTCTTTTTCTTTGTTCCCAGAATAAGAATCAAGTTTTTTTTTTTTTTTTTTAATTCTTGATTTTACTTCAAATCTGTTCTAAAAAAAAATTTATCAAATGCACTGCTACCTTCAAACTAATCCCTTTTAACAAAAAAATCAAAATCAAACATCGTTTGGATGGTATCAAAAAGTCTTTAAATGCGACCCTCGGAGGATTCTAATTGACCAATTGTCATATTAACTAACAAATCTCAACCGATGGATGACAACGATACATGAAATTTGTACCTTAGAAATTTCTCTAGCGGTACAATTTTACAAGTATAGGACGAATGTCAAGTTGCCAACCAACAATTCTCCACATTTCGGGGCAAGAACATATGAGTTATATTGAGTGGGACGTTCACCACCGTGCGATGACCTTTCCCCATTTTGATGGCAGATGACTCGAGCACTCGAAATTCACAAGATCAGACTCAGCGTTATTTTCACGAAACATCTGTTCCAATTCGTCCAGTTCACACGAAATTTCTGTGCTCGGTGCTATCTCCTTGTCTCGCTCCTCAAACCAAATTTCTGCGTCTGCCAAATGAAGTCAAAAAAGGAATCCACTTTTGTCTTTGGCCGTGCGTCTCCTGCGGTGCCGTGATGTGGTCCGTGTCGATCCGACGACTTCTCCGACTCCGACTCTTTTGAGTGCGAGCGTGCACGACGAAGACCCCCAACTGCTGAACGCGTGCCTGTTTTTACAAGCACTATGCTAGGCTGCATCAAAAGCCAAGATAATAGGATCTCGAGCTACCGGACCAGTTTGATCCGACGTAATCATGTTCTAGTCGCGCCGTGACACTTGGCTTCCTCGAGTAAGCCGATCAACACTCGCGGCGGTGACAAATTCGTTGATGTTTGTTGGGTTGTCGGGGAATTGGGAACCGGAAATCGAAATGAAGAGAGCTCATTCGGTATCATTGTCTTCTCCCTACTTCATGGGAATTCGAATTGAAAAGAAAGAGCGTGCAGCATACCGCCTTTATAAATTTCTGAGCACATCCCATGGACATGCTTTGGAAGAGATCAGGAACCTTCTTCGGATTAAAGTAATCAAGCGAATCGAGGTCTAATGCCATGCGTGAGGAACGAATTAAGGACGAAAGTCGGGGTGTCAATCTGTGTCGACGGCCAGTATTCACGTGGTGTCATGTTAAGGGGATACTCTTAAATTGATTGGCCGGAATATGATTCATGTAATCAATAGGTAATCCAGCCCCAACCCACATGATTCTGTTTAATTAAATAGGTCAAGCTAGGCCAGTCCAATTCAAATGTTACACAAAGAATCCAAATAACTTTTCAAAGGTAAAATCTAGTTTTTGTGGCTTTTACTCAAGAAAACTGATGTGCTTATATGGTCATTCACCCAAGACCTACTAATTTTATGAAAATTCGAAATTTTAATATGAGATAATAGTGATTTATTCCGATTGTGTGTAATATCATCATCAATAATACAGAATTGGGGAAAAAAAAAACCTAAGCTTAAACTCCTTGACTAGCCCCATTCCTCCATCTTTGGTCAATTTAACAAGCTCAACTATTCTTGTGTCCAATCCCGCCTCTTGGCTTGGACTGAGCCATCCCATTGGAAATATGAGATTTGACTAATCTCCCTTGTCTAGATTTGAGCTCGAACGACTTCAATGGAGAATTTGTCTATTAAATTTGAATAGTTTAATAAAGTTTGGTTAGGCAGATCTTTCCCTTACGATGTGTTAGAAATTTTTGAGGGTCAAACATCATCAATAGAAGTGTCATGTAGAAAGTTTGGTAAGACAGACCTTTCCCTTACGATGGGTTAGAATTTTTTTGAGGGCCAAACATCACCAATAGAAGTGTCGTGTAGACCATGACTTCTCATGAACCATCAGCCACGCATTGATCCAAAAAGTTAAAACATATCAAACCCCACAAAGACCTTAACTTCTTGATGGATGTGTACAAGTTTCTTCATACGCAATGCTCGTTTACATTCTTTTTCTTTTTTGAAGCAAGGCGTCGTGGGTAGCTACTCCAATAAGTGGTCTTTTTCTATGATTATTTGCCACGAAAATCACCTGCCGGAATGTCAAACGTAACGTTCAAGGTGAAATTTTTGAATTTGAAACTCATGGCCTCATCTTCATTGCAAGGCCTCCTCTTCCTCCACCGACCTTGAAGAACCCGTCTCTGTTTCGCCGATTCTTGGAATGTCGTTGTCCCTAGATGCTCACGAAGACGAACGGGAGGCTAAAACAGGGAACTCTGTTTCTCCATCGAGAAAATGGAGCTTTGCTTAGGAGAAACAGAGCTCTTTCAGCGAGAGAGAGAGAGAGAGAGAGAGAGAGAGAGAGAGAGAGAGAGAGAGAGAGAAAGCTTCCCCAATGTTAAATGAAGCGTTATTGTGCTGTTCATTTTGCCTAGTTAGATGAAGAATATTTCACATTAGACTTCAATATCTCTTATAATTTTTTTTAAAAAAAAAAAGAAAAAGAAAACACGTGTGAGTCAAAGTTTAATTTAGAATGCCACGTAGGATGAATTGTCGGAATTTATTGTTGGAGATACTTAAGTGACCGTTTTTCCATCGATGTAGTACTCAATTAATTGCTCAAAATATTTTAGTATTAAAGTGAGTGCCATATGAAAATTATGATATTTTTAATTTTTTTTTTCAAGTTAAAATGACGTGTGTTTGACAATAATATTCAAACACAAAAAAGAGCTACATGTGAGACCAAGGTTATCTAAAAATTTTAAATTTAGTGGTATCTCGTGAGCATGATTCATGGAATGCAAAGTGTGAATTGGATCTGCACTAACATTGTCTCATTCGAGGAGACTTTGGGAGACTTCCAAGTCTTTATGTTGAATTGCTCTCCACTCAAGTTATTTTCTTGTGGATCGCCCTTCCTCCATATATCACGGCAAACTCAAGCTCTCCACTTCCCAAGCAAGAATAGGTCCTCTCTCTCTCTCTCTCTCTCTCTCATGAATCTTGTAAGCAAATCCATCGGGTTACATATTTGCCAGCTGATGACTGCAGCTACATGGATCGTTATTGTGCTGGCTCTCTCCCACAACTTCCCTGCTCTTGCCACCTAGATGCTCTTCATTGCAGCGGGTGGTGGCCTCGCCACATTACGAGCAACACTTCTGTGTCGCATTGCACGTGGCTTGGCATTTCATGCGACGATTCTGGAAGCGTCGTTGAGATAAACATACCACGACTAGACGACGTCAACTACTACTGGTTTACAGTTAATTTGAGCAGCATAATTGAATTGCTACGTGTATGTAAGCTAGCTAAGAATCTAAGATGCCTTCAATTGAGCACCCTCTCTACTTGACAATTACCA
Organism: Eucalyptus paniculata subsp. matutina; assembly: GCA_017140255.1. Classification (NCBI taxonomy): domain Eukaryota; kingdom Viridiplantae; phylum Streptophyta; class Magnoliopsida; order Myrtales; family Myrtaceae; genus Eucalyptus; species Eucalyptus paniculata. Next base: position 70,494,493 of record CM029437.1, on the reverse strand, counting down.
GTTGTGATGCTGAAACAGCACTCATATGACAACATTAAGCGCTATCACTCGCAGTATCCACACGTCGAACGGAAGGATCGATTTATATCTAACTAGACCATATTGACTTCTTTTGTGATGATCTATAACTGCATCTCAAGTAAGACCAACTCACATTTGCAGAACTTTCATGCTAAATAACGGTAAAGGTGCAAATCGTACACATTTGCTTCATTAACGTAACACAAGACTCAGTATTTCCACAAATTACTGCTTTGACAAATTACCGCATTGACGCTTCCCGCGGAGATGGTAAAACAAGGCCAGGTTGTCCATATTGCTAATGCATCTTTCCAACAGGATACATTTTGAAAAGGTTATACCTAGCCATCGATCAAGCCTTCTTGGCTATACAATAAAGTAATCTCCTGACAACTTAAACAGAAAGAAATCCTCCAATAACTTATAACAAAGGGTGCATGAGCCAATGTCACTAGCTTCTATGTTGACATTACATAATACTGGTGTAACAACTTCCATTGAAGTTAAGACAGAATTAGAATAATTGTCACTAGGATATTCACATTCATAATCTTGACTGCAAAGTAGAATAACTTACTAAGCAGCTGCTTGCTGAGGTTGGGGACCGATATATCCTTGGCACCCAATCCTCGAGATTTCGGGAGCCTGACAGCAGCCAAGGGGTTGACTATGCCCTGAGAATCCTTTCCCAAACCCATACCTTCAACAAATCCCATCTTTGCCATCACTCTGGATCCAAATCCTTTGGTATGCCTTTCTAAAGCTCCGATACTTTGAGGAGTTCTTCTCACGGATGCTCCTCTGCCACTTTGCTTCGACTTAGCGCTTTGAGATTCTGACTCCCTATTCCTTTCCGGTTCTTCGCCAGACTCCGGGAAGCTCATCCCTAATCCAAGAGATTTAGGACGCTTAATCACTTCAATGGGCTCCGCTAAACCCGTGCCTCCCTTCCCCAATCCTTGGCCTTCTATGAATCCCATTCTCGCCATCATTTTAGACCCAAAGCCCCTAGTGTGTACCTCAAACGCACCAAAGTTCACAGAAGTGACCAGAGTCACATGCTCCTCACCTTTTTCACTGGCCCCGGCTAGATTCACGGGGCTGATCTCTGTCGTTTCAGATGGCATTACGCCACTTGACACGAAAGACACGGGTTGACTGGCCAATGAAACCTTTCCGCTGGATCGGTTGACTGAGTTTTTTAATGACTTGATTTCGACCTCCGCTGGTCATCTTCGCATGTGGGACATCAATTACCGAGAAATCAGCATCATCATCAACAGGTCCGATGAGCTGTCATTAGCAACACAACAATTGATTGTAGGATTTCCAGATATGCAAATAGACAACTGACCGCACTTTATGAACACAGAAAAAGGAAGATTTAACGATCCTGAATGAAAACACAGCACTGATATGCGTAAAGTTTCCACTAATCAGATTTAATACCTTTTCCAGAATAAGTTTATCAGTTGAAGATGGCATGCATGTCTGCGGTGTTCGCACAACCGTTACAAATCTGGAAAAATAAGATGATAATTAGAACGTCAAAAGCTTAAACCCTAGAAAGGGCGAAGCTAGGGGAAACATAAGGCCCATTAACCTTTTCTTGCCCGATCCTTGGGAGCTACTTCGCAACCGATAGATTCTTGCCAGTCGTTGAACCTTATCACAAAAAGAAAAGTTGTTATTATTAAAAAGAGTTCCGACTTACAGAAGCAGACACAATCTACTACCGGAGCAAAAATCACATCCATGGAACATAAGCGTAGAAATCCTTAAGAAGCGAACATGAAGATGTGTCCAAACCACAATCAAGTTTATTGAAGACAAAGAATCAACGAAATCTGAGAATCGGAAAATTGGCAAACCAGAACATGCACCTCTGCAGCTGAAAAAAATCAGAGAAAACTGGATAAGGTGATTCACGTGAGCAGGGCCAAAAAGAAAAGCTATACCTAAAGTTCGACATGATTGCTGAATGAATATGCAATTATGCAAATCATCTTTAGCAACACTAAACCTTGGGAAGGCACATATCAGTACTTGCATTAGTTTGACAGGAGTAAGAACACTTTGGTTGATGCGTAACATGATACGAAAGATACAGAGATAAACCAATGAGTGTAGAGCAAAGTCACAACTTTTTGATGCAAAATAAGAGATCAAGGATAAGCAGATCTACGAGAATTTCAATTAGGATTATCAGAAAAATAAAACTTTCAATCTAACAAATACTGAATATGGTCATCATGGCACAAAATAAAAGATACTTATAGCAGCAGTATTTTTTATGATTGATATACCCTAACACAGATCTCTTTTGCATGTGCTTGGATGTTCTGCATAAGTAAAACTAAACATGTTATTATCTGCATCATTACACGTCAATTTTGCAGGGATAAGATAAGCACGTTAAGGTACTTGACCATAATACATAGTAACATCACAATCAACCACAAAATCTTGAATTTTTTCAAGTGTGAGCAATTGGTACTTTAACAATTGATTAGGACAAAGAAAGACCATTCTCATTCTTATAGGGTCATTCTATGAAGGAGGCAGTACATCATCATGCAAAAGTGAGCATTAGCAGGAATGGTGAAGGATTGGTGAGTAGTTGCACCCTTTAGTAACTAGAGAGAGAGATAGATGATAAAACATACCTGGGAACAATCCTGAGAATGCATAGGTTGAATTGACTTTAATTCACTTCCATAACATGTGAAGTGTTCATGCGGGTGCGCAAACCACTAATTTAGCATTCCAGAAAGCAAATGAATAAATTGTAAAACTTACCTCATAGCAACGAAAGCAGATGCATCTGCGTTGTTAGATCAAAATTCATATCGACGGTCCTAAATATGATTTTTAATTAACACGCAATTTCTTTTTTGTTTTCACTTATCTTATGAGAATCATGCCATGCATGCTATTAATCTAACATGAAATGATATGATATAGCAATACAACCTAAATTACATCATAAGAGTAAAGTAATTTTTTTGTGTTTTCTTCTCGAAATTCGAAATTAAAGAAATGCAATAATTAAATGTGTAATCTAAATTAACTAAACGACCTAATTCTAATGACGAGCAGTTTCTAATTAAATGCACCTAACAAAAATGAATTTCATAAACCTAATTCTATATGACACGCATTATGATTTTTATTTTTCTAAAAAATGCAACCTATTCTAATATGCAATGATGCAAAAAATGCTATAATTCTAATTTTTCTTTTTCTTTTATGAAATTCGAAATTAAAATTGCCAAATAATTAAACATGCAATTCAAATTTAAAACTAACATCCTAAATGAATGCATTTTTTATTTAAAAAAATCAAAATAAAATGCCTATCCTAAATATGCAATCTATTTCAAAGATATCATCTAACCTAGATATCATCTAAACATGCATTTTAAAAATAATGACTAACTAACCTATCATGCAATCAATCCTAATCTACATGGGATGCAAATGCAATTTTTTTTTTTTTTTTGTATTTTCGGGATAAATAGAACAATTAAAAGATAAACATCAAACGATCCATAGTCATCAAAAATGCCATCCACCATTCGAATTGAAATTCAAACTTGATTATTTCGTTAATAAAATCGATAAATTGATCTTAAGCCTTAAATATCATATATCAATTTTACTCACACGTGAATTATTCCTTCTAAAGCCTTGGAGTAAAAATTGTGCGGCTGCGGAATTGGATCTATATCATGCATTGGAAAATAAATCAAACAAAAAGACAAAATATTCAAAAAAACTAAAACAAGATAAAATAAATCTACCTAATAAACTAAATCTAGTAAATCTACCTAATAAAATAAAATAGATCTATACCTAAATTTGCATTTTTTCAAAAAATCCAATCGGTAGAATGGACCAACAATGGGCACAGCACGGCACAGCTCTAGGGCAACGGCCGTGGCGGTACCTCGGCGTGACTTGTCAAAGTCACGACGAGTTCAACGGGATATCTTCCGGGACACCAAGAAATCTGTGGAGTCGAATTGAACAGGAAGCAACGACGTCGATGCAGCAAGACCAGCAGGTTTCGCCAATGTCGGGCTGGGCCGTGAGATTCAGGCCCGAAGACCCGACGGATGCTTCTACAATAATGAACAGATGCTGGAGACGACGCTTCTTGAAACGCACTTGGACTGGCGTGGCCGGGCAACGGGAGCAGCACCTGGCGTGGCAGATCAGCGGGAGCAACACCTGGCGTTTGAAGATCCGAGCGTTTGCTGGAGAAGCTGGGCTCGCCAGGAACCTGCAGCAAATCTGGGCTAAGGAACTTGCTGTCGATCCTGCGCGCTGCCCAGGCTGTATTGAATCACTCAGAGACCGCTGGCAGAAGCAAGATTGCAGTGTGGGGACAGCGAAGCACCTGGCGTGGCAGAGCAATGGGAGCAGCACGACACCGGCACCGAGAAGGAGCTGCAGGCACGCGTAGGGATCACCGACGTCGTGGAGCCTCCATTGAACTACCACCAGCAACAAGGCCGAGCTTTGTTCGATATCAATTTTTCTCTCACCATCCACCCTTTCTCTCGATTCTCACGTGTGTCGCTCAATTTTTTGTCGTGTACTTAATTGTGCCTCCCCGAAACCCTACACAAACAACCTACTTATAGGCCATGGATTAGGTTTCTTTTTTTTAAAATTTTTTTTCCAAATCGATATCGACGAAATTTTTTTTTCCAAACACAATATTCATTTCGCCAAACGCAATATTTACTTTTCCACTTGCCCTATCCGAAAAAATTCCATTATATCCCTGGAAAATTTCAAATTCTTATTTTCACAAGATAATTTATAATAAATAAAAAAATAGGCTTGCCAATTTAATTTAATTTCAGTCCTCCGAACTGATCCAACCTCACAAATCAAAACTCAAAACCACTAATTCGAATCCATTCGTCAATCGTTTAATAAATAAATGCATAACATGTAAATTAAAAATAAATACACCTACATCTATATGCTATGCAATTAATATTTTTTTTTCAAGGATAAAATTAACCCTTAATTTTCTATATAATAAATAAATGATTGAATATCCAAAATTTAGGTGTCAACAAAGAGCATTGAGATTTGGTCCTAATAATCAATTCTAAATAACAAACAAAAGGATAATATGCCCATCCCTATTTAAACAACATAGGAGCAGAAAGGCCAGATTGACCGTGACATTAAAAACTCAAGCATTATAGGAAGAACGGGGACACAGGTTGAAAAACGTCACGCCTAACAAAGTTGACTTCTAATGATGCCATAGAACTTCAAGCCAGCAAGATAATTTATACTACCGTGATAAAGGTTTTTGTTACTCAGTATAACCCAGAAAGACCCCAAAAAGCACCCCCAAAAAAAAAAAAAAAAAAAAAAAAAGATCCTCTCAGAAGAACATTTACCCTCTCATTCATCCATTACCATGTCATATTAATGAAACAAGGTCTACAACTTCTATGCTTAGAAATCTGATAACAAAATAACAATTCAATGCACGAAGCATAAGAAAATTAAGAAAAGACATCATAGGATCCATGAAGTAGAAGTAACAGAGTTAATTTTGGCTCAAACAAACAAGGAAAAATGAGAGGCATGTCCAAAATATAATTATGCAATTGCTTGTTAATTGTACATCAAATCACAAGGACAATTTATAATTAAAGAGAAGAAGGAAGAATGCCTTTGCAACTTCCAGATACTTCCACCCTTACCTTATTTATACTCTCCAGGTCAACGCCCCCACGAATCATTCTGTCCCGACGTTTAGCAGCAATCAATTCTTTGCGATGTTTCTTCTTTTCACCTGTGCATCAATTGCGTTTGAATTTTACCAAAAGAGTAAAAAACTAAAGAAACATTATCCTATGAAGAGCCTTCAGACAATCTAAATTGTTCTTCATTCCCCAAGTAAGAGACAATAATTGCTCATTTTTTTCCCAAGACACAGAAAGGAAGCTCCATAAATTAATAAGTAAACAGTAAACTTCTGAAAGAGAGGTGCTTGTGTGCCTCGAACGTGTTTCTTCCTCAGGAGATTAAAAACATAGAGACCCATCCAATCGTGTCATCCAAACGCACCGATCTCCTTAATTCTCCATTTTAGTAATTAATACTTGAGACTTAACTACTAGTTCATAGATCAAAATAAAAAGCCAAGTTTCATTATTAATTAATTGATATTTCGATTTACTTTCAAATCCCAATTTATACCACTAAACTAGTTTTCCATTGAGGATGACTTCTCATTCCCCCGCGGGGCGGGGTGGGGCGGGGCGGGGAGAGAGAGAGAGTTAAGTTAGATTAATGCATATAAAAAGTTTACCAGGAAATCTCTCGATCCTGTACTCTTCTGAGACCCCAATGACTGAGATTGAGGCACTCTTGTACCATGATTCTTCTTGGCTGAAAGAGTCCTCACATCTTTTACCAAGATAAAATCATCCACAGTTGATGACCAATTATCTCTCACATTCCCAAGACCTTCATGTTTTGATCGACGCTTCCTCTGCATACCATACTCCGTGGAAGCATCCTGGAGAGCAATTCCACCCAATTTTTTCATCGTTTCATCCAAATCACTACTAGAAGAATCGTCTGAATCATCTGAGGAAGAAGAAACCTGCGGTAACAAATTTTTTGCATCTAAAAGAGAATCGCTCCCACCGATTCCTTCCTGTTGAGAAATATTGTGAGTAATAAGGGTAAAATAGTAACTTAGTTATGAGTAGGGTTAAGCGCATATATATATCTGTAACCCTTTTCATTTTGATTATTAGAAAACAATTATCCTTCACACTTCCAAATAATCTTGAGCAATTTCATCATCAACATCTGAACCACTATCAGACATGTCCTCGGAGTCATCAGTTTCAGAAGAATCTGTCGCTCCATCCTGCTCAGCTGACTCCGACTCTGAGTCTTCCTCATCACCATATTCCGCAACATCATCCTTACCATCTTCCTCATCGGATATATCTTCTGTATATATTTTCAATCCCCCAATTGACAAACCCAGAATTTTTCTTCGCAGATGTATCCTTTGACAAAAGCTGAGCCCCCTTTTCAGCTGCTCCAGAGTTGAAGCTCTCACGATAATCCACTTCCTGCTCACGCGATGACATGCCACTCTGTGACTCTTCTTGATTTTCCATTTTCCCTGATGATGCTTCGATTCCCGTTGGAGCTGCATCATATTCATTACAATAACCCAATCCTCTGTGTGAGCTATCAGCGAGAACAAAATCTGAATGATACTCATAACTGATATTTGCTTGATCCACCGACGATGGCCCTTCATCTACATAAGCAACAATTTGGCTTTCCTTTGAACCACACAGAATGAAAGGCTGAGAAAAATCCATTTTATTCTCTCCATTTGTGTCTCCGAATGTCGATACTGGATGCAAACCATCCTGTAAAAGAATTTAATTTAACCCAGATCAACACAAGTGAGAGACTGAGATCAGCTGATCCACAAGAAGTCTTCTCAAATCAAGAAAATCAGCTGATCCACAAGAAGTCTTCTCAAATCAAGAAAGCTACAAAGACAAAAACCATAATCTAAGCCTCACGATATTAACTAAGAACAACTCCTAAAATTACTTTCTATTAGGTTCAAGGCTTCAGCTTGATTGAGTCTCCGTTTAAAAAACTGAACGGGTATGAAATCCAAGAGACAGTAATAACTAATTTCAATGACTCATGAACTTTTCACACCCAGGAGGGCGACTATCAGCATAAGATTCCAAACGAAAGCCAACACATTATTGCAACCTGAACATGGATCCTAAAAACCAAATAGACTTTACCCGAAGGTCGCGAGATGGATACTGGTATCTGACGGCATTCGATCTCGAACTTCATGGCAAGCTTTTAGAACCGGAACCCCTACCTCACCCGGAGCTTCCGGCTTTTGACGCATTCGAATTTTGATTCGATCCTACAATGGAAACCAAGCAGACCAAAACACGTTCTTATGCTCACAAAAAACACCCTTCTCACACACAAACAACTGAGACAACTGGGATTTTTCAGTTCAAGCCCCCATTTTTATCGAGAAAAGCGCGAGCAAACCGAGAGAAATGGACCTCGCCAAGGGGCTGGAGACGGGGTCTCGAGCTGCCAATTCGACAAGAGGCCGCCTTCGACAAAGAGGCTGGCTCTGATTGACGCCGCGGTCGCATCTGGACCGTTGGCGATTCGCCGTGGGCCGCAAGGGGACTCGTGGACGGCTGTGATGTGGTTGGAGCTTGGGGATATCATATTCTATGTAGCACAGACACTCTCTGCTACGCAAACGGCTGCGGCGGGGGCTCTTTCTCTTTGGGAATATGCGAGAATCGATGCCATCGGCCCATCAGCATGGTCTTTTGGGATTGTTGTGGACAACTAGTCTAGTAGGGAGGAATTCGACCTTGTTTGGTTTTGCAATTTGATAGGGATCCTCTGAAACATTTTGGCTTAGGCTATCAAAATCATGACAGTTTGTGATCTATTTATATGTTAATGGGATTAATTGAGTCGATTTGTCTTGTTGAGTCATGAGACCCCAGATTTTCTCTAACAAAGTCTCTAGATACTTTGACTTTAATTAAAGAAGATGAGACGAGAGAATGACCACTGGATTTTTGCATATCCAGTATGATTTATTCGTCGATACATGAAAGATCTCTAAATAGAAATAATTTCTTTATTATTGGAATGAAGTTGGATTGCACTTAAACTAGCTTTCCTAGATGCTCATTTCTTCTTATTGGAGATACTACACTGATATAATTGGACAACAACTTCACTAGTTGTTTTATATAAGTTTGTGGTGTTTGGGAGGCTGAAGATGTCCTTGGGGACCATCCTTCCTTTACATTTTGACAATAAGCGCATCATGATGCAAAATCATAAGAAAAATTTGAGTTCCCATGATAACACATTACACTTTTAATTTGGTTTGCTCTCCAATTTCCATTAGCCTCGCAGACCAGATGTGCAGCGGAAGATTCAATGTGGAAGAGAGATTGTTTCGAGAAGGAACGAGGGATTGTATTTTTTGGTGGCAATTTGGTTGCAATATAGCTACTTACTTGGGCAATTTGATTTACTCTCCAGGTCGCCAGATCGTGTTACTTTTGAGGTCAAAGGCCACTCACATTCGCGCCACCTTCGAGCTTGTGGCCATGGCCTTGAGTGCAATGTTCAAGCTCTAACGGTTAACATCGGTGTGGTGGAAGATAGAGGGATGGGAGGGGGGAGGGGGTGGGGTGGGGGTTGTTTATCTCTTTTTCTTTGGATCTAGGGGTTTGTTTGTCTTTTCAATTGAGGTCTTTGTCTCAAAATGCAAATTGTGCATTCTCAAAAGTGGGGATGTTTTTTCCAAGGTTTTCTATATTTTTCCTCCATTTTTTGTGAAAAATGGGGCTTAATACCTTATATGTTGTTTGATATAATAATTCTCTTTTGCATGTTAAACTTGCTTCTACATATTTCAGATAATCTATAAGCACAATCCCGCCTCTAGAGTTAAGCTCCTAGCATAATGTTAGAATGTCATTACGCGCAGATAGAACTAGTAAAAGTAGTCATGAAAATGCAAGTTGACTATCTCATGAGACACTCTAGCAAAATTGAACCTTCATAAAAGCTAGACAGAAATCAATGTCCTAACCAAATTGCAGATGAGCCATGAACCTACGACTTTGATGAACATGCAGTCATTCACGCTATATTGTCAAGCAAGAGGAGTTTTATGTTTTGAACAGTTTGCGAATGGATCGAGTGATATATAGAGACGAAAATTTTCATTCGGAAATGAAAGCAAATGTGCTATTGCAGAAATAACAAAGGTGAGAAGAGACAGCTGTGTTTTTCTAGTATTGTTTGTTATCATTAGTAGTATGATCACCTAACCAAATAAAAATGAGCTAGCAACTACGTAAAAACCACCTTTTCAAAAAAGGGAAGGATCACGGCATGCATTATCTTCAAGGAAATTAAAACAAGACCTTATTCAGTTATGAAGGTGAAAACTTACATTGACCCGGTAGACTCGGTAGATCCACATTGAGGCCAATGCCCATCAATGATAATGACAAATGACAGGAAAAAACCCAATCCTGCCATTACCTAGAAATGCAGAACGGGAGAGCCTAAATTGTTGGGCCACTGGACAATTTTTGAAAATTATCCTGCACAAAATGGTAGCATGTGATGAATAAGCTCCGACATGTGGTGATAACCAGTTCCACATAGTGAAACCATCCCTGCCGCCATTTGGGGTTGATGAATAGAACAATTGGAATTACCAATAAAACCATCGTGTATGACACTCCGAAGCTAATGTAGAATGTCTCTCCATCTATGAAACCATCTTCTTTAGCTTTCGTGCATGATTTTGTTGTTGAGCAATTAATGTTAATGGTTGTCGAACAATCATTACTCAATGGCAGTCCACACAAAAGATGGTTTCCATAATAACTGCTTTCAATAAATGACCCAAATTGATTTTTGTTTGGTATGGCTCCTGACAAGTTGTTGTAAGACACATTGAAGACTTCCAGGGAAATCAACTGAGTAAGCTCTTCAGGGATAGAACCAATCAAGTTGTTGTAGGAAAGGTCAATGCTCTCTATCTTTTTTAGGTTCGACAATGACATCGGTATATGTCCTGTAAGCTTGTTGTGCAACAGATTCAGCATAAGCATGTCCTGTGAGATTGCAATCTCTGGTGGGATCTCCTTGCTGAAATGGTTGTAAGAAAAATCTAGTCCTATCATGTTAAGGAGTGTGTAGCCTTTATAAGCATCAAATCTTTTTTTTGCTGTGAACCCAACAATATGTGGAACTTGCATTACTTCCTTTATTAGAAATCTAACGCGGTCAGACCTGGTTTGGCTTATAATTGTCATCACATAAGAACTAGGTGATGATTTTTCACTACTAAACAATGTTGAAGCTACCTTGGCATATCCTCCAAAGGAGAAATTCATGGGTCCCAATCAAATAGGTAATGGACCAGACATATTGTTTTCAGAAAGATCAATCATACTTAAGCTTTTCAATCTACACAATTGCTTGGGAAATCTTCCGTAGAAGCTATTACCTCTTAGTAAAAGAATGCTTAATTGAGAGAGGTTACCTAGCCAATAGGGTATGCTTCCGATGAACTCATTTTCACTCAAATCCAAGGTCACCAAATAGGAGCTGTTAGGGAGCAGATGCACGATTGAACCATTCAATTTGTTCCCATTCAGATGGATATGACTCAACTAGGGTGCTGTGAAAGATAATGCTAATGAACCAGAGAGATTGTTGTCAGACAAAGCCAAATACTCGAGATGATGAAGATTAAAGAGTTCTTGAGGGATGAGGCCATTTAACTAATTTTTGGACAAGTCAAGGAGCTCAAGCGATGACATGTTTGCAATCACTCTGGGAAGCTTACCAATGAAAAAGTTGTTGCTAACGCCCAATATGGACAGATTTACGAGTGATGAAAGAAAAGAGAGATCTCCAGTGAACTTGTTGTGCTGTAGGTATAACTGTTCTAGGTTCATGGTGTCGTTGGAAAACATGATTTCTTCTTGCAGGTTGTTATATGCTACGTTGAGTCTATACAATGATGAGTTGCTATCTAGTAACTGGATAGGTAGTCCCCCGGAGAAATTGTTGTGGGAAAGGTCTAAGATTGATAGGTATTTTATACTACCCAGTTCAGATGGAATATTCCCTTCCAATCTGTTGGCTAATAGATTAAGGTAGTACATATTTGGGACATTTAAACAAAATTCATTTGTGAGCTCTCCTCTCATGCTGTTGTTGGACATGTCCATCACTAAAAGATTATGAAGGGTCATTGGTGGAACCTCAAGTGTCGCAAATAAGTTATTTGCCATAAAAAGGTTTTCCAACTTAGTGTTTTTTCCAACAACCAAGCTGGAAAGGGACTCGGAATGCCATTCGATGAGAGATTAATGGTTCTCAAGTCATATTGATGATTGAGAAAGCCAAGAGAAGTCACTTTGAATCCTTTCGATAGACTATTTGACATACAAAAATCCTTCAATTGGAACCTCAGGATCGAAGACGCAACTTTGGAATCAGTTGTTAGGTTGTTGTCATCAAGCAAGAGGACCTTAAGTCTTGAATAGTTTGCAAGTGGACCGAGTGATGAGGGGATGTCAAGATAATTACCCGAAATGGAAAGCAATTTGAGTGAGGTAAGACTAGTGAGGGGAGATGAGGCGACATTATTTGTGAATTCATTGTCTTCAAGAAATAGAACCAGAATAGATGTCATGTTTCGCTAGCATGTAGGAAGCTCGCCAATAATTCCGTTACTGCTAAGATCCAGCTCTTCTAGTTTTACGAGGTTACACAAGCCTATTATTGATTTCACAAGTCAATTCAATTACAATGGTAGATATCAAAATGTAGAACAAGGACATACACGCACATGAAGGATTCATTTTATGTCCAAGTTTTACACCGAGGGTTCAGGACTTACTTTGATCTGATAGTTTGCCATTAAGACCAATGCTGTATGAGGACAACAATCTAAGAGATGTCAAAGGACCAATGCTGGAAAGGATTCCCATGGTGGTGTTAAACGAAGAATGATCCAAGATGAACCGTTCCAACTTACTGAAGTTATGGAAATCTTCCCAGAAAATAAAAGATTATTGAACATCGAGTTTTCTTACACAAACATAATCAAGAAATGGCAAAGAAATATCATGAGCGAATGGAACCTCTTTTATAAAAACTTAGGCTTTGTTTGTTTTGCGGAAAATATGACAATTTCCAGAAAACATTTTCCAAGAACTCATATTTTAGGAAAATGACAATATTTTCTGATATTTGGTCAAATCTGAAAATGAACTAGAAAATATTTTCCATCGTTTGGTATGGAAAATCTGATTTGATTTTCATCCGTGCACTTCATTCAATAATATTTTATTTTTATTCTAAAAAGAATTTTTTTAATTATTTTATCGTTTGGTATGGAAAATATGATTTGAACTTTTCACACCCAGGAGGGCGACTATCAGCATAAGATTCCAAACAAAAGCCGACAACCTTCAAATTATTGCAACATGAATATGGATCCTAAAAACCAAATAGACTTTACCTGATGGTCCAGAGATGGATAATAGTATCCGACGGCATTAGATCTCAAACTTCGCGGCAAGCTTTTAGAACCGGAACCCCTACCTCGCCCTGATCTTCCGGCTTTCAACGCATCCGAATTTTGATTTGATCCTACAATGGAAACCAAGCAAACCAAAACACACTCTTATGCTCACAAAAACACCGTTCTCACACACAAACAACTGAGACAACTGGGATTTTTCAGTTCCTGTTCAAGCCCCCTTTTTTTATCGAGAAAAGCGCAAGCAAAACCGAGAGAAATGGACCTTGCCGGGGGGCCGGAGACAGGGTCTTGGGCTGCCAGTCCGACAAGAGGCCGCCTGCGACGAAGAGGCCAGCTTTGATTGATGCTGAGGCGCCGAATCCTCCTCCCCTCCCTCTTCTTCCGCCGCCCCCGCCGCCGCCGGACTTGCTGCTGCTCCGGCTGAAGCTGCCGCCGCCGCCGTCGGTGCCGCCGACGCTGTTTCTCCTCCAATTCGATCTCCTCTTGCCTTCAGCCATGTCCGAGCTCGCGAATCAACTTCGATTGAATTTTCTGACCTAATTGATCGAGATCGATTTTGGGGGCGACGACGAGAGAAAGGGATCACCTCCTCCTGCGTGGGGTTTCCCTGCCTTGGGGAAGCGGTCGCATCTGGACCGTTGGTGATTTGCCGTGGGCCGCAAGGGGACTCGTGGACGGCTGTGATGCTGCGGCGGGAGCTTATATCATATTCCTCTACGCAAACGGCTGCGGTGGGGGCTCTCTCTCTCTTTGGGAATATGCGAGAATCAATGCCATTGGCCCATCAGCATGCTATTTTGGGATTGTCATTGACAACTAGTCTAGCTGGCCGGAATTCGACCTTGATTGTTTTTGCAATTTGATAGGGATCTTCTTAAACATTTTGACTTAGGCTACAAATCACGACCGTTTGTGATGTATTTATATGTTAATGGGTTAATTGAGTTGATTTGACCTCTTAAGTTATGAGATCCCAAATTTTCTTTAACAAAATCTCTGGATACTTAGACATTAATTAAAGAAGATAAGATGAGAGAATGATCACTAAGTTTGTGCATATCCAGTATGATTTATTCGTTGATACATGAAAAATCTCTAAGTAGAAACAATTTCTTTATTACTAAAATGAAGTTGGATTGCATGCAAACTAGCTTTCCTAGATACTCATTTCTTTTTATTGGAGATACCACACCGTTATAATTGGACAACAACTTCACTGGTTGCTTCATATAACTTTGTCATGTTTGGGAGGCTAAAGATGTCCTTGGGGACCATCCTCACTTTACATTTTGAAGATAAGCGCATCATGATGCAAAATCATAAGAAAAATTCCAATTCCTGTAGCGGCAAATTACACTTCTAATTTGGTTTGCTCTCCAATTTGCATTAGCCTTGTAGACTAGATGTGCAGCGGAAGATTCAATGTGGAAGAGAGATTATTTCGAGAAGGTGAACGAGGGATTTTTTTTTTTTTGTTGGCAATTTGGTTGCAGTTTAGTTACCTACTTTGGCAATTTGGTTTACTCTCCAAATCACCAGACGCGTGACTTTCGAGGTCAAAGGCCACAGGCATTCATGCTGCCTTTGAGCTTGTGGCCATGGCCTTGAGTGCAACGTTGAAGCTCTAACAGTTAACTTCGATGTGGTGGAAGATGGGGGGGTCAACTTGGGTCTTTCTCTGAAAATGCAAATTGTGCATTATAAAAAGTGGGGATGGTTTTTCCAAGGTTCTCTATATTTTTTCTTCCAGTTTTTCTGAAAAAAAAAAAGGCATAATACCTTACTTATATGTTATTTGATATAATAATTCTCTTTTGCACGTTAAACTCGCCTCTACATATTTCAGATAATCTATAAGGTCGATGTTATATGATGCGTAGCTTTATCACAATCCCACCTCTAGAGCTAAGCTCCTAGCATAATGTTAGGATGTCATTCCGCCAGATAGGACTAGTAAAAATAGTCATGAAAATGCAAGTTTGACCGTGAATTTAACTATCTCATGAGACACGCTAGCACAAGTGAACCTTCATAAAAGTTAGAGATATCCTAACCAAATTGTAGATGAGCCATGAACCTATGACTTTGATGAACATGCAGTCATTCACGCTATATTGTCGAGCAAGAGGAGTTTTATGTCTCGAACGGTTTGTGAATGGACCGAGTGATATATAGAGACGAAAATTTTCATTCGGAAATGAAAGTAAATGTGCTACTGTAGAAATAAAAAAGGTGAGAAGAGACAACTGTGTTTTTCTAGTATTGTTTGTTATCATTAGTAGTATGATCACCTGACTAAATAAAGATGAGCTAGCAACTACGTAAAAACCACATTTTCGACAAAAAGGAAGGATCAAGGCATGCATTGTCTTCAAGGAAATTAAAACAAGACCTTATTTAGTTGTGAAGGTGAAAACTTGCATTGACTCGGTAGATCCACATTGAGGCCAATGCTCATCAACAACAATAACAAATGACAGGAAAAAAACCCAATCCTACCATTACCTAGAAATGCAGAATGGGAGAACCTAAATTGTTGGGCCACTAGACAATTTTCGAAAACCATCCTGCACAAAATAGTAGCATGTGATGAACAAGCTTCGACATGTGGTGATTACCAGTTCCACATAGTGAAACCATCCTTGCCGCCATTGGGGGTTGATGAACAGAACAACTGGAATTACCAGTAAAACCATAGTGTATGACACTCCGAAGCTGATGTAGAATGTCTCTCCGTCTATGAAACCATCTTCTTTAGCTTTCGTGCATGATTTTGTTGCTGAGTAATTAATGTTAATGGTTGTCGAACAATCATTACTCAATGGTAGTCCACACAGAAGATGGTTTCCGTAATAACTGCTTTCAATAAATGACCCAAACTGATTTTTGTTTGGTATGGCTCCCGATAAGTTGTTGTAAGACACGTTGAAGACTTCCAGAGAAATCACTAGAGTAAGCTCTTCAGGGATAGAACCAATCAAGTTGTTGTAGGAAAGGTCAATGCTCTCTATCTTTGTGAGGTTCGACAATGACATCGGTATATGTCCTATAAGCTTGTTGTGCGACAGATTCAACATAAGCATGTCCTGTGAGATTGCAATCTGTGGTGGGATCTCCCCGCTGAACTGGTTGCAAGAAAAATCTAGTCCTACCATGTTAAGGAGTGCGTAGCCTTTATAAACATCAAACCTTTTTTTTGTTGTGAACCCAACAATATGTGGAACTTCCCATCCTTCGCTTGGCATAATTTTATTGTCGTAGAACTCGTTATCGTAGTACCAAGTCTCACTTCTAATTGTCCTCACATAAGACCTAGGTGACAATATGGGCGTTTTCAATCCGAAACGCGGTGTTGAATCTACCTTATCGGCATATCTTATAGAGGAGAAATTCATGGGTCCCAAGCAAATAGGTAATGGACCAAATAGATTGTTTTCAGAAAGATCGATCATACTTAAGCTTTTCAATCTGCACAATTGCTTGGGAAATCTTCCATTAAAGCTATTACCTCTCAGTAAAAGAATGCTTAATTGAGAGAGGTTACCTAGCCAATCGGGTATGCTTCCGAAGAACTCATTTTCACTCAAATCCAAGGTCACCAAATTGGAGCTATTAGGGAGTAGATGCATGATTAAACCATTCAATTTGTTCCCATTCAGATGGATATGTCTCAGCTCCGGTGCTATGAAAGATGATGCTAATGAACCAGAGAAATTGTTGTCAGACAAAGCCAAATACTCGAGCTTAGGAAGATTAAAGAGTCCTCGAGGGATGAGGCCATTTAGCTGATTTTGGGACAAGTCAAGGTGGTTAAGCGATGACATGTTTGTAATCAACCTGGGAAGCTTACCAATGAAAATGTTGTTGCTAACGTCCAATAGGAACATATTTGCGAGTGATGAAAGAAAAGAGAGATCTCCAGTGAACCTGTTGTACTCTAATTGTAGCCATAACGAATTTAGGTTCATGGTGTCGTTGGAAAACATGATTTCTCCTTGCAAGTTGTTATATGCTAGGTTGAGTCTATACAATGATGAGTTGCTATCTAGTAACTGGATAGGTAGTCCCCCGGAGAAATTGTTGCGGGAAAGGTCTAAGATTGATAGGGATTTTATACTACCCAGTTCAGATGGAATATTCCCTTCCAATCTGTTGGCTGATAGATCAAGGTGGTACAAATTTGGGAAGTTTAAACAAAATTCGGTCATGAGCTCACCTCTCATGCTGTTGTTGGACATGTCCATCACCAAAAGACTATGAAGGGTCATCAGTGGAACCTCAAGGGTCGCAAATAAGTTATTTGCCATAAGAAGGTTTTCCAACTTAGTGTTGTTTTCCAACAACCAAGCTGGAAAGGGACCCGGAATGTCATTCGAGGAGAGATCAATGGTTCTTAGGTCATATTGATGATTGAGAAAGCCAAGAGAAGTCACTTTGAATCCTTTCGATAGACTATTTGACATACTAAAAAATGTCAATTGGAACCTCGGGATCGAAGGCACAACTTTGGAATCAATTGTTAGTTTGTTGTCATCAAGCAAGAGGACCTTAAGTCTTGAATAGTTTGCAAGTGGGTGTAGTGATGAGGGGATATCAAAATAATTACCCGAAATGGAAAGCAATTCGAGTGAGGTAAGACTAGTGAGGGGAGATGAGGCGACGTTATCTGTGAATTCATTGTCTTCAAGAAATAGAACCCGAATAGATGTCATGTTTCGCCAGCATGTAGGAAGCCCGCCGGTAATTCCGTTAATGCTAAGATCCAGCTCTTCTAGTTTTATGAGGTTACACAAGCCTGTTATTGATATCACGAGTCAATTCAATTACAATGGTAGATATCGGAACATATAACAAGGACACACATGTACCTGAAGGATTCATTTTATGTCCAAGTTTTACACTGAGAGATCAGGACTTACTCTGATCTAATAGTTTGCCACCAAGATGGGTGTTGTATAAGGACAACAATCTAAGAGATGTCAAAGGACCAAGGCTGGAAAGGATTCCCATGGTGGTGTTCAACGGAGAATAATCCAAGATGAGCTGTTCCAACTTACTGAAGTTATGGAAATCTTCCCAGAAAACAAAAGATTATTGAACATCAGATTTTCTTACACAAATATAATCAAGAAATGGCATAGAAATATCATGAGTGAATGGAAATTCTTTTATAAAAACTTAGGCTCTATTTGTTTCGCGGAAAATATGACATTTCCAGAAAACATTTTCCAAGAACTCATATTTTAGGAAAATGACAATATTTTCCGATATTCAGTAAAATCCGAAAATGAACTAGAAAATATTTTCCATCATGGTATGAAAAATCTGATTTGATTTTCATCCGTATACTCCTTTCAATAATATTTTATTTTTATTATAAAAAAGAATTTTTAATTATTTCTTCTTTTTCTTTTTTTCTTTTTCCTTCTTGTCTATTTGATCACCAACCACAGGTGACATCAAGATTGCCCGAGGCAAACGAGCTCGAGCCTTGTTAGATTGGCAAAGTCTCGGCCTTTGGCGAGCTTGCCCTTCGCCTGTGGTCAGTCGTTGGCAATCGTCATAGTCGGCGACCGAATGAGGAAGAAGGAAAAATAATAAGAAGGAAGGAAGAAAGAAAGAAATTAAATATTTGATTAAAAAAATAAAAACAAGAAAAAAATAATTAAAAAGAGTGCATGGAGGAAAATAGGTCTAGGTATAAGAAAGAGAATGGAAAATGATTTCCTCATTTTCCCCACTTTTGAAAATGCCTTTTCCATTGTAGGAAAATATTTTCCTTCACTTATTTATTTTCCGTAACCTAAATGCTAGAAAATCTGGAAAACATTTTCTTGAAAATTGTTTTCCGCAAAACAAACAAAGTGCGTTAATATGAGCATACATTTACTAATGGGTTTGACTAACCTTGAGTAGCAATCGTTCCTTCTATTGTATTACGCTGGAGAGAAAGGATCTTGAGGGATGGCAGTGCCCCTAATGCTCGCATGATGGTCCCCACATCCTTCAAGTGGACACCATCTAGGTAGAGGTTCTCTAAGTGCCTCAAGTTTTTGATGCCTACCAGTAAAATTCCAAGAAAATAACTTGCTTGGCAATAAAGTTGTGAAAGCACCCATGCGGATGCTTCATGACAGGAATCTTTTGAATCGAGCAACATTTCTATATGGAAAGAGAAGGAGGTCCCAATTTATGACCTCTATATTCTCAATATGATGCACATGTAAAGCTATGAGAGATGTTGCATGAAAACTGAAACAATACCTTCAGCAGTAGTTGCTGCATTGACTGCATTATAACTTATGTCTAGCTCCTTTAAATTATTGAAACAACCTAATTTATCCATGAACCTTGCTAACTCAAGTCAAGGATGGCGATTTTGTCTAGAATGATGAACAGAGAATAAGTCGGAGAAACTATCATTCACATTTGAAGTCCCATTCAAATGTTGTTTTGGAGAATAGACACATGAGAGTCGGAATTGTACCGCGAACAGGTCGAACAGAATTATCCGGAGAAAATAATGAAAACACCCACGAGGATGTCTGGGAATAGGAATCTTTTGAATTGGCAACATTTTTTATATGGAAAGAGAAGGGATGACTTCTATATTCTTAATTTGAAGCACATGTAAAGGATTAAAGAGCATGCATGAATCATAGTCTAGTTAGTTTAATTTATGAATACAATGAGGATTCTACATGAAAACAGAAACAATACCTTCAGCAGTAGCCACTACATCGACTGGATTATCACTTATGTCTAGCTCCATTAAATTATTGAAACCACCTAATTTATCCACAAACTTTGCTAACTCAAGTCAAGGATGGTGATTTTGTATGGAATTATGAACAGAGAATAAGCCGGAGAAACTATCATTGTGAAGTCCCATTCAAACGTTGTTTTGAAGCATAGACACTTGAGAGTTGAAATTGTACCATGAACGGGTAAAATAGAATTATCTAGAGTAAATAATGAAAGCACCCACACATATGCCTTGGGATAGGAATCTTTTGAATCAGTAACATTTCTATATGGAAAGAGAAGGGGGTTGCAATATATGACTTATTTATTCTTAATATGAAGCACATGTATAGGTATTAAAGAGCTTGCCTACATGACTCACAAGCTAGTTAGTTTAATTTACGAATAAAAATGAGGTTCTTGCATGAAAACTAAAGCAGTACCTTCAGCAATAGCCACCCCATCAACTGCATTAGCACTTATGTCCAGCTCCATTAAATTGCTAAAACCACCTAATTTTTCCACAAGCAGTGTTAACTCATGTCAAGGATGGTGACTTTGTAGTGAATTAAAAGCAGAGAATAAGTCGGAGAAATTTACATGTATAGGTATTAAAGAGCTTGCCTACATGACTCACAAGCTAGTTAGTTTAATTTACGAATAAAAATGAGGTTCTTGCAGGAAAACTAAAGCAGTACCTTCGGCAATAGCCACCGCATCAATTGCATTAACACTTATGTCTAGCTCCATTAAATTGCTAAAACCACCTAATTTTTCCACAAGCAGTGTTAACTCATGTCAAGGATGGTGACTTTGTAGTGAATTAAAAGCAGAGAATAAGTCGGAGAAATTTACCATTCACATGTAAAGTCCCACTCAAATTACTGCCTTCGAGGAATAGATGCTGGAGAGATGGAATTGTACCAAGAATGGAGAAAATAGAACAATCCAAAAAGTTACCGCTCAAGTCAAGCACCTCTAGTTTGCTCAACCTTGAAGATAGCAGGTTTGGTTCTGCAAACAAACAATAAAAAGCAGTAAAAGCCATAGAAATTTATTCAAGGACACGTGCAAATAGATATTGCCATTTCAAGGGGAAATATGTCCTAGACTTGTAAATAAATGATGACGTGGACATAATCATCTATGATGCAGGAAGTGAGTAAGAACCTGGACATGATTAAATTATGTGTTCATTAGATAATGAGTATCTCTTTTTTATAGGAAATGGACGAACGGCGTATACCTTCTGGTGCAATCCACCCTCCTAAATAGTTGTCGCACAAGTCAAGGCTCTTGAGTCCTTCAAAGGGAAGAAGTAGAGAAGCGTTTAGGTACCAAGTTTTGGAGCCAAAACGGTCATATCTCGAATTGGGGAGCATTAGCTGAGTGACTCGTCCTGTGGTGGGGTTGCAACTAACACTTGCCCAAAGGCAACAGTTGAAATTTGATGCCCCATCTTCGACCCCATTTGTCAGGTCCAATGTGGCATTGAGTGCTAAGAGTGCAACCCTTTCGTGCTCCCGACACCCACGAGAGCCACATAAACATGCGATACCCCAAACCACCACAAACACCCATAGTGCTTCCTTTTTCATGACTACAAATTCAAGTGACCAAACTTTAAATGTATCGCACTCTGGAGATAACATCTTTTTTGCAAGTTAGAGCAATTTTATAGGAGTTCAGCGGCACCTGTGCTTGAGTGTGAAACTTGTGGTCATGACCAAAGTCTCGGTCATAATTTTTCCACACGGTTAGTCTAGCCTAGCCTAGTCAACCATTGTCATTTCTATGACTAATTCAATCTCTATCCAAAGTAAAGCACAAGCCTCGTGATTTACTTGGAACTTTTGGCTAAAAGTGATCTTGCCTAGAGGCATCTCGGAAGTAGACATGTTGTAAAAGTAACGCAAAAATTGACAAGATCTTGCTATTAAAACAATGCAAAAACACTGAAGAAACAGACGGGGAACAACAAAGATACCAAATATTTATGTGATTTGGTTCGAATATGGGCACCAACCCCATGGGAGAGCCAGCGATAAATAATTCATTGTAATTAGAGAATTGCAGTTATTATCACTTACAAGCTTAGGTATTTCCCACACCTAGATTAAGACCAAACTCAAAAGTGTTTACAAATAAACAAATTAATTAGATGTAAAGCCCATGGCGCAAATCACTGCATGTTTAAGCCTATAGCAAAACCCTTTGGACAGCTAATTCAAGAGCATCCATATCTTCCTTCTTTTGTTCTTTGTGCGGTGGCTCAATTTCATAAGGAACCCCTTATTTGGCTTCTTTAGTAAAGGAAACCCAAGAAAGCAACCTTGCTTTTAATTTATGTTCTTTTCTCTAACCACTTCCTAAACCCACGCACTTTCTTTTGTACAACCAATAAGAAAATCCCAAGTAGGCGATTAAAGTCCACGGAAAATTTGACCGCAAGAGTTCATTGTAGACATGTTGTAAAAGTAACTTGAAAATTGACAAGATCTTGCTATTAAAACAACGCAAAAACATTGAAGAAATAGACAGGGAACAACAAAGATACCAAATATTTATGTGATTCAGTCCGAATATGGGTACCTACCCCATGGGAGAGCTGGCGATAAATAATTCACTGTAATAAGAGAATTGGATTTATAATCGCTTACATGCTCGGGTATTTCCCATACCTAGATTAAGACCAAACTCAAAAGTGTTTACAAATAAACAAATTAATTAGATGTAAAGCTCACGGCGCAAATCACTGCGTGTTTAAGCCTACAGCAAAACCCTTTGGACAGCTAATTCAAGAGTGTCCGTACGTTCTTTCTTTTGTTCTTCGTGCGGTGGCTCAATTTAAAAAAGAACCCCCTATTTGGCTTCTTTAGTAAAGGAAACCCAAGAAAGCAAAACCTTGCTTTTAATTTATGCTCTTTTCTCTAACCACTTCCTGAACCCACGCGCTTTCTTTTGTACAACCAATAAGAAAATCCCAAGTAGGCGATTAAAGTCCACGGAAAATTTGACTGCAAGAGTTCATTGTAGACATGTTGTAAAAGTAACTTGAAAATTGACAAGATCTTGCTATTAAAACAACGCAAAAACATTGAAGAAATAGACAGGGAACAACAAAGATACCAAATATTTATGTGATTCAATCCGAATATGGGTACCTACCCCATGGGAGAGCTGGCGATAAATAATTCACCGTAATAAGAGAATTGGATTTATAATCGCTTACATGCTCGGGTATTTCCCATACCTAGATTAAGACCAGACTCAAAAGTGTTTACAAATAAACAAAATAATTAGATGTAAAGCTCACGGCGCAAATCACTGCGTGTTTAAGCCTATAGCAAAACCCTTTGGACAGCTAATTCAAGAGTGTCCGTACATTCTTTCTTTTGTTCTTCGTGCGGTGGCTCAATTTAAAAAAGAACCCCCTATTTGGCTTCTTTAGTAAAGGAAACCCAAGCAAGCAAAACCTTGCTGTTAATTTATGCTCTTTTCTCTAACCACTTCCTGAACCCACGCGCTTTCATTTGTACAACCAATAAGAAAATCCCAAGTAGGCGATTAAAGTCCACGGAAAATTTGACCGCAGGAGTTCATTGTAGACATGTTGTAAAAGTAACTTGAAAATTGACAAGATCTTGCTATTAAAACAACGCAAAAACATTGAAGAAATAGACAGGGAACAACAAAGATACCAAATATTTATGTGATTCAGTCCGAATATGGGTACCTACCCCATGGGAGAGCCGGCGACAAATAATTCATTGTAACAAGAGAATTTGAGTTAGAATCGCTTACACGCTCAGGTATTTCCCACACCTAGATTAAGACCAAACTCAAAAGTGTTTACAAATAAACAAATTCATTAGATGTAAAGCTCATGGCACAAATCACTGCGTGTTTAAGCCTATAGCAAAACCCTTTGGATAGCTTATTCAAGAGCGTCCGTACGTTCTTTCTTTTGTTCTTTGTGCGGTGGCTCAAATTCAAAAGACACCCCCTATTTGGCTTCTTTAGTAAAGGAAACCCAAGAAAGCAAAACCTTGCTTTTAATTTATGCTCTTTTCTCTAACCACTTCCTGAACCCACGCGCTTTCTTTTGTACAACCAATAAGAAAATCCCAAGTAGGCGATTAAAGTCCACGGAAAATTTGACCGCAAGAGTTCATTGTAGACATGTTGTAAAAGTAACTTGAAAATTGACAAGATCTTGCTATTAAAACAACGCAAAAACATTGAAGAAATAGACAGGGAAAAACAAAGATACCAAATATTTATGTGATTCAATCCGAATATGGGTACCTACCCCATGGGAGAGCTGGCGATAAATAATTCACTGTAATAAGAGAATTGGATTTATAATCGCTTACATGCTCGGGTATTTCCCATACCTAGATTAAAACCAGACTCAAAAGTGTTTACAAATAAACAAATTAATTAGATGTAAAGCTCACGGCGCAAATCACCGCGTGTTTAAGCCTATAGCATAACCCTTTGGACAGCTAATTCAAGAGTGTCCGTACGTTCTTTCTTTTGTTCTTCGTGCGGTGGCTCAATTTAAAAAAGAACCCCCTATTTGGCTTCTTTAGTAAAGGAAACCCAAGAAAGCAAAACCTTGCTTTTAATTTATGCTCTTTTCTCTAACCACTTCCTGAACCCACGCGCTTTCTTTTGTACAACCAATAAGAAAATCCCAAGTAGGCGATTAAAGTCCATGGAAAATTTGACCGCAAGAGTTCATTGTAGACATGTTGTAAAAGTAACTTGAAAATTGACAAGATCTTGCTATTAAAACAACGCAAAAACATTGAAGAAATAGACGAGGAACAACAAAGATACCAAATCTTTGTGTGATTCAATCCAAATATGGGTACCTACCCCATGGGAGAGCCGGCGATAAATAATTCATTGTAATAAGAGAATTTGAGTGAGAATCGCTTACACGCTCAGGTATTTCCCACACCTAGATTAAGACCAAACTCAAAAGTGTTTACAAATAAACAAATTCATTAGATGTAAAGCTCATGGCACAAATCACTGCGTGTTTAAGCCTATAGCAAAACCCTTTGGATAGCTGATTCAAGAGCGTCCATACGTTCTTTCTTTTGTTCTTTGTGCGGTGGCTCAAATTCAAAAGACACCCCCTATTTGGCTTCTTTAGTAAAGGAAACCCAAGAAAGCAAAACCTTGCTTTTAATTGATGCTCTTTTCTCTAACCACTTCCTGAACCCACGCGCTTTCTTTTGTACAACCAATAAGAAAATCCCAAGTAGGCGATTAATGTCCACGGAAAATTTGACCGCAAGAGTTCATTGTAGACATGTTGTAAAAGTAACTTGAAAATTGACAAGATCTTGCTATTAAAACAACGCAAAAACATTGAAGAAATAGACAGGGAACAACAAAGATACCAAATATTTATGTGATTCAATCCGAATATGGGTACCTACCCCATGGGAGAGCTGGCGATAAATAATTCACTGTAATAAGAGAATTGGATTTATAATCGCTTACATGCTCGGGTATTTCCCATACCTAGATTAAGACCAGACTCAAAAGTGTTTACAAATAAACAAATTAATTAGATGTAAAGCTCACGGTGCAAATCACTGCGTGTTTAAGCCTATAGCATAACCCTTTGGACAGCTAATTCCAGAGTGTCCGTACGTTCTTTCTTTTGTTCTTCGTGCGGTGGCTCAATTTAAAAAAGAACCCCCTATTTGGCTTCTTTAGTAAAGGAAACCCAAGAAAGCAAAACCTTGCTTTTAATTTATGCTCTTTTCTCTAACCACTTCCTGAACCCACGCGCTTTCTTTTGTACAACCAATAAGAAAATCCCAAGTAGGCAATTAAAGTCCACGGAAAATTTGACCACAAGAGTTCATTGTAGACATGTTGTAAAAGTAATGCGAAAATTGACAAGATCTTGCTATTAAAACAACGCAAAAACATTGAAGAAATAGACGAGGAACAACAAAGATACCAAATCTTTGTGTGATTCAATCCAAATATGGGTACCTACCCCATGGGAGAGCCGGCGATAAATAATTCATTGTAATAAGAGAATTTGAGTTAGAATCGCTTACACGCTCAGGTATTTCCCACACCTAGATTAAGACCAAACTCAAAAGTGTTTACAAATAAACAAATTCATTAGATGTAAAGCTCATGGCACAAATCACTGCGTGTTTAAGCCTATAGCAAAACCCTTTGAATAGCTAATTCAAGAGCGTCCATCTGTTCTTTCTTTTGTTCTTTGTGTGGTGGCTCAAATTCAAAAGACACCCCCTATTTGGCTCCTTTAATAAAGGAAACCCAAGAAAGCAAAACCTTGCTTTTAATTCATGCTCTTTTCTCTAACCACTTCTTGAACTCACGCGCTTTCATTTGTACAACCAATAAGAAAATCCCAAGTAGGCGATTAAAGTCCACGGAAAATTTGACTGCAAGAGTTCATTGTAGACATGTTGTAAAAGTAACTTGAAAATTGACAAGATCTTGCTATTAAAACAACGCAAAAACATTGAAGAAATAGACAGGGAACAACAAAGATACCAAATATTTATGTGATTCAATCCGAATATGGGTACCTACCCCATGGGAGAGCTGGCGATAAATAATTCACTGTAATAAGAGAATTGGATTTATAATCGCTTACATGCTCGGGTATTTCCCATACCTAGATTAAGACCAGACTCAAAAGTGTTTACAAATAAACAAAATAATTAGATGTAAAGCTCACGGCGCAAATCACTGCGTGTTTAAGCCTATAGCAAAACCCTTTGGACAGCCAATTCAAAAGTGTCCGTACGTTCTTTCTTTTGTTCTTCGTGCGGTGGCTCAATTTAAAAAAGAACCCCCTATTTGGCTTCTTTAGTAAAGGAAACCCAAGAAAGCAAAACCTTGCTTTTAATTTATGCTCTTTTCTCTAACCACTTCCTGAACCCACACGCTTTCTTTTGTACAACCAATAAGAAAATCGCAAGTAGGCAATTAAAGTCCACGGAAAATTTGACCACAAGAGTTCATTGTAGACATGTTGTAAAAGTAATGTGAAAATTGACAAGATCTTGCTATTAAAACAACGCAAAAACATTGAAGAAATAGACGGGGAACAACAAAGATACCAAATCTTTGTGTGATTCAATCCGAATATGGGTACCTACCCCATGGGAGAGCCGGCGATAAATAATTCATTGTAATAAGAGAATTTGAGTTAGAATCGCTTACACGCTCAGGTATTTCCCACACCTAGATTAAGACCAAACTCAAAAGTGTTTACAAATAAACAAATTCATTAGATGTAAAGCTCATGGCACAAATCACTGCGTGTTTAAGCCTATAGCAAAACCCTTTGGATAGCTGATTCAAGAGCGTCCGTACGTTCTTTCTTTTGTTCTTTGTGCGGTGGCTCAAATTCAAAAGACACCCCCTATTTGGCTTCTTTAGTAAAGGAAACCCAAGAAAGCAAAACCTTGCTTTTAATTTATGCTCTTTTCTCTAACCACTTCCTGAACTCACGCTTTCATTTGTACAACCAATAAGAAAATCCTAAGTAGGCGATTAAAGTCCACGGAAAATTTGACCGCAAGAGTTCATTCTAGACATGTTGTAAAAGTAATGCGAAAATTGACAAGATCTTGCTATTAAAACAACCCAAAAACATTGAAGAAATAGACGGGGAACAACAAAGATACCAAATATTTATGTGATTCGGTCCGAATATGGGCACCTACCCCATGGGAGAGCCGGCGATAAATAATTCACTGTAATAAGAGAATTGGATTTATAATCACTTACACGCTCGGGTATTTCTCATACCTAGATGAAGGCCAGACTCAAAAGTGTTTACATATAAACAAATTAATTAGATGTAAAGCTCACGGCGCAAATCACTGTGTGTTTAAGTCTATAGCAAAACCCTTTGGACAGCTAATTCAAGAGTGTCCGTACGTTCTTTCTTTTGTTCTTCGTGCTGTGGCTCAATTTAAAAAAGAACCCCCTATTTGGCTTCTTTAGTAAAGGAAACCCAAGAAAGCAAAACCTTGCTGTTAATTTATGTTCTTTTCTCTAACCACTTCCTGAATCCACGCGCTTTCTTTTGTACAACCAATAGGAAAATCCCAAGTAGGCAATTAAAGTCCACGGAAAATTTGACCGCAAGAGTTCATTGTAGACATGTTGTAAAAGTAATGCGAAAATTGACAAGATCTTGCTATTAAAACAACGCAAAAACATTGAAGAAATATACGGGGAACAACAAAGATACCAAATATTTGTGTGATTTAGTCCGAATATGGGTACCTACCCCATGCAAGAGCTGGCGATAAATAATTCATTGCAATAAGAGAATTGGAGTTATAATTGCTTACACACACGGGTATTTCCCATACCTAGATTAAGACCAAACTAAAAAGTGTTTACAAATAAACAAATTAATTGGATGTAAAGCTCACGGCGCAAATCACTGCGTGTTTAAGCCTATAGCAAAACCCTTTGGATAGCTAATTCAAGAGCGTCCATACGTTCTTTCTTTTGTTCTTTGTGCGGTGGCTCAATTTCA
The DNA here is from genome assembly GCA_017140255.1 of Eucalyptus paniculata subsp. matutina. Taxonomy (NCBI): domain Eukaryota; kingdom Viridiplantae; phylum Streptophyta; class Magnoliopsida; order Myrtales; family Myrtaceae; genus Eucalyptus; species Eucalyptus paniculata. The sequence goes on along the minus strand of CM029437.1, from coordinate 70,465,988 downwards.
AAAGGAACCCCCTATTTGGCTTCTTTAATAAAAGAAACCCAAGAAAGCAAAACCTTGCTTTTAATTTATGCTCTTTTCTCTAACCACTTCCTGAACTCACGCGCTTTCATTTGTACAACCAATAAGAAAATCCCAAGTAGGCAATTAAAGTCCACGGAAAATTTGACCGCAAGAGTTCATTGTAGACATGTTGTAAAAGTAATGCGAAAATTGACAAGATCTTGCTATTAAAACAACGCAAAAACATTGAAGAAATAGACGGGGAACAACAAAGATACCAAATCTTTGTGTGATTCAGTCCGAATATGGGTACCTACCCCATGAGAGAGCCGGCGATAAATAATTCATTGTAATAAGAGAATTTGAGTTAGAATCGCTTACATGCTCAGGTATTTCCCACACCTAGATTAAGGCCAAACTCAAAAGTGTTTACAAATAAACAAATTCATTAGATGTAAAGCTCACGGCGCAAATCACTGCGTGTTTAAGTCTATAGCAAAACCCTCTGGATAGCTAATTCAAGAGGGTCCATATGTTCTTTCTTTTGTTCTTTGTGTGGTGGCTCAATTTCAAAAGGAACCCCTTATTTGGCTTCTTTAATAAAGGAAACCCAAGAAAGCAAAACCTTGCTTTTAATTTATGCTCTTTTCTCTAACCACTTCCTGAACCCACGCGCTTTCTTTTGTACAACCAATAAGAAAATCCCAAGTAGGCAATTAAAGTCCACGGAAAATTTGACCACAAGAGTTCATTGTAGACATGTTGTAAAAGTAATGCGAAAATTGACAAGATCTTGCTATTAAAACAACGCAAAAACATTGAAGAAATAGACGGGGAACAACAAAGATACCAAATCTTTGTGTGATTCAGTCCGAATATGGGTACCTACCCCATGAGAGAGCCGGCGATAAATAATTCATTGTAATAAGAGAATTTGAGTTAGAATCGCTTACACGCTCAGGTATTTCCCACACCTAGATTAAGACCAAACTCAAAAGTGTTTACAAATAAACAAATTAATTGGATGTAAAGCTCACGGCGCAAATCACTGCGTGTTTAAGCCTATAGCAAAACCCTTTGGATAGCTAATTCAAGAGCGTCCATACGTTCTTTCTTTTGTTCTTTGTGCGGTGGCTCAATTTCAAAAGGAACCCCCTATTTGGCTTCTTTAATAAAGGAAACCCAAGAAAGCAAAACCTTGCTTTTAATTTATGCTCTTTTCTCTAACCACTTCCTGAACTCACGCGCTTTTATTTGTACAACCAATAAGAAAATCCCAAGTAGGCAATTAAAGTCCACGGAAAATTTGACCGCAAGAGTTCATTGTAGACATGTTGTAAAAGTAATGCGAAAATTGACAAGATCTTGCTATTAAAACAACGCAAAAACATTGAAGAAATATACGGGGAACAACAAAGATACCAAATATTTGTGTGATTTAGTCCGAATATGGGTACCTACCCCATGCAAGAGCCGGCGATAAATAATTCATTGCAATAAGAGAATTGGAGTTATAATTGCTTACATACACGGGTATTTCCCATACCTAGATTAAGACCAAACTAAAAAGTGTTTACAAATAAACAAATTAATTGGATGTAAAGCTCACGGCGCAAATCACTACGTGTTTAAGCCTCTAGCAAAACCCTTTGGATAGCTAATTCAAGAGCGTCCATACGTTCTTTCTTTTGTTCTTTGTGCGGTGGCTCAATTTCCAAAGGAACCCCCTATTTGGCTTCTTTAATAAAGGAAACCCAAGAAAGCAAAACCTTGCTTTTAATTTATGCTCTTTTCTCTAACCACTTCCTGAACTCACGCGCTTTCATTTGTACAACTAATAAGAAAATCCCAAGTAGACAATTAAAGTCCACGGAAAATTTGACCGCAAGAGTTCATTGTAGACATGTTGTAAAAGTAATGCGAAAATTGACAAGATCTTGCTATTAAAACAACGCAAAAACATTGAAGAAATAGACGGGGAACAACAAAGATACCAAATCTTTGTGTGATTCAGTCCGAATATGGGTACCTACCCCATGAGAGAGCCGGCGATAAATAATTTATTGTAATAAGAGAATTTGAGTTAGAATCGCTTACACGCTCAGGTATTTCCCACACCTAGATTAAGACCAAACTCAAAAGTGTTTGCAAATAAACAAATTAATTGGATGTAAAGCTCACGGCGCAAATCACTGCGTGTTTAAGCCTATAGCAAAACCCTTTGGATAGCTAATTCAAGAGCGTCCATACGTTCTTTCTTTTGTTCTTTGTGCGGTGGCTCAATTTCAAAAGGAACCCCCTATTTGGATTCTTTAATAAAGGAAACCCAAGAAAGCAAAACCTTGCTTTTAATTTATGCTCTTTTCTCTAACCACTTCCTGAACTCATGCGCTTTCATTTGTACAACCAATAAGAAAATCCCAAGTAGGCAATTAAAGTCCACGGAAAATTTGACCGCAAGAGTTCATTGTAGACATGTAAAAGTAATGCGAAAATTGACAAGATCTTGCTATTAAAACAACAGAAAAACATTGAAGAAATAGACATGGAACAACAAAGGTACCAAATATTTATTGGATTCGGTCCGAATATGGGTAACTACCCCATGCGAGAGCCGACAATAAATAATTCATTGTAATAAGAGAATTTGAGTTATAATCGCTTACACGCTCGGGTATTTCTCACACCTAGATTAAGACCAAACTCAAAAGTGTTAATAAATAAACGAATTAATTAGATGTAAATCTCACGGCGCAAATCACTGCGTGTTTATGCCTATATCAAAACCCTTTGGACAGCTAATTCAAGAGCATCCGTACCTTCTTTCTTTTGTTCTCCGTGCGATGGCTCAATTTCAAAAAGAACCCCCTATTTGGCTTCTTTAGTAAAGGAAACCCAAGAAAGCAAAACCTTGCTTTTAATTTATGTTCTTTTCTCTAACCACTTCCTGAACCCACGTGCTTTCATTAGTGCAACCAATAAGAAAATCCCAAGTAGGCAATTAAAGTCCACGGAAAATTTGACTGCAAGAGTTCAGTTTAGATATGTTGTAAAAGTAATGCGAAAATTGACAAGATCTTGCTATTAAAACAACGCAAAAACATTGAAGAAATAGACATGGAACAACAAAGGTACCAAATATTTATTGGATTCGGTCCGAATATGGGTAACTACCCCATGCGAGAGCCGACAATAAATAATTCATTGTAATAAGAGAATTTGAGTTATAATCGCTTATACGCTCGGGTATTTCTCACACCTAGATTAAGACCAAACTCAAAAGTGTTAATAAATAAACAAATTAATTAGATGTAAATCTCACGGCGCAAATCACTGCGTGTTTAAGCCTATATCAAAACCCTTTGGACAGCTAATTCAAGAGCATCCGTACCTTCTTTCTTTTGTTCTCCGTGCGATGGCTCAATTTCAAAAAGAACCCCCTATTTGGCTTCTATAGTAAAGGAAACCCAAGAAAGCAAAACCTTGCTTTTAATTTATGTTCTTTTCTCTAACCACTTCCTGAACCCACGTGCTTTCATTAGTGCAACCAATAAGAAAATCCCAAGTAGGCAATTAAAGTCCACGGAAAATTTGACTGCAAGAGTTCATTGTAGACATGTTGTAAAAGTAATGCGAAAATTGACAAGATCTTGCTATTAAAACAACACAAAAACATTGAAGAAATAGACGGGGAACAACAAAGATACCAAATATTTATGTGATTTAGTCCGAATATGGGTACCTACCCCATGCAAGAGCCGGCGATAAATAATTCATTGCAATAAGAGAATTGGAGTTATAATTGCTTACACACACGGGTATTTCCCATGCCTAGATTAAGACCAAACTAAAAAATGTTTACAAATAAACAAATTAATTAGATGTAAAGCTCACGGCGCAAATCACTGCGTGTTTAAGCCTATAGCAAAACCCTTTGGATAGCTAATTCAAGAGCGTCCGTACCTTCTTTCTTTTGCTCTTTGTGCGGTGGCTCAATTTCAAAAGGAACCCCCTATTTGGCTTCTTTAGTAAAGGAAACCCAAGAAAGCAAAACCTTGCTTTTAATTTTTTTTTTTCTCTAACCACTTCCTGAACCCATGCACTTTCTTTTGTACAACCAATAAAAAAATCCCAAGTAGAAGATTAAAGTCCACGGAAAATTTGACCGCAAGAGTTCATTGTATTTGCTACTGGGTTCCTTGGCAGCTGTCAACAAAAAAATTTCTCCGTCAATGTTTAAAGAGCCGGAGTCTACACGCCCAAACCTCCCAAATTGAACTTCTATCTTTTTCTTTCCCAACTTCCTAGCAAATCCTCTCAAATCTTTTACATTGAAGGTCTAGATGTAATCGTGAATACATCCAACCAAATAAAAGAAACTCCCCAATATATACGCCATTCACAAAAAGATTTTTTGGATTTATTTCTTATCCAATTTGGGTTCATCGAGTTAGGTTCACATGAAAAATGCCCTCCATTAATGCGAGATCAATGCATATGAGCCATTAGATCTTGTGCATCTCACATTGTCTCATAATATTCACCAGTGAAAATGCATAAGGCTCACATATTCGTAGCATTTTGGGATTGGTGTAATTGATTGGAGCGCTTACCGATTTTTAGCTCGAGAATTCGGTAATCACCCATTGATCCCACTATTTTCATGCAAACTGGCCTTCTGCATAAATCAACTTTTTGTATTTAATCGGTCTATAGGACTTGCGGGGCATTTCGAAAAACTTTCAGTTAACCCAGTCTTCACGCTCCGAGCCATCAACTATAAAACAAAAGGCATTAGTGCGAGATTTCTGCCCACTTCAAAAACAATTGTACAGAGCGTGTACGGGTCAAATATGGTGAACTCGTGCGTGTCTACCCCTTGCTCTTACATTTGAGGAATGACATGCAAACTTGTAGCTGTCATGATCAATGCATCTTTCCAAATTAAATATTTTATACTACTTCCTTTATCTCCTAAAGAGTACTTAAAGTGCAGATAAAGCGACCACCTTTACAAGACTCGTGCCTTTCGGGGCAAACGACTTTGGATTTTACACCATCATATGTCAAGAGAAGAATCACACTTTCATCGCTAGTGGATGGCATGTCTCGACTCTTCTTCCCTATGACAATGTTGCCGTAAAATAAGCGGCCGACCCTCGGAGGATTCTGATTGACCAGCTCTCAGATTAACTAACAAATCTCAACCGATGGATGACGACGATACATGAAATTTGTACCTTAGAAATTTCTGTAGCGGTATAATTTTACAAGTATAGGACGAACGTCAAGTTGCCAACCTGCATAAGATTGTGTTTTTGACTCATTTGGACCAACTCGATTAAATGGGACATAGACTCGATAGCTACCGTCACCAGCCGACATTTCATAATCGGATCTCACAAGTTCTACGCACCTTTCCGCGCGTAGCACTTGGATTTTGTTTGATCAATCTCGATGTCAAGAGAAAAATCTACTCGGCCATCGCATGATTGAATTGATACATGTATGTAAGCCAGCTAAGAATCTAAGATGCCTTCAATTGAGCACCCTCTCTACTTGACAATTACTAGTTGGGATGCTGAAACAGCACTCATATGACAGCGTCAAGCGCTATCACTTGCAGTATCCACACGTCGAACGGAAGGATCAGTTTACATCTAACTAGATCATATTGACTTCTTTTGTGATGATCTATAACTGCATCTCAAGTAATACCAACTCACAATTGCAGAACTTTCATGCTAAATAACGGTAAAGGTGCAAATCGTACACATTTGCTTCATTAACGTAACACAAGACTCAATATTTCCACAAATTACTGCTTTGACCAATTACCGCATTGACGCTTCCCGCGGAGATGGTAAAACAAGGCCAGGTTGTCCATATTGCTAATGCATATTTCCAACAGGATACATTTTGAAAAAGTTATAGCTAGGCGTCGATCAAGCCTTCTTGGCTATACAATAAAGTAATCTCCCGACCACTTAAACAGAAAGAAATCCTCCAATAACTTATAACAAAGGGTGCATGAGCCAATGTCACTAGCTTCTATGTTGACATTACATAATACTGGTGTAACAACTTCCATTGAAGTTAAGACAGAATTAGAATAATTGTCACTAGGATATTCACATTCATAATCTTGACTGCAAAGTAGAATAACTTACTAAGCAGCTGCTTGCTGAGGTTGGGGACCGATATATCCTAACCAGTGGCACCCAATCCTCGAGATTTTGGGAACCTGACGGCAGCCAAGGGGTTCACAATGCCCTGAGAATCCTTTCCCAAACCCATACCTTCAACAAATCCTATCTTTGCCATCAGTATGGATCCAAACCCTTTCGTATGCCTTTCAAAAGCTCCGATACTTTGGGGCATTCTTCTCACGGATGCTCCTCTGCCACTTTGCTTTGACTTAGTGCTTTGAGATTCTGACTCCCTATTCCTTTCTTGTTCTTCACCAGACTCCGGGATGCTCATCCCTAATCCAAGAGATTTAGGATGCTTAATCACTTCGATGGGCTCCGCGAGACCTGTGCCTCCCTTCCCCAACCCTTGGCCTTCTATGAATCCCATTTTTGCCATCATTTTAGACCCAAAGCCCCTAGGGTGTACCTCAAACGCACCAAAGCTCTCAGAAGTGACCAGAGTCACGTGCTCCTCACCGTTTTCACTGGCCCCGGCTAGATTCATGGGGCTGATCTCTGTCGTTTCAGATGGCATTACGCCACTCAACACGAAAGACACAGGTTGACTGGCCAATGAAACCTTTCCACTGGAACAGTTGACTGAGTTTTTTAATGACTTGCTTCTGCTAGATTTTTTAGCTTCTTGAGGTCTTATCTGATTTCGACCTCCACTGGTCATCTTCGCATGTGGGACATCAATTACCGAGAAATCAGCATCATCATCAACAGGTCCGATGAGCTGTCATTAGCAACACAACAATTGATTGTAGGATTTCCAGATATGCAAATAGACAACTGACCACACTTTGTGAAATGCAGAAAAAGGAAGATTTAACAATCCTGAATGAAACACAGCACTGATATGCATAAAGTTTCCACTAATCAGATTTAATACCTTTTCCAGTATAAGTTTATCAGTTGAAGATGGCATGCATGTCTGTGGTGTTCGCACAACTGTTACAAATCTGGAAAAATAAGATGACAATTAGAATGTCAAAAGCTTAAAGCCTAGACAGGGCAAAGATAGGGGAAACATAAGGCCCATTAACCTTTTCTTGCCCGATCCTTGGGAGCTACTTCGCAACCGATAAATTCTTGCCAGTCGTTGAACCTTATCACAAAAAGAAAAGTTGTTATCATTAAAAAATGTTCTGATTTACTGAAGCAGACACAATCTACTACCGGAGCAAAAATCACTTCCATGGAACATAAGCGTAGAAACCGTTAAGAAGTGAACATGACGACATGTCCAAACCACAATCAAGTTTATTGAAGACAAAGAATCAATGAAATCTGAGAATTGGAAAATTGGCAAACCAGAACATGCACCTCTGCAGCTGAATAAAATCAGAGAAAACTGGATAGGTGATTCACATGAGCAAGGCCAAAAAGAAAAGCTATACCTAAAGTTTGACATGATTGCTGAATGAATATGCAATTATGCAAATCATCTGTAGCAACACTAAACCTTGGGAAGGCACATATTAGTACTTGAATTAGTTTGACAGGAGTAAGAACACTCACGTTGATGTGTAACATGATACAAAAGATACAGAGATAAACCAATGAGTGTAGAGCAAAGTCACAACTTTTCGATGCAAAATAAGAGATCAAGGATAAGCAGATCTACGAGAATTTCAATTAGGATTATCAGAAAAATAAAAATTTCAATCTAACAAATACTGAATATGGTCATCATGGAACAAAATAAAAGATACTTATAGCAGCAGTCTTATTAATGATTGATATACCCTAACACAGATCTCTTTTGCATGTGCTTGGATGTTCTGCATAAGTTAAACTAAGCATGTTATTATCTGCTTTATTACACGTCAATTTTGCAGGGATAAGATAAGCATGTTAAGGTACTTGACCATAATACATAGTAACATCACAATCAACCAAAAAATCTCGAATTTTTTCAGGTGTGACCAATTGGTACTTTAACAATTGATTAGGGCAAAGAAAGATCATTCTCATTCTTATAGGGTCTTTCTATAAATGAGGCAGTACATCATCAGGCAAAAGTGAGCATTAGCAGGAATGGTGAAGGATTGGCAAGTAGTCGCACCCTTTAGTAACTAGAGAGAGAGAGGTAGATGATAAAACACACCTGGGAACAATCACGAGAATGCATAGGTTGAAAAGAATGTATGTCAACTCCATTGAGAACAATCTGCTCGAGCTTCTAAAAAAATGAAACCAAGAAGAGCATTGAGATTTGTTCCTAATAATCAATTCTAAATACCACATAAAGGATAATATGCCCATACCTATTTAAACAACATAGGAGCAGAAAGGCCAGATTGAACGTGACATTAAAAACTCAAGCATTATAGATAGAACAGGGACACAGGTTGAAGAACGTCACGCCTAACAAAGTTGACTTCTAATGATGCCATAGAACTTCATGCCAGCAAGATAATTTATACTACCATGATAAAGATTTTTAATACTCAGTATAACCTCAGAAAGACCCCAAAAAGCCCAAAAAAAAAAAAAAAAAAAAAAAAAAAAAAAAAAAAAAAACACCAAAAGGATGCTCTCAGAAGAACATGTACCCTCTCGTTCATCCATTACCATCTCATATTTATGAAACAAGGTCTACAACTTCCATGCTTAAAAATCTGATAACAAAATAACAACTCAATGCACGAAAATTAAGAAAATTAAGAAAAGACATCATAGGATCCAGCAAGCAGAAGTAACAGAGTTAAATTTGGCTCAAACAAACATGGAAAAATGAGAGGCACATCCAAAAAATAATTATGCAATTGCTTGTTAATTGTACATCAAATCACAAGGACAATTTATAATTAAGGAGAAGAAGGAAGAATGCCTTTCCAACTTCCAGATACTTCCACCCTTACCTTATTTACACTCTCAAGGTCAACGCCCCTACGAATCATTCTGTCCTGACGTTTAGCAGCAATCAATTCTTTGCGATGTTTCTTCTTTTCACCTGTGCATCAATTGCATTTGAATTTTACCAAAAGAGCAAAAAACTAAAGAAACATTATCCTATGAAGGGCCTTCAGACAATCTAAATTGTTCTTCATTCCCCAGGTAAGAGACAATAACTGCTCATTTTTTCCCAGGACACAGAAGGGGAGCTCCATAAATTGATAAGTAAACAGTAAACTTCAGAAAGAGAGGTTCTTGTGTGCCTCGAACGTGTTTCTTTCTCAGGAGATCAAAAACATAGAGACCCCTCCAATCATGTCATCCAAACACACCGATCTCCTTAATTCTCCATTTTAGTATTTAATACTTGAGACTTAACTACTAGTTCATGGATCAAAATAAAAAGCCAAGATTCATTATTAATTGATTGATATTTCGATTTACTTTCCAATCCCAATTTATACCACTAAACTAGTTTTCCATTGAGCATGACTTTCTCATTCCCCCACGGGACAGGACGGGACGGGGCGGAGCAGGGTGGGAGAGAGAGTTAAGTTAGATTAATGCATATACAAAGTTTACCAGGAAATCTTCTCGATCTTGTACTCTTCTGAGACCCCAATGACTGAGATTGAGGCACTCTTGTACCACGATTCTTCTTGGCTGAAAGAGTCCTCACATCTTTTACCAAGATAAAATCATCCACAGCTGATGACCAATTATCTCTCACATTCCCAAGACCTTGATGTTTTGATTGACGCTTCCTCTGCATACCATACTCCGTGGAAGCATCCTGGAGAGCAATTACACCCAATTTTTTCATCGTTTCATCCAAATCACTACTAGAAGAATCGTCTGAATCATCTGACGAAGAAGAAACCTGCTGTAACAAAATTTTTGCATCTAAAAGAGAATCGCTCCCACCAATTCCTTTCAAATAATCTTAAGCAATTTCATCATCAACATCTGAACCACTATCAGACATGTCCTCGGAGTCATCACTTTCAGAAGAATCTGTTGCTCCATCCTGCTCAGCCGACCCCGACACTGAGTCTTCCTCATCACCATATTCCGCAACATCATCCTCACCATCTTCCTCATCGTTTCTCCTCAAATTCGATCTCCTCTTGCCTCCAGCCATGTCCGAGCTCGCGAATCAACTTCGATTGTCGGACCAAAAAAAAAAAAAAAGAAATCAACTTGGATTGAATTTTCTGACCTAATTGATCGATCGATTGAGATCGATTTGGGGGCGACGACGAGAGAAAGGGATCACCTCCTCCCGTGTGTGGTTTCCTTGCCTTGGGGGAAGCGGTCGCATCTGGACCGTTGGCGATTCGCCGTTGGCCGCAAGGGGACTCGTGGACGGCTGTGATGTGGCGGCGGGAGCTTGGGGATATTATATTCCGCTATGGAAACGGCTGCAGCGGGGGCTCTTTCTCTTTGGGAATATGCGAGAATCGATACCATCGGCCAATCAGCATGGCCTTTTGGGATTATCGTGGACAACTAGTCTAGCTAGGCGGAGTTTGATCTTGATACAACACTAATATAATTGGACAACAACTTCACCGGTTGCTTTATATAAGTTTGTCGTGTTTGGAAGGCTGAAGATGTCCTTGGGGACAATCCTTGATCAGCGCATCATGATGCAAAATCTTAGGAAAAATTCGAGTTCCCACGGTAGCAAATTACATTTTTAATTTGGTTTGCTCTCCAATTTGCATTAGCCTCATAGACTAGATGTGCAGTGGAAGATTCAGCGTGGAAGAGAAATTGTTTCGAGAAGGTGAACGAGGGACTGTATTTTTTGTTGGCAATTTGGTTGCAATTTGGCAATTTGGCTTATTCTCCATGTCTGCAGATCGCGTGACTTTTGAGGTCAAAGGCCACAGGTATTCGTGCTGCCTTTGAGCTTGTGGCCATGGCCTTGAGTGCAATGTTAAAGCTCTAACAGTTAACATTGGTGTGGTGGAAGATAAAGGGATGGGGGAGAAAAATGTGGTGGGAGTGGGGGGGTTGGTTCTCTCTTTTTCTTTGGGTCTAAGGGTTTGTTTGTCGTTTTAACTGGGGCCTTTCTCTTAAAATGCATATTGTGCATTTTCAAAAGTGGGGATGGTTTTTCCAAGATTCTCTATATTTTTTCCTCCTTTCTTTTTTTGTGGAAAAAATGGCATGATAGCTTACTTATATGTTATTTGATATAATAATTCTCTTTTACATGTTAAACTTGCTTCTACATATTTCAGGTAATCTATAAGGTCGATGTTATATGATGTGTAACTTTATCACAATCCCTCCTCTGGAGCTAAGCTCCTAGCATAATGTTAGAATGTCATTCTGCGCATATAAGACTAGCAAAAGTAGTCATGAAAATGCAAATTTGACTGTGAATTTAAGTATCCCATGAGACACTCCAGCATAAGTGTACTTTTATTAAAGTTAGAAATCGATAAAAGTTAGAAATCGATAACCTAACCAAATTACGGGTGAGCCATTAACCTATGACTCTGATGGACATGTAGTCCTTCATGTTATATTGTCAAGCAAGAGGAGTTTTATGTCTCAAATGATTTCCAATTGGACCGAGTGATATACAGAGATGAAAATTTTCATTCGGAAACGAAAGCAAATGTGCTGTGGCAAAAATTACAAAGGTGAGAAGAGATAGCTGTGATTTTCTAGTAGTGTTTATTATCAATAGTAGCATGATCACCTAACCAAATAGAGATAAGCTAGCAACTACATAAAAATCACCTTTTTGAAAGAGCGAAGGATCACAACATGTATTGTCTTCAGGGAAATTAGAACAATACCTTATTCAACTGTGAAGGTGAAAACTTACATTAACGTAATGCCGATCAATGACAAAAACAAATAATAGGAAAAAAAAAAACCCAATACTGCCGTTACCTGGAAATGCATAATGAGAGAACCTAAATTGTTCGGCCACTGGACAATTTTTGAAAACCATCTTGCACAAGATAGTAGCATGTGATGAACAAGCTTCGACATGTGGTGATAATCAGTTCCACATAATGAAACCATCCCTGCTGCCAGTGGGGGTTGATGAACAAAACAATCGGAATTACTAGTAAAACCGTTGTGTATGACACTCCGAAGCTGATATAGAATGTCTCTCCATCTATGAAACCATCTTCTTTAGCTTTCTTGTGTGATTTTGTTTCTGAGCAATTAACATTAATGGTTGTCGAACAGTCATTACTCAATGGTAGACCACATAGAAGATGGTTTCCGTAGTAACTGCTTTCATCGAATGACCCAAATTGATTTTTGTTTGGTATGGCTCCTGACAAGTCGTTGTAAGACACATTGAAGACTCCCAAAAAATTTAACCAAGTGAGCTCTTTAGGGATAGAACCAATCAAGTTGTTGTAGGAAAGGTCAATACTCTCTATCTGTGTGAGGTTTGACAATGACATTGGTATATGTCCTGTAAGCTTGTTGTGTGACAGATTCAACACAACTATGTCCTGTGAGAATGCAATCTCTGGTGGGATCTCCCCGCTAAATTGGTTGCAAGAAAAATCTAGTCCTACCATGTTAAGGAGTGCGTAGCCTTTATAAGCATCAAATCTTCTTTTTGTTGTGAACCCAACAATATGTGGAATTTGCCATGCTTCCTCTCCCATAAATTTATAGTGGTAGAACTCCTTATTGAAGGACCAGTGGCTTCTAATTGTCCTCACATAAGACAAAGGTGAAAATTTGTGACGTCTCTCTTCGAAACGCGGTATTAAATCTACCTTATCAGGATATCCTGTAGAGGAGAAATTTATGGGTCCCAAGCAAATAGGTAATGGACCAAACATATTGTTTTCAGAAAGATCGATCATACTTAAGCTTTTTAATCTGCACAATTGCTTGGGAAATGTTCCATAGAAGCTATTACCTCTCAGTAAAAGAATGCTTAATTGAGAGAGGTTAGCTAGCCAATAGGGTATGCTTCCCAAGAACTCATTTTCACTCAAATCCAAGGTCACCAAATTGGAGCTGTTAGGGAGCAGATGCATGATTGAACCATTCAATTTGTTTCCATTCAGATGGATATGTCTCAACTTCGATGCTATGAAAGATGATGCTAATGAACCAGAGAGATTGTTGTCAGACAAAGCCAAATACTCGAGGTCAGGAAGATTAAAGAGTCCTTGAGGGATGAGGCCATTTAGCTTATTTTTGGACAAGTCAAGGAGCCTAAGCCTTGACATGTTTGCAATCACTATGGGAAGCTTACCAATGAAAAAGTTGTTGCTAACGCCCAATTGGAACGGATATACGAGTGATGAAAGAAAAGAGAGATCTCCAGTGAACATGTTGTTCTCTAAGTGTAGGCATAACCAATTTAGGTTCTTGGTGTCATTGGAAAACACAATTTCTCCTTGCAAGTTGTTATATGCTACGTTGAGTTTATACAATGATGAGTTGCTATCTAGTAACTGGATAGGTAGTCTCCTAGAGAAATTGTTGTGGGAAAGGTCTAAGGACTTTAGGGATTTTATACTACCCAGTTCAGATGGAATATTCCCTTCCAATCTGTTGGCTGATAGATTAAGGTGGGACAGATTTGGGACATTTAAACAAAATTCGGTCGTGAGCTCTCCTCTCATGCCATTGTTGGACATGTCCATCACCGAAAGATTACAAAGGGTCATTAGTGGAACCTCAAGTGTCACAAATAAGTTATTTGCCATAAGAAGGTTTTCCAACTTAGTGTTGTTTTCCAACAACCAAGCTAGAAAGGGACCCGCAATGTCATTTGAGGAGAGATCAATGGTTCTCAAGTCATATTGATGATTGAGAAAGCCAAGAGAAGTTACTTTGAATCCTTTTGATAGACTATTTGACATACTAAAATCCTTCAATTGGAACCTCGGGATCGAAGACGCAACTTTGGAATAAGTTGTTTGTTTGTTGTCATCAAGCAAGAGGACCTTAAGTCTTGAATAGTTTGCAAGTGGGCCGAGTGATGAGGGGATATCAAAATAATTACCCGAAATGGAAAGCAATTCGAGTGAGGTAAGACTAGTGAGGAGATGAGGCGACATTATCTCGTGAATTCATTGTCTTCAAGAAATAGAACCCGAACAGATGTCATGTTTCGCCAACATGTAGGAAGCCCGCCAAATAATTCCATTATTGCTAAGGTCCAGCTCTTCTAGTTTTACAAGGTTACACAAGCCTGTTATTGATATCACAAGTCAATTTAATTACAATGGTAGACATCGGAACGTATAACAAGGGCATAACAAGGACATACACGCACATGAAGGATTCATTTTACGTCCCAATTTTACTCTGAGAGGTTAGGACTTACTCTGACTTGATAGTTTGCCATTAAGACTGGTGCTGTATGAGGACAACAACCTAAGAGATGTCAAAAGACCAAGGCTAGAAAGGATGCCCATGGTGGTGTTCAATGAAGAATAATCCAAGATGAGCTGTTCCAACTTACTGAAGTTATGGAAATCTTCCCAGAAAACAAAAGATTATTGAACATCAGATTTCCTTGCATATACATAATCAAGAAATGACATAGAAATATCGTGAGTGAATGGAATATTTTAATAAAAACTTAGGCTCTATTGTTTCGCGGAAAATGTGACGTTTACGGAAAATGTTTTCCAAGGAGTAATTTTTTTAGAAAAAAAGACAATATTTTCCGATTGTAGGTTGAAATCTGAAAATGAACTAGAAAATATTTTCCATCGTTTGGTATGGAAAATCTAATTTGATTTTCATCTGTGTACTCCTTCCAATAATATTTTATTTTTATTCTAAAAAAAGAATTTTTAATTATTATTTTTCCTTTTTTTCCTTCTTGTTCGGTTGATCACCAAACACAGGTGATGTCAAGATTGCTCGAGACAAACAAGCTTGAGCCTTGTTAGATTGGCGAAGCCTTGGCCTTTGGCAAGCTTGTCCTTTGCCTGTGATCAGTCGCTGGTAGTCGTCATAGTTGGCGATCGAATGAGGAAGAAGAAAAAATAATAAGAAGGAAAAAAGAAAGAAAGAAAGAAATGAAATATTTGATTTATTAAAAATGAAAACAAGAAAAAAAATAATTAAAAAGAGTGCATGGAGGAAAATAGGTTTAGGTGAAAGAAAGAGAATGGAAAAATGATTTCCTCATTTTCCCCACTTTTGAAAATGCGTTTTCCATTGTAGGAAAATATTTTCCTTCACTCAATTATTTTACGTAACCTAAATGCTGGAAAATCTGAAAAACATTTTCTTAAAAATTGTTTTCCGCAAAACGAACGGAGCGTTATCATGAGCATACATTTATTAATGGGTTTGACTAACCTTGAGTAGTAATAGTTCCTTCTATTGTATTATACTGGAGAGAAAGGATCTTGAGGGATGACAGTGCCCCTAATGCTCGCACGACGGTCCCCACATCCTTCAAGTGGACACCATCCAGGTAGAGGTTCTCTAAGTGGCTCAAGTTTTTTATGCCTACCAATAAAATTCCAAGAAAATAACTTGCCTGGCAATAAAGTTGTGAAAGCACCCACGTGGATGCTTTGCAATAGGAATCTTCTGAATCAGGCAACATTTCTATATGGAAAGAGAAGGGGGTCCCAATTTATGACTTCTATATTCTCAATATGATGCACGTGTAAAGCTACAAGAGATATTGCATGACAATACCTTCAACAATTGCTGCTATAATGATTGCATTACAACTTATGTGTAGCTCCTTTAAATTATTGAAACAGCCTAATTTATCCATGAACCTTGCTAACTCAAGTCAAGCATGGTGATTTTGTCCCGAATTATGAACAGATAATAAGTTGGAGAAAATATCATTCACATTTAAAGTCTCATTCAAATGTTGTTTTGGAGAATAGACACATGAGAGTCATAATTGTACCGCAAATAGGTAGAATAGAATTATCCAAAGAGAATAATGAAATCACCCACACGGATGTTTGGGCATAGGAATCTTTTGAATCAGCAACATTTCTATATGGAAAGAGAAGAGATGACTTCTATAGTCTTAATATGAATCACATGTAAAGGTATTAAAGAGCATGCATGAATCGTAGTCTAGTTAGTTTAATTTATGAATACAAACGAGGATTCTACATGAAAATTGAAACAATACCTTCAGTAATAGCTGCTATATCAACTGGATTATCACTTATGTCCAGCTCCTTTAAATTACTGAAACCACCTAATTTATCCACAAACATTGCTAACTCAAGTCAAGGATGGTGATTCTGTATGGAATTATGAATAGAGAATAAGCTGGAGAAACTATCATTCACATGTGAAGTCCCATTCAAATGTTGTTTTGAAGCATAGACACCTGAGAGTCGGAATTGTACTGTGAACGAGTAAAATAGAATTATCTAGAGTAAATAATGAAGCACCCACACATATACCTTGGGATAGGAATCTTTAGAATTAGTAACATTTCTATATGGAAAGAGAAAGGGTTTGCAATATATGACTTCTTTATTCTTAATATGAAGCACTCATATAGGTATTAAAGAGCTCGCCTACATGACTGACAAGCTAGTTAGTTTAATTTACGAATTAAAATGAGGTTCCTACATGAAAACTAAAACAGTACCTTCAGCAATAACCACTACATCAACTGCGTTATCACTTATGTCCAGCTCCATTAAATTGCTAAAATCACCTAATTTTTCCACAAACAATGTTAACTCATGTCAAGGATGGCAACTTTGTACTGAATTATAAGCAGAGAATAAGTCGGAGAAATTTACCATTCACATGTAAAGTCCCGCTCAAATTATTGTATATGAGGAATAGATGCCGAAGAGATGGAATTGTACTAAGAATCGATAGAATAGAATGATCCAGAAAGTTATCGCTCAAGTCAAGCACCTCTAGTTTGCTTAGCCTTGAAGATAGCAAGTTTGGTTCTACAAACAAACAATAAAAAGCAGTAAAAGCTGCAGAAATCTATTCAAAGACACGTGCAAATAGATATTGCCATTTCAAGGGGAAATATGTCATAGACTCGTGAATAAATGATGATGTGGACATAATCATCTATGATGCAGGAAGTGAGTAAGAACCTAAACGTGATTAACTTATGAGTTCATTAGATAATGAGTATCTCTTTTTTTATAGGAAGTGGACGAACGGTGAATTTATACCTTCTGGTGCAATCCACCCTCCTAAATAGTTGGAGGACAAGTTAAGGCTCTTGAGTTCTTCAAAGGGAATAAGTAGAAAAGCGTTTAGATACCAAGTTTTGGAGCCGAAATGGTCAATATCTCGAAGAGGAAAGCATTAGGTGAGTGACTCGTCCTGTGGTGGGGTTGCACTCAACACCTTGCCAACTGCAACAATTGAAATATGATCCCCTGGCGTCCACCCCATATGTCAAGTTCAATGTGGCATTGAGCGCTAAGAGGGCAACCCTTTCTTGCTCCCGACACCCATGAGAGCCACATAAACATGCAATACCCCAAACCACCACAAACACCCACAGTGCTTCCTTTTTCATGACTGCAGATTCGAGTGACCAAACTTTACATGAATCGTACTTTGGAGTTAACATCCTTTTTGCAATTTAGAGAAATTTTATAGGAGTTCAATGGCGCCTGTGC
Source organism: Eucalyptus paniculata subsp. matutina (assembly GCA_017140255.1). Classification (NCBI taxonomy): domain Eukaryota; kingdom Viridiplantae; phylum Streptophyta; class Magnoliopsida; order Myrtales; family Myrtaceae; genus Eucalyptus; species Eucalyptus paniculata. The sequence goes on along the minus strand of CM029437.1, from coordinate 70,448,284 downwards.
TTGAGTGTGAAACTTGTGGTCATGGCCATCAAGTATAAAACAAAAGGTGTTAGTGCCGGATTTCTACCCACTCCAAAAACAATTGTTTGGAGAGTGTACGGGTCAAATGTGGTGAACTCGTGCGTGTCTACCCGGAATTCCATTACGCGCCTAACCCCTCTTCCCGAAAGAAAACAATTAAAGACGAAAGTGGAAGACCGACCCCACCCCACCCCCGCGGGGCCCCTTGCTTGGTGGTGGGGCCCCCCACGATTGGAAAAGAAAAAGTCTCGCAAGTGCGAGGGAGGGGGAGGAGAAGGGGTGGGGTTGCTGTGAGTTTGACGCGTGTACAGTCGTGCGTGGGGGCCCCACCCGGGTGGGGTGGTGGGCCCGCCTCGCTAGCAAAAAGTCCAAATCCCTTATTTATTGCGCGACTTCTGTAGAGAGGGGAGGACCATGGCGGAGGAGGTGCGATGAGATGGAAACTGGGGTTCCGATTTGGATTTTAGCAATTTTCAAATTCTAGAAAAGCAGCTCGCTCTCCACAGTTTCTTTATCAATTTTAATGAAGAAAATTCATTTCGGACGTCTCCCAAAAGACGCCCTTTTACGTCTTTTAAATAAATGACGTGAAGCTATTTTTTAATCCAATTTTTCGAAAAAATAAAAAAAAAAGTAAGGGGAAATTGAAAAGCACATTAGGCTAGGCATGCAATTTCGATATTTTTGTCACGTATTAAATATTTTATAGTACTTCCTTTATCTCCTAAAGAGTACTTAAAGTGCAGATAAAGCGACTACCTTTGCAAGATCCATGCCTTTCGAGGCAGACGACTTTGGATTTTAAAGAGAAGAATCACACTTTCATCGCTAGTTGATGGCATGTCTAGATTCTTCTTCCATATGACAATGTTCTTAGTAAAATAATGGCGTTTAGTAACGATTCGATCGAAATTATTCTTTTTTATTCCGTCCTAGGAATAATTTAAACATTTTAAGCTCGTTTAACTATTTAAAATTTCGATTAAAATAGAATTGAGTTTGATCGCCGTCTTCATTGATCTATTCCAAATCAATTTATTTTAATTTTTATATTTTTTTCATTTTTTTCCTTTTCTTTTTCTCCTATTCTTCTTCTTCTTCAAGCCGGTTGCTGGTGCCGGGGGCCTCACCGGGGCATCGCCGGCCCATGGCGAGGCCGGCCCTCGTCGGTTGAGCCTCGTCGGCAACTAGGAAATCTTCTCGATCTTGTACTCTTCTGAGACCCCAATGACTGAGATTGAGGCACTCTTGTACCACGATTCCTCTTGGCTGAAAGAGTCCTCACATCTTTTACCAAGATAAAATCATCCACAGCTGATGACCAATTATCTCTCACATTCCCAAGACCTTGATGTTTTGATTGACGCTTCCTCTGCATACCATACTCCGTGGAAGCATCCTGGAGAGCAATTCCACCCAATTTTTTCATCGTTTCATCCAAATCACTACTAGAAGAATCGTCTGAATCATCTGACGAAGAAGAAACCTGCTGTAACAAATTTTTTGCATCTAAAAGAGAATCGCTCCCACCGATTCCTTCCAAATAATCTTGAGGAATTACATCATCAACATCTGAACCACTATCAGACATGTTCTTGGAGTCATCACTTTCAAAAGAATCTGTTGCTCCATCCTGCTCAGCCGACTCCGACTCTAAGTCTTCCTCATCACCATATTCCGCAACATCATCCTCACCATCTTCCTCATCGGATATATCTTCCGTATATATTTTCAATCCCCCAATTGACACAAACCCAGAATTTTTCTTCGTGGATGTATCCTTTGACAAAAGCTGAGCCCCCTTTTCAGCTGCTCCAGAGTCAAAGCTCTCTCGATAATCCACTTCCTGCTCAGGCGATGACATGCCACTCTGTGACTCTTCCTGATTTTCCATTTTTCCTGATGATGCTTCAATTCCCATTGGAGCTGCATCATATTCATTACAATAACCCAATCCTCTGTGTGAGCTATCACCGAGAACAAAATCTGAATGATACTCATAACTGATATTTGCTTGATCCACTGAGGATGGTCCTTCATCTACATAAGCAACAATTTGGCTGTCCTTTGAACCACACAGAATGAAAGGCCGAGAAAAATCCATTTTATTCTCTCCATCTGTATCTCCGAACGTCGATACTGGATGCAAACCATCCTGTACAAGAATTTAACTAACCCAGATCAACACAAGTGAGAGACTGAGATCAGCTGATCCACAAGAAGTCTTCCCAAATCAAGAAAGCTACAAAGACGAAAACCATAATCTAAGCCTCACGATATTAACTAAGAACAACTCCTAAAATTACTTTCTATTAGGTTCAAGGCTTCAGCTTGATTGAGTCTCCGTTTAAAAAACTGAACGCGTATGAAATCCAAGAGACAGTAATAACTAATTTCAATGGTTCATGAACTTTTCACACCCAGGAGGGCGACTATCAGCATAAGATTCCAAACAAAAGCCGACAACCTTCAAATTATTGCAACCTGAATATGGATCCTAAAAACCAAATAGACTTTACCCGAAGGTCGAGAGACGGATACTGGTATGCGACGGCATTCGATCTCGAACTTCGTGGCAAGCTTTTAGAACCGGAACCCCTACCTCGCCCGGAGCTTCCGGCTTTCGACGCATCCGAATTTTGATTCGATCCTACAACGGAAACCAAGCAGACCAAAACACACTCTTATGCTCACAAAAAAAAAAAAAAAAAAAAAAACGTTGTCACACACAAACAACTGAGACAACTGGGATTTTTCAGTTCCGAGAAAAGCGCGTGCAAACCGAGAGAAATGGACCTCGCCGGGGGGCCGGAGACGGAGTCTTGAGCTGCCAGTCCGACAAGAGGCCACCTTCGACGAAGAGACCGGCTCTGATCGTTGCCACGGCGCCGAATCCTCCTCCCCTCCCTCTTCTTCCGGCGCCCCCGCCGCCGCCGGACTTACTGCCGCTGCGGTTGAAGCTGCCGCCGCTGTCGGTGTCGCCGCCGCCGCCGCCGTCCTTGTTTCTCCTCCAATTCGATCTCCTCTTGCCTCCAGCCATGTCCAAACTCGCGAATCAACTGCGATTGAATTTTCTGACCTAATTGATCGATCGATCGAGGTCGATTTGGGGGCGACGACGCGCGAGAGGGATCACCTCCTCCTGCTTGGGCTTTCCTTGCCTTGGGGGAAGCGGTCGCATCTGGACCGTTGGTGATTCGCCGTGGGACGCAAGGGGACTCGTGGACGGCTGTGATGCGGCGGCGGGAGCTTGGGGATATCATATTCCGCTACGCAAACGACTGCGGCGGGGGGCTCTTTCTCTTTGGGAATATGCGAGAATCGATGCCATCGGACCATCGGCCTGGCCTTTTGGGATTGTCATGGACAACTAGGGGTGCATGATAAAAATTATTTCTGTTAAAATGATTTTTCTGTTCCGACAAATTTAAGAAGAAACTTTGTTTAATGAACACTTATCAAATTTTTTATTTACGGAATAGATTTACATTCCGGAAATGAAAATGGAGGAGAAATCGAAGTAAATTTTCTACTTCGATTTATCCGAAATCATTTCGATTTCTCCCAACCCTAATTTTACTCTTTTTTCTCCTCCCTCTTCTCTGCCCAAAATAAAAATAAATATATTCATTTAAAAATAAAAATAAATTTATTAAAATAAATAAATTATTTTTATTTATCATTTTATTTTTAGTTTACTAAAAATAAATTTATTAAATTTATTTATGATAAATAAATAAATATTTTTATTAAAAGTAAAATTATTTTTTATTTGCCTTGAGTGTTTTGCCAAATAAAATTATTTTTATTTTTTATTTTTATTCATTTTAAAATAAATTTATTTGTAAAATAAAATAAAATAGAATAAATAAAATAAATTTATTTAAATTATTTAAAATAATTTATTTATGATAAAAATAATAAATTTTATTTGCCTCGAGTGTTTTGCCAAATAAAATTTCTTTTTTATTTTTATTCATTTTAAAATAAATTTATTCGTAAAATAAAATAAAATAGAATAAATAAAATAAATTTATTATATTTATTTAAAATATTTTATTTATGATAAATAAAAATAAATTATTTTTATTTGCCTTGAGTGTTTTGCCAAATAAAATTATTTTTATTTTTTATTTTTTATTCATTTTAAAATAAATTTATTCGTAAAATAAAATAAAATAGAATAAATAAAATAAATTTATTTTTATATTTTAATTTTAAAATAAAATGATATTTTTTTATGATTTATTTTATTTTATTTTATTTTATTCATTTTTTTGTTACTAAATCATTTTTATTTTTTATTTTTTATATTAAAGGTCGTCGGTCGTCGCATGTGTCAAAAGGAAGAAATTTTGTGTCGTTATCGGCAATTTCATTTTTAGAGTAGAAATTTTGTGTCGTTATCAAACGGTTATTTTTTTTAAACTCTTCAGAAATAGAAATAGAAAAATCTATTTCGTTAAAACTATTTCGAAACAGAATGGTTGTAAATGTTGCACCTAGTCTAAATGGTAGGAATTCGACCTTGATTGTTTTTGCAATTTGATAGGGATCCTCTGAAACTCCTTGGCTTAGGCTACTAAAATCATAATGGTTTGTGATGTATTTGTATGTTAATAAGATTAACTGAGTCGATTTGCCCTCTCAAGTTACGAGACCCCAAATTTTCTTTAACAAAGTCTCTGGATACTTATACATTAATTAAAAAAGATGAGACGAGAGAATGACCACTGGATTTTTGCATACCTAGTATGATTTATTCGTCGGTACATGAAAGATCTCTAAGTAGAAACAGATTCTTTGTTATCAGAATGAAGTTGGATTGTGCACGCAAACTAGCTTTCCTAGATGCTCGTTTCTTTTTATTGGAGATACCACATTATTATAATTGGACAACGACTTCACTGGTTGATTTATATAAGTTTGTCATGTTTGGGAGGCTGAAGATGTCCTTGGGACCATCCTCGCTTTACATTTTGAAGATAAGCGCATCTTGATGCAAAATCATAAGAAAAATTTGAGTTCCCGTGGTAGCAAATTACACTTTTAATTAGTTTGCTCTCCAATTTGCATTAGCCTCATAGACCAGATGTGCAGTGGAAGATTTAGTGTGAAAGAGAGATTGTTTTGAGAAGGTGAACGAGGGATTATATTTTTTGTTGGCAATTTGATTGCAATTTAGTTACCTACTTTGGCAATTTGGCTTACTCTCTGTGTCAGTAGATCGCGTAACTTTTGAGGTCAAAGGCCACGGGCATTCGTGCTGCCTTTAAGCTTGTGGCCATGGCCATGAGTGCAACGTTCAAGCTATAACAGTTAACATCGGTGTGGTGGAAAATAGAGGGATGGGGGAGAAAAATGTGGTGGGGTGGGGGTTGTTTCTCTCTTTTTCTTTGGGTCTAAGGGTTTGTTTGTCTTTTCAACTGAGCTCTTTCTCTCAAAATGCATATTGTGCATTCTCAAAAGTGAGGATGGTTTTTCCAAGGTTCTCTATATTTTTTCCTCCTTTTTTTTCGTGAAAAAAGGGCATGATACCTTACTTATACGTTATCTGATATAATAATTCTTTTTTGCATGTTAAACTTGCTTCTAAATATTTCAAGTAATTTATAAGGTCAATGTTATATGATGTGTAGCTTTATCACAATCCCTCCTTTGGAGCTAAGCTCCTAGCATAATGTTAGAATGTCATTCCGCGTAGATAGGACTAGCAAAAGTGGTCATGCATATGTAAGTTTGACCGTGAATTTGACTATCCCATGAGACACTCCAGCATAAGTAAACCTTCATTAAAGTTAGAAATCGATGTCCTAACCAAATTGCGGATGAACCATTAACCTATGACTCTGATGAACATGTAGTCCTTCATGTTATATTGTCAAGCAAGAGGAGTTTTATGTCTCAAATGATTTCCAAATGGACCGACCGAGTGATATACAAAGATGAAAATTTTCATTCGGAAAAGAGAGCAAATGTGTTATGGAAAAAAATAACAAAGGTGAGAAGAGACAGCTGTGTTTTTTTAGTATCGTTTATTATCACTAGTAGCATGATCATCTAACCAAATAGAGATGAGCTAGCAACTACATAAAAACCACCTTTGCGAAAGAGCGAAGGATCACGCCATGTATTGTCTTCAACGAAATTAGAACAAGACCTTATTCAGTTGTGAAGGTGAAAACTTACATTAACGTAATGCTGATCAATGACAATAACAAATAATAGGGAAAAAAAACCCAATCCTGCCATTACCGGAAATGCAGAATGAGAGAACCTAAATTGTTCGGCCATTGGACAATTTTTTAATACCATCATGCACAAAATAGTAGCAATGTGATGAACAAGCTCCGACATGTGGTGATAACCAATTCCACATAATGAAACCATCCCTGCCGCCATTGGGGGTTGATGAATAGAACAATCGGAATTACTGGTAAAACCATCGTGTATGACACTCCGAAGCTGATATAGAATGTCTCTCTATCTATGAAACCATCTTCTTTAGCTTTCCTACATGATTTTGTTGCCGAGCAATTAACATCAATGGTTGTCGAACAGTCATTACTCAATGGCAGTCCACACAAAAGATGGTTTCCGTAGTAACTGCTTTCATCGAATGACCCAAACTGATTTTTGTTTGGTATGGCTCCTGACAAGTTGTTGTAAGACACATTGAAGACTCCCAAAAAATTCAACCGAGTGAGCTCTTCAGGGATAGAACCAATCAAGTTGTTGTAGGAAAGGTCAATGCTCTCTATCTTTGTGAGGTTTGACAATGACATCGGTATATGCCCTGTAAGCTTGTTGTGCGACAAATTCAACACAAGCATGTCCTGTAAGACTGCAATCTCTGGTGGGATCTCCCCGCTAAAATGGTTGCAAGAAAAATCCAGTCCTATCATGTTAAGGAGTGTGTAGCCTTTATAACCATCAAACCTTCCTTTTGTTGTGAACCCAACAATATGTGGAACTAGCGTTGCTTCTTCTTCCGTAATTTTTTCTTCGTAGGGCCTGGTTTGGCTTCTAATTGTCCTCAAATAAGAAATACGTGACAATATGTCATCCATTGGGGGAATCATTGTTAAAGTTACCATGGCATATTCTCCAGAGGAGAAATTCATGGGTCCCAAGCAAATAGGTAATGGACCAAACAGATTGTTTTTAGAAAGATCGATTATCCTTAAGCTTTTCAATCTGCACAATTGCTTGGGAAATGTTCCATTGAAGCTATTACCTCTCAGTAAAAGAATGCTTAATTGAGAGAGGTTACCTAGCCAATAGGGTATGCTTCCGACGAACTCATTTTCACTCAAATCCAAGGTCACCAAATTGGAGCTGTGAGGGAGCAGATGCACGATTGAACCACTCAATTTGTTCCCATTCAGATGGATATGACTCAACCAAGGTGCTGTGAAAGAGAATGCTAATGAACCAGAGAGATTGTTGTCAGACAAAGCCAAATACTGGAGATAAGGAAGATTAAAGAGTCCTTGAGGGATGAGGCCATTTAATTGATTTTTGGACAAGTCAAGGAGCTCAAGCAATGAGATGTTTGCAATCAATTTGGGAAGCTTACCAATCAAAAAGTTGTTGCTAACGTCCAATAGGGACAAATCTACGAGTGATGAAAGAAAAGAGAGATCTCCAGTGAACATGTTGTGCTCTAATCGTAGGTACATCAAATTTTGGTTCATGGTGTCGTCGGAAAACACGATTTCTCCTTGCAAGTTGTTATATGCTACGTTGAGGCTAGACAAGGATGAGTTGCTATCGAGTAACTGGATAGGTAGTCCCCCAGAGAAATTGTTGTGGGAAAGGTCTAAGGAATTTAGGGATTCTATACTACCCAGTTCAGATGGAATATTCCCTTCCAATTTGTTGGTTGATAGATTAAGCTCATTCAGATTTGGGACATTTAAACAAAATTTGGTCGTGAGCTCTCCACTTAGGCCGTTGTTGGACATGTCCATCACGAAAAGATTATGAAGGGTCATCAGTGGAACCTCAAGTGTCGCAAATAAGTTATTTGCCATAAGAAGGTCTTCCAACTTAGTGTTGTTTTCCAACAACCAAGCTGGAAAGGGACCCGGAATGCCATTCAAGGAGAGATCAATGGTTCTCAGGTCATATTGATGATTTAGAAAGCCAAGAGAAGTCACTTTGAATCCTTTCGATAGACTATTTGACATACTAAAAACTGTCAATTGGAACCTCGGGATCGAAGACGCAACTTTGGAATCAGTTGTTAGGTTGTTGTCATCAAGCAAGAGGACCTTAAGTCTTGAATAGTTTGCAAGTGGACCGAGTGATGATGGGATGTCAAAATAATTGCCCGAAATGGAAAGCAATTCGAGTGAGGTAAGACTAGTGAGGGGAGATGAGGCGACATCATTTGTGAATTCATTGTCTTCAAGAAGTAGAATCCGAATAGATGTCATATTTCGCCAGCACGTAGGAAGCTTGCCAGTAATTCCGTTACTACTAAGATCCAGCTCTTCTAGTTTTACGAGGTTACATAAGCCTGTTATTGATATCACAAGTCAATTCAATTACAATGGTAGATATCGAAACGTATAACAAGGATATACACTTACATGAAGGATTCATTTTATGTCCAAGTTTTACACTGAGGGATCACGACTTACTCTGATCTAATAGGTTGCCATTAAGACCGATGCTGTATGAGGACAACAATCTAAGAGATGTCAAAGGACCAAGGCTGGAAAGAATTCCCGTGGTGGTGTTCAACGAAGAATGATCCAAGATGAGCTGTTCCAACTTACTGAAGTTATGGAAATCTTCCCAGAAAACAAAAGATTATCAAACATCAGATTTTCTTACGCAAACATAATCAAGAAATGGCATAGAAATATCATGAGTGAATGGAACCTCTTTTATAAAAACTTAGGCTGTTTGTTTCGTGGAAAATATGACATTTCCGGAAAATGTTTTCAAAGAACTCATTTTTTTTTAGAAAAATGACAATATTTTCCGATGGTAGGCCTAAATCTAAAAATGAACTAGAAAATATTTTCCACCGTTTGGTATGAAAAATCTGATTTGATTTTCATCCGTGTACTCCTTTCAATGATATTTTATTATTTTATATTAAAAATAGAATTTTTAATTATTTTTCTTTTTCTTTTTCTTTTTTCCTTCCTTTCCGATTGATCACAAGCCACGGTGACGTCAAGATTGCCCGAGCGGGCGAGCTCGAGCCTTGTTAGATTGGCGAAGCCTTGACCTTTGGCAAGCTTGTCCTTCGCTGTGGTTAGTCGTAAATGCGGCAGTCGTCATAGTTGGCGACCAAATGAGGAAGAAGGAAAAATAATAGGAAAGAAATGAAGAAATTAAATAATTTGATTTTTTAAATGAAAAAAGAAAAATAATAATTAAAAAGAGTGCATGGAGGAAAATTGGTCTAGGTAAACGAAAGAGAATGGAAAATGATTTCCTCATTTTCCCCACTTTTGAAAATGCATTTTCCATTGCTGGAAAATATTTTCCTTCACTTATTTATTTACCATAACCTAAATGCTAGAAAATCTGGAAAACATTTTCTTGAAAATTGTTTTCCACAAAACGAACGGAGCGTTATTATGAGCATACATTTACTAATGGGATTGACTAACCTTGAGCAGTAATCGTTCCTTCTATTGTATCATACCAGAGAGAAAGCATCTTGAGGGATGATAGTGCCCCTAATGATCGCACGACGGTCCCCACATCCTTCAAGTGGACATCCTCCAGGTAGAGGTTCTCTAAGTGGCTCAAGTTTTTGATGCCTACCAGTAAAATTCCAAGAAAATAACTTGCTTGGCTATAAAGTTGTGAAAGCACCCATGCAGATGCTTCGCGACAGGAATCTTTTGAATTAGGCAAAATTTCTATATGGAAAGAGTAAGGGGTCCCACTTTATGACTTCTATATTCTCAATATGACATAACATGTAAAGCTATGAGAGATACTGCATGAAAACTGAAACAATACCTTCCGCAGTAGCTACTGCATTGACTGCATTACAACTTATGTCTATCTCCTTCAAATTATCGAAACAACCTAATTTATCCTTGAACCTTGCTAACTCAAGTCAAGGATGGTGATTTTGTCCCGAATTATGAACAGAGAATAAGTTGGAGAAACTATCATTCACATTTAAAGTCCCATTCATATGTTGTTTTGGAGAATAGACATATGAGAGTCGGAATTGTACCACGAACAGATAGAATAGAATTATCTAGAGTAAATAATGAAAACACCTACACGGATGCCTGGGATAGGAATCTTTTGAATTGGCAACATTTCTACATGGAAAGAGAAGGGATGACTTCTATGTTCTTAAAATGAAGCACATGTAAAGGTATTAAAGAGCATGCATGAATTGTAGTCTAGTTAATTTAATTTATGAATACAAACGAGGATTCTACATGAAAACTAAAACAATACCTTCAACAGTAGCTGCTACATCGCCTCGATTACTACTTATGTCCAGCTCCTTTAAATTACTGAAACCACCTAATTTATCCACAAACATTGCTAACTCAAGTCAAGGATGGTGATTTTGTATGGAATTATGAATAGAGAATAAGCTGGCAAAACCATCATTTACATGTGACGTCCCATTGAAATGTTGTTTTGAAGCATAGACACTTGAGAGTCAAAATTGTACCATGAACTGGTAAAATAGAATTATCTAGAGTAAATAATGAAAGCACCCACACATATGCCTTGGGATAGGAATCTTTTGAATCAGTAACATTTCTATATGGAAAGAGAAGGGGGTTGCAATATATGACTTATTTATTCTTAATATGAAGCACACGTATAGGTATTAAAGAGCATGCCTACATGACTCAAAAGCTAGTTAGTCTAATTTACGAATAAAAATGAGGTTCCTACATGAAATTGCAATAACCACCGCATCAAATGTGTTATCATTTATGTCCAGCTCCATTAAATTGCTAAAATTACCTAATTTATCCATAAACAATGTTAACTCATGTTAAGGATGGTGACTTTGTACTGAATTATAAGCAGATAATAAGTTGAAGAAATTTACTATTCACATGTAAAGTCCCACTCAAATTACTGCGTAGAAGGAACAGATGTTGGAGAGATGGAATTGTACCAAGAATGGATAGAATAGAATGATCCATAAAGTTATCTCTCAAGTCAAGCACCTCTAGTTTGCTTAGCCTTGAAGATAGCAAGTTTGGATCTGCAAACAAATAATAAAAAGCAGTAAAAGCCACAGAAATCTATTCAAGGACACGTGCAAATAGATATTGCCATTTCAAGGAGAACTATGTCGTAGACTTGTGAATAAATGATGACGTGGACATAATCATCTATGATGCAGGAAGTGAGTAAGAACTTGGACGTGATTAACTTATGAGTTCATTAGATAATGAGTATCTCTTTTTTTATAGGAAATGGAGGAACGGCGAATTTATACCTTCGGGTGCAATCCACCCTCCTAAATGGTTGGAGGACAAGTCAAGGCTCTTGAGTTCTTCAAAGGGAAGAAGTAGAGAAGCATTTAGGTACCAAGTTTTGGAGCCGAAATCATGTCTCGAATTGGAGAGCCTTAGCTGAGTGATTCGTCTTGTGGTGGGGTTACACTCAACACATGGCCAGCTACAACAGTTGAAATATGATCCCTCGGTGTCCACCATAAATGTCACGTCCAATGTGGCATTGAGTGCTAAGAGGGCAACCCTTTCTTGCTCCCAACACCCACGAGAACCACATAAACATGCGATACCCCAAACCACCACAAACACCCACAGTGCTTCCATTTTCATGATTGCAGATTCGAGTGACCAAACTTTATATGTATCGTACTCTGGAGTTAGCATCTTTGTTGTAAGTTAGAGCAATTTTATAGGAGTTTAGCGGCGCCTGTGCTTGAGTGTGAAACTTGTGGTCATGGCCAAAGTCTTGGTCATCTTTAAAGATGAATGTAGCTCAACTAGTTTTGGTAACAAGGTTAATTAGCGTGCTGGGCACGAAAAGCCTTGTGATTTACTTGGAACTTTCGATCAAAAGTGATCTTGACTAGAGGCATGTCAAAAGTAGACATGTTGTAAAAGTAACGCGAAAATTGACAAGATCTTGCTATTAAAACAACGCAAAAACATTGAAGAAATAGACAGGGAACAAGAGGTACCAAATATTTATGTGATTCGGTCCAAATATGGGTACCTACCTCATAGGAGAGCCGGCGATAAATAATTCACTGTAATAAGAGAATTTGAGTTATAATCACTTACACGCTTGGGTATTTCTCATACCTAGATTAAGACCAAACTCAAAACTGTTTAGGAATAAACAAATTAATTAGATGTAAAGCTCATGGTGCAAATCATTGCATGTTTAAGCCTATAGCAAAACCATTGAAGAAATCGACGGGGAACAACAAAGATACCAAAAAATTTTGTGATTCGGTCCAAATATTGGTACCTACCCCATGGGAGAGCCCGCGATAAATAATTCATTGTAATAAAAGAATTGGAGTTATAATCGCTTACACGCTCGGGTATTTTCCACACCTAGATTAAGACCAAACTCAAAAATGTTTACAAATAAACAAATTAATTAGATGTAAAGCTCACGGGGCAAATCACTGCATGTTTAAGCCTATAGCAAAACCCTTTGGACAGCTAATTCAAGAGCGTTCGTACGTTCTTTCTTTTTGTTCTTTGTGCGGTGGCTCGATTTCAAAAGGACCCCCTATTTGGCTTCTTTAGTAAAGGAAACCCAAGAAAGCAAAAGCTTGCTTTTAATTTATTTTCATTTCTCTAACCACTTCTTGAACCCCCGCACTTTCTTTTGTACATCCACTAAGAAAATCCCAAGTAGGCAATTAAAGTCCACGGAAAATTTGACCGTAAGAGTTCATTGTATTTGCTACTGGGGCCCTTGGCAGCTGTCAACAAAAAAATTTCTCCATCAATGTTTAACGAGCCGGAGTCTACATGCCCAAACCTCCCAAATTGAACTTGTATCTTTTTCTTACCCAACGTCCAAGCAATATCCTTTCAAAACTTTTACATTGAAGGTCTAGATGTAATCGTGAATATATCCAACCAAATAAAAGAAACTCTCCAATATATACGCCATTCTCATAAAGATGTTTTGGATTTCTTTCTTATCCAATTTGGGTTCATCGAGTTAGGTTCACTCAGAAAATGCCCTCCATAAAGAAAATGCCATTCACTATTTTCATGCAAACTGGCCTTTTGCACAAATCAACTTTTTGCATTTAATCGGTCTATAGGACTTGCGGGGCATTTCGAGAAACTTTCAGTTAACCCAGTCTTCACGCTCCGAACCATCAACTATAAAACAAAAGGCATTAGTGCGAGATTTCTACCCACTCCAAAAAAAATTGTACGGAGTGTGTACGGGTCAATGTGGTGGCCTCGTGCATGTCTACCCCTAGCTCGTACATTTGAGGAATGACATGCAGACTTATTGTAGCTGTCATGGTTGATGCGTCTTTCCAAATTAAATATTTTATAGTACTTCCTTTATCCCCTAAAGAGTACTTAAAGTGCAGATAAAGCGACCACCTTTGCAAGACCCGTGCCTTTCGGGGCAGATGACTTTGGATTTTACACCATCATCTATCAAGAGAAGAATCACACTTTCATCGCCAACGGATGGCATGTTTGGACTCTTCTTCCCTACGACAATGTTGCCGTAAATTAAGTGGCCGACCCTTGAAGGATTCTAATTGACCAACTCTCAGATTAACTAACAAATCTCAACCGATGGATGACAAGGATACACGAAATTTGTACCTTAGAAATTTCTGTAGTGGTACAATTTTTGTCAAGTTGCCAACCTGCATAAGATTGTATTTTTGACTCATTTGGACCAACTCAATTAAATAGGACATAGACTCAATAGCTACTGTCACCAGCTGACATTTCATAATCGGATCTCACAAGTTCTACGCACCTTTCCACATGTAGCACTTGGATTTTGTTTGACCAATCTCGATGTCAAGAGAAAAATCTACTCGGACATCTCATGATTGAATTGATACGTGTATGTAAGCTTGCTAAGAATCTAAGATGCCTTGAATTGAGCACCATCTCTACTTGACAATTACTAGTTGTGATGCTGAAACAACACTCATATGACAGCGTCAAGCGCTATCGCTCGCAGTATCCACACGTTGAATGGAAGGATCAATTTACATCTAACTAGACCATATTGACTTCTTTTGTGATGATCTATAATTGCATCTCAAGTAAGACCAACTCACAATTGCAGAACTTTCATGCTAAATAACGGTAAAGGTGCAAATCGTACACATTTGCTTTATTAACGTAACACAAGACTCAGTATTTCCACAAATTACCGCATTGACGCTTCCCGCGGAGATGGTAAAACAAGGCCGGGTTGTCCATATTGCTAATGCATCTTTCCAAGAGGATACATTTTGAAAAGCTTATACCTAGGCATCGATTTGAAAAGGTTATAGCTAGGCATCGATCAAGCCTTCTTGGCTATACAATAAAGTAACCATGTCATTTACTTGGAACTTTCGGCAAAAAGTGATCTTGACTAGAGGCATGTCAAAAGTAGACATGTTGTAAAAGTAACGTGAAAATTGACAAGATCTTGCTATTAAAACAACGCAAAAACATTGAAGAAATCGACGGGGAACAACAAAGATACCAAAAAATTTTGTGATTCGATCCAAATATTGGTACCTACCCCATGGGAGAGCCCGCGATAAATAATTCATTGTAATAAAAGAATTGGAGTTATAATCGCTTACACGCTCGAGTATTTTCCACACCTAGATTAAGACCAAACTCAAAAGTGTTTACAAATAACAAATTAATTAGATGTAAAGCTCACGGGGCAAATCACTGCATGTTTAAGCCTATAGCAAAACCCTTTGGACAGCTAATTCAAGAGCGTTCGTACGTTCTTTCTTTTGTTCTTTGTGCGGTGGCTCAATTTCAAAAGGACCCCCCCTATTTGGCTTCTTTAGTAAAGGAAACCCAAGAAAGCAAAAGCTTGCTTTTAATTTATTTTCATTTCTCTAACCACTTCTTGAACCCCCGCGCTTTCTTTTGTACATCCACTAAGAAAATCCCAAGTAGGCAATTAAAGTCCACGGAAAATTTGACCGTAAGAGTTCATTGTATTTGCTACTGGGGCCCTTGGCAGCTGTCAACAAAAAAATTTCTCCATCAATGTTTAACGAGCCGGAGTCTACATGCCCAAGCCTCCCAAATTGAACTTGTATCTTTTTCTTACCCAACGTCAAGCAATATCCTTTCAAAACTTTTACATTGAAGGTCTAGATGTAATCGTGAATATATCCAACCAAATAAAAGAAACTCTCCAATATATACACCATTCATAGAAAGATATTTTGGATTTCTTTCTTATCCAATTTGGGTTCATTGAGTTAGGTTCACTCGGAAAATGCCCTCCATTAATGCGAGATCAATGCATATGAGCCATTAGATCTTGTGCATCTCACATTGTCTCATAAAATTCACCGGTGAAAATGCATTAGGCTGCCTTTTGGGATTGGTGTAATTGATTGGAGTGCTTAGCGATTTCTAGCTTGAGAATTTGGGAATCACCCATTGATCCCACTATTTTCATGCAAACTGACCTTCTGCACCAATCAACTTTTTTGTATTTAATCGGTCTATGGGACTTGTGGGGCATTTCGAAAAGCTTTCAACTTGCCCAGTCTTCACTCTCCGACACATATAAAAAAAAAAAAAAAAGAGGCGTTACCACGAGATTTCTGCCACTCCAAAAGCAATTGTACAGAGCATATAAGAGTCAAATGTGGTGGCCTCGTGTGTGTCTACCCCTTCCTCTTACACGTGAGGAATGACATGCAGCTTACTGTAGCTGTCATGGTCGATGCGTCTTTCCAAATTAAATATTTTATAGTACTTCCTTTATATCTCCTAAAGAGTACTTAAAGTGCAGATAAAGCAGCCACCTTTGCAAGACTCGTGCCTTTCGGGGCAGATGACTTTGGATTTTCACCATCATCTGTCAAGAGAAGAATCACACTTTCATCGCCAGTGGATGGCATGTCTGGACTCTTCTTCCCTACGGCAACAGTCCCTACGACAATGTTGCCGTAAAATAAGCAGCCGACCCTCGGAGGACTTCGATTGACCAACTGTCAGATTAAAAAGCCAAGATTCATTATTAATTGATTGATATTTCGATTTACTTTCAAATCCCAATTTATACCACTAAACTAGTTTTCCATTGAGCATGACTTTCTCATTCCCCCTCGGGACGGGGCAGGGCGGGCCGGGGCAGGGAGGGAGAGAGAGTTAAGTTAGATTAATGCATATTCAAAGTTTACCAGGAAATCTTCTCGATCTTGTACTCTTCTGAGACCCCAATGACCGAGATTGAGGCACTCTTGTACCACGATTCTTCTTGGCTGAAAGAGTCCTCACATCTTTTACCAAGATAAAATCATCCACAGCTGATGACCAATTATCTCTCACCTTCCCAAGACCTTGATGTTTTGATTGACGCTTCCTCTGCATACCATACTCCGTGGAAGCATCCTAGAGAGCAATTCCACCCAATTTTTTCATCGTTTCATCCAAATCACTACTAGAAGAATCGTCTGAATCATCTGACCAAGAAGAAACCTGCTGTAACAAATTTTTAGCATCTAAAAGAGAATCGCTCCCACCGATTCCTTCCAAAAAATTTCGAGCAATTTCATCATCAACATCTGAACCACTATCAGACATGTCCTCGGAGTCATCACTTTCAAAAGAATCTGTCGCTCCATCCTGCTCAGCCGACTCCGATTCTGAGTCTTCCTCATCACCATATGCCGCAACATCATCCTCACCATCTTCCTCATTGGATATATCTTCCGTATATATTTTCAATCCCCCAATTGATACAAACCCAGAATTTTCTTCGCGGATGTATCCTTTGACAAAAGCTGAGACCCCTTTTCAACTGCTCCAGAGTCAAAGCTCTCACGATAATCCACTTCCTGCTCAGGCGATGACATGCCACTCTGTGACTCTTCTTGATTTTACATTTTCCCTGATGATGCTTCGATTCCCATTGGAGCTGCATCGTATTCATTACAATAACCCAATCCTCTGTGTGAGCTATCACCAAGAACAAAATCTGAATGTTACTCATAATTGATATGTTAAATCAATGTCTCGAGTTTAAATTGGATGAGGAAATTCGCTGGATTCGTGAAGGAATTACAAAAAGAGGAAATAAAAGGAAAATTAAGTTTTTCTCTTCTTCGCAGCAGTTACGAATTCTTACTGTAAAGGGGAATCCGAACGTGGGCCCAGAGTCAAAGTTGTTGACTCTGGGGGCACACCTATAATAATGATTTAGGAATTTTCTCCAAGGCGTGAAGTTGCTGCAGAGTAGCCGAAGCCTGTGCATGTAGAAGGAAAGAAGAGTCCGCACGCGTAAGAAGCAAAACGGAGTGGGCCCTTGACCTGGAACATATATATATATATATAAGAACAGAATCGTTCTTTTCGTGTGCGTGTTGGAATGCCGAAAAAAAAACCCTACGTAGCAGCACGTCTGACGATCAACGGAGCCGCGAGTCCTCCGCAATAAGCTTGAAGAGATACGCGATTTCGTATGTACGCGAACCAGGCGTACGTAGAGCGTTGTGTTTTGAGTTTGAACATGTAATAACTTTATGCCGTGAGTTTATTCCCAAGTAAATTATTTATTTATAAACATTTTAGATTTTGAGTTAAATTTAGGTGTAGAAAATACTTGAGCGATTGAGCGATCGTAAATTTTTATTCTCCGATTTTAGTAGATTATTTCTTTGCGGAGTCATCTTGTGGATGTAGGCTAAATCTTCCAGGCCAACCACGTCCTGGTGTCCTTATTTTTCTTGTTTATTTCTCTGGTGATTTTCGTGTTGATGTAAATTATAATATCCTGTCATTTCCGCGTATTATATCTCAACGTGATATTTGCTTGATCCACTGATGATGGCCCTTCATCTACATAAACAACAATTTGGCTGTCCTTTGAACCACACAGAATGAAAGGCTGAGAAAAATCCATTTTATTCTCTCCATTTGTATCTCCGAACGTCGATACTGGATGCAAACCATCCTGTAAAAGAATTTAACTAACCCAGATCAACACAAGTGAGAGACTGAGATCAGCTGATCCACAAGAAGTCTTCCCAAATCAAGAAAGCTACAAAGACAAAAACCATAATCTAAGCCTCACGATATTAACTAAGAACAACTCCTAAAATAACTTTCTATTAGGTTCAAGGCTTCAGCTTGATTGAGTCTCCGTTTAAAAAACTGAACGGGTATGAAATCCAAGAGACAGTAATAACTAATTTCAATGGCTCATGAACTTTTCACACCCAGGAGGGCAACTATCAGCATAAGATTCCAAACGAAAGCCGACAACCTTCAAATTATTGCAACCTGAACATGGATCCTAAAAACCAAATAGACTTTACCTGACAGTCGAGAGATGGATACTGGTATCCGACGGCATTCGATCTCGAACTTCACGGCAAGGCTTTAGAACCGAAACCGCTACCTCGCCCGAAGCCCGAAGCTTCCGGCTTTCGACGCATCCGAATTTTGATTCGATCCTACAATGGAAACCGAGCAGACCAAAACACACTCTTATGCTCACAAAAAACACCGTTCTCACACATAAACAACTGAGACAACGGGGATTTTTCAGTTCCCGTTCAAGCCCCCATTTTTATCGAGAAAAGCGCGAGCAAACCGAGAGAAATGGACCTCGCCGGGGGGCCGGAGACGGGGTCTTGAGCTGCCAGTCCGACAAGAGGCCGCCTTCGACGAAGAGGCCAGCTCTGATCGACGCCGAGGTGCCGAATCCTCCTCCCCTCCCTCTTCTTCCGCCGCCCCCGCCGCTGCCGGACTTGCTGCTGCTCCGGTTGAAGCTGCCGCCGCCGCCGTTTCTCCTCGAATTCGATCTCCTCTTACCTCCAGCCATGTCCGAGCTCGCGAATCAACTTCGATTGAATTTTCTGACCTAATTGATCGATCCATCGAGATCGATTTTGGGGCGACGACGAGAGAAAGGGATCACCTCCTCCCGCGTGTGGTTTCCTTGCCTTGGGGGAAGCGGTCGCATCTGGACCGTTGGCAATTCGCCGTGGGCCCGCAAGGAGACTCGTGGATGGCTGTGATGCGGCGGCGGGAGCTTGGGGATATTATATTCCACTACGCAAACGGCTGCGGCGGGGGCTCTTTCTCTTTGGGAATATGCGAGAATCGATGCCATCGGCCCATCAGCATGGTCTTCTGGGATTGTCGTGGACAACTAGTCTAGCTGGGTAGAATTCGACCTTGATTGGTTTTGCAATTTGATAGTGATCCTCCAAAACTTTTTGACTTAGGCTACTGAAATCACGACCGTTTGTGATGTATTTATATATTAATGACATTAACCGAGTTGATTTGCTTTCTTAAGTTATGGGACTCTAAATTTTCTTTAACAAAGTCTCTGGATATTTTGACATTTCTTAAAGAAGATTAGATGAGAGAATGACTGATGAGTTTTTGTATATTCATAATGATTTATTCGTTGATACATGAAAGATCTCTAAGTATAAACGGTTTTTTTTGTTACTAGAATGAAGTTGGATTGCATGCAAACTAACTTTCCTAGATGCGCATTTTTTCTTATTGGAGATACAACACTGATATAATTGGACGACAACTTCACTAGTTGCTTTATATAAGTTTGTTGTGTTTGGGAAGCTGAAGATGTCCTTGGGGATCATCCTTGCTTTACATTTTGACGATAAGTGCATTATGATGCAAAATCATAAGAAAAATTTGAGTTCCCGCCATAACAAATTACACTTTTAATTTGGTTCGCTCTCGAATTTGCATTAGCCTCGTAGACTAGATGTGCAACAGAAGATTTAGTGTGGAAAGAGAGATTGTTTTGAGAAGGTGAACGAGGGATTTTATTTTTTGTTGGCAATCTGGTTGCAATTTAGCTACCTACTTTGGCAATTTGATTTACTCTCTAGGTGGCAAGATCGCATAACTTTCAAGGTCAAAGGCCATCGGCATTCATGCTGCCTTTGAGCTTGTGGCCATGGCCTTGAGTGCGGCGTTTGAGCTCTAACAGTTAACGTTGGTGTGGTGGAAGATAGAGGGATGGGGGAGAAAAATGTGGTGAGGTGGGGGGTTGTTTCTCTCTTTTTATTTGGGTCTAAGGGTTTGTTTGTTTTTTTTTTTTCTTTATGGTAAAAGTATGAATTATATTGATTTTTCCAAAAGAATACAAGGAAGGATAACCGGCACCAAACAGGAGACAAACACTCAAGAAGACAGTCGTCAAAGAGAGTGTAAGGGTGCCATGGGATCCCAAGGAAAGAAAGAACTACCAAAAGAACAAGACAATAAAGAAAAGACTAACAAACAAACGCTAGAAAGAACCTCCATTAATCAAAGATAGATGGATGTAAATCCCAGCTCCGTAGTAGCCTTCTATTCTTGTGCGGTCTAAGGGTTTGTTTGTCTTTTCAACTAGGGTCTTTCTCTCAAAATACATCTTGTGCGTTCTCAAAAGTGGGGATGGTTTTTCCAAGGTTCTCTATATTTTTTCCTCCTTTTTTTGTGAAAAAAAAGGCGTGATACCTTACTTATATGTTATTTGACATAATAATTCTCTTTTGCACGTTAAACTATCTTCTACATTTTTCATGTAATCTATAAGGTCGATGTTATATGATGTGTAGCTTTGTCACAATCCCTCCTCTGGAGCTAAGCTCCTAGCATAATGTTAGAATGTCATTTCGTGCAAATAGGACTAGCAAAAGTAGTCATGAAAATGCAAGTTTGACCGTGAGTTTAATTATTCCATGAGACACTCCAGCATAAGTGAACCTATGACTCTGATGAACATGAAGTCCTTCATGTTATATTGTTAAGCAGGAGGAGTTTTATGTCTCAAACGGTTAGCGAATGGACCGAGTGATATATAGAGACAAAAATTTTCATTCGGAAATGAAAGCAAATGTGCTACTGCAGAAATAACAAAGGTGAGAAGAGACAGCTGTGTTTTTCCAGTATTGTTTGTTATCGTTAGTAGTACGATCACCTAACCAAAAAAAAGATGAGCTAGCAACTACATAAAAACCACCTTTTTGAAAAAGGGAAGGATCACGGCATGCATTGTCTTCAAGGAAATTAAAACAAGACCTTATTCAGTTGTGAAGGTGAAAACTTGCATTAACGTAATGCTGATCAATGACAATAACAAATGACAGGAAAAAAACCCAATCCTGCCATTACCTAGAAATGCATAATGAGAGAACCTAAATTGTTCAACCATTGGACAATTTTTGAAAACCATCCTGCACAAAATAGTAGCATGTGATGAACAAGCTCCGACATGTGATGATAACTAGTTCCACATAATGAAACCATCCCTGCCGCCATTGGGGGTTGATGAACAAAACAACTGGAATTACCAGTAAAACCATCATATATGACACTCCGAAGTTGATATAGAATGTTTCTCCATCTATGAAACCATCATTAGCTTTCCTGCATGATTTTGTTGCTGAGCAATTAATGTTAATGGTTGTCGAACAATCATTACTCAATGGCAGTCCACACAGAAGATGATTTCCGTAATAACTGCTTTCAATAAATGACCCAAACTGATTTTTGTTTGGTATGGCTCCTGACAAGTTGTTGTAAGACACATTGAAGACTTCCAGAGAAATCAACTGAGTAAGCTCTTCAGGGATAGAACCAATCAAGTAGTTGTAGGAAAGGTCAATGCTCTCTATCTTTGTGAGGTTCGACAATGACATCGGTATATGTCCTGTAAGCTTGTTGTGCGACAGATTAAGCACAAGCATGTCTTGTGAGATTACAATCTCTGGTGGGATCTCCCCGTTGAATTGGTTGCAAGAAAAATCTAGTCCTACCATGTTAAGGAGTGCGTAGCCTTTATAAGCATCAAATCTCCTTTTTGTTGTGAAACCAACAGTATGTGGAAATTGCCATGCTTCGTCATATTTATCTTGGTAGAACCTAGTATGGCTTCTAATTGTCCTCACATAAGAAAGACGTGACCATGGTCCACCTCCATAACTATAAAGCGGTATTGAAGTTACCTTATCAGCATATCCTCTGGAGGAGAAATTCATGGGTCCCAAGCAAATAGGTAATGGACCAAACAGATGGTTTTCAGAAAGATCAATCATACTTAAGCTTTTCAATCTGCACAATTGCTTGGGAAATGTTCCATAAAAGCTATTACCTCTCAGTAAAAGAATGCTTAATTGAGAGAGGTTACCTAGCCAATAGGGTATGCTTCCAACGAACTCATTTTCACTCAAATCCAAGGTCACCAAATTGGAGCTATTAGAGAGCATATGCACGACTGAACCATTCAATTTGTTCCCATTCAAATGGATGTGACTCAAAAAGGGTGCTGTGAAAGATAATGCTAATGAACCAGAGAGATTGTTGTCAGACAAAGCCAAATACTGGAGCTGAGGAAGATTAAAGAGTTCTCGAGGGATGAGGCCATTTAAATGATTTTTGGACAAGTCAAGGAGCCTAAGTGATGACATGTTTGCAATCAATCTGGGAAGCTTACCGATGAAAAAGTTGTTGCTAACGTCCAATAGGAGCAGATTTACAAGTGATGAAAGAAAAGAGAGATCTCCCTTGAACATGTTGTGCTCTAACTGTAGGCATTCCAAATGTAGGTTCATGCTGTCGTCTGAAAACACAATTTCTCCTTGTAAGTTGTTATATGCTAAGTTGAGGCTAGACAATGATAAGTTGCTATCTAGTAACTGGATAGATAGTCCCCCAGAGAAATTGTTGTGAGAAAGGTCTAAGGTTGATAGGTATTTTATACTACTTGGAATATTCCCTTCTAATCTGTTGGCTGATAGATTAAGCTCGAATAGATTTGGGACATTTAAACAAAATTCGTCCGTGAGCTCTCCTCTCATGCCGTTGTTTGACATGTCCATCCTCGAAAGATTATGAAGGGTCATTGGTGGAACCTCAAGTGTTGCAAATAAGTTATTTGCCATAAGAAGATTTTCCAACTTAGTGTTGTTTTCCAACAACCAAGCTGGAAAGGGACCCGGAATGTCATTTGAGGAGAGATCAATGGTTCTCAGGTCATATTGATGATTGAGAAAGCCAAGAGAAGACAACTTGAATCCTTTCGATAGACAATTTGACATACTAAGATCCTTCAATTGGAACCTCGGGATCGAAGACGCAACTTTGGAATAAGTTGTTAGTTTATTGTCATCAAGCAAGAGGACCTTAAGTCTTGAATAGTTTGCGAGTGGGCCAAGTGATGAGGGGATATCAAAATAATTACCCGAAATGGAAAGCAATTCGAGTGAGGTAAGACTAGCAAGGGGAGATGATGCGACATTATCTGTGAATTCATTGCCTTCAAGAAATAGAACCCGGATAGATGTCATGTTTCGCCAGCATGTAGGAAGCCTGCTAGTAATTCTGTTATTGCTAAGATCCAACTCTTCTAGTTTTACGAGGTTACACAAACCTGTTATTGATGTCACAAGTCATTTCAATTACTATGGTAGATATCGGGACGTATAACAAGGACATACATGTACATGAAGGAATCATTTTATGTCTCAGTTTTGCTCTAAGAGAGATCAGGACTTACTTTGATATGATAGTTTGCCATTAAGACTAGTGCTGTATAACGACAACAACCTAAGAGATGTCAAAGGACCAAGGCTGGAAAGGATTCCCATGGTGGTGTTCAACGAAGAATAATCCAAGATGAGCTGTTCCAACTTGCTGAAGTTATGGAAATCTTCCCAGAAAACAAAAGATTATTGAACATCAGATTTCCTTAGACATAATCAAGAAATGGCACAGAAATATCATGAGTGAATGCAACATTTTTAATAAAAAACTTAGGCTCTATTTGTTTTTAAGCGAAAAAATGACGTTTCCAAAAAACGTTTTCCAAGAAGTCACTTTTTAGGAAAATGACAATATTTTTTTTATATTCAGCTGGAATCTGAAAATGAACTAGAAAATATTTTCCACCGTTTGGTATGAAAAATCTAATGTGATTTTCATCCATGTACTCCTTTCAATAATAGTTTATTTTTATTTTAAAAAATAGATTTTTAATTATTTTTTCTTTTTCTTTTTTTTCTTTTTTCCTTCTTGTCGGGCTAATCACTGGCCACGGGTGATGTCAAGATTGCCCGAGGCAGATGAGCTTGAGCCTTGTTAGATTGGCAAAGCCTCGGCCTTCGGTGAGTTTGTCCTTTGCCTGTGGTCGTGGCTGTCGTCATAGCCGGTGATCGAACGAGGAAGAAGGAAAAGAAAGAATGAAAAAAGAAATTAAAACATTTGATTTTTTTAAATGACAAAGAAAAAAATTAAAAAGAGTGCATGGAGGAAAATAGGTTGAGGTGAAAGAAAGAGAATGGATAATGATTTTCTCATGGTCCCCACTTTTGAAAATGCCTTTTCCATTGTAGGAAAATATTTTCCTTCACTTATTTATTTTCCGTAACCTAAACACGGGAAAATCTGGAAAACATTTTCTTATAAATTATTTTCCACAAAACGAATGGAGCGTTATTATGAGTATACATTTACTAACGGCTTTGACTAACCTTGAGTAGTAATCGTTCCTTCTATTGCATTAAACTGGAGAGAAAGGATCCTAAGGGATGACAGCGCCCCTAATGCTCGCACGACCGTCCCCACATCCTTCAAGTGGACACCATCTAGGTAGAGGTTCTCTAAGTGCCTCAAGTTTTTTATGCCTGCCAGTAAAATTCCAAGTAAATAACTTGCTTGGCAGTAAAGTTGTGAAAGCACTCACGCGGATGCTTCGAGATAGGAATCTTTTGAATCAGGGAACATTTCTATATGGAAAGAGAAGGGGGGGTCCTAATTTATGACTTCTATATTCTCAATATGATGCACATGTAAACTTATGAGAGATACTACACGAATAATGAAACAGTGCCTTCAGTAGTAGCCGCTTCATTGACTGCATTACAACTTATGTCTAGTTCCTTTTTGAATGATTGAAACAACCTAATTTAGCCACGAACCTTGCTAACTCAAGTCAAGGATGGTGATTTTGTGTGGAATTATGAGCAGAGAATAAGTTGGAGAAACTATCATTCTCATTTAAAGTCCTATTCAAATGTTGTTTTGGAGTATAGACATATGAGAGTCGGAATTGTACCACGAACAAATAGAATAGAATTATCCATATAAAATAATGAAGACAACCACACGGATGCCTGGGAATATGAATCTTTTGAATCAGCAACATTTCTATTTGGAAAGAGAAGGGATGACTTCTATATTCTTAATATAAAGCACATGTAAAACTATTAAAGAGCATGCATGAATCATAGTCTGCTTAGTTTAATTTATGAATAAAAACGAGGATTTTGCGTGAAAACTGAAACAGTACCTTCAGCAATAGCTGCTACATTGCCTCGATTATAACTTATGTCCAGCTCCTTTAAATTACTGAAACCACCTAATTTATCCACAAACATTGCTAACTCAAGTCAAGGATGGTGATTTTGTATGGAATTATGAACAGAGAATAAGCTGGAAAAACTATCATTCACTCGTGAAGTCCCATTCAAATGTTGTTTTGAAGTATAGACACCTGAGAGTCGAAATTGTATCGTGAACGGGTAAAAGAGAATTATCTAGAGTAAATAATGAAAGCACCCACATATATGCCTTGGGATAGGAATCTTTTGAATCAGTAACATTTCTATATGTAAAGAGAAGGGGGTTGCAATATATGACTTCTTTATTCTTAATATGAAGCACACGTATAGGTATTAAAGAGCTTGCCTACATGACTCACAAGCTAGTTTAACTGATGAATAAAAATGAGGTTCCTACATGAAAACTGAAACAATACCTTTAGCAATAGCCACTGTATCAACTGCGTTAGCACTTATGTCCAGCTCCATCAAATTACTAAAACCACCTAAATTTTCCACAAACAATGTTAACTCAAGTCAAGGATGGCGACTTTATACTGAATTATAAGTAGAGAATAAGTTAGAGAAATTTACCATTCACATGTAAAGTCCCACTCAAATTACTGTTGCAAAGGAATAGATGTCGGAGAGATGGAATTGTACCAAGAATGGATATAATAGAATGATCCAGAAAGTTATGGCTCAAGTCAAGCTCCTCTAGTTTGCTCAGCCTTGAAGATAGCAGGTTTGGTTCTACAAACAAACAATAAAAAGCAGTAAAAGTTGCAGAAATTTATTCAAGGACACGTGCAAATAGGTATTGCCATTTCAAGGGGAAATATGTCATAGACTCATGAATAAATGGTGACGTGGACATAATCATCTATGATGTAGGAAGTGAGTAAGAACCTGGATGTGATTAACTTATGAGTTCATTAGATAATGAGTATCTCTTTTTTTTATAGGAAATGAACGAATGACGAATTTATACCTTCTGGTGCAATCCACCCTCCTAAATAGTTGGAGGACAAGCCAAGTCTCTTGAGTTCTTCAAAGGGAAGAAGTAGAGAAGCATTTAGGTACCAAGTTTTGGAGCCGAAACGGTAAGATCTCGAATCGAAGAGCTCTAGCTGAGTGACTCTCCCTGTGGTGGGGTTGCACCGAACACTTGCCCAGTTGCAACAGTTGAAATATGATCCCCCATCGTCCACCCAATATCCCCCATCGTCCACCCAATATGTCAAGTCCAATGTGGCATTGAGCGCTAAGAGGGCATTTCTTTCTTGCTCCCGACACCCACGAGAGCCACATAAACATGCGATACCCCAAACCACCACAAACACCCATAGTGCTTCCTTTTTCATGACTGCAGATTCAAGTGACCAAACTTTATATGGATCGCACTCAAGAGTTAATATCATTTTTGCAAGTTAGAGCAATTTTATAGCAGTTCAGCGGTGCCTGTGCTTGAGTGTGAAACTTGTGGTCATGGCCAAAGTCTTAATCATCTTTAGTGATGAATGTAGCTCGGCCACTTTTGGTGACAAGGTCAATTAGCGAACCAGGCACAAAATGTACGTTACGCAATGGCCAGATTTCGTTGGCGGAGAATTTTCCAAAAATCTCGATTGGCATAATTTTTCCATGCGGTTAGTCTAGCCTAGCCTAGTCAACCATTGTCATTTACAAGACTAATTTAGTCTCTATCCAAAGTAAAGCACAAGTCTTGTGATTTACTTGGAACTTTCAACAAAAATTGATCTTAACTAGAGGCATCTCAAAAGTAGACATGTTGTAAAAGTAATGCGAAATTTGACAAGATCTTGCTATTAAAACAACGCAAAAACATTGAAGAAATAGATGGGGAACAACAAAGATACCAAATATTTATATGATTCGATCCGAATATTAGTACCTACCCCATGGGAGAGCCGGCGATAAATAATTCACTGTAATAAGAGAATTGGCGTTATAATCGCTTACACGCTCGGTATTTCCCACACCTAGATTAAGACTGACGTTTAAAGTGTTTACAAATAAACAAATTAATTAGATGTAAAGCTCAAGGTGCAAATCACTGTGTGTTTAAGCCCAAAGCAAAATCCTTTGGACAGCTAATTCAAGAGCATAATTCAAGAGCATCCATATGTTCTTTCTTTTGTTCTTTGTGCGATGGCTCAATTTCAAAAGGAACCCCCTATTTGGCTTCTTTAGTAAAGGAAACCCAAAAAAGCAAAAGCTTGCTTTTAATTTATTTTCTTTTCTCTAACCACTTCCGGAACCCACGCGCTTTCTTTTGTACAACCAATAAGAAAATCCCAAGTAGACAATTAAAGTCCACGGAAAATTTGACTGTAAGAGTTCATTGTATTTGCTACTGGGGCCCTTGGCAGCTGTCAACAAAAAAATTTCTCCATCAATGTTTAACGAGCCGGAGTCTACACGCCCAAACCTCCCAAAATTGAACTTGTATCTTTTTCTTACCCAACATCCAAGCAATATCCTCTCAAAACTTTCGGCAAAAAGTGATCTTGACTAGAGGCATCTCAAAAGTAGACATGTTCTAAAAGTAATGTGAAAATTGACAAGATCTTACTATTAAAACAGCGCAAAACATTGAAGAAATAGACGGGAACAACAAAGATATCAAATATTTATGTGATTCGGTCCGAATATTGGTACCTACCCCATGGGAGAGCTGGCGATAAATAATTCATTATAATAAGAGAATTGGAGTTATAATCACTTACACGCTAGGGTATTTCCCACACCTAGATTAAGACAAAACTCAAAAGTGTTTACAAATAAACAAATTAATTAGATATAAAGCTCACGGTGCAAATCACTGCGTGTTTAAGCCTATAGCAAAACCCTTTGGACAGCTAATTCAAGAGCATCCGTACGTTTTGTCTTTTGTTCTTTGTGCGGTGGCTCAATTTCAAAAGGAACCCCCTATTTGGCTTCTTTAGTAAAGGAAACCCAAAAAAGCAAAAGCTTGCTTTTAATTTATTTTCTTTTCTCTAACCACTTCCGGAACCCACGCGCTTTCTTTTGTACAACCAATAAGAAAATCCCAAGTAGGCAATTAAAGTCCACGGAAAATTTGACTGTAAGAGTTCATTGTATTTGCTACTGGGGCCCTTGGCAGCTGTCAACAAAAAAATTTCTCCATCAATGTTTAACGAGCCGGAGTCTACACGCCCAAACCTCCCAAAATTGAACTTGTATCTTTTTCTTACCCAACATCCAAGCAATATCCTCTCAAAACTTTTACATTGAAGGTCTAGATGTAATCGTGAATACATCCAACCAAATAAAAGAAACTCTCCAATATATATGCCATTCACAGAAAGATTTTTTGGATTTCTTTCTTATCCAATTAGGTTAGATCACATAACGGCTCAAAATCAAGACATATTTTGGCAACTATCTACCTTGCCTCGACATTTGTAACTAAGTCATAATGTTCATCAACCATGCCAGTTTTCCCAATGCCCCGATAGATGGATGACAATTGCACTCAAGTAAAGTTGAAGTTTCGTCAAATGAACATGCTTGGTCATCATGTCTAATGAGTTCTCTATCTTCACTTGATGATTGTAATGTATTCATATGTAAACGGGTTAACTGAGTGGATTTGCCCTCTCAAGTTGGTGGGATCCCAATCTTTCTTTGACTGGGTATCGGGACACTCAACATTAATTAAGTAAATGAGGTAAGAGAATGACCACTAAGTTAGGAAGTCGGATTGCACGCAAATTTGCCTTCCTAGATGCTCATTACTTCTTGGAGGAGATCCCACAGCGATATAATTGGATGACTTTTTCTGGTAGCTTTGTGCACGAGTCTTACATTTGAGGAATGACAGGCAGACTTACTGTAGCTGTCATGGTCGATGTGTCTTTCCAAATTAAATATTTTACAGTACTTCCTTTATCTCCTAAAGAGTACTTAAAGTGCAGATAAAGCGGCCACCTTTGCAAGACCCGTGCCTTCCGGGGCAGACGACTTTGGATTTTACACCATCATCTGTCAAAAGAAGAATCACACTTTCATCGCCACTGGATGGCATGTCTAGACTCTTCTTCCCTACGACAATGT
This sequence comes from Eucalyptus paniculata subsp. matutina, assembly GCA_017140255.1. Lineage (NCBI taxonomy): Eukaryota > Viridiplantae > Streptophyta > Magnoliopsida > Myrtales > Myrtaceae > Eucalyptus > Eucalyptus paniculata. The sequence goes on along the minus strand of CM029437.1, from coordinate 70,418,622 downwards.
TGCCGTAAAATAAGCGGCCGACCCTCGGAGGATTCTGATTGACCAACTGTCAGATTAACTAACAAATCTCAACCGATGGATGACGACGATACACGAAATTTGTACCTTAAAAATTTCTGTAGCGATACAATTTTACAAGTATAGGACGTATGTCAAGTTGCCAACCTACATAGGATTTTATTTTTCACTCATTTGGACCAACTCAATTAAACGGGACATAGACTCAATAGCTAGAATCTCCAGCCGACATTCCATAATCGGATCTCACAAGTTCTATATGCACCTTTCCGCGTGTAGCACTTGGATTTTGTTTGACCAATCTCCATGTCAAGAGAAAAATCTACTCGGACATCGCATGTTTGAATTGATACGTGTATGTAAGCTAGCTAAGAATCTAAGATGCCTTCAATTGAGCACCCTCTCTACTTGACAATTACTAGTTGTGATGCTGAAACGGCACTCATATGACAGCGTCAAGCGCAATCACTCGCAGTATCCACACGTCGAACGGAAGGATCAATTTACATCTAACTAGACCATATTGACTTCCTCTGTGATGATCTATAACTGCATCTCAAGTAAGACCAACTCACAATTGCAGAACTTTCATGCTCAATAACGGCAAAGGTGCAAATCGTACACATTTGCTTCATTAACGTAACACAAGACTCAGTATTTCCACAAATTACTGCTTTGACAATTTACCGCATGGATGCTTCCCGCGGAGATGGTAAAACAAGGCCAGGTTGTCCATATTGCTAATGCATCTTTCCAACAGGATACATTTTGAAAAGGTTATACCTAGGCATCGATAAAGCCTTCTTGGCCATAGAATAAAGTGATCTCCTGACCACTTAAACAGAAAGAAATCCTCCAAGAACTTATAACAAAGGGTGCATGAGCCAATGTCACTAGATTCTATGTTCACATTACATAATACTGGTGCAACAACTTCCATTGAAGTTAAGACAGAATTAGAATAATTGTCACTAGGATATTCACATTCATAATCTTGACTACAAAGTAGAATAACTTACTAAGCAGCTGCTCGCTGAGGTAGGGGACCGATATATCCTAACCAGTGGCACCGAATCCTCGAGATTTCAGGAGCCTGACAGCAGCCAAGGGGTTGACTATGCCCTGAGAATCCTTTCCCAAACCCATACCTTCAACAAATCCCATCTTTGCCATCACTCTGGATCCAAACCCTTTGGTATGCCTTTCAAAAGCTCCGATACTTTGAGGCGTTCGTCTCACGGATGCTCCTCTGCCACTTTGCTTTAACTTAGCGCTTTGAGATTCTGACTCCCTATTCTTTTCCTGTTCTTCGCCAGACCCCGGGAAGCCCATCCCTAATCCAAGAAATTTAGGACGCTTAATCACTTCGATGGGCTCCGCGAGACCAGTGCCTCCCTTCCCCAACCCTTGGCCTTCTATGAATCCCATTTTCGCCATCATTTTAGACCCAAAGCCCCTGGTGTGTACCTCAAACGCATCAAAGCTCTCAGAAGTGACCAGAGTCACGTGCTCCTCACCATTTTCACTGGCCCCGGCTAGATTCACAGGGCTGACCTCTGTCGTTTCAGATGGCATTACGCCACTTGACACGAAAGACACGGGTTGACTGGCCAATGAAACCTTTCCACTGGAACGGTTGACTGAGTTTTTTAATGACTTGCTTCTGCTAGATTTTTTAGCTTCTTGAGGTCTTACCTGATTTCGACCTCCGCTGGTCATCTTTGCATGTGGGACATCAATTACCGATAAATCAGCATCATCATCTACAGGTCCGATGAGCTGTCATTAGCAACACAATTGTAGGATTTCCAGTTATGCAAATAGACAACTGACCGCACTTTGTGAAACACAGAAAAAGGAAGATTTAACAATCCTGAATGAAAACACAGCACTGACATGCAAAAAGTTTCCACTAATCAGATTTAATACCTTTTCCAGTATAAGTTTATCAGTTGAAGATGGCATGCATGTCTGCGGTGTTTGCACAACCGTTACAAATCTGGAAAAATAAGATGATAATTAGAACGGCAAAAGCTTAAAGCCTAGAAAGGGTGAGGATAGGGGAAACATAAGGCCCATTAACCTTTTCTTGCCCGATCCTTGGGAGCTACTTCGCAACCGATAAATTCTTGCCAGTCGTTGAACCTTATCACAAAAAGAAAAGTCGTTATTATTGAAAAGAGTTCCGACTTACAGAAGCAGACGCAATCTACTATTGGAGCAAAAATCACTTCCATGGAACATAAGCGTAGAAATCCTTAAGAAGCGAACATGAAGATGTGTCCAAACCACAATCAAGTTTATTTAAGACAAAAAATCAACGAAATCTGAGAATCGGAAAATTGGCAAACCAGAACATGCACCTCTGCAGCTGAATAAAATCAGAGAAAACTGGATAGGTGATTCACATGAGCAGGGCCAAAAAGAAAAGCTATACCTAAAGTTCGACATGATTGCTGAATGAATGTGCAATTATGCAAATCATCTTTAGCAACACTAAACCTTGGGAAGGCACATATCAGTACCTGCATTAGTTTGACAGGAGTAAGAACACTTAGGTTGATGTGTAACATGATACAAAAGATACAGAGATAAACCAATAAGTGTAGAGCAAAGTCACAACTTTTCGATGCAAAATAAGAGATCAAGGATAAGCAGCTCTACCAGAATTTCAATTAGGATTATCAGAAAAATAAAACTTTCAATCTAACAAATACTGAATATGGTCATCATGGCACAAAATAAAAGGTACTTATAGCAGCAGTCTTATTAATGATTGATATACCCTAACACAGATCACTTTTGCATGTCCTTGGATGTTCTGCATAAGTTAAGCTAAGCATGTTATTATCTGCTTTATTACACGTCAATTTTGCAGGGATAAGCTAAGAAGCATGTTAAGGTACTTGACTATAATACATAGTAACATCACAATCAACCACAAAATCTCGAATTTTTTCAGGTGTGAGCAATTTGTACTTTAACAATTGATTAGGGCAAAGAAAGATCATTCTCATTCTTATAGGGTCTTTCTATGAATGAGGCAGTACATCATCATGCAAGAGTGAGCATTAGCAGGAATGGTGAAGGATTGGTGAGTAGTCGCACCCTTTAGTAACTAGAGAGAGAGAAATAGATGATAAAACATACCTGTGAACAATCCCGAGAATGCATAGGTTGAAAAGAATGTATGTCAACTCCATTGAGAACAATCTGCTCGAGCTTCTAAAAAAATGAAACCACGAAGAGCATTGAGATATGGTCCTAATAATCAATTCTAAATAACACACAAAGGATTATATGCCCATCCCTATTTAAACAACATAGGAGCAGAAAGGCCAGATTGACTGTGACATTAAAAACTCAAGCATTATAGGAAGGACAGGGAACCAGGTTGAAGAACGTCATGCCTAACAAAGTTGACTTCTAATGATGCCATAGAACTTCATGCCGGCAAGATAATTTATACTACCGTGATAAAGATTTTTGTTACTCAGTATAACCCCAGAAAGAACCCAAAAAGCAAAATAAATAAAACAACAACAAAAGGATCCTCTCAGAAGAACATGTACCCTCTCATTCATCCATTACCATCTCATATTTATGAAACAAGGTCTACAACTTCCATGCTTAAAAATCTGATAACAAAATAACAATTCAATGCATGAAGCATAGGAAAATTAAGAAAAGACATCATAGGATCCATGAAGCAGAAGTAACAGAGTTAATTTTAGCTCAAACAAACAAGGAAAAATGAGAGGCACGTCCAAAAGATAATTATGCAATTGCTTGTTAATTGTACATCAAATCACAAGGACAATTTATAATTAAGGAGAAGAAGGAAGAATGCCTTTGCAACTTCCAGATACTTCCACCCTCACCTTATTTATACTCTCAAGGTCAACGCCCCTATAAATCATTCTGTCCCGATGTTTAGCAGCAATCAATTCTTTGCGATGTTTCTTCTTTTCACCTGTGCATCAATTGCCTTTGAATTTTACCAAAAGAGCAAAAAACTAAAGAAACATTATCCTATGAAGAGCCTTCAGACAATCTAAATTGTTCTTCATTCCCCAAGTAAGAGACAATAATTGGTCATTTTTTCCCAAGACACAGAAAGGAAGCTCCATAAATTAATAAGTAAACAGTAAACTTCTGAAAGAGAGGTCCTTGCGTGCCTCGAACGTGTTTCTTCCTCAGGAGATCAAAAGCATAGAGACCCATCCAATCGTGTCATCCAAACGCACCAATCTCCTTAATTCTCCATTTTAGTAATTAATACTTGAGACTTAACTAATAGTTCATGGATCAAAATAAAAAGCCAAGATTCATTATTAATTGATTGATATTTCGATTTACTTTCAAATCCCAATTTATACCACTAAACTAGTTTTCCATTGAGCATGACTTTATCATTCCCCCGCGGGACAGGGTGGGGCGGGGCGGGCCAGGGAGGGAGAGAGAGTTAAGTTAGATTAATGCATATACAAAGTTTACCAGGAAATCTTCTTGATCTCGTACTCTTCTGAGACCCCAATGACTGAGATTGAGGCACTCTTGTACCACGATTCTTCTTGGCTGAAAGAGTCCTCACATCTTTTACCAAGATAAAATCATCCACAGCTGATGACCAATTATCTCTCACATTCCCAAGACCTTGATGTTTTGATTCACGCTTCCTCTGCATACCATACTCCGTGGGAGCATCCTGGAAAGCAATTCCACCTAATTTTTTCATCGTTTCATCCAAATCACTACTAGAAGAATCGTCTGAATCATCTGACGAAGAAGAAACCTGCTGTAACAAATTTTTTGCATCTATAAGAGAATCGCTCCCACCAATTCCTTCCAAATAATCTTGAGCAATTTCATCATCAACATCTGAACCACTATCAGACATGTCCTTGGAGTCATCACTTTCAAAAGAATCTGTCGGTCCATCCTGCTCAGGCGACTCCGACTCTGAGTCTTCCTCATCACCATATGCCGCAACATCATCCTCACCATCTTCCTCATCCGATATATCTTCTGTATACATTTTCAATCCCCCAATTGACACAGACCCAGAATTTTTCTTCGCGGATGTATCCTTTGACAAAAGCTGAGCCCCCTTTTCAGCTGCTCCAGAGTCAAAGCTCTCACGATAATCCACTTCCTGCCCAGGCGATGACATGCCACTCTGTGACTCTTCTCGATTTTCCATTTTCCCTGATGATGCTTCGATTCTCGTTGGAGCTGCATCGTATTCATTACAATAACCCAATCCTCTGTGTGAGCTATCACCGAGAACAAAATCTGAATGATACTCATTACTGATATTTGCTTGATCCACTGACAATGGCCCTTCATCTACATAAGCAAAAATTTGGCTGTCCTTTGAACCACACAGAATAAAAGGCTGAGAAAAATCCATTTTATTCTCTCCATTTGTATCTCCGAACGTCCATACTGGATGCAAACCATCCTGTAAAAGAATTTAACTAACCCAGATCAACACAAGTGAGAGACTGAGATAAGCTGATCCACAAGAAGTCTTCCCAAATCAAGAAAGCTACAAAGACGAAAACCATAATCTAAGCCTCACGATATTAACTAAGAACAACTCCTAAAATAACTTTCTATTAGGTTCAAGGCTTCAGCTTGATCGAGTCTCCGTTTAAAAAACTGAACGGGTATGAAATCCAAGAGACAGTAATAACTAATTTCAATGACTCATGAACTTTTCACACCCAGGAGGGCAACTATCAGCATAAGAGTCCAAACGAAAGCCGACGAACCTTCAAATTATTGCAACCTGAACATGGATCCTAAAAACCAAATAGACTTTACCTGAAGGTCGCGAGATGGATACCGGTATCTGACAGCATTTGATCTCGAACTTTGCGGCAAGCTTTTAGAACTGGAACCCCCACCTCGCCCGGAGCTTCCGGCTTTCAACGCATCCGAATTTTGATTTGATCCTACAATGGAAACCAAGCAGACCAAAACACACTCTTATGCTCACAAAAACACCGTTCTCACACACAAACAACTGAGACAACTGGGATTTTTCAGTTCCCGTTCAAGCCCCCATTTTCATCGAGAAAAGCGCGAGCAAACCGAGAGAAATGGACCTCGCCGGCGGGCCGGAGACGGGGTCTTGAGCTGCCAGTCCGACAAGAGGCCGCCTTCGACGAAGAGGACGGCTCTGATCGACGCTGAGGCGCCGAATCCTCCTCCCCTCCCTCTTCTTCCGCCGCCCTCGCCGCCGCCGGACTTGCTGCTGCTTCGGTTGAAGCTGCCGCTACCGTCGGTGCCGCCGCCGCCGCCGTAGCCGCTGTTTCTCCTCAAATTCGATCTCTTCTTGCCTCCAGCCATGTCCGAGCTCGCCAATCAACTTCGATTGAATTCTCTAACCTAAATGATCGATCGATCGATCGATCGAGATGGACTTGGGGGCGACGACGAGAGAAAGGGATCACCTCCTCTCGCGTGTGGTTTCCTTGCCTTGGGGGAAGCGGTCGCATTTGGACCGTTGGCGATTCGCCATGGGACGCAAGGGGACTCGTGGACGGCTGTGATGCGGCGGCGGGAGCTTGGGGATATCATATTCCGCTACGCAAACGGCTGCGGCGGGGGTTCTTTCTCTCTGGGAATATGCGAGAATTGATGCCATCGGTTCATCAGCTATATAGCATCGATACGGACACGCGACACGACACGACACGACACGTCGACACGTTATTCTCAAAAAATAGAGAATTTTAACACGTTTTTTGCGTTATATATTAAATATATGTTTTTATATATAAATGCAAAAATAAATAATAAAAAGAAAGCATAAAATTAATTTATACTAAAAATATTAATTTAACATCTATTAATATCATTTATTGTTTTAATTTGATAGAGATTGAATAAGAAATTGAAAAATTGCAAACACAAAAAAGTAAATTTGAAGGAACATGTTATGTTTTCTTACACTTGTCGAAAATTAGTGAGTTTTTTTATAGTTCCAGACAAAATTCGGAGTTCAAGATATAGACTGGCTTGGAGCTCCTCTACAAAACAAAGTTTGAGAAAAATGAAAATTTAAGACAAAAACTCTTGAAGTACGACCAAAGAAAAAGGAAATAACTAAATTCGCAATGGAAAATGTGAGAGATAACTCACAAGCTAATGATATAGAAAAAAAAGGATAACTCATAAGCGACGTCTGCAAGAGGTGGAATGAAGCAAAAAAAAAAAAAAATCACAACTTTAAGTTTGTGGCGGTGGCAGAGTGACGTCGATGAGAAGAGGGGCGTTCCATCGTCACTCACGAGAATGTCAAAACTTATAAGTGAGAAACTTAAGAGTGAAAATTTTCTTTTTTCCCATTTATTTTTGTTATTTTCATTATTTTTTCATTTTGACCCCTCAAGTATTGAAATTTTTTTAAAATTGACCCCGTGCGTGTTGAAATCACGTGTCGGAATTTCAGACTCGCGTGTCGGAGCGTGTCAGAAAGAGTTGACCACGTGTTGGATTTCCTAACACTCGTTGACTGCGTGTTGGAGTGTGTCAGAACGTGTCGGAACGTGTTGGACACGTGTCGGAGGCTTTCGAAGAGTGTCGGTGCTTCTTAGCCCATCAGCATGGTCTTTTGGGATTGTCGTGGACAACTATTCTAGCTGGGCGGATTTCGACCTCGATTGCTTTTGGAATTTGATAGGGATCATCTGAAACTTTTTGGCTTAGGCTACCAAAATCACTTACGGTTTGTGATGTATTTACATGTTAATGGGGTTAACTAAGTCGATTTGCCCTCTTGAGTTACTAAACCCTAAATTTTCTTTAACAAAGTCTCTGAATACTTAGACATTAATTAAAAAAGATTAGATGAGAAAATGACCACTGAGTTTTTACATACCAAGTACGATTTATTCATCGATACATGAAAGATCTTTAAGTAGAAATAGTTTCTTTGTTACTGGAATGAAGTTGGACTGCACACAAACTAGCTTTCCTAGATGCTCATTTCTTCTTATTGGAGATACAACATTGATATAATTGGACAACAACTTCACTGGTTGCTTTATATAAGTTTGTTGTGTTTGGGAGGCTGAAGATGTCCTTGGGGACAATCCTCGCTTTACATTTTGAAGATAAGCACATCATGATGCAAAATCATAGGAAAAATTCGAGTTCCCACAGTAGCAAATTACACTTTTAATTTGGTTTGCTCTCCAATTTGCAAGCCTCGCATACTGGATGTGCAGCGGAAGATTCAGTGTGGAAGAGAGATTGTTTTGAGAAGGTGAACGAGGGATTTTATTTTTTGTTGGCAATTTGGTTGCAACATAGCTACCTACTTTGGCCGTTTGGTTTACTCTCTAGGTCGCCAGATCGCATGACTTTCGAGGTCAAAGGCCAGGGGCATTTGTGTTGCCTTTGAGCTTGTGGCCATGGCCTTGAGTGCGACATTCAAGCTCTAACAGTTAACATCGATGTGGTGGAAGATAAAGGGATGGGTGAGAAAAATGTGGTGGGGTGGGGGTTGTTTCTCTCTTTTTATTTGGATTTAACAACTGGGGTCTTTCTCTCAAAATACATATTGTGCATTCTCAAAAGTGGGGATGGTATTTTTAAGGTTCTCTATATTTTTTCCTCCTTTTTTTTTTTGTGAAAAAAAAGGCATGATACCTTACTTATACGTTATCTAATATAATAATTCTCTTTTGCATGTTAAACTTGCATCTACATTTTTCAGGTAATCTATAAGGTCGATGTTATATGATGTGTAGCTTTGTCACAATCCCTCCTTTGGAACTAAGCTCCTAGCATAATGTTAGAATGTCATTCTGCACAGATAAGACTAGCAAAAGTAGTCATGAAAATGCAAGTTTGACCGTGAATTTAACTATCCCATGAGACACTCTAGCATAATGAACCTTCCTTAAAGTTAGAAATCAACGTCCTAACCAAATTGCGGATGAGTCATTAACCTATGACTCTGATGAACATGTAGTCCTTCATGTTATACTGTCAAGCAAGAGGAGTTTTATGTCTCAAACGATTTCCAAATGGACCAAGTGATATATAGAGATGAAATTTTTCATTTGGAAATGAAAGCAAATGTGCTATGGCTAAAATAAGAAAGGTGAGAAGAGACAGCTGTGTTTTTCTAGTATCGTTTATTATCACTAGTAGCATGATCACCTAACCAAATAGAGATGAGCTAGCAACTACATAAAAACCACCTTTTCGAAAGAGCGAAGGATCACCCCATGTATTGTCTTCAAGGAAATTAGAACAAGACCTTATTCAGTTGTGATGGTGAAAACTTACATTAACGTATTGCTAATCAATGACAATAACAAATGATAGGAAAAAAAAAAACCCAATCCTGCCATTACCTGGAAATGCAGAACAAGAGAACCTAAATTGTTCGACCACTAGACAATTTTCAAAAACCATCCTACACAAAATAGAAGCATGTGATGAACAAGCTTCGACATGTGGTGATAACCATTTCCACATAATGAAACCATCCCTGTCGCCATTGGGGGTTGATGAACAGAACAACTGGAATTACCAGTAAAACCATTGTGTATGACATTCCGAAGCTGATATAGAATGTCTCTCCATCTATGAAACCATCTTCTTTAGCTTTCCTACGTGATTTTGTTGCTGAGCAATTAACGTTAATTGTTGTCGAACAGTCATTACTCAACGGCAATCCACACAAAAGATGGTTTCCGTAGTAGCTGCTTTCATCGAATGACCCAAACTGATTTTTGTTTGGTATGGCTCCTGACAAGTTGTTGTAAGACACATTGAAGACTCCCAAAAATTTCAACTGACTAAGCTCTTCAGGGATAGAACCAATCAAGTTGTTGTAGGAAAGGTCAATGCTTTCTATCTTTGTGAGGTTTGACAATGACATCGGTATATGTCCTGTAAGCTTGTTGTGCGATAGATTCAGCACAAGCATGTCCTGTAAGATTGCAATCTCTGGTGGGATCTCCCCGCTGAATTGGTTGCAAGAAAAATCTAGTCCTACCATTTTAAGGAGTGCGTAACCTTTATAAGCATCAAATCTTCTTTTTGCTGTGAACCCAACAATATGTGGAATTTGCCATGCTTTGTCTCCTAGAAATTTATCTTGGTAGAACCTCGTTTGGCTTCTAATTGTCCTCACATAAGAAAGAGGTGACAATGCTTGACCTCCATATCTGGACAGCGATGTTGAAGTTACCTTATCAACATATCCTCTAGAGGAGAAATTTATGGGTCCCAAGCAAATAGGTAATGGACCAAACAGATTGTTTTCAGAAAGATCGATCATACTTAAGCCTTTCAATTTGCATAATTGCTTGGGAAATGTTCCATAGAAACTATTACCTCTCAGTAAAAGAATGCTTAATTTAGAGAGGTTACCTAGCCAATGGGGTATGCTTCTGAAGAACTCATTTTCACTCAAATCCAAGGTCATCAAATTGGAGCTGTTAGGGAGCAGATGCACGATTGAACCATTCAATTTATTCCCATTCAGATGGATATGTCTCAATTGGGGTGCTATGAAAGATGATGCTAATGAACTAGAGAGATTGTTGTTAGACAAAGCCAAATACTCGAGTTTAGGAAGATTAAAGAGTCCTTGAGGGATGAGGCCATTTAACTGATTTTTGGACAAGTCAAGGAGCCTAAGTGATGACATGTTTGCAATCAATCTGGGAAGCTTACCAATGAAAAAGTTGTTGCTAATGTCCAATAGGAGCAGATTTATGAGTGATGAAAGAAAATAGAGATCTCCCGTGAACATGTTGTGCTCTAACTGTAGGCATCTCAAATTTAGGGTCATGGTGTCATCGAAAAAGACGATTTCTCCTTGCAAGTTGTTATATGCTATGTTGATGGTATACAATGATGAGTTGCTATCTAGTAACTGGATAGGTAGTCCCCCGGAGAAATTGTTGTGAGAAAGGTCTAAGACTGATAGGTATTTTATACTACCCAGTTCAGATGGAATATTCCCTTCTAATCTGTTGGCTGATAGATTAAGCTCGTACAAATTTGGGACATTTAAACAAAATACGTTCGTGAGCTCTCCTCTCATGCCGTTGTTGGACATGTCCATCCACGAAAGATTACGAAGTGTCATCGGTGGAACCTCGAGTGTCGCAAATAAGTTATTTGCCATAAGAAGATTTTCCAACTTAGTGTTGTTTTCCAACAACCAAGCTGGAAAGGGACCCGTAATGTCATTTGAGGAGAGATCAATGGTTCTCAGGTCATATTGATGATTAAGAAAGCCAAGAGAAGACACCTTGAATCCTTTTGATAGACTATTTGACATACTAAAATCCTTCAATTGGAACCTCGGGATCGAAGACACAACTTTGGAATAAGTTGTTAGTTTATTGTCATCAAGCAAGAGGACCTTAAGTCTTGAATAGTTTGCGAGTGGGCCAAGTGATGAGGGGATATCAAAATAATTACCCGAAATGGAAAGCAATTCGAGTGAGGTAAGACTAGTGAAGGGAGATGAGGCGACATTATCTGTGAATCCATTGTCTTCAAGAAATAGAACTCGAATAGATGTCATGTTTCGCCAGCACGTAGGAAGCCCGCCAGTAATTCTATTATTGCTAAGATCCAACTCTTCTAGTTTTACAAGGTTACACAAACCTGTTATTGATATCACGAGTCAATTCAATTACAATGGTAGATATCGGAACATATAACAAGGACATACACATACATGAAAGATTCATTTTATGTCCAAGTTTTACTCTGAGAGATATGGACTTACTCTGATCTGATAGTTTGCCATGAAAATCGGTGCTGTATGAGGACAACAATCTAAGAGATGTCAAAGGACCAAGGCTGGAAAGGATTCCCGTGGTGGTGTTCAATGAAGAATAATCCAAGATGAGCTGTTCCAACTTACTGAAGTTATGGAAATCTTCTCAGAAAACGAAAGATTATTGAACATCAGATTTCCTTACATAGACATAATCAAGAAATGGCAGAGAAACATCATGAGTGAATGGAACCTTTTTAAAAAAAACTTAGGCTCTGTTTATTTCGCGAAAAATATGACGTTTTGTGAAACTGTTTTCTAAGAAGTCATTTTTAGGAAAATGTTAATATTTTCCGATGTTCGGTTGAAATCTAAAAATAAACTGGAAAATATTTTCCACTATTTGGTAGGGGAAATCTATTTTGATTTTCATCTGTGTACTCCTTTCAATAATATTTTATTTTTTATTTTAAAAAATATAATTTTTAATTATTTTTTCTTTTTCTTTTTTTTTTCCTTCTTGTCCGGTTGATCACAAGCCACAAGTGACGTCAAGATTGCCTGAGGTAGACGAGCTCGAGCCTTGTTAGATTGGCAAAGCCTCGGCCATTGGTGAGCTTGTCCTTCGCCTGTGGTTAGTCGTCATAATCGGCGATTGAATCAGGAAGAAGGAATAAGAATAAGAAGGAAAAAAAGAAGAAGAAAGAAATTAAATATTTTTTAAATGAAAAAAGAAAAAAATATAATTTTTAATTGTGCATGGAGGAACATAGGTTTAGGTGAAAGAAAGAGAATGGAAAATGATTTCCTCATTTTCCCCACTTTTGAAAAAACTTAGGCTTTGTTTATTTTGCGAAAAATATGATGTTTTGTGAAATTGTTTTCCAAGAAGCCATTTTTTTAGAAAAATAATAATATTTTCCGATGTTGGGTTGATCTGAAAATAAAACATAAAATATTTTCCACTATTTGGTATGGAAAATCTGATTTAATTTTCATCCGTGTACTCCTTTCAATAATATTTTATTTTTATTTTAAAAAATATAATTTTTAATTATTTTTCTTTTGCTTTTTTTCTTTTTTCCTTCTTGTCCGGTTGATCACCAGCCACAAGTGACGTCAAGATTGCCTGAGGCACGAGCTCGAGCCTTGTTAGATTGGTGAAGTCTCGGCCTTTGGCGAGCTTGTCCTTCGCCTGGGGTCAGTCGTCATAATTGGCGATCGAATGAGGAAGAAGGAAAAATAATAAGAAGGGAAAAAGAAAGAAAGAAATTAAATATTTTATTTTTTAAAAGAAAAAAAAAAAAAATATAATTTTTAATTGTGCATGGAGGAACATAGGTTTAGGTGAAAGAAAGAGAATGGAAAATGATTTCCTCATTTTCCCCACTTTTGAAAATGCCTTTTCCATTGTAGGAAAATATTTTCCTTCACTTATTTATTTTCCGTAACCTAAATGCTGGAAAATTTGGAAAACATTTTTTTGAAAATTGTTTTCCGCAAAACAAACAGAGCGTTATTATGAGCATACATTTACTAATGGGTTTGACTAACCTTGAGTAGTAATCGTTCCTTCTATGATATTATTCTGTAGAGAAAGGATCTTGAGGGATGATAGTGCCCCTAATTCTCGCACGACGGTCCCCACATCCTTCAAGTGGACACCATCTAGGTAGAGGTTCTCTAAGTGGCTCAAGTTTTTGATGCCTACCAGTAAAATTCCAAGAAAATAACTTGCTTGGCAGTAAAGTTGTGAAAGCACCCATGCGGATGCTTCGAGACAGGAATCTTTTGAATTAGGTAACATTTCTATATAGAAAGAGAATGGGGTTCCAATTTATGACTTCTATATTCTCAATATGACACACATGTAAAGCTATGAGAGATACTGCATGAAAACTGAAACAATACCTTCAGCAGTAGCCGCTGCATTGACTGCATTACAACTTATGTCTAGCTCCTTTAAATTATTGAAACAACCTAATTTATCCATGAACCTTGCTAACTCAAGTCAAGGATGGTGATTTTGTTCAGAATTATGAACAGCGAATAATTCACATTTAAAGTCCCATTCAAATGTTATTTTGGAGAATAGACACATGGGAGTCAGAATTTAACCATGAACAGGTAGACTATAATTATCCAAAGAAAATAATGAAAGCACCCACACGGATGTCTGGGAATAGGAATCTTTTGAATCGGCAACATTTCTATATGGAAAGAGAATGGATGACTTCTATATTCTTAATATGAAGCACATTAAAGGTATTAAAGTGCATGCATGAATCGTAGTCTAGTTAGTTTAATTTATGAATACAAACAAGGATTCTACGTGAAAACTAAAACAATACCTTCAGCAGTAGCTGCTACATCGACTGGATTATCACTTATGTTCAGCTCCTTTAAATTACTGAAACCACCTAATTTATCCACAAACATTGTTAACTCAAGTCAAGGATGGTGATTTTGTATGGAATTATGAACAAAGAATAAGCTGGAGAAACTATCATTCACATGTGAAGTCCCACTGAAATGTTGTTTTGAAGCATAGACACATGAGAGTCGGAATTGTACTGTGAATGGGTAAAATAGAATTATCTAGAGTAAATAATGAAAGCACCCACACATATGCCTTGGGATAGGAATATTTTGAATCAGTAACATTTATATATGGAAAGAGAAGGGGGTGGCAATATTTGACTTCTTTACTCTTAATATGAAGCACACGTATAGGTATTAAAGAGCTTGCCTACATGACTCACAAGCTAGTTAGTTTATTTTATGAATAAAAATGAGGTTCCTACAAGAAAACTGAAACAGTACCTTCAGCAATAGCCACTGCATCAATTGCGTTATCACTTATGTCCAGCTCCATTAAATTGCTAAAACCACCTAATTTATCCATAAACAAAGTTAACTCATGTCAATGGCAACTTTGTACTGAATTATAAGCAGAGAATAAGTTGGAGAAATTTACCATTCACATGTAAAGTCCCACTCAAATTATTGCTTTCGAGGAGCAGATGCTGGAGAGATGGAATTGTACCAAGAATGGATAGAATAGAATGATCTAGAAAGTTATAGCTCAAGTCAAGCACCTCTAGTTTGCTCAGCCTTGAAGATAGCAGGTTTGGTTCTACAAACAAACAATAAAGAGCAGTAAAAGCCGCAGAAAACTATTCAAGGACACGTGCAAATAGATATTGCCATTTCAAGGGGAAATATGGTGTAGACTCGTGAATAAATGATGATGTGGACATAATCATCTATGATGCAGGAAGTGAGTAAGAACCTGGATGTGATTAACTTATGAGTTCAATAGATAATGAGTATCTCATTTTTATAGAAATGGACGAACGGCGAATTTATACCTTTTGGTGCAATCCACCCTCCTAAATAGTTGTCTTGCAAGTGAAGGCTCTTGAGTTCTTCAAAGGGAAGAAGTAGAGAAGCATTTAGGTACCAAGTTTTGGAGCCGAAACGATCATGTCTCAAATTGGAGAGCATTAGCTGAGTGACTCGTCCTGTGGTGGGATTGCACTCTACACCTTCCCAGCTGCAACTGTTGAAATATGATCCCCCGGCGTCCACCCTATATGTCAGGTCCAATGTGGCATTGAGTGCTAAGAGGGCAACCTTTTCTTGTTCCCGACACCCACGAGTGCCATATAAACATGCGATACCCCAAACCACCACAAACACCCATAGTGCTTCCTTTTTCATGACTGCAGATTCGAGTGACCAAACTTTATATGGATTGCACTATGGAGTTAACATCTTTCTTGCAAGTTAGAGCAATTTTATAGGAGTTCAGTGGCACTTGTGCTTGAGTATGAAACTTGTGGTCATGGCCAAAGTCTTGGTCATAATTTTTCCACGCGGTTAGTCTAGCCTAGCCTAGTCAACCGTTGTCATTTATATGACTAATTCAATCTCTATCCAAATGTAAAGCACAAGCCTTGTGATTTACTTGGAACTTTTGGCAAAAAGTGATCTTGACTAGAGGCATCTCAAAAGTAGACATGTTGTAAAAGTAATGCGAAAATTGACAAGATCTTGCTATTAAAACAACGTAAAATCATTGAAGAAATATACGGGGAACAACAAAGATACCAAATATTTATATGATTCGGTCCAAATATTGGTACCTACCCCATGGGAGAGCCGGCGATAAATAATTCACTATAATTAGAGAATTGGAGTTATAATCACTTACACGCTCGGGTATTTTCCACACTTAGATTAAGACCAAACTCAAAAGTGTTTACAAATAAACAAATTAATTAGATGTAAAGCTCACGGTGCAAATCACCGCGTGTTTAAGCCTATAGCAAAACCCTTTGGACAGCTAATTCAAGAGCGTCCGTACGTTCTTTCTTTTGTTCTTTGTGCGGTGGCTCAATTTCAAAAGGAACCCCCTGTTTGGCTTCTTTAGTAAAGGAAACCCAAGAATGCAAAACCTTGCTTTTAATTCATGTTCTTTTCTCTAACCACTTCTTGAACCCATGTGCTTTCTTTTGTACAACCAATAAGAAAATCCAAAGTAGGCAATTAAAGTCCATGGAAAATTTGACCGCAAGAGTTCATTGTATTTGCTACCAGGGCCCTTGGCAGCTGTCAACAAAAAAAATTTCTCCGTCAATGTTTAACGAGCCGGAGTCTACACGCCCAAACCTCCCAAATTGAACTTGTATCTTTTTCTTACCCAACGTCCGAGCAATATCCTCTCAAATCTTTTATATTGAAGGTCTAGATGTAATCGTGAATACATCCAATTAAATAAAAGAAACCTTCTAATATATACGCCGTTCACACAAAGATTTTTTGGATTTCTTTCTTATCTAATTTGGGTTCATCGAGTTAGGTTCACTTGGAAAATGCCCTCCATTAATGCGAGATCAATGCATATGAGCCATTAGATCTTGTGCATCTCACATTGTCTCATAAAATTCACCGGTGAAAATGCATTAGGCTCACATAATCGTAGCCCTTCAGGATTGGTGTAATTGATTGGAGCGCTTAGCGATTTCTAGCTCGAGAATTCGCGAATCACCCATTGATCCCACTATTTTCATGCAAACTGACCTTCTGCACCAATCAACTTTTTGTATTTAATCGGTATATAGGACTTGCGGGGCATTTCGAAAAACTTTCAACTTACCCAGTCTTCACTCTCCGACACATCGACTATTAAAAAAAAAAAAAAAAAAAAGAGGACCCCCACGAGATTTCTGCTACTCCAAAAGCAATTGTACAGAGCATATTCGAGTCAAATGTGGTGTTCTCGTGCGTGTCTACCCCTCCTCTTACACGTGAGGAATGACATGCAGACTTACTGTAGCTGTCACGGTCGATGCGTCTTTCCAAATTAAATATTTTATAGTACTTCCTTTTATCTCCCAAAGAGTACTTAAAGTGCAGATAAAGCGACCACCTTTGCAAGACCCGTGCCTTTCGGGGCAGACGACTTTGAATTTTACACTATCATCTGTCAAGAGAAGAATCACACTTTCATCGCCCGTTGATGGCACGTTGTTGTAAAATAAGGGCGTGTTTGATAACGATTCTGGCATGTCTGGACTCTTCTTCCCTATGACAATGTTGTTGTAAAATAAGGGCGTGTTTGGTAACGATTCTGGCATGTCTGGACTCTTCTTCCCTACGACAATGTTGCCGTAAAATAAGGACACGTTTGGTAATGATTCTGTTCCCGGAAACAGATTCTGATCAGAAATAAATTTTTTTTATTCTGTTTCCAGGAATAATTTCTAAACATTTTAAGGCTAGCCCTTGTGGATGGCGAGAGACGACGGTGGACGGCGCCGATGGGCAGTGGAGGACAGTGGTGGATGGTAATAGAGGAGGGGAGAGAAGTGTTCCACCTTTTTTTTTTTTTTAATTCTTTTTCTTTGTTCCCAAAATAAGAATCAAGTTTTATTTTTTATTTTTTAATTTTTGATTCTACTTCAAATCTGTTCCCCAGAACAAATTTGTTCCCGGAAACAAAAATTTTATCAAATGCAATTCTGTTCCTAAACTAATCTTGGGAACAAAAAATCAAAATCAAACATTGTTTGGATGGTTACCAAATAGTACTTAAGCGGCCGACCCCCAGAGGATTCTAATTGACCAATTGTCAGATTAACTAACAAATCTCAACCAATGGATGACGACAATACACGAAATTTGTACCTTAGAAATTTCCCTAGTGGTACAATTTTACAAGTATAGGACAAATGTCAAGTTGCCAACCAACAATTCTCCACATTCTGGGGCAAGAACATATGAGTTATATTGAGTGGGATGTTCACCACCGTGCGATGACCTTTCCCCATTTTGATGGCAGATGACTCGAGCACTCGAAATTCATAAGATCAGACTCAGCGTTATTTTCACGAAACATCTGTTCCAATTCGTCCAGTTCACACGAAATTTCTGTGCTCGGTGCTATCTCCTTGTCTCGCTCCTCAAACTAAATATCTGCGTCTGCCAAATGAGGTCAAAAAAGGAATCCACTTTTGTCTTTGGCCGTGCGTCTCCTGCGGTGCGGTGATGTGGTCCGTGTCGATCCGACGACTTCTCCGACTCCGACTCTTGAGTGCGAGCGTGCACGACGAAGACCCCCAACTGCCGAACGCGTGCCTGTTTTTACACGCACTATGCTAGGCTGCATCAAAAGCCAAGATAATAGGATCTCGAGCTACCGGACCAGTTTGATCCGACGTAATCATGTTCTAGTCGCGCCGTGACACTTGGCTCTCTGGAGTAAGCCGATCAACACTCGCGGCGGTGACAAATTCGTTGATGTTTGTTGGGTTGTCGGGGAATTGGGAACCGGAAATCGAAATGAAGAGAGCTCATTCGGTATCATTGTCTTCTCCCTACTTCATGGGAATTCGAATTGAAAAGAAAGAGCGTGCAGCATACTGTCTTTATAAATTTCTGAGCACATCCCATGGACATGCTTTGGAAGAGATCAGGAACCTTCTTCGGATTAAAGTAATCAAGCGAATCGAGGTCTAATGCCATGCATGAGGAGCGAATTAAGGACGAAAGTCGGGGTGTCAATCTTTGTCGACAGCCAGTATTCACATGGTGTCATGTTAAGGGGATACTCTTAAATTGATTGGCCGGAATATGATTCATGTAATCAATAGGTAATCCAGCCCCAACCCCCATGATTCTGTTTAATTAAATAGGTCAAGCTATTCCAGTCCAATCCAAATGTTACACAAAGAATCCAAATAACTTTTTAAAGGTAAAATCTACTTTTTGTGGCTTTTACTCAAGAAAACTGATGTGCTTATATGGTTATTCACCCAAGACCTACTAATTTTATGAAAATTCGAAATTTTAATATGAGATAATAGTGATTTATTCCGATTGTGTGTAATATCATCATCAATAATACAGAGTTGGGGGAAAAAAAAACTAAGCTTAAACTCCTTGACTAGCCCCATTCCTCCATCTTTGGTCAATTTAACAAGCTTGACTGTTCTTGTGTCCAATCCCGCCTCTTGGCTTGGACTGAGCCATCTCATTGGAAATATGAGATTTGACTAATCTCCCTTGTCTAGATTTGAGCTCGAACGACTTCAATGGAGAATTTGTCTGTTAAATTTGAATAGTTTAATAAAGTTTGGTTAGGCAGATCTTTCCCTTACGATATGTTAGAATTTTTTTAGGGTCAAACATCATCAACAGAAGTGTTATGTAGAAAGTTTGGTAAGACAGACCTTTCCCTTACGATGGGTTAGAATTTTTTTGAGGGCCAAACATCACCAAAAGAAGTGTCGTGTAGACCATGACTTCTCATGAACCATCGGCCACGCATTGATCCAAAAGTCAAAACATATCAAACCCCACAAAGACCTTAACTTCTTGATGGATGTGGACAAGATTCTTCATACGCAATGCTCGTTTACATTCTTTTTCTTTTTTGAAGCAAGGCGTCGTGGGTAGCTACTCCAATAAGTGGTCTTTTTCTATGATTATTTGCCACGAAAATCACCTGCTGGAATGTCAAATGTAACGTTCAAGGTGAAATTTTTGAATTTGAAACTCATGGCCTCATCTTCATTGCAAGGCCTCCTCTTCCTCCACCGACCTTGAAGAACCCGTCTCTGTTTCGCCGATTCTTGGAATGTCGTTGTCCCTAGATGCTCACGAAGACGAACGGGAGGCTAAAACAGGATACTCTGTTTCTCCATCGAGAAAATGGAGCTTTGCTTAGGAGAAACAGAGCTCTTTCAGCGAGAGAGAGAGAGAAGCTTCCCAATTTTAAATGAAGCGTTATTGTGCTGTTCATTTTGCCTAGCTAGATGAAGAATATTTCACATTAGACTTCAATATCTCTTACAATTTTTTTAAAAAGAAAAAGAAAAAGAAAACACGTGAGTCAAAGTTTAATTTAGAATGCCACGAGGATGAATTGTTGGAATTTATTGTTGGAGACACTTAAGTGACCATTTTTCCATCGATGTAGTACTCAATTAATTGCTCAAAATATTTTAGTATTAAAGTGAGCGCCATATGAAAATTATGATATTTTTAATTTTTTTTTAAAGTTAAAATAACGTGTGTTTGACAATAATATTCAAACACAAAAAAGTGCTACATGTGAGACCAAGGTTATCTGAAAAGTAAAATTCAGTGGTATCTCGTGAGCATGGTTCATGGAATGCAAAGTGTGAATTGGATCTGCACTAACATTGTCTCATTTGGGGAGACTTTGGGAGACTTCCAAGTCTTTATGTTGAATTGCTCTCCACTCAAGTTATTTTCTTATGGATCGCCCTTCTTCCATATATCACGGCAAACTCAGGCTCTCCACTTTCCAAGCAAAAACAAGAGGTCCTCTCTCTCTCTCTCTCTCTCTCTCTCTCTCTCTCTCTCTCTCTCTCTCTCTCTCTCTCTCTCTCTCAAGCATGAATCTTGTAAGCAAATCCATCGGCTTACATATTTGCCAGCTGATGACTGCAGCTACATGGATCGTTATTGTGCTAGCTCTCTCCCACAACTTCCCTGCTCTTGCCACCAAAATAGAGGCAGATGCTCTTCATCGCAGTGGGTGGTGGCCTCGCCACATTACGAGCAACACTTCTGTGTCGCATTGCATGTGGCTTGGCATTTCATGCGACGATTTTTGAAGCGTCATTGAGATAAACATACCACGACTAGACGACGACAACTACTACTGGTTTACAGTTAATTTGAGCAGCATGATTGAATTGATATGTGGATGTAAGCTAGCTAAGAATCTATGATGCCTTCAATTGAGCACCCTCTCTACTTGACAATTACCAGTTGTGATGCTGAAACAGCACTCATATGACAGCATAAAGCGCTATCACTCGCAGTATCCACACGTCGAATGGAAGGATCAATTTACATCTAACTAGACCATATTGACTTCTTTTGTGATGATCTATAACTGCATCTCAAGTAAGACCAACTCACAATTGCAGAACTTTCATGCTAAATAACGGTAAAGGTGCAAATCGTACACATTTGCTTCATTAACGTAACATAAGACTCAGTATTTCCACAAATTACTGCTTTGACAAATTACCGCATTGACGCTTCCCGCGGAGATGGTAAAACAAGGCCAGGTTGTCCATATTGCTAATGCATCTTTCCAACAGGATACACTTTGAAAAGGTTATACCTAGCCATCGATCAAGCCTTCTTGGCTATACAATAAAGTAATCTCCTGACAACTTAAACAGAAAGAAATCGTCCAATAACTTAAAACAAAGGGTGCATGAGGCAATGTCACTAGCTTCTATGTTCACATTACATAATACTGGTGTAACAACTTCCATTGAAGTTAAGACAGAATTAGAATAATTGTCACTAGGATATTCACATTCATAATCTTGACTACAAAGTAGAATAACTGCTTGCAGAGGTTGGGGACCGATATATCCTAACCAGTGTGGCACCCAATCCTCGAGATTTCGGGAGCCTGACAGCAGCCAAGGGGTTGACTATGCCCTGAGAATCCTTTCCCAAACCCATACCTTCAACAAATCCCATCTTTGCCATCACTCTGGATCCAAACCCTTTGGTATGCCTTTCAAAAGACCATGCTGATTGGTCGCATCTGGTATGATTTTTTTCCTTGCCTTGGGGGAAGTTGGCCATTCGCCGTGGGCCTCAAGGGGACTCGTGGACGGCCAATCAGCATGGTCTTTTGGGAT
The DNA here is from genome assembly GCA_017140255.1 of Eucalyptus paniculata subsp. matutina. Taxonomy (NCBI): domain Eukaryota; kingdom Viridiplantae; phylum Streptophyta; class Magnoliopsida; order Myrtales; family Myrtaceae; genus Eucalyptus; species Eucalyptus paniculata. The sequence goes on along the minus strand of CM029437.1, from coordinate 70,396,635 downwards.
TGTCGGGGACAACTAGTCTAGCTGGGCGGAAATTCGACCTTGAGTGGTTTTGCAATTTGATAGGGATCCTCTGAAACTCTTTGGCTTAGGCTACTGAAATCCCGATGGTTTGTGATGTATTTATATTTTATTGGGGTTAACTAAGTCGATTCGCCCTCTTAAGTTACGAGACCTCAAATTTTCTTTAACAAAATCTCTAGATACTTAGACATTAATTAAAGAAGATGAGACGAGAGAATAACCATTGGATTTTTGCATACCTAGTATGATTTATTCGTCGGTACATGAAAGATCTCTAAGTAGAAACATTTTCTTTGTTACCGGAATGAAGTTGGATTGCGCACGCAAACTAGCTTTCCTAGATGCTCGTTTCTTTTTATTGGAGATACCACACTGTTATAATTGGACAACGACTTCACTGGTTGCTTTATATAAGTTTGTCATGTTTGGGAGGTTGAAGATGTCCTTGGGGACCATCCTCGCTTTACGTTTTGAAGATAAGCGCATCATGATGCAAAATCATAAGAAAAATTCGAGTTCCCGTGGTAGCAAATTACACTTTTAATTTGGTTTGCTCTCCAATTTGCGTTAGCCTCATAGACCAGATGTGCGGCGGAAAATTTAGTGTGGAAGAGAGATTGTTTTGAGAAGGTGAACGAGGGATTGTATTTTTTGTTGGCAATTTGGTTGCAATTTAGCTACTTACTGGGCAATTTGGTTTACTCTCTAGGTCGCTAGATTGCATGACTTTTGAGGTCAAAGGCCACTCGCATTCGTGCTGCCTTTGAGCTTGTGGCCATGGCCTTTAGTGCAACGTTCAAGCTCTAACAGTTAACATTGGTGTGGTGGAAGATAGAGGGATGGGGGAGAAAAATGTGGTGGGGGTGGGGGGTTGTTTCTCTCTTTTTCTTTGGGTCTAAGGGTTTGTTTGTCTTTTTAACTGGGGTCTTTCTCTCAAAATGCATATTGCGCATTCTCGAAAGTGGGGATGGTTTTTCCAAGGTTCTCTATATTTTTTCCTCCTTTATTTTTGTGAAAAAAGGGCATGATACCTTACTTATACATTATTTGATATAATAATTCTCTTTTACACGTTAAACTTGCTTCTACATATTTCAAGTAATCTATAAGGTCGATGTTATATGATGTGTAGCTTTATCACAATCCCTCCTCTAGAGCTAAGCTCCTAGCATAATGTTAGAATGTCATTCCGCACAGATAGGACTAGCAAGAGTAGTCATGAAAATGCAAGTTTGACCGTGAATTTAACTATCCCACGAGGCACTCCAACATAAGTGAACCTTCATTAAAGTTAGAAATCAATGTCCTAACCAAATTGTGGATGAGCCATTAACCTATGACTTTGATGAACATGTAGTCCTTCATGTTATATTGTCAAGCAAGAGGAGTTTTATGTCTCAAATGATTTCCAAATGGACCGAGTGATATACAGAGATGAAAATTTTCATTCGAAGATGAAAGCAAATGTGATATGACAAAAATAACAAAGGTGAGAAGAGACAGCTGTGTTTTTCTAGTATCGTTTATTATCACTAGTAGCACGATCACCTAACCAAATAGAGATGAGCTAGCAACTACATAAAAACCACCTTCTCGAAAGAGCGAAGGATCACCCTATGTATTGTCTTCAAGGAAATTAGAACAAGACCTTATTTAGTTGTGAAGGTGAAAACTTACATTAACGTAATTCTGATCAATGACAATAACAAATAATAGGAAAAAAACCCAATCCTGCCATTACCCAGAAATGAGAAACAAGAGAACCTAAATTGTTCGGCCACTGGACAATTTTCAAAAACCATCCTACACAAAATAGTAACAATGGATGAACAAGCTCCGACATGTGGTGATAACCAGTTCCACATAATGAAACCATCCCTGCCGCCATTGGGGGTTGATGAACAGAACAACTGGAATTACCAGTAAAACCATCGTGTATGACACTCCGAAGCTGATGTAGAATGTCTCTCCATCTATGAAACCATCTTCTTTAGCTTTCGTGCATGATTTTGTTGCTAAGCAATTAATGTTAATGGTTGTCGAACAGTCATTACTCAATGGCAGTCCACATAAAAGATTGTTTCCGTAATAACTGCTTTCAATAAATGACCCAAACTGATTTTTGTTTGGTATGGCTCCCGACAAGTTGTTGTAAGACACATTGAAGACTTCCAGGGAAATCAACTGAGTAAGCTCTTCAGGGATAGAACCAATCAAGTTGTTATAGGAAAGATCAATGCTCTCTATCTTTGCGAGGTTCGACAATGACATCGGTATATGTCCTGTAAGCTTGTTGTGCGACAGGTTCAGCATAAGCATGTCCTGTGAGATTGCAATCTCTGGTGGGATCTCCCCGCTGAAATTGTTGCAAGAAAAATCTAGTCCTATCATGTTAAGGAGTGCGTAGCCTTTATAAGCATCGAATCTTCTTTTTGTTGTGAACCCAACAATATGTGGAACTTCCTCTACTTTGTTTACCAGTTCTTTATTGTGGTAGAAGTCGGTATAGTCGGACGAGGCCTGGCTTCTAATTGTCCTCACATAAGACCAAGGTGACAATACTAGACCTCCCTCTCCGGAACTCGGTGTTGAATCTACCTTATTGGCATATTTTATAGAGGAGAAATTCATGGGTCCCAAGCAAATAGGTAATGGACCAAACAGATTGTTTTTAGAAAGATCGATCATACTTAAGCTTTTCAATCTGCACAATTGCTTGGGAAATGTTCCATTGAAGCTATTACCTCTCAGTAAAAGAATGCTTAATTGAGAGAGGTTACCTAGCCAATAGGGTATGCTTCCGATGAACTCATTTTCACTCAGATCCAAGGTCACCAAATTGGAGCTGTTAGGGAGCAGATGCACAATTGAACCATTCAATTTGTTCCCATTCAGATGGATATGTCTCAACTCCGGTGCTATGAAAGATGATGCTAATGAACCAGAGAGATTGTTGTAAGACAAAGCCAAATACTCGAGCTCAGGAAGATTAAAGAGTCCTTGAGGGATGAGGCCATTTAACTGATTTTTGGACAAGTCAAGGAACTTAAGCGATGACATGTTTGCAATCAATATGGGAAGCTTACCAATGAAAGAGTTGTTGCTAACGTCCAACAGGAACAGATCTACAAGTGATGAAAGAAAAGAGAGATCTCCAGTGAACATGTTGTGCTCTAATCGTAGGTACATCAAATTTTGGTTCATGGTGTCGTCAGAAAACACGATTTCTCCTTGCAAGTTGTTATGTGCTACATTGAGGCTAGACAATGATGAGTTGCTATCTAGTAATTGGATAGGTAGTCCCCCAGAGAAATAGTTGTCGGAAAGGTCTAAGATTGATAGGGATTTTATAGTACCTAGTTCAGATGGAATATTCCCTTCCAATCTGTTGGTTGATAGATCAAGGTGGTACAGATTTGTGAAATTTATACAAAATTCGGTCGTAAGCTCTCCTCTCATGTCGTTGTTGGACATGTCCATCGCCAAAAGAGTATGACGGGTCATAAGTGGAACCTCAAGTGTCGCAAATAAGTTATTTGCCATAAGAAGGTTTTCCAACTTAGTGTTATTTTCCAACAACCAAGTAGGAAAGGGACCCACAATGTCATTTGAGGAGAGATCAATGGTTCTCAGGTCATATTGATGATTGAGAAAGCCAAGAGAAGTCACTTTGAATCCTTTCGATAGCCTATTTGACATACTAAGAAATTTCAATTGGAACCTCGGGATCGAAGGCGAAACTTTGGAATCAATTGTTAGTTTGTTGTCATCAAGCAAGAGGACCTTAAGTCTTGAATAGTTTGCAAGTGGGCTGAGTGATGAGGGGATATCAAAATAATTACCCGAAATGGAAAGCAATTCGAGTGAGGTAAGACTAGTGAGGGGAGATGAGGCGACGTTATCTGTGAATTCATTGTCTTCAAGAAGTAGAACTCGAATAGATGTCATGTTTCGCCAGCATGTAGGAAGCTCGCCAGTAATTCTGTTAATGCTAAGATCCAGCTCTTCTAGTTTTACGAGGTTACACAAGCCTGTTATTGATATCACAAGTCAATTCAATTACAATGGTAGATATCGGAACATATAAGAAGGACATACACATACATGAAGGATTCATTTTATGTTCAAGTTTTACACTGAGAGATCAGGACTTACTCTGATCTGATAGTTTGCCACTAAGACCAATGCTGCATGAGGACAACAATCTAAGAGATCTCAAAGGACCAAGGCTGGAAAGGATTCCCATGGTGGTGTTCAATGAAGAATAATCCAAGATGAGTTGTTCCAACTTACTGAAGTTATGGAAATCTTCCCAAAAAACAAAAGATTATTGAACATTAGATTTCCTTACACGAACATAATCAAGAAATGGCATAGAAATATCATGAGTGAATGGAATATTTTAATAAAAACTTAGGCTTTGTTTGTTTCACGGAAAATATGACGTTTTCGGAAAATGTTTTCCAAGAAGTCATTTTTTTAGAAAAATGACAATATTTTTTTATGTTAGGCTGAAATATGAAAATGAACTAGAAAATATTTTCTACCGTTTGGTATGGAAAATCCGATTTGATTTTCATCCGTGTACTCCTTTCAATAATTTTTTATTTTTTATTCTAAAAAGAAATTTTAATTATTTTTTCTTTTTCTTTTTTTCTTTTTTCCTTCTTTTCTGCTTGATCACCATCCATAGGTGACATCAAGATTGCCCGAGGCAGACGAACTCAAGCCTTTTTAGATTGGGGAAGCCTCAACCTTTGGCGAGCTTGTCCTTCGCCTGTGGTCAATCACCGGCAATGGTCATAGTCGGCGATCGAATGAGGAAGAAGGAAAATAATAAGAAGGAAAAAGAAAGAAAAGAAGAAATTAAATATTTGATTTTTTTAAAAGAAAAAGAAAAAAATCAAAAAGAGTGCATGGAGGAAAATAAGTTTAGGTGAAAGAAAGAGAATGGAAAATGATTTCCTCATTTTCCCCACTTTTGAAAATGCCTTTTCCATTGTAGGAAAATATTTTCCTTCACTTATTTATTTTTCGTAACCTAAATGCTAGAAAATCTGGAAAACATTTTCTTGAAAATTGCTTTTCACAAAATGAATAGAGTGTTATTATGAGCATACATTTACTAATGGGTTTGACTAACCTTGAGTAGTAATCGTTCCTTCTACTGTATTTTCCTGGAGAGAAAGGATCTTGAGGGATGGTAGTGCCCCTAATGCTCGCACGACGGTCCCCACATCCTTCAAGTGGACGCCATCCAAGTGGACGTTCTCTAAGTGGCTCAAGTTTTTGATGCCTACCAGTAAAATTCCAAGAAAATAACTTGCTTGGCAATAAAGTTGTGAAAGCACCCATGCGGATGCTTCACGACGGGAATCTTTTGAATCAGGCAACATTTCTATATGGAAAGAGAAGGGGGTCCTAATTTTTGACTTCTATATTCTTAATATGACGCACACATAAAGCTATGAGAGATACTGCATGAAAACTGAAACAATACCTTTAGTTGTAGCTGCTACATTGATTGCATTACAACTTATGTCTAGCTCCTTTAAATTATTGAAACAACCTAATTTATCCATGAACCTTGCTAACTCAAGTCAAGGATGGTGATTTTGTCCAGAATTAAGAACAAAGAATAAGTTGGAGAAACTATCATTCACATTTAAAGTCCGATTCAAATGTTGTTTTGGAGAATAGACACATGAGAGTCAGAATTGTACCACGAACAGGTCGAATAGATTTATCCAGAGAAAATAATGAAAACACCCACGCAGATGTCTGGGAATAGGAATCTTTTGAATCAGCAACACTTCTATATGGAAAGAGAAGGAATGACTTCTATATTCTTAATATGAAGCACATGTAAAGGTATTAAAGAGCATGCATGAATCGTAGTCTAGTTAGTTTAATTTAAGAATACAAATGAGGATTCTACATGAAAACTAAAACAATACCTTCGGCAATAGCTGCTACATCGCCTGGATTATCACTTATGTGCAGCTCCTTTAAATTACTGAAACCACCTAATTTATCCACAAACATTGCTAACTCAAGTCAAGGATGGTGATTTTGAATGGAATTATGAACAGAGAATAAGCTGGAGAAATTATCATTCACATGTGAAGTTCCATTCAAATGTTACTTTGAAGAATAGGCACCTGAGAGTCGGAATTGTACCATTAACGGGTAAAATAGAATTATCTAGAGTAAATAATGAAAGCACCCACACATATAGGTATTAAAGAGAAGGGGTTTGCAATATATGACTTCTTTAGTCTTAATATGAAGCACACGTATAGGTATTAAAGAGCATGCCTACATGACTCACAAGCTAGTTAGTTTAATTTACGAATAAAAATGAGGTTCCTACATGAAAACTGAAATAGTACCTTCAGCAATAGCCACTGCATCAATTGCGTTACCACTTATGTCTAGCTCCATTAAATTGCTAAAGCCACCTAGTTTATCCATAAACAATGTTAACTCATGTCAAAAATGGCGACTTTGTACTGAAGTATAAGCAGAGAATAAGTCGGAGAAATTTACCATTCACATGTAAAGTCCCTCTCAAATTATTGGATCTGAGTAACAGATGCTGGAGAGATGGAATTGTACCAAGTATGGATAGAATAGAATGATCCAGAAAGTTATAGCTCAAGTCAAGCACCTCTAGTTTGCTCAGCCTTGAAGATAGCAGGTTTGGTTCTGCCAACAAACAATAAAAAGCAGTAAAAGCTGTAGACTTCTATTCAAGGACACATGCAAATAGATATTGCCATTTCAAGAAGAAATATGTCGTAGACTCGTGAATAAATGATGACGTGGACATAATCATCTATGATGCAAGAAGTGAGTAAGAACCTGGACGTGATTAACTTATGAGTTCATTAGATAATGAGTATCTCTTTTTTTATAGTAAATGGACGAATGGTGAATTTATACCTTCTGGTGCAATCCACCCTCCTAAATAGTTGCCTTGCAAGTGAAGGCTCTTGAGTTCTTCAAAGGGAAGAAGTAGAGAAGCATTTAGGTACCAAATTTTGGAGCCGAAACAGTCATATCTCGAATAGGTTAGCTCTAGCTGAGTGACTCGTCCTGTGGTGGGGTTGCACTCAACACGTTGCCAGCTGCAACAGTTGAAATATGATCCCTCGGCATCCACCCAATATGTTAGGTTTAATGTGGCATTAAGCGCTAAGAGTGCAACCCTTTCTTGCTCCCGACACCCACGAGAGCCACATAAACATGCGATACCCCAAACCACCACAAACACCCACAGTGCTTCCTTTTTCATGACTGCAGATTCGAGTGACCAAACTTTAGATCTATCGCACTCTGGAGTTAACATCTTTTTTGCAAGTTAGAGCAATTTTATAGGAGTTTAGCGGCGCCTGTGCTTGAGTGTGAAACTTGTGGTCATGGCCAAAGTCTTGGTCATCTTTAAAGATGAATGTAGCTCGGCCACTTTTTGTAACAAGGTTAATTAGCGTGCTGAGCACGGAAAGCCTCGTGATATACTTGGAACTTTCGGCAAAAAGTGATCTTGACTAGAGGCATCTCAAAAGTATACATGTTGTAAAAGTAACGCGAAAATTGACAAGATCTTGCTATTAAAACAACGCAAAAACATTGAAGAAATAGACGGGGAACAACAAAGGTACCAAATATTTATGTGATTCGGTTCAAATATGGGTACCTACCCCATAGGAGAGCCGGCGATAAATAATTCACTGTAATAAGAGAATTGGAGTTATAATCGCTTACACGCTCGGGTATTTCCCATACCTAGATTAAGACCAAACTCAAAAGTGTTTATGAATAAACAAATTAATTAGATGTAAAGCTCATGGTGCAAATCATTGCGTGTTTAAGCCTATAGCAAAACCCTTTTGATAGCTAATTCAAGAGCGTCTGTACGTTCTTTCTTTTGTTCTTTGTGTGGTGGCTCAATTTCAAAAGGAACCCCCTATTTGGCTTCTTTAGTAAAGGAAACCCAAGAAAGCAAAAGCTTGCTTTTAATTTATTTTCTTTTCTCTAACCACTTCTTGAACCCCCGCACTTTCTTTTGTACAACCAATAAGAAAATCCCAAGTAGGCAATTAAAGTCCATGATAAATTTGACCGTAAGAGTTCATTGTATTTGCTACTAGGGCCCTTGGCACCTGTCAACAAAAAACTTTCTCCATCAACATTTAACGAGCCAGATTCTACATGCCCAAACCTCCCAAATTGAACTTGTATCTTTTTCTTACCCAACGTCCAAGCAATATCCTTTCAAAACTTTTACATTGAAGGTCTAGATGTAATCGTGAATACATCCAACCAAATAAAAGAAACTCTCCAATATATACGACCATTCACAAAAAGATGTTTTGGATTTCTTTCTTATCCAATTTGGGTTCATCGAGTTAGGTTCACTAGGAAAATGCCCTCCATTAATGCGAGATCAATGCATATGAGCCATTAGATCTTGTACATCTCACATTGTCTCATAAAATTCACCAGTGAAAATGCATTTGGCTCACATAATTGTAGCCCTTCGGGATTGGTGTAATTGATTGGAGCGCTTAGCGATTTCTAGGTCGAGAATTCGGGAATCACCCATTGATCCCACTATTTTCATGCAAACTGGCCTTCTGCACAAATCGACTTTTTGCATTTAATCGGTCTATAGGACTTGCGGGGCATTTCGAAAAACTTTCAGTTAACCCGGTCTTCACGCTCCGAGCCATCAACTATAAAACAAAAGGCGTTAGTGCGAGATTTCATCCCACTCAAAAAACAATTGTACGGGTCAAATGTGGTGGCCTCGTGCGTGTCTACCCCTTGCTCTTACATGTGAGGAATGACATGCAGACTTACTATAGCTGTCATGGTTGATGCGTCTTTCCAAATTAAATATTTTATAGTACTTCCTTTATCTCCTAAAGAGTACTTAAAGTGTAGATAAAGCAGCCACCTTTGCAAGACCCGTGCCTTTTGGGGCAGACGACTTTGGATTTTACACCATCATCTGTCAAAAGAAGAATCACACTGTCATCGCCAATGGATGGCATGACTGGACTCTTCTTCCCTACGACAATGTTGCCGTAAAATAAGCGGCCGACCCTCAGAGGATTCTGATTGGCCGACTGTCAGATTAACTAACAAATCTCAACCGATGGATGACGACGATACACGAAATTTGTACCTTAAAAATTTCTGTAGCGGTCCAATTTTACAAGTATAGGACGAATGTCAAGTTGCCAACCTGCATAAGATTGTATTTTTGACTCATTTGGACCAACTCAATTAAATGGGACATAGACTCAATAGCTACCGTCACCAGCCGACATTTCATAATCAGATCTCACAAGTTCTACGCACCTTTCCACGTGTAGTACTTGGATTTTGTTTGATCAATCTCGATGTCGAGAAAAATCTACTCGAACATCGCATGATTGAATTGATACGTGTATGTAAGCTAGCTAAGAATCTAAGATGTCTTCAATTGAGCACCCTCTCTACTTGACAATTGCTAGTTGTGATGCTGAAACAGCACTCATATGACAGCGCCAAACTCTATCACTCGGAGGATCCACACGTGGAACGGAAGGATCAATAGACATCTAACTAGACTATATTGACTTCTTTTGTGATGATATATAACTGCATCTCAAGTAAGACCAACTCACACTTGCAGGACTTTCATGCTAAATAACGGTAAAGGTGCAAATCGTACACATTTGCTTCATTAACGTAACACAAGACTCAGTATTTCCACAAATTATTGCTTTGACATATTACCGCATTGACGCTTCCCGCGGAGATGGTAAAACAAGGCGAGGTTGTCCATATTGCTAATGCATCTTTCCAACAGGATACATTTTGAAAAGGTTATACCTAGGCATCAATTTGAAAAGGTTATAGCTAGGCATCGATCAAGCCCTCTTGGCTTTACAATAAAGTAGCCTTGTCCTTTACTTTTTTACTTTTGGCAAAAAGTGATCTTGACTAGAGGCATCTCAAAAGTAGACATGTTGTAAAAGTAACACGAAAATTGACAAGATCTTTTTATTAAAACAACGCAAAACATTTAAGAAATAGACGGGGAACAACAAAGATATCAAATATTTATGTGATTCAGTCTGAATATTGGTACTTACCCCATGGGAGAGCTGGCGATAAATAATTCACTGTAATAAGAGAATTGGAGTTATAATCGCTTACACGCTTGGGTATTTCCCACAACTAAATTTAGACCAAACTCAGAAGTGTTTACAAATAAACAAATTAATTAGATGTAAAGCTCATGGTGCAAATCACTGCGTGTTTAAGCCTATAGCAAAACCCTTTGGACAGCTAATTCAAGAGCATCCATACGTTCTTTCTTTTGTTCTTTCTGCAGTGGCTCAATTTCAAAAGGAACCCCCTATTTGGCTTCTTTAGTAAAGGAAACCCAAGAAAGCAAAAGCTTGCTTTTAATTTATTTTCTTTTCTCTAACCACATCCTAAACCCACGCACTTTCTTTTGTACAACCAATAAGAAAATCCCAAGTAGGCAATTAAAGTCCACAGAAAATTTGACCATAAGAGTTCATTGTATTTGCTACTAGGGCCCTTGGTAGCTATGAACAAAAAAATTTCTCCATCAATGTTTAACAAGCTGAAGTCTACACGCCCAAACCTCCCAAATTGAACTTGTATCTTTTTCTTACCCAACGTCCAAGCAATATCCTCTCAAAACTTTTACATTGAAGGTCTAGATGTAATCGCGAAAACATCCAACCAAATAAAAGAACCAATATGTATGCCATTCACAGAAAGATTTTTTGGATTTCTTTCTTATCCAATTAGGTTAGATCACATAACAGCTCAAAATCAAGACATATTTTAGCAACTATCTACCTTGCCTCGACCTTTGTAACTAAGTCATAATGTTCATCATCCATGCCAATTTTCCCAATGCCTCGATGGATGGATAACAATTGTACTCAAGTAAAGCTGAAGTTTCGTCAAATGAACATGCTTGGTCATCATGTCTAACAAGTTCTTTACCTTCACTTGATGTTTGTTATGTAGTTATATGTAAACGGGTTAACCGAGTGGATTTGCCCTCTCAAGTTGGTGGGATCCCAATCTTTCTTTAATTAAGTAAATGAGGTAAGAGAATGACCACTAAGTTAGGAAGTCGGATTGCACACAAATTTGCCTTCCTAGATGCTCATTACTTCTTGGAGGAGATCCCACAGCGATATAATTGGATGACTTTTACTAGTAGCTTTGTGCTCGAGTCTTACATTTTAGGAATGACAGGTAGACTTATTGTAGCTGTCATGGTCGATGCATCTTTCCAAATTAAATATTTTATAGTACTTCCTTTATCTCCTAAAGAGTTCTTAAAGTGCAGATAAAGCGACCACCTTTGCAAGACCCGTGCCTTTCGGGGCAGATGACTTTGGATTTTACACGATCATCTGTCACGAGAAGAATCACACTTTCATCGCCAGTGAATGGCCTGTCTGGACTCTTCTTCCCTACGACAATGTTGCCGTAAAATAAGCGGCCGACCCTCGGAGGATTCTGATTGACCAACTGTCAGATTAACTAATCAACCGATGGATGCCGATGATACACGAAATTTGTACCGTAGAAATTTCTGTAGCGGTACAATTTTACAAGTATAGGACGAATGTCAAGTTGACAACCTGCATAAGATTGTATTTTTGACTCATTTGGACCAACTCGATTAAACGGGACATAGTCTCAATAGCTACCGTCTCCAGCCGACATTTCATAATCGGATCTCACAAGTTCTACCCACCTTTCCACGTCTAGCACTTGGATTTCGTTTGACTAATCTCGATGTCAAGAGAAAAATCTACTCAGACATCGCATGATTGAATTGACACGTGTATGTAAGCTAGCTAAGGGGGTGCATGATAAAAATTATTTCTATTCTAGAAATGATTTTTCTGTTCCAGACCAATTTCTGGAACAGAAACTTGTTTGATAATGCTTATCAAATTTTCTATTTCTGGAATAGATTTCTATTCCAGAAATAGAAATGGAGGAGAAATCAGAAGTAGAAATTTTCTACTTCTGATTTCTTCCAGAAATCAATTTCTGATTTCTCCCAACCCTAATTTCACTCTTCTCTCCCTCGTACGCCTCTTCTTTGCCTCCTCCTCCGCCTCTTCTTTCCCTCCTCCTCCGCCTCTTCTCTGCCTCCTCCTCCTCCTCCGCCTCTGCTCCACCTCTCCTCCGCCTTTGCTCCGCCTCCGCTCGCTTCTCCGCCTCTCCGCCGCCTTCTCCGCCTCCGCCCGCTCTCCCGCTCCGCTCCGCCTCCTCCGCCTCTCCTCCTCCTGCTCCGCCTCCGCCTCCGCCTCTCCTCCGCGCTCTCCGCCGCTCCGCCTCCGCGCTTTCCTTTCGCTTCGCTTCGCTTCCCGCCTCCGCCCGTCGCCTTTGTCTCGCCTCGTTCCGCCTTCTACTCCGCCTCCGCCTTTCTTCTGCTCGCTTTCGCCTCGCCCGCCCGCCTCTCCTCCGCCTCTTCTCTTGCTCATCCACATCTGCTTGCGAATCCATCCCCTCGCCGCGACCTCCGCCTCTTCTCTGCCTCCTCGTCCTCCTCCGCCTCTACCTCTCCTCCGCCTCTCCTCCGCCTCTGCTCTGCCTTCGCCTCCGCCTCCGCCTCTACTCCGACTCTCCTCCGCCTCTGCTCCGCCTCCGCCTCCGCTCCGCCCACCTCGGGCTCCGCCTCCGCCCCGCCCGTTTCCCCGCTTTCTTTTCCGCTCCCCGCGCTTCGCCCCGCCTCCGCTTCCGCTCCGCCTCTCGCTCTCGCGCGCTTCCCGCCTCCGCCCGCCTCGCTCTCCTCCGCCTCTCCTCTTGCTCATCCACATCTGCTCGCGAATCCACCCCCTCGCCGCGACCTCCGCCTCTTATCCGCCTCTGTTCTGCCTCTGCTCCGCCTCTCCTCCGCCTCTTCTCTTGTTCATCCACATCTGCTCACGAATCTAGCCCCTCGCTGCGACCCACTATCCTCGCTTGTTGTTCGAGCACCCCTCGGCAACAGATCTCCTCCGCCTCTGCTCTGCCTCCGCCTCTGCCTCTACTCCGCCTCTTCTTTGCCTCTCCTCTTGCTCATCAAACGAATTTCTATTTCTGAAATAGAAATTTTATTGAGTTATCAAACAGATTTTTTTCCTTAGAAACTTGTCCAGAAATAGAAATAGAAAAATTCATTTCTGTTCCAGAAACTATTTCTGGAACAGAAATGTTGTCATGCACCCCCTAAGAATCTAAGATGTCTTCAATTGAGCACCCTCTCTACTTGACAATTACTAGTTGTGATGCTGAAACAGCACTCATATGACAGCGTCAAGCGCTATCACTCGCAGTATCCACACGTCGAACGGAAGGATCAATTTACATCTAACTAGACCATATTAACTTCTTTTGTGATGATCTATAACTGCATCTCAAGTAAGACCAACTCACAATTGCAGAACTTTCATGCGAAATAACGGTAAAGGTGCAAATCGTACACATTTGCTTCATTAATGTAACACAAGACTCGGTATTTCCACAAATTACTGCTTTGACAAATTACCGCATTGACGCTTCCCGCGGAGATGGTAAAACAAGGCCAGGTTGTCCATATTGCTAATGCATCTTTCCAACAGGATACACTTTGAAAAGGTTATAGCTAGGCATCGATCAAGCCTTCTTGGCTATACAATAAAGTAATCTCCTGACCACTTAAACAGAAAGAAATGCTCCAATAACTTATAACAAAGGGTGCATGAGGCAATGTCACTAGCTTCTATGTTGACATTACATAATACTGGTGTAACAACTTCCACTGAAGTTAAGACAGAATTAGAATAATTGTCACTAGGATATTCACATTCATAATCTTGACTGCAAAGTAGAATAACTTACTAAGCAGCTGCTTGCTGAGGTTGGGGACCGATATATCCTAACCAGTGGCACCCAATCCTTGAGATTTCGGGAGCCTGACAGCAGCCAAGGGGTTGACTATGCCCTGAGAATCCTTTCCCAAACCCATACCTTCAACAAATCCCATCTTTGCCATCATTTTAGACCCAAAGCCCCTAGTGTGTACCTCAAACGCACCAAAGCTCTCAGAAGTGACCAGAGTCACGTGCTCCTCACCATTTTCACTGGCCCCGGCTAGATTCACGGGGCTGATCTCTGTCGTTTCAGATGGCATTACGCTACTTGACACGAAAGACACGGGTTGACTGGCCAATGAAACCTTTCCACTGGAACGGTTGACTGAGTTTTTTAATGACTTGCTTCTGCTAGATTTTTTAGCTTCTTGAGGTCTTACCTGATTTCGACCTCCGCTGGTCATCTTCGCATGTGGGACATCAATTACCGAGAAATTAGCATCATCATCAACAGGTCCAATGAGCTGTCATTAGGAACACAACAATTGATTGTAGGTTTTCCAGATATGCAAATAGACAACTGACCGCACTTTGTGAAACACAGAAAAAGGAAGATTTAACAATCCTGAATGAAAACACAGCACTGATATGCATAAAGTTTCCACTAATCAGATTTAATACCTTTTCCAGTATAAGTTTATCAGTTGAAGATGGCATGCATGTCTGCGGTATTCGCACAACCGTTACAAATCTGGAAAAATAAGATGATAATTAGAACGGCAAAAGATTAAAGCCTAGAAAGGGCGAAGATAGGGGAAACATAAGGCCCATTAACCTTTTCTTGGCCGATCCTTGGGAGCTACTTCGCAACCGATAAATTCTTGCCAGTCGTTGAACCTTATCACAAAAAGAAAAGTTGTTATTATTAAAAAGAGTTCCGACTTACAGAAGCAGACGCAATCTACTACCGGAGCAAAAATCACTTCCATGGAACATAAGCTTAGAAATCCTTAAGAAGCGAACATGAAGATGTGTCCAAACCACAATCAAGTTTATTGAAGACAAAGAATCAACGAAATCTGAGAATCGGAAAATTGGCAAAGCAGAACATGCCCCTCTGCATCTGGACCGTTGGTGATTCGCCGTGGGCCGCAAGGGGACTCGTGGACGGCTTTGAGGCTGCGGCGAGAGCTTGGGGATATCATATTCCGCTACGCAAACAGCTGCGGCGGGGGCTCTTTCTCTTCAGGAATATGCGAGAATCGATGCCATCGGCCCATTAGCTTGGTCTTTGGCATTGCAGTGGACAACTAGTCTAGTTGGGCCGAATTCGACGTCGATTGGTTTTGCAATTTGATAGGGATCCTCTTAAACATTTTGGCTTAGGCTACCAAAATCACAACGATTTGTGATGTATTTATATGTTAATGGGATTAATTGAATCGATTTTCCCTCTCAAGTTACAAGACCCCAAATTTTCTTTAACAAAGTCTCTGGATACTTAGACATTAATTAAAGAAGATGAGATGAGAGAATGACCATTGAGTTTTTGCATATTTATTATGACTTATTCGTCGATACATGAAAGATCTCTAAGTAGAAACAGTTTCTTTATTATTGGAATGAAGTTGGATTGCACACAAACTAGCTTCTCTAGATGTTCATTTCTTTTTATTGGAGATACCATACTATTATAATTGGACAACAACTTCACTGGTTGCTTTATAGAAGTTTGTCATGTTTGGGAGGCTGAAGATGTCCCTGGAGACGATCCTCGCTTTACATTTTGAAGATAAGTGCGCCATGATGCAAAATCATAAGAAAAATTCGAGTCCCATGGCAGCAAATTACACTTTTAATTTGGTTTGCTCTCCAATTCGCATTAGCCTCGCATACTAGATGTGCAGCAGAAGATTCGGTATGAAAGAGAGATTGTTTTGAGAAGGTGAACGAGGGATTGTATTTTTTGTTGGCAATTTGGATGCAGTTTAGCTACCTACTTTGGCAATTTGATGTGCCCTCGAGGTCACCAGATCATGTGACTTTCGAGCCCAAAGGCCATGGGCCTTTGTGCTACCTTTGAGCTTGTGGCCATGGCCTTGAGTGCAACATTCAAGCTCTAACAGTTAACATCGGTGTGGTGGAAGATAGAGGGATGGGGAAGAAAAATGTGGTGGGGTGGGGGGTTGTTTCTCTTTTTCTTTGGGTCTAAGGGTTTGTTTGTCTTTTCAACAAGGTCTTTCTCTCAAAATGCAAATTGTGCATTCTCAAAAGTGGGGATGGTTTTTCCAAGGTTCTCTATAATTTTCCCTCTTTTTTTTTTGTGTGTGAAAAAAAGGGCATGATACCTTACTTATACATTAACTAATATAATAATTCTCTTTTGCATGTTAAGCTTGCTTCTACATATTTCAGATAATCTATAAGGTTGATGTTATATGATGTGTAGTTTTATCGCAATCCCTCCTCTAGAGCTAAGCTCCTAGCATAATGTTAGAATGTCAATCCGCACAGATAGAACTGGCAAATTTACTCATGAAAATGCAAATTTGACCGTGAATTTAACTATCTCATGAGACACTCCAGCATAAGTGAACCTTCACAAAAGTTAGACCAAAATCAATGGCCTAACCAAATTGCGGATCAGCCATGAACCTATGACTCTTAAGAACATGTAGTCGTTCATGTTATATTGTCAAGCAAGAGAAGTTTTATGTCTTGAACGGTTTGCGAATGGACCGAGTGATATACGAAGACGCAAATTTTCATTCGGAAATGAAAGCAAATGTGCTACTGCAGAAATAACAAAGGTCAGGAGACAGCTATGTTTTTCTAGTGTTGTTTGTTATCGTTAGTAGTATGATCACCCAACCAAATAGAGATGAGGCAGCAACTACATAAAAACCACCTTTCCGAAAGAGGGAAGGATCACACCATGTATTGTCTTCAAGGAAATTAGAGCAAGACCTTATTTAGTTGTTAAGGTGAAAACTTACATTGATATGGTAGATCCACATTGAGGGCAATGCTGATCAACGACAATAACAAATGATAGGAAAAAAACCCAATCCTGCCATTACTCGGAAATGCAGAACTAGGGAACCTAAATTGTTCCGCCACTAGACAATTTTTGAAAACCATCCTGCACAAAATAGTAGCATGTGATGAACAAGCTCCAGCATGTGGTGGTAACTAGTTCCACATAGTGAAACCATCCCTACCACCATTGGGGGTTGATGAATAGAACAATCGGAATTTCCAGTAAAATTGTCGTGTATGACACTTCGAAGCTGATATAGAATGTCTCTCCATCTATGAAACCATCTTCTTTAGCTTTCCTGCATGATTTTGTTGCCGAGCAATTAAGTTAATGGTTGTCAAA